>CM076571.1:820365811-821077524 GCA_034641835.2 Pinus albicaulis
GCCCATGTGACATGATTCTTGGCCTCATTCTTTCTTCCTAGATTGTGCTTCTATGGGCATTTAGATGCTTTCTGCCTATCTACTCCATACCCGTAACAAGTAATGACATACTTATCCTTGCCTTTTCTAAACTCTCTGCCTCTGCCACATGGTTCTCTTTGCCTCATTGCTCGTCTCTCAATAGACAAGAGAACAAATGAATCTCTTTCAGGTCTCCTTGCTACCACACTTGCGCATGAATTGATCTCATGGAACCCAAATAGCAAGAGAGAATTAGTTTTGATACTTCTGCAAATTCTCAACCAGAGCTGAACTTTGCTTTGATCCCACTTGATGCACCAAACATTCTTTATAATTCTGTGACTCACTACAAAATTGTGACACTATTAGAGCAACAACTATGGAAGTAGCTTACTTAAGCAATCATAGTAAGCAAATGCTATAGAACTAATTTGAAAGAATTAATAATGTAAAGAATAGGAAATATAAGGAAATAGATAAAATCTAACTCTTTGTTGCAGAATATGTCAATTCAGCAAGTGGATTAAAATCTAGAGGTCTTAGTCCCTCCATGATTCACAATATTCAGAGCAATGTGATGAGAATGGTAGACAATATTGGGCTTCCATGAGCACAAGATGATATTCACACTTCTCTATGCATATTTGGAGTTTAGCATTCTCTTCTCTTGTTGCAAACTGTTGGAACACTTCTATTTTGTTGATTCAATAAGTCTGTAATTTTCTTCCAGGTTGTTCAATTCACATGGCAGCTCAATAGTCTTTGTAACTCTTCACCTCCTCATGCGTTGTCTCTACAAATGCCTAGGGTAGCTTTTGGTGGTGAATGTTTCAATTTAGCTTTTAGATATTTGTATTTTAGCATTTCTGTAGCATGTGGCCTCATTTTTTTACCAAGCTAAGACATTAAGCAATAAAAATTAAAAAATAAATACTTGATGCTGATTGCAGGAACCCAAGGATGCCCTAGAGGTAGACTTAGAAAATATTTAGGCTGGAGTCTCTCTGATTTTGGTGCGTGTTTTTCTCCAGTGGCACCCTCAACTTTTCAAAACTTGGGGAATGAGTCCACCTTTGGAATGTTCCTCAGACTATATATATTTGTCTTTTCATTTGCCATATTTTCTCGAGTGTAGCAAACTGATCTATTCTGATTTGGAGTGCAAAAACTATGGAAGTAGCTTACTTAAGCAATCATAGTAATCAAATGCTATAGAACTAATTTGAAAGAATTAATAATGTAAAGAATAGGAAATATGCATTTACTTTTAGGCCACCTTTTATATCAACATTACTTCTCACTGCAAAGAGATTTTTTTTAATATATTAAAGGATATATGAATTGTGACCCTACTCATAGCCACCTCCAACCAAGAAATTCCATCAACCTTAATATTAAAAAAAATACCCTCATATCCCCCATATCCTTTGGAAGACCACCCTCCATATCCCTTAGAATATATATATATATATATATATATATATATATATATATATATATATATATATATATATATATATATATATATATATATATATATATATATCAAGCATTCCTTGAGTGGAAAAGTTTCAAAATTAAAACCCTTGCTACTATGGTTTTCTCAAATTTTTCCATGAAGTTTTGTTTGTTAAGCGTAGACAATTGGGTGGGTTATCCACTACCAACCCATGAGAACAAAATGCAATTGGAGGAGATCTATGATGACTTAGATTTTTCCTTTGCTTGAATATTAATCTCCTAGAAATCTCCTATACAGGTTGATCATCTTTCCACATAAAATATTTATGCCCAAACATCATTTTCAAGGACTCCCCTTTTCTACTCTATAATTTTGACATGCCCATTGTCTCTCTTTCCTTGCAATGAATTTATGGTAATGTTAGGGTATATTTTCTTCTCAACTCCTAGCGTAGGCTCAAAAAATATTTTTATCTAGCGTTCCCATATCTCTAGAGGATCATTCATTATGTCGCCTTTCCTTTTCACCCAAAAATATTCGTGGGTGTCTGAATGGGCCAACAATTTTAACATGGCCATGAATACATCAATTTATTCACCTAAAGGGAATATCATAATAATCTAAAACTTGGTTAGTTCCATCTCTACACAACTTAGCTACAATTTTGATGATCTAAGATTTTGTTCTTTCATTCATTTTATGGGCATTTAGATTCTTTCTGCCTGTCTACTCCATACCTGTAACAAGTAATGACATACTTATCCTTGCCTTTTCTAAACTCTTTTCCTCTGCCACATGGTTCTCTCCTTAGGAAATTTGAATTCTTAATGCTTTAGCTTATCTCCCTTCGCTAGAATGTCTCCTTACAACCTTTACTCTTTCTTTGCTTCTAAATTTTTTCCTCTGCAATTCTACTGCTACTTCCTATTCAACTTTTCCTCTACCTTGGAAGTAATCTGATATGCTTCATCCATGATTTGGAAAGAATGGGTACTCATCTCATCTTGAATCTGGACATTGAATCCATTCACACACCTTACTAAGCTTTGATACTGTGGCTCTTTTAGTCCTAATTTGGGAGTCATTTTGAAGAATTTTTTTGTATACTCCCAGATAGATATCTATTTTTTATTTAAATTTTGTGCTTTCTCTGCATAAACTTTGTTCATAATCAACAAGAAAGAACTTGTCCTTGATTTTACTCACCATTTTCCTCTAATTCTTAATCTTCTTCTGGTGCTTGTCAACTCTACCATTTTTCACAACATTGCAGCATAGTGCAGGGTACCCTTTCAACTTAGTTATTGTAAAACGAACTATCTTGGGGTATTGGACATTCTCATACTCAAAGTATATATTGAGTTCACCTATCCAATATATGAGCCTTTACTTTCAAACCCATTATAGCATGAAACCTCCACCCTTATATTACCTATATCTTTCAAAAATGAGATCAAATGCTCAACTGGGATCTTCCACCAAAACATCCTCTGATTCTGAGTCTGTTATAGCTACAACATCTCCAATTTGTTTGGTTTCTAATTCTTCATTTGTCCTTCTCAATTCCTCCAATTCCTGGTTCCTCACATCTCTTCGTGGCAACATCCTCAGGAGTTTTCTAAGCCTGTGAGACTACCATTCACAAGCCTTTCTTTTGACACTACCTCATTTCTCATCTCTCAATAGACAAGAGAACAAATGAATCTCTTTCAGGTCTCCTTGCTACCACACTTGCGCATGAATTGATATTATGGAACCCAATTAGCAAGAGAGAATTAGTTTTGATACTTATGCAAATTCTCAACCAGAGCTGAACTTTTCTTTGATCCCACTTGATGCACCAAACATTTTCTATAATTCTGTGACTCACTACAAAATTGTGACACTATTAGAGTGCCACAACTATGGAAGTAGCTTACCTAAGAAATCATAGTAAGAAAATGCTATAGAACTAGTTTGAAAGAATTAATAATGTAAAGAATAGGAAATAGGTGTTTACTTTTAGGCCACCTTTTATATCAACATTACTACTCACTGCAAAGATATTTTTTTTAATATATTGAAGGATATATGAATTGTGACCCTACTCATTGCCACCTCCAACCAAGAAATTCCATCAACCTTAATATTAAAAAAAGATACCCTCATATCCCCCATATCCTTAGGAAGACCACCCTCCCTATCCATTAGAATATATATATATATATATATATATATATATACACACACATATCAAGCATTCCTTGGGTGGAAAAGTTTCAAAATTAAAACCCTTGCTACTATGGTTTTCTCATTTTTTTCCATGAAGGTTAGTTTGTCAAGGGGTAGACAATTGGGTGGGTTATCCACTACCAACCTGTGAGAAAAAAATGCAATTGGAGGAGATCGATGACAACTTACATTTTTCCTTTGCTTTAATATTAACCTCCTAGCAATCTCCTATACAAGTTGATCATCTTTCCACATAAAATATTTATGCCAAAACATCATTTTCAAGGAATCCCCTTTTCTACTCTATAATTTTGACATGCCCATTGGCTCTCTTTCCTTGCAATGAATTTATGGTAATGGTAGGTATATTTTCTTCTCAACTCCTAGCATAGGCTCAAAAAATATTTTTATCTAGTGTTCCCATATCTCTAGAGGATCATTCATTATGTCTCCTTTCCTTTTCACCCAAAAATATTCATGGGTGTCCCAATGGGCCAAAAATTTTAACATGGCCATGAATACATCAATTTATTCACCTAAAGGGAATATCATAATAATCTAAAACTTGGTTAGTTCCATCTCTACACAACTTAGCTACAATTTTGGTGGTCTAAGATTTTGTTCTTTCATTCATTTTATGGGCATTTAGATGATTTTTTCCTGTCTACTCCATACTTGTAACAAGTAATGACATACTTATCCTTGCCTTTTATAAACACTCTGCCTCTGCCACATGGTTCTTTCCTTAGTAAATTTGACTTCTTAATGCTTCAGCTTATCTCCCTTCGCTAGAATGTCTCCTTACAACCTTTACTCTTTCTTTGCTTCTAAATTTTTTCCTCTACAATTCTACTGCTACTTCCTATTCAACTTTTCCTCTACCTTGGAAGCAATCTGATATGCTTCATCCATGATTTGGAAATAATGGGTACTCATCTCATCTTGAATCTAGACCTTCAATCCATTCACACACCTTTCTAAGCTTTGATACTATGGCTCTTTTAGTCTTGATTTGGGAGTGATTTTGAAGAATTCTTTTGTATACTCCCAAATAGATATATATTTTTTATTCAAATTTTGTGCTTTCTCTGCATAAACTTTGTTCATAATAAACAATAAAGAACTTGTCCTTGATTTTACTCACCATTTTCTTCCAATTCTTAATCTTCTCCTGGTGCTTGTCCACTCTTCCATTTTGCACAACATTGCAACATAGTGCTGGATACCCTTTCAACTTAGTTATTGTAAAATGAACTATATTGGGGTATTGTACATTCTCAAAGTATCTATTGACTTCACCTATCCAATGTATGAGCCTTTACTTTCAAACTCATTATAGCATGAAACTTCCACCCTTAGATTACCTATATCTTTCAAAAATGAGATCAAATGCTCAACTGGGTTCTTCCACCAAAACATCCTCTGAATTTGAGTCTGTTATAGCTACAACATCTCCAATTTGTCTGGTTTCTAATTCTTCAATTGTCCTTCTCAATTCCTCCAATTCCTGCTTCCTCACATCTCTTCGTGGCGGCATCCTTAGGAGTTTTCTAAGCCTACGAGACTACCATTCACAAGCCTTTCTTTTGACACTACCTCATTGCTCGTCTCTCAATAGACAAGAGAAAAAATGAATCTCTTTCAGGTCTCCTTGATACCACACTTACACATGAATTGATCTCATGGAACCCAACTACCAAGAGAGAATTATTTTTGATACTTCTGCAAATTCTGAACTAGAGCTGAACTTTGCTTTGATCCCACTTAATGCACCAAACATTTTCTATAATTCTATGACTCACTACAAAATTGTGACACTATTAGAGTGCAACAACTATGGAAGTAGCTTACTTAAGAAATCATAGTAAGAAAATGTTGTAGAACTAATTTGAAAGAATTAATAATGTAAAGAATAGGAAATAGGCGTTTACTTTTAGGCCACCTTTTATATCAACATTACTACTCACTGCAAAGAGATTTTTTTTAATATATTGAAGGATATATGAATTGTGACCCTACTCATTTCCACCTCCAACCAAGAAATTCCATCAACCTTAATATTCAAAAAAGATACCCTCATATCCCCCATATCCTTAGGAAGACCACCCTCCCTATCCCTTAGAATATATATATATATATATATATATATATATATATATATATATATATATATATATATATATATATATATATATATATATATATATATATATATATATATATATATATCAAGCATTCCTTGCTACTATGGTTTTCTCAAATTTTTCCATGAAGGTTTGTTTGTCAAGGGGTAGACAATTGGGTGGGTTATCCACTACCAACCCATGAGAAAAAAATGAAATTGTAGGAGATCTTTTGACGACTTACATTTTTCCTTTTCTTAAATATTAATCTCCTAGCAATATCCTTAGGAAGACCACCCTCCCTATTCCTTAGAATATATATATATATCAAGCATTCCTTGGGTAGAAAAGTTTCAAAATTAAAACCCTTGCTACTATGGTTTTCTCAAATTTTTCCATGAAGGTTTTTTTGTCAAGGGGTAGACAATTGGGTGGGTTATCCACTACCAACCCATGAGAACAAAATGCAATTGTAGGAGATCTATGACGACTTACATTTTTCCTTTGCTTGAATATTAATCTCCTAGAAATCTCCTATACGAGTTGATCATCTTTCCACATAAAAGATTTATGCCCAAACATCGTTTTCAAGGACTCCCATTTTCTACTCTATAATTTTGACATGCCCATTGGCTCTCTTTCCTTGCAATGAATTTATGGTAATGGTAGGGTATATTTTCTTCTCAACTCCTAGCATAGGCTCAAAAAATATTTTTATCTAGTGTTCCCATATCTCTAGAGGATCATTCATTATGTCTCCTTTCCTTTTCACCCAAAAATATTCGTGGGTGTCCCAATGGGCCAACAATTTTAACATGGCCATAAATACAACAATTTATTCACCCAAAGGGAATATCATAATAATCTAAAACTTGGTTAGTTCCATCTCTACACAACTTAGCTACAATTTTGGTGGTTTAAGATTTTTTTCTTTCATTCATTTTATGGGCATTGAGATGCTTTCTACCTGTCTACTCCATACCTGTAACAAGTAATGACATACTTATCCTTGCCTTTTCTAAACTCTTTGCCTATGCCACATGATTCTCTCCTTAGTAAATTTGACTTCTTAATTCTTCAGCTTATCTCCCTTTGCTAGAATGTCTCCTTACAACCTTTACTCTTTCTTTGCTTCTAAATTTTTTCCTTTGCAATTCTACTGCTACCTTCTATTCAACTTTTCCTCTACCTTGGAAGCAATATGATATGCTTCATCCATGATTTGGAAAGAATGGGTACTCATCTCATCTTGAATCTGGACCTTTAATCCATTCACACACCTTGCTAAGCTTTGATATTGTCGCTCTTTTAGTCCTAATTTGGGAATCATTTTGAAGAATTATTTTGTATACTCACAGATAGATATCTATTTTTTATTCAAATTTTGTGCTTTATCTGCATAAAATTTGTTCATAATAAAAAAAAAAAAGAAATTGTCCTTGATTTTACTCACCATTTTCTTCCAATTATTAATCTTCTCCTGGTGCTTGTCCACTCTGCCATTTTGCACAACATTGCAGCATAGTGCAATGTGCCCTTTCAACTTAGTTATTGTAAAACGAACTATATTGGGGTATTGGACATTCTCATACTCAAAGTATCTATTGTGTTCACCTATCCAATGTATGAGCCTTTACTTTCAAACCCATTATAGCATGAAACTTCCACCCTTATATTACCTATATCTTTCAAAAATAAGATGAAATGCTCAACTGGGTTCTTCCACCAAAACATCCTCTGATTCTGAGTCTGCTATAGCTACAACATCTCCAATTTTTCTGGTTTCTAATTCTTCAATTGTCCTTCTCAATTCCTCCAGATTCCTAGTTCCTCATCTCTTCTTAGCGACATCCTTAGGGTTTTCTAAGCCTACGAGACTACCATTCACAAGCCTTTATTTTTGACAACATACGTGCTAGTCTCCTCAATAGACAAGAAAAAAAATGAATCTCTTTTGAGTCTCCTTGCTACCAACACTTGCGGATGAATTGATCTCATGGAACAACTTGTAAGGGGAATTAGTTTTGATACTTTGGGAATTCTCAGCATTTGGGCTTGCTTTGATCCCACTTGATGCACCAAACATTTTCTATAATTTTGTGACTCACTACAAAATTGTGACACTATTAGAGTGCAACAACTATGGAAGTAGCTTACTTAAGAGATCATAGTAAGAAAATTATATAGAACTAATTTGAAAGAATTAATAATGTAAAGAATAGGAAATAGGCGTTTACTTTTAGGCCACCTTTTATATCAACATTACTCCTCACTGCAAAGAGATTTTTTTTAATATATTAAAGGATATATTAATTGTGACCCTACCCATTGCCACCTCCAACCAAGAAATTCCATCAGCCTTAATATTAAAAAAAGATACCCTCATACCCCCCATATCCTTATGAAGACCACCCTCCCTATCCCTTAGAATATATATATATATCAAGCATTCCTTGGGTGGAAAAGTTTCAAAATTAAAACCCTTGCTACTATGGTTTTCTCAATTTTTTCCATGAAGGTTTGTTTGTCAAGGGGTAGAAAATTGGGTGGGTTATCCACTACCAACCCATGAGAACAAAATGCAATTGGAGGAGATCTATGATGACTTACATGTTTCCTTTGCTTTAATATTAATCTCCTAGCAATATCCTATACAAGTTTATCATCTTTCCGCATAAAATATTTATGCCCAAACATCATTTTCAAGGACTCCCCTTTTCTACTCTATAATTTTGACATGCCCATTGGCTCTCTTTCCTTGCAATGAATTTATGGTAATGGTAGGGTATATTTTCTTCTCAACTCCTAGCATAGGCTCAAATAATATTTTTATCTAGCGTTCCCATATCTCTAGAGGATCATTCATTATGTCTCCTTTCCTTTTCACCCAAAAATATTCGTGGGTGTCCCAATGGGCCAAAAATTTTAACATGGCCATGAATACATAAATTTATTCACCTAAAGGGAATATCATAATAATCTAAAACTTGGTTAATTCCATCTCTACACAACTTAGCTAAAATTTTGGTGGTCTAAGATTTTGTTCTTTCATTCATTTTATGGGCATTTAGATGCATTCTGCCTGTCTACTCCATACCTGTAACAAGTAATGACATACTTATCCTTGCCTTTTCTAAACTCTCTGCCTCTGCCACATGGTTCTCTCCTTAGGAAATTTGACTTCTTAATGCTTCAGCTTATCTCCATTCACTAGAATGTCTCCTTACAACTTTTACTCTTTCTTTGCTTCTAAATGTTTTCCTCTGCAATTATACTGCTACTTCCTATTCAACTTTTCCTCTACCTTGGAAGCAATCTAATATGCTTCATCCATGATTTGGAAAGAATGGGTACTCATCTCATCTTGAATATGGACCTTCAATCCATTCACACACCTTACTAAACTTTGATACTGTGGCTCTTTTAGTCCTGATTTGGGAGTCATTTTGAAGAATTATTTTGTATACTCCCAGATAGATATCTATTTTTTATTCAAATTTTGTGCTTTCTCTGCATAAACTTTGTTCATAATCAACAAAAAAGAACTTGTACTTGATTTTACTCACCATTTTCTTCCAATTCTTAATCTTCTCCTGGTGCTTGTCCACTCTGCCATTTTGCACAACATTGCAGCATAGTGCAGGATACCCTTTCAACTTAGTTATTATAAAATGAATTATATTGGGGTATTGGACATTCTCATACTCAAAGTATCTATTGAGTTCACCTATCCAATGTATGAGCCTTTACTTTCAAACCCATTATAGCATGAAACTTCCACCCTTATATTACCTATATCTTTCAAAAATGAGATGAAATGCTCAACTAGGTTCTTCCACCAAAACATCCTCTAATTCTGAGTCTGCTATAGCTACAACATCTCCAATTTGTCTGGTTTCTAATTCTTCAATTTTCCTTCTCAATTTCTCCAATTCCTAGTTCCTCACATCTCTTCGTGGTGGCATCCTTAGGAGTTTTCAAAGCCTAAGAGACTACCATTCACAAGCCTTTCTTTTGATGCTGCCTCATTGCTCATCTCTAAATAGACAAGATAACAAATGAATCGCTTTCAGGTCTCCTTTCTACCACACTTGTGCATGAATTGATCTCATGGAACCCAACTAGCAAGAGATAATTGGTTTTCATACTTCTGCAAATTCTCAACCAGAGCTGAAATTTGCTTTGATCCCACTTGATGCACCAAACATTTTCCATAATTCTGTGACTCACTACAAAATTGTGACACTATTAGAGTGCAACAACTATGGAAGTAGCTTACTTAAGCAATCATAGTAAGCAAATGCTATAGAACTAATTTGAAATAACTAATAATGTAAAGAGTATGAAATAGAAGGAAATAGATAAAATCTAACTCTTTGTTGCAAAATATGTCAATTCAGCAAGTGGAATAAAATCTAGAGGTCTTAGTCTCTCCATGATTCATAATATTCAAAGCAATGTGATCAGAATGGTATACAATCTTGGGCTTCCATGAGCACAAGTTGATATTCACTCTTCTCTATGCATATTTGGAGTTTGGCCTTCTCTTCTCTTGTTGAAAACTGCTGGAACACTTATTTTTTGTTGGTTCAATAAGTCTGTAATTTGCTTCTAGGCTGTTCAATTCACATGGAAGCTCAACAGTCTTTGTAACTCTTCACCTCCTCATGTGTTGTCTCTACAAATGCCTAGGGTAGCTTTTGGTGGTGAATGTTTCAATTTAGGTTTTAGATATTTGTCTTTTATCATTTCTGTAGCATGTGGCCTCATTTTTTTACCAAGCTAAGTCATTAAGCAATACAAATTAAAAAATAAATACTTGATGCTGATTGAACGAACCCAAGGATGCCCTAGAGGTAGATTTAGAAAAGATTTAGACTAGAGTCTCTCTCATTTTGGTGTGTGTTTTTCTCCAGTGGCGCCCTCAACTTTTCAAAACCTGGGGAATGAGTCCACCTTTGGAACGCTCCTCAGACTATATATATTTGTCTTTTCATTTGCCATATTTTCTCGAGGGTAGCAAACTGATCTATTCTGATTTGGTTGGAAGCATCTCACATTTGAATTTATTTTATCATGATCCATGACACTAACATATTTTTGAAATCAGAATATATATCCTTTACATTTGCATCTATTTGATCTGTCTGCGACATTCTATTCTGCTGGACCTGGCTTTTAGCTCTATCAAGGAAGTGATTATCATGGATGCACTGACATCTTGTATTCTATTTTGTCTTATTATTTGATAAAATTTATGTTGTGCAGTAACCATCCATCTGCCTTGCCAATTTCCTTGTTTCTTTTCAAGAGACAATTGTCCTTCTCCTTGGATTCAAATCACTAGTTGATATTGGATTTATAGTCATCTAATTTTTTCTCTTCTCCCAACTGCATAGCTCACCAATAGGGTGTTCCCCAAGGTTTTTCTCATCTGACCTTTGCTACATATATATTGAATTTAGGAGGGACCTTTAATTTTGATTTCTGGAAGATGTCTCAGGGATTTCTTCTTCTTATTTTCTGGGTTGAAGAGCGGGTTGTATTTGGTCAATATATGGCATGAATTTTATTTCCGTCAATTTTCTATTTGTGGGCCATTGCATTTGTGAAAATATATCCCCAATGGGCTTTTTACTTTTTTATTGTGAAGTGATCAGGATTTTCCATGTCAATATATTCTTTGATTGTAGTGATGTTGTCAGCAATATATCCCTATGTGCTGAGAATATTCTTTAGTTGAGAGGGAAGGGTAGAGTATCAACCAAAGGTGCCTTGGAGTCTAAGCAACCAAACATATTCATATCCAAGTGAGCCATTGCAAGGACATTGTAGAAACGCTTCATGACGTTGATGCTGTGGGTTGGATAAGCTGATCACAACTCAGTAAATCTCAGTCAAGGAATTATTAGAATTATCATGCCTACGTACGGATCATTCTGACCTTCAAGTATTTCCACTGAGCTTATACTGACCAGATCAAAATATCCATATCAGATAGATGTGATTGTTTTTCAAGCACAATTCACTTGAATAATATGAAAAATGTAGATTAAATGAATTTCTCCTAGGGTTTTCATGCTTTCCTGTTAGTTGGATCAGGCTTGCACTGGTTCACATGGATTGCATCTAGAGTGGATGTGAGGATGTCCTCGACACCTCTGCCAGCTCACTGAACTGCAGCCAAACGACAAGGTTTCAGTTTGCTGAAATCTTTACTTAGAGAAGTTAGAACCTTACACCCCTTAGACTCAATAATAACCTCTTTATGTTTCTGTTATTATCTGATCCCTAAATATACCATCTCTCTGGGATGGATCCACAAGTCACACCAGAAGTCTAGAGAGTAATTTTGGTATGAAAAGATAATATCAGGAATGTTGTGTTCCTTGAAATAGATAGATCTTATATGTTTATGCAAACACACAATAGAAATAAAATACATAATTGACTATAATATTGAAAACTTAAATGAAGCAAAATGTTTTATGGTGAGTATGATGATGTGCAGATCTAAAATCTATTGTTCTGAGAGAGGTTGTGCTCGATAAGTTCCAATTCATGTTTCCTACCAACTTAGAATGAAAAATATAATATTGAAGTCTTTTGGCTTTCATACTATGAACTTTGCAACATGTAGAAATGCAAATTGTTGAGAATTATAGCTTGGGAAGCAATTTTTGCATAGGTTTGGTGTGAATGTGCGAGTAGTTTGATACATTATTGAAAAGTAGTTCTATTAAAAGAGAAAGTAATTGTATTTTGTAATTTACTTTAGTAAAAAAAGTGAAGTCTTATATTTAGCATACGATTCTAAAAATTGTATCTCATTGCATGACTTCGATTAGGAGTAATTTCAAAATATATTCTCAGCTAAAAGTATAAGGACAGGTCAAGGTAGAGGTTTTCACCCATACTATCATGCTTGAGCGGTCATGTAACCAAGAGAGAGCATTGATTTAGCTGAGGCAAATCTCGACAAAATGCAGCAGTCTGTATAGGTGCTGCACAGTTCTGTACAGATGTTTGGAGCAGTTCCATACAATCATATAAACAGGCTCTGCAGGCTTTCCAGCAGGCCATACAATAGTTTTATGTTGTTTCTGTTTTTTTTCAATGTACTTTCTCAAGCAAGCTGTACAAGCTTAGTTCAGGGTGTTATTTTGGTATCTCTGTATTTTTTTACCTAGCAGCTTGTGGAGGTTTCCTTGCAAGTTCATTGAAAATTTGAAACTATTTTTATGCTTTGCTATTTAATTTCAAGATATTTTGTGATCAAGGCTATGGTTTAATTTTGGCATTAATTAAATTTAGCAATCTACTCATTTGATTGAGATCACAGAGACATTAGTCACCTACGGCTTGAAATTTTCACATCAACCATCCTCGGGGTGAAAAGCCTATTCAAGCTTAGATGGTTCGAATCCATAGTTATTATTATTTTGCATATTTTCCATTATATAGTTATGACGACTACCCCATCTCTGGATACCATTCCAAGATTCACTGAAAATATCTTTAGTCTAATCTAATCTACCTACTTTGTAGAAATTGTCTACTAGCAAGGTGTAAGTATAAAAATTTGGCTTACAACCCTTACTTTTAATTATACTCAACCACTCTAGGGCCACTTTAATGCACAAAGTTTATGTATTAGAAAGGTAAATTTAGAAATTATTTCATTTTTCATTATGTGTTTTCAAGTTAGATATTGTTTTCAAGTTTTCAAAGGGCAATACAGGAACAACCCCGAGACAGGATGATCGTGGAAAGGGGCCAGCGGAAGAACATGTAAGGTGCTATCATTTCTCTATCTTCAGGTATTTTGTTTATTCACATAATTGAAATAATATTAATTTTGTTCAAATATGCAGACACCTAGCCATGGTACATCCGATGATTCCCTCTACGAGGAAGAGCTTTCTTCATCCCCATGTCCATTGCTGTTGCTGCGAAAAAAGGCGCAAAAAGCAACGTTGGAATTTGAGCGTTTGGTAGACGCTTTGCCTCAAACACCTGAAATAGCAATGAGGATAACACAACTTATGACCCAGCTAGAAACATATAAGGTAATAATAAAAAATCAAAAGGATATTTTTTTTTGTTCTGCATGAGATGAATTGTGATAGTTTGAAATTTAATTTTTACATTAACTAAACTAACAAAAAAATTCTTTTGTATGTAGTGTTATCTGACACCTGCTGCACCCGGTGTTCGTGGTAGTGGGACACAAGGGCAAGAGATTGCCGATCCACCCTCTCGTACACCTTCTACGCCTCTAGGTGGCAGCCGAGAAACGCACCCTGCCCAAGAAGACACCCAGCCAACTGCTGAACGTGTTGGTAGTGATGAGGCTGATATGGCCAACTATATTATTGCATTTCCTGGAGCTACACATGTCAGCTCCACAGGGACCATTAATGACACGTTGTTGGTGAACGATGAAGGTGTCCCTATAAAGCACGTACAACTCCAAGGTAAGTTTTAATATTTTAACTATTTCATGTACTCTATCTAAAACATATTTTATCATGATTTTTGTTTTTAAATTAATGATAATATCTTTCTTCTGTATAGGAAACAATGAGTTCTAAAGGTTTTTGGAGAGCCATGCATTGGTAATTTTTGGCCCAACCATACACACAAGGTGGACTTCCCAGAATTCCAACCTGAAAAAAGAACTTCTAGATTATCTAGAAGCCCTTTTTGGGGTGGGCACATTTGATAGAACAACGGTGGCTCGGATAGCTGGCAAATATTTGAAATATACCAGGGACACCTATAGGACGCAATTGAAATTTAACCCTAGATATGAGCTTCCTCTCACAATTCTAGAGAGTGAGTGGAGAGCACTCATCCATGACGGAAAAGAGAAAAGGGCAAAGAAAGAAGGAAAAATGCCAACTGGACCCGCAAGATAAATTACAACTTTAATTCAATAGCTTTAATTTTCTCTATGTCTAAAATAAAAGTGTGCTACGTCATATCTAACTTTAATCTTTTGATGATAGGTTGTCTGACACCTCAAAGGCAACCAAAGCTAGGATTGAAAAAAGGGCCATCACAAGCTAGGCCAGCGCGGCTACTTGAAATTAGCCGCAAGAATTGTAAGTAGCTAAACATCTTATAATTAATTGTATCGCCTTCCAACGTTTTTGTAATCCCATCAAATAACATTAAAAATACACAATCATATGTAATGTAGGGTGATGACTTTGGAACGGAAACTACAGAGGAGGATAAAAAGGTCGCTTTCCATTCTGGCTATGAAGCCGTAGTTGAATATCATAGAAGCTTGGGACAGGTCCCAAGATCCAGAATGCCTGATAAGGTAAAATGATAACCTTTCAATATGTTTGTTTTCGTCCATACATTTAATGTCTAACAACTTTGTTTAAATCAGGGGAGCAACACTTTCAACGAGCCAAATAACCCAGTTGTAGAGCATGCGCTGAGAGCGAAATATTGCCAGAAGAACATGTTCCTAATGTGCAACCTGATCATTGTAGTGGGGACCAGGCCGACAATACTACTATCAGCGAGGACCATGATGGTAATTAATTTCCACTTATAATTTTTTCTAATTATACCTTGATGGTTGTCCTTATAATTTTTTTTGTTTAAATGACAGAGAATGTTGTACTTGAGGATCTTACCACCAGAGAGGAAGACAGGGCAATGGTCCCAATGGTGACAACTGGTGCACTAGGTAAATAATTTCATTGCAATTTTATTTAACTAATATTACCGAACTAGTTCAATGATATTTAAAAACTGACAATTAAAATTTAATATTATCTATTTTTGTAGGCAATGCCCCGTCACTGGATGAGACCAGAAATCGTGACTACGCAACTAGGTCAGTAGTGTGGGAAAGGCACAAAACAGTAGTAGAGCACGATGATGTTGATGATGTAGTTAGGAGCTTTAGAAGTAGGAAGAAGAAAAAGAAAATTTGATAATGTAAAATATTGTATTACTATAAGACAAACGTTACCATACTTGGAACATTTTTTGCGTTATATAAAAAACTCATTTATCATACTATTTTTATGTCAAGCACTAATTTCAATGTTTCCTTGAGTACTTTTTGTTGCATTGTTTTTTTATTAGTTATTGAATATTTTTTTTTTCTGCTCATGAAAGTAAAAAATGAAATATAGATTGGGTATTGGGGAATTGAGAGTGATGTGAGGGGGGGGAGGGGCCATAAGAGCTTCCACCTTCATGTGGTTGGCCCTTTTTAGTAGAGAATAATTTATTGGAGCGATTTAATCTTGGAGCAAACCTCCCTCGATCCAACATAGCAATAAAAAAGTCGATGTTGACTTAGTTGCTACTCTTTTAGATCGCGGGAGGCTTGTTCCAAGTTCAGGCCACTCCTATAAATTGTTCTTGAAATGAAGAGGAGCTTATTCAACTATGTTTTGACATTTTCAACATATGTTCTAACATTATCATAAGAATGCATCTTAGAGTAAAAAATACTACATCCATTACTTTTATTTATTGTATAGATAATTATGGATTTTGAATGACTTGGCAGCACAGGTACAAATCCTCTTGCATCATGAGCAATACAACTTGTCAACCAGGGTCATGTCCAGGATATTTTTGCTTGTGCGCTTAACCAGGTTCGTAGTGTCACATTTTGTAAGTTCCTTTACAGTTCATAATTCAATATTAAGATTTTTCATGACTATTATCTGGTTTTTTGTATGTGTTTTTTCATCTATTTGATTGTAAGCAACTCTGCATGTTTCCTGTTGTTCACTATGATTTCTCCATTTACCACTCTCAAGATGAATCTGAATTTATTGTCCAATTTCAACAAATCAAGCTGAAGGTTGTCCAATTGTACTTTCTTTCTCTTTTCATAGAATTAAATATGGATATGATAGAAGTTCTCCAAAACTTGCTCAGGGGTCTCATATTTATGATTGATTCCCTTTGAGCCAAAAAGATGCATGTTACTTGTACTGATTTTAGTAGTCAGTTTGAATTTCCTTAAAAGGCCCTCTTGAAGTGAAATATTCATATTCTCTTCAGACAATGACACCTCTAAATGGACACTGGTATCAGTATTGTATTCCTTATAGTCCCTTATGAATGGTTCTTTAATCTTATCATTCCCAGTCATCAATGCTTCCAGAAATTCCTTGTAATCTTGAGTCCACTTCCGAACAGGAAACTCTATAATTATTAATGTTGTCTCACTAATTTCCTCTATGATGCCACTAATCGTGTAAGACACACAATTATCCTTTATAGTTGTTCATTTAATTGTACCCTTAAAACCCTTGTACCAAGGTGCCAAGCCAATGGTGTATTGTCCAGTGCTACGGGATGTTGAAATGTCCCTTAATCCTAGGCCAATAAATATATCATAATAAAGTGATAAAAAATATACATATCGTAGTATAGGCTCAGATCATATCCGGATCCATAAGCTTGTATATTTTATATGAGGATAGTGTTTCCCTAATCTACATTATCTCATATCGGTCTTTTATAAAAAGTACGTTTCAGTGTTACTCTAGTGTATACTACAGTGTCCATATTCATCATACAGGTTAAGGATAGGGTAATAGCATACAATATTCTACCTAATAAATCATCTTGTATTTCAATAGCTAATGTGGACATAGGTGTAATGTAAGCTCAATACTGAGATATGCTTGTTCCTGTTCTAGCTTGATATCATTGAATACGCTCTTTACAACTTTGATTAGTGAAAAGAGTTGGATTAGGTTAAGTTGAGTAACATATTCACCCTTATCTCTCTTCTATGATTCCCATGTATTAGTTACAATGATAACAGTTATATGGAACTAAAAGAAAATGGTTATATATAAGAGACCATATCGTACCTATGATGCCCATCTTAAGCTTAGTAACTATCACTATATCACCTTACTTAAGCTAGTAGTAAGCTCTATTGAATATATAAGCTTATTGATTTCACTATGCTATTATTACTAATGAATCAAGCCCATTGAATCAATGACCAAGCTTTTCTTGATGTAACTACACATAATGGAATAACACATATTCGTATAAACATGATATCCTTAATACAGGTCTTAAATTACAGTGTCCAGGAACTCCATATTCAAGCTAAGTTCCTTGTCATGACATAATGATCTCTGTTTCCCTATTCATTTCATACCTTATTAACACTGGCTAGAATCATAGTAATAAGTACATAGCCTTACTAGCTCTATGCCAACATGTGTATCTTATAAACCTTAAGTAGAAACACAGTTTGATTACTAATGTTTATATAATAGCTAATCTTGTATGATTGGTTAAGCTAAGCATTGATATGAGTGTACCATTACACAAGCCATAGTGAAATGCTCCCTTGTGCCTTCGTTCGGTCAGGTGCACCATGTCGTTTCGTTTGAGGGCGCTCGCCCAAACCTGTTCGAGTCGAGTCGTTTCGGTTGAGGGCGCCTGCCCAAACGCGTTCGGGCATGGTTCTTAGAGCCACCCAACTAGTAAAATTGAATAGATGTATTGTTGTTGCATATGCACATATTGACAGTAAAGAGAGATTTCAGTTCATGAGCATGTGGCGTGGGAACAAAACCTATGTAATCCCTATGTGTGGGGTTAATTAACCCTATGCCTACAATGTTTACTGTTTGCATATCGGATTGTGTGGGGGTAGATAACTCGTAGCCATATCACATAGGCCCCATTCACTTACGAAGGTTCCCCAAACTCTGCCCCCAATTTGGTTGATATTGCTCAGCTTGAAAATTTTGAATTTTCATTGATGATTTATTTTCCTCTCGCTCGAATGTAAAAGGAATATTAATTTCATCTTTTTCCTCCATAATTTCCACATTCGACATCTATTGTAGCTATTCATCTATGCTCATCTGGAATCACCACAAGTGGTACTTTTTTTTTTACAATGGATTCTTGATGTTGATCTCGACGAGATTTTTCCTCCTCAAAAAACATATCCTAGTTGTAAGCATGGTTGTGATATGTTGATATTCAGACGAAAACTACAACTTGTAGCCCTTGATCTGCTAGGGGTTACCTTGATATTAATGGTGGTGTATTCATACTCCTTCTGAATAACCAATAAAGGGTCAAGGAAATTGACCAATATGTTGTCAAGTTTGATCTTATCCATCTCTGGGGAAAGCTGCTTTTTGGCTAACTCCACTGCTTTTGATCTCAATTTTTCCAATTTCTTCCTTCTCTCATATGATACCTGAGCCTTTGCCTTACTCTTCCCTTCTAATTCCATAATAGTGTCATAGTGATGCCAACCAACTTCTTTTGAAATCCTTCCTAGCAAACAATACTTGTGACCTGGCTGAAGCCTCAACACTTTCAGAGCATTTGGAATGACCATTCTCTTCTTCCAGTCATATGGTGGGGGAACCCCTTAAAAATCCCTTAGCCTAGAAAGTGTTGCAGCACCACGCTTGGTTTTGTGTGGAATCATTCCTCTAATTGTCCAGTAGTCAAATCCTTCTCTTACTTTATTTCCATTTGCCCATACCTAACCAATGAGAGCACAAGAACACTTATTTATATAAAAGCACCCATAACTTCTCTTACTTTATTGTCATTTTCCCATAACTAACCAATGAGAACACAAGAAAACCTATTTATATAAAAGCACCTATAATACTTTTGTGGGTTTCACTAATATCCCTTTAGTTAGTGTGTACACAGTAGCCTAGATCCTAAAGTGATTCTCGTACAATGATAATCCACTAGGTGTATTTGTTCTTAAAAAACTATGCATGGATAGATGTCCCATTTATGGCCAAGTTCCACCAAAATGGTTCCCCCTACCTACCTAGTAACTACATTACATTTATTTCATGACAAGACTATCCTACAACCCACCAAATTTCTATCATATCCTTAACGTCAACAACAATTTGTTGTTCAAGATATAGCTAAGTTGGAACAAACTTAGCTCTAGAGCTTAGGATATTTTTCCACCTCTAATGTTTATAAACCAATAGATATAAAATTTCTAAAGCATGTGGGAGCCCTTTAAGTATCACCTTTCCTATATTGACTCCGTCTTAAAAATCATGGAAAATGTCCATAGATGAGTTATCCTTACTGAACCAAAAATTTCATTGAAAACAATTATTCATACCATAACATTACTACTTCCCTTTTAACCACATAAAACTTATTTTTAAGTTACCATAATTCATCTTTAATATCACATAACTAGATTAAAAAATCAACCAAAATCTCTAGTTTATGAAATAAAAATTAAACAATTTTATATAATCAATAATTTAAATAAATGTCTTAGATCTAATCTGATTAATAATTATTTATAATCAACAATACCACTTATTTACCCAAACCCCTTATTAACCCTAAGAAAAGTCTTACACATTTTATTTAATGGAATTTGAGTGGCCTTAAAAAAGACACGTATTTCATTTCAAAATATCAAAAATTTTCAAATATCAAAAGTTTTAATTTCCCTCGTTCATTTCCCTCTTCAAAATGTCAAAAATTTTCAAATATCAAAAGTTTTAATTTCCCTCGTTCATTTCACTCTTCAAAATGTCAAAAATTTTCAAATATCAAAAGTTTTAATTTCCCTTGTTCATTTCCCTCCGGTTGCATTGTTCATCCAGGGAAAGAGGGAGGATGTTGCCATACTGTCGTCAGTTTTTGAGGAAGGATGCAATCATACTATTGCAGGTTTGGAGGAAGGATGCGACCATACTGTCGCAGGTTTGGAGGAAGGATGCGGTAAGTAAAGAAATTGATCCCGAGTGCCTGTTGCAGGTTTGCTCTGATACATTTGGTTGAAGTTCGTTGATTTATTTCCTTCTACAGAAAGAATCTGATCTGATACATCGGATCCCGATTGATTTTGGTTCAATGATTAACAATAATTATCATAATAGTCTTGTGCCTTGTATACAGACATCGATACCTGCCCCGCGGATTCAAAGGCCCTTCATTTAGCCCCAAGCAGTGGGATTTGGAGAAGTAAAAGTCAAGGAAAAGTGGTGAACTCTGAAGAACATGCCGTCAAATGCCCTGGACAAGGTAATCCATGTATTCATTCAATAGTCCCACTGAAATATTTATTGCTGTAATGGATTTCCCTAAATATGAAGTGCTTTTCGTTAAGTTTCTGTGTTTATCCAATGATAATACAATGCCTTTAGGTTTCTTTGGTTTTGATAATGCAAGCCACCTTCTCCAAGTTTCTTCGATAGCTGATCCTTCCCACTGTCCTAGCTGGCCTACAGTCGCTCGGCATACTGCCCAGATTCATTCGATGAAAGGGCATTCCTGGAAAATTTGAATGATCATTTCCTCATTGTTTTTGTACAAGGGGAATCAGCCAGGCCCAATCACATACCTTGTTTGAAGCACATCCAAGGTTGAAATCTTTCTTTCAGCACCACATAAAATTTTTTGCCTTGGCTGGGCACTTAGATTTCCAAAGAATTTTCCTCCACCACTTTAACTCTGTAGGGAATCGAACTGCAATCACTGCGATATATCCAAGCTTGGGGGCATACTCACCAAAAGGAGAGGAACTCCAGAGAAGCTTGTCCTCTCTGTCAGTTAATAAAATTTGACGAGCATTCAGAGCATTTACATATGCATTCCATGATTCATGAAAAGCTGCTTCTAATCCCAGCACCCCAGCAGTCATCCATCTGTGTCTCCAATTGGTAGTTTTGGCTGGGTTGTTGTAATGTTCCCAATTTTTAGCTTCAAGCTAAATGGAACATTATAGTTTACATAATTTTATTTTGTTAAATAAAATGGGGAAGGAGACACCTTAGCCCCTTTTTGATGGAGAAATAACACTCCTTATGTGAAAAGGAGATGAATAAGCAGCTAGATTAAAGAACCTAAGGGTGTGAATGGAACCTGGATCACTTGATTTAGTCCTCTTTGACTAAATTCAACAGTGCTACCTAAAGAGGAGAAGCTTGCTAGAGAAGCTACGCAGTTTTAGAGGAGGACATTCACATGAGGGAGGAAACCTTAATTGGTGGGACCATGGTGGAGAAAGAGTTCCCTTTCTTTATATGGAGGAGATGGCAGCCCATTTTCATTATGTTTGAGTTTATAATTTCGAATTGGGTCTGCAAAGGCTTGCATCCCCGGGCTGTTTAGCAGGGTGGTGGTGCCCTCGAGCATTAGGGCATTCCTGGTCGAGAATCCCTACCTCTTCCTCAAGGAAGGATGAGGATTGATCTGCATTTTCCTCAATCTGGCATTGGCCACAGCTACTACCATCATCTACAGCGTTAACTCTGCAACAGAGAGGACTTTGTGTTGCTGGGGGCAACAGAGGAGGAACTCATGGAGTCATTCTTGACTTGTTTTCTTCAGTAGAGGAGTGATCTACTCATTGGAGGAGCTACAAGGAGGATTCCCGGGCTTCATTACACAACTTTGGCATGAGGCCAACATTCCATCATCTCCCACTGCGCAGTATATGGAGGCAACTGTGTTATTTCAGAGGAGGCAGTGAGACAGGGGATCTTGAGCTTCAAAGGAGGAGTGTTTTTGAGTCAAAGGGATTAGCCCTTTGCTTGGAGACATTATCATAGGAGGGAAATCAGATTTCAGATCAGCCTTAGCCTCATTCTTATTTTTGTTCAATTGCAGTGACAAGTTCCTTGTCACATTTTGTATTCTCCGGCATTTCTGGCAATCTCTCCTAGATTGGCTAGAAATCTAGTATTTCGGCCCATTCCTTTGTTATTGGGCTATTTCTTTATATCCTTTAGCCACATTTTTATTTCATGTATATTCAGCAGCTGCTACCTTCATGTACACAACGCAATCACTGCTCTCCGGCATTTTGTGGAGTTGCAGCAACTCATGTATTTTATTGTTCATTCATTGGAGGTTGGTTCTTAAAGCTTGAGTGGCTTGTCCCTCAACTATTTCTTGTATATTATTGCTGAATAATAACCTATTATTGGATGCATATCATTTCCCTCTTATGGTGTATTCATAGTTTAATGATTATGTTCATATATTGTTGTAATCTCTCTCATTGAGCATTGTTTTAGAGACCTAGAATGGGGAGATCTGTATAACCCATCTAGAGTTATTTCTTTGAGCTCATTTTCTGCAAGGGATTTTTATTAGATGTGTTCTAGGGCATCCCAGTGGTGGTTTTCCTTATTTTTGCGGAGGCTTCCCTATGCAGCGTCCTCAAGGACCCTGTAGCAGAAATTCCCGAAGTGGAATATTACATATCCATAGGCAGAGTTTGTGAAGGGCCAGCTAGCCTCAGGATCTCTCCCTTATTTGGAAGGATACATATCCTATAAATTCCCCAATAGTAAATCTTTGAAATGGGCTTTTGATACCTCACTTAAGAAGGAATTCGAATATCTTAAGATATTCCCGATGGAGCAGAAAATTCCTGATTTGGAATATTACAGTGGTATCAAAGCATCAATCTTGGCTCAGCTTGTGCATAAGATTTAATGCCATTAGAAAGAGGAGCTTCTCTCCAAGGAGAGGAGATTTATAGAGGAAATAAGGGAAAAGGAGTGACGGAAGAGGAGGTCTCCCTTCTTCTTTTCTAGACCATTGAGAACATCATTGAAGATCTGATGAGAGCAAAAATTGGGAAGATTTTCTGAGAGGGTTTGTGGATGGAGTAAACCCTAGCTATTGTCATGCAGGGTGTGAGCATTCAGGTACACATGCAGATCCACAGCGTAGTCCTTTGTCCACTTGCATTTCAAGGGGAAGAGAGGAAGTAAATGAGGCCATGGGAGGAGCAGCGCTGCAACTCAAGGTATGGCTCATGATTGTTGGTTTGAAGGTTCCATTTTTCATTTTCATGCAAATTAAAAAACATATGATGCATTCACTAAGGGTTTGATGGAAGAACTTGGTGAAACTCATTGTGTCATAAACACAAACACTTTGCATACATTGGAAAGAACCAACAGCACTGTCACATTAGGAGGAGATCCATCACCACATGGAGGTGAAAGGGGAGCCAATGCTTCCACTAGAGGAGCCCTTGTGTCTTTGCAAGGAGTTCCAAATATTTTTACATGTGGGTACCTAGACACAATTCTGGAGCCATATGTAGCATTTGCTGGGGATTGTGAGATGGAGGAAGAAGAGCAGAAGGATCAGCATGAAGGGATGATGAGAATTCATCCTTATCTATTTCAAAAAAAATTTGCACAAAGGAAAGATACTGTACTGCGTAGTGAAGAGAGGGACAAATCAGTCCACTCATACATACAGTCTATTTCAGATCTTGATGTCTCATTATATGGAGGCATTCCACCTGGGAGGCCACTTGATCTAGAGATGATGAGAGGCATCATATCACTTGGTTCACCACTCTTGGGTTCTGGAGAGGTGGAGACATTAGAGGAATCCAACACAGCACAAAGAGTTTGGGATAAGCTCAAGGAGGAGGGATACACTATCTCATTTTCAGTCTCACCCACTCTCATCAGCTATACTGCGATGATAGAGTTTGTTGCATGGATGGAGGATAGCATCTTCATGATGCAGTATGAAAGCTCCATAGATTTGATGAAAGGGAGGATACTTCCCTTTAGGAAGGACTCTTTCATGCATTGGAGTAGATGGAGGCCACTCATGCTTACATTGGCTAGGATCGGGAGATTCTTTGGGGGTGATAGTCTCTCATAGGAGGCTCATTTTCAGAGACACATCATTTATATTGGAGCATGAGAAGTTGCTGCATGGTGGGCATGGCAGCAACTCAGAGGATGACTTTGGCATGGGGGATGTCAAAGTAACCGGCAGCAGCATGAGGGGAGCGTCACATTGCAGATTACCAACGATGTCTATGTGGAGGATTGATGCAGGTTGGAGGGCTCAGCTTTTGGTTGAGTATTCCCAGGATCTTGGCGCATGCATGATTCTTGATGACCAAGAGGGAGATGATAGATACATGGTGGATGATATGGTCATCTATTGATTGGCAAGATCTTATTGACTAGAGTTTCTAGTCTCAAGGAGAAACTATTGCATGCAACACATGAGGACTTTCTAGCTATGCACTTTGAGGCATATTTTGCTTTGCTAGAGAAGTTCACTTGGGAGGGCATTTAGAATGACATATTTCAGCATATGGAGAGATGCATAGCCCGATTGATGGTGGAGAGAACATCACAGCCACTTCCCTGCTCATTGGAGGTGAAGGGAAATTTTCAGTTGAGCCATTTCATCTCAAGAGCTCTAGTGCATGATGCAGGAGGTATAATTTCATATTTTGTATTGTACTTTTTTTCATTGATTTAGGAGCATGATGTATCAAGGAGACTTTTTCCTTCTTGCATTTTACATGAGGATGCACTTGCATCCATTTGCAGCGGTGGAATTGGCCATTCTTACAGTGGTTTGTGGGGGAAGCCACATATTTCTCGGTGTGCACCATTGGCACCAATTTGTATTTTCATGTTTTCTTCCTATGAGATGTTTATGGCAGCAAACAAGTGGCTGGGAAAGCACTTGTTGTTTTTAGTTTTGATGCAAGCAGGAGGTTCACTATGCTGGTCCCCTGAGTATAGCAGTGACCCACTCTCTAGTTGTCGTATTACAAGTTGTTTTCATTGCATATTGCTTCCTTGTGTTGCTGATGATTGTACATTCATAGGGAGCACTACTTGGAGAGTGTTGGAGGTATGGGGACAGCCCATTGGGAGTATGATTCTCCCCATTATACATGCTTCATATTTCAGGAGACACCATGGGAAAACCATGATTGCCACATTGCTACTTGTCTCTTCTTGTGGGAGGAACCACTTGGAGAATTTGAGGAGGCATTTCATGGTTGATTTTCTTGATGGGGTAGCTTGGGCCATTCTTGGAGGCCGTACCATTTCAGCCCAAGGAAAAAGGCAGCCCCATGGACACTTCAAATGGAGAGAGGACCATCTTGAAAAGCACAAGCACAACTCTCCATTCAGCCCCAACACATTGCAGAAACCAGGGGTTGAGATTTTTATTTTGGATGATTGCATGGATGAAAGGATAATCATTGGGGGAAAAGTTATCCCATGCATATCATCACTCCTACCTCAAGGAGGCCACATTCCAGCAAGAAGGATTCCACCTACACCTTCTATCTTTCCATTCCAGTCTGCACACTTGGGAGGAAGCATTGGAGGACAGATTTATTGTATCATGTTTGAGCAGTGGTGGAGATCATTGATGAGGAGACCACAAGAGAAGAAGGGGGAGAAAATTTTGTTCTCTCTATGCAGTTGCTTGAGGACAAGCAACATGTGGGAGGGGAGGATTGTAATGTTCCCAATTTTTAGCTTCAAGCTAAATGGAACATTATAGTTTACATAATTTTATTTTGTTAAATAAAATGGGGAAGGAGACACCTTAGCCCCTTTTTGATGGAGAAATAACACTCCTTATGTGAAAAGGAGATGAATAAGTAGTTGGATTAAAGCACCTAAGGGTGTGAATGGAACCCAGATCACTTGATTTAGTCCTCTTTGACTAAAGTCAACAGCGTTGCCTAAAGAGGAGAAGCTTGCTAGAGAAGCTGCGCAGTTTTAGAGGAGGACATTCACATGAGGGAGGAAACCCTAATTGATGGGACCATGGTGGAGAAAGATTTCCCTTTCTTTATATGGAGGAGATGGCAGCCCATTTTCATTATGTTTGAGTTTATAATTTTGAATTGGGTCTGCAAAGGCTTGCATCCTCGGGCTGTTTAGCAGGGTGGTGGTGCCCTCGGGCACTAGGGTGTTCCTAGTCGAGAATCCCTACCTCTTCCTCAAGGAAGGATGAGTATTGAGCTGCATTTTCCTCAATCTAGCATTGGCCACAGCTACTACCATCATCTACATCATTAGCACTGCAGCAGAGAGGACGTTGTGTTGTTGGGGGCAGCAGAGGAGGAACTCATGGAGTCATTCTTGACTTGTTTTCTTCAGTAGAGGAGTGATCTACTCATTGGAGGAGCTACAAGGAGGATTCCTGGGCTTCATTACACAACTTTGGCATGAGGCCAACATTCCATCATCTCCCACTGCGCAGTCTATGGAGGAAACTGTGTTATTTCAGAGGAGGCAGTGAGAGAGGGGTTCTTGAGCTTCAAAGGTGGAGTGTTTTTTAGTCAAAGGGATCAGCCCTTTGCTTGGAGACATTATCAGAGGAGGGAAATCAGATTTCAGATCAGCTTCATCCTCATTCTTATTTTTGTTCAGTTGCAGTGACAAGTTCCTTGTCACATTTTGTATTCTTCGGCATTTCTGGCAATCTCTCCTAGATTGGCTAGAAATCTAGTATTTCAGCCCATTCCTTTGTTATTGGGCTATTTCTTTATATCCTTAAGCCAAATTTGTATTTCATGTATATTCAGTAGCTGCTACCTTCATGTACACAGTGCAGTCACTGCTCTCCGACATTTTGTGGAGTTGCAGCAACTCATGTATTTTATTGTTCATTCATTGGAGGTTGGTTCTTAAAGCTTGAGTGGCTTGTCCCTCAACTATTTATTGTATATTATTGCTGAATAATAACCTATTTTTGGCTGCATATCATTTCCATCTTATGGTGTATTCAAATTTTAATGATTATGTTCATATATTGTTGTAAGCTCTCTCATTGAGCATTGTTTTAGAGACCTAGATTGGGGAGATCTATATAACCCATCTAGAGTTATTTCTTTGAGCTCATTTTCTGTAAGGGAGTTTTATTAGATGTTTTCTAGGGCATCCCAGTGGTGGTTTTCCTTATTTTTGCAGAGGCTTCCCTATGCAGCGTCCTCAAGGACCTTGTAGCAGAAATTCCCGAAGTGGAATATTGCATATCCATAGGCAGAGTCTGTGAAGGGCCAGCTAGCATCAGGATCTCTCCCTTCTTTGGAAGGAGACATATCCTGTAAATTCCCCAACATTCAATCTCTGAAATGGACTTGTGATACCTCGCTGAAGAAGGAATTGGAATATCTTAAGATATTCTCAATGGAGTAGAAAATTCCTGATTTGGAACATTACAGTTGTTGATGTGTGCAATTATAAACCTAGTGTTGTGCTTTTGTTCAGTATATCAGTTATAAATCTACTAGGAATTAATTACTAGGTGCTAGGTTCAAAATTTAACACAAACAACAACACCCATATACTGGAAAAAAACCCTGCAATTCTAGTATCTGTTAATATTCATTCCTTTCCTTTGTGTTGGTCCAAAACTTAGGTGAAAAGATATTTTTTTGTGCAATCTTCAAAATCAAACCTGATTTCATGTCATCCATACATAACTTGTTGTGCATCAAAATATGGATATCTTCATGTTATAACACCTGGTAATATTGTATTTGAATGCTGGTTCATACTGTTGTCTCTGTCAATAGCACTCAGTGTTTACAAACACCTGTTCTACATTATGTATTTGCCAAACAGTACCACTCTAGGCACAAAAACAAGGCAATAGTTAGCCTTAAAGGCATCGTCCCTATCACATGAAAATTAGGCTTAGGAGTGGTGCCTTCTTTTTTGGATTTAGCACAAAGAATCCTCCTTCTGTGAGAGTAAATCAAATTAATCCCATGAACATTGCCCCTCTCTACAAGAAAATCAGTCACAAAGTTGCTCACTTACAGTTCACTCTTTGCAAAAAATAACAACAACATACAACTGATCATTTGTATTCATAACTTGCCAAGGAACTTATCCTCGAGAAGGCCATCAATTAGCATTGTCCACATCCCTTCGTCAGGGTTATGTCCACTTTGCAATGCATTGTCAAACAACATTTCTGCTTCTTGCATCTTGCCTTCTTTACAAAGTCCAGGAATCACAGAATTGTACAAATATAGTTGTGGTTCATAACCATTTTCAGCCATTCTATCCAAAAGCTCCAAAAAATAGATGCAGTTTCCTTGTTTACAGTGCCCATTAATAAGAGCTATATAAATTGCTTCATTAGGACAGAGGCCTCTCTCTAACATATTTTTTATCAACTGGTCTGCCTCAAGGAGTCTGCCTGATTTGCATAATCCTGCAATTAAGGCACTATAAGTATCTACAGTAGGCTGACAATGCTTCTCCATCATTTTGTCAAGAAGCTTAAATGCAAGAACATTGTTTATTTCCAGTGGCATTCCATCCAGGTCATGAATTTCATCCAAGTTATCAGCATCTGAACTACCTACTGCATCCTCATCAGGAATCAAGTGTTCTTTTTGTATCTTATTCTTTTGAACTATACCATTCATAAGCTCACAATAAGTTCGATAATTAGGTTGGCATCCTTCATTTATCATCTTACTTAATAGATCAAAAGCATGATCCACCCTGCCTGATTTGACGTTGCCATCAATCAATGATGTGTATGTTACTTGGTTAGGCTGTAAGCCTTTCTCCTTCATTTTATCAATGAACATTTCAGCCTCTTCCAGTTTGCCTCCCCTGCAAAGTCCATAGATTAGTGCACTGTAACTGTAGACATTTGGAGAACATCCCTGCTTTACCATTTTGTCTAATACTTTATATGCAAGATCAATGGCACCGGCTCTACATAGTCCATCAACAAGAGGTGGTATAAGTCACCGGGGAGGGAGCTAACCCTTCCCCCAACATCTTACCAAACACATTATCTGCCTCAAGCAGCCTATTTTCTTTGAACAGTCCATTAATTAGTGCATTATAAGTGTATAGATTTGGTTCACAACCATTTTCAACCATCTGGTTCATCAATGCAAGGGCAACGTCAATTTTTCCACACTTGCAATACCCATCTACTAAAGCTGTGTAAACTACTGTACCAGGAGCAATGCCCTTCTCGAGAAGCTCATTGAACAACTCACAAGCTTGTTGTAGCTTTCCTTGTTTGCAAACTGCATTGATGAGTACATTATAAGTAAATTCATCAGGCTTACAATGTTTTTTCTTCATCGAGTCAAAAAGACTTAAGGCAATATCGATCTGACCCTGTTTACTAAGTCCATCAAACAGAGTATTATATGTCACACTATTTGGGATCAAACTTCTTTGTAGCATAGTGTTTAAAAGCAACATTGCTTTCCCCACCTTCCGCACTTTACATAGTCCATTTATCAGCTCATTATAGGTACGAACATTAGGTTTGCAGCCACTCTTTTCCATTCTATTGAGAATCTCAAAAGCATAATTGATTTTATTTTCTTGACAGTGCCCATTAATAAGAACATTGTAAGTGACCACAGTAGGAACTAAGTCTATTTTCAATATATTGTCGAACAGTTCACATGCCTCTTCTAGTCTGCTTTCTTTGCACAACCCACTGATCAATGCTGTGTAAGTATGGATGTTTGGCATGGAACCATTTTTCTTCATTTCATCAAGAATATCAAATGCTTCTTGTGTTCTGCCTTCATCACAAAGAGCTGTGACAAGAATTGTGTAGGTATGGACATTCGGGCTGATCCCTTTCTCATTCATTTGATCCAGCAAATCAAAGGCTTCCTGAAGGAAATGTGGTTAGTATTACATAGGCCCCTCCAGCAAGTTTAACCTAGATTTTGATAAGGAGTCTGCTCCTAAAGTCTACGCCAAAAGGCTCAAAAGAAAGGGAGCAATAGAAGACTGATATCTTGCACCTCAACCATTCCTTCTAATAAAATCTAGAAGATACAACATGTATAATTTGGCAATCTCTTTTGGTACTTGTGTTCTTCCTTTTTTGTATGAGTAATTACATTGTTGACCTATTATGCTCATGTCAGTTGGTATCAAACCTCACTTTTAGGGAGTTTTGGAGTTTTGAAAAAATGATCATCTGTTATCACCCAAAAAAACCTTTGGAAAGAATGTAATCCAAGAGTCAATATAACCACTAGGGGATGTATACCTAACATGGAATCCACCCTGTCAAATTTGAGTGTTAAATCCTGCATTTCTACAAGAAGGTCAACACTGGGCAGAGTTCCATCTGCAGATAGCTTCAGGTTGATACCAGAAACACCATATCTAGTTCAATTATTCACAAGGGGACTAAAATGTTAAGCCCTACAAGTCAAATCAGAGGATTTAACTCATGATTAAAAGAGGAACTTGATATTTTTGAGTAGTTGTCAGCATCAGTATATGATGCTAGATTCAAGCCAAAAGCACACAGAAGATGGAGGGTGCTTGAGCGCTGGTGTTGAGATGGATTTTCACCATACTAAGTGAAAGCTAGGTTCTCTGCTCTTATTTTGACTTCTAATTGAGGAATGCATGCATTTGTCATCGTCTATTTCACATTTGTGTCATGATTGGATATATCTGATGCGGTGGTTTATCCCATTATATTTTTGGCAATGACCAAATTATGAGATCCCCTTTTGCCCAACTGTAGGACTTTTGTAGCATATAATATATATACATCAGAGTAGATTGTGTCAGAATTTTATACCATGATCCTAGAGATTGCACTTTCTCTGATCTGGGAAAAAATTCTTTCTTTTTCTGTTGATAAGTTGTAAACAAGAAAACGCGTGAAACTTGGATGTGGACAGCAGGACTTAAAAAGGTGATGGTTCCCTTTGAAAAGTTCCACATAAATCAAGGGCATGTCAAACAGTGGTTTTGAGTAAAGCATCAAATTGATGCAGTCTTTAATATATTTTGTAGATGTTTGCAATGTGCACAATGTTTCATATCAAATGCAGAAATAACATTAAGCAAGAGATTAATTTTTTACATATAAAGACATTAATTTACTTCCCAAATTACCAATTGTTTCAACCCACTGATGCATGGGTAAATTCAAATGGAACCAGTACTGATATGCCAGAGAGCACATACTTTAAGGAAATGATTAATCCATTAATCAAAAGTATATATATAAATAACATCACGTTGGAATTTACCCAAAGATTTCTTGGTAAGAACTATAATTGATACATCAGGTTGGAAAATCTTTTGATTGATCCTTGAGTTTGCACATTAATTTCAACAGTCTCCTTAGCATTGATGGATTTGGGGGAAGCCCATGATCTATTTTCATTGATAAGGCACATTGCCCAATTCTCCTCTTGAGTTGGAGCTAAAGGTATTAGGGATTAGTTCTCTGCCAGTATGTGAGATTGTATGTTGTAAGTAACGTAGTATCACCTATGAGTTTTGCACACACAAGTGTGGACATGCAAACACAAATAAGAATGATATCAGAGAGTGGATTTCTTCATTTGTTTATGCAATGTCTTATTACAATGTCTCATTTGTTAGATGTTATTGAGCTATAATATATCTAATTTCCGAATATGACCATTATCCCAACATGCCACCATAATGGTCATTTTACCATGATCGTTCAAGATAAAATGAGCAACGTTTCATACTTTCATGGTCGCTCTTCCGATTGTTTCATTTTTAAATATTTTTATGTCATGAACTACATAAAAAGAATCAACATCCAAAAATAGGAGGTCGAGGGTATATTTATTTATTTTTTAAATATTTTTATGATGTAATATATGTTTTCATTTGTGTATTATTTTACATGCCAGTATGGGTTTCGACGAAAACTGCATTGTTACATTATAGATATAGGAGCTTCTTTTGGAGTCATGATCAATATAACAAGGGGAGATGCATCGTCTTCTACCACATAAAAACCCCACAAAATCGTTGTAACTCTAGTATTTATCAATTCTTTGGTAACATGGTTTCTCATCTCGAGTAATATATTGTATTGAAAGAAAATATTCTTATAGATCACACAACTTTACAACTTTATCATTAGATGTATGAGAAAACTAATTATTTGAAAGCAAATGAATTTGTTGATCATATTTCCGAGATCTATATTTTATTAAATCTATCATTTTTTACTGTAGGAATTATCATTTGTATGCTCTTCTCTTATCATAATATAGATGTGTTGCACCCATTATGCAAACATTAATGTTCATAATGTGTTTTTGGCTTATTGTGAATAGTCATGTTCTTTTTAAGATTTTGTGCTTGTGTGTTAGACTTAAACACTAACAAAAATAAATCTCCATCTTAATCCCATTGCATGCAAGTGTTGGTTGTACCCATGTGGACGATAGGATGTCCCTTAATTGAATAGAATAAATCATGATTAAATATAGGGCCTACAAGATGTTTGTCAAAGGGAATGGATGGTGGGAGATCTCAACTAGTGATAGATGGAATATTTTAATGATATTTTCTTCTTTGCTATGGGAAAGGATTACCTCATTTATTTTTTCATAGTTAAGTTCTAGTCACACCCAAGAATATATAGACTGCATCCATCCTAAGAAACTATAATGACCCCCTAACACAAACACAAATTTTGAGGTAGTTTGTAACAAGAATTTGACACATGCATGGAATTCAAAGAGATAATATAGAGCATGATGTAGGTTCAAAGGTAACATACCCCCCGAGGCCTAAATAAGACATGTATACAAATCTACACATGTTTATCTAGGATAAAATGAAAGGTGCATACACAAATATGCATAGTTTCAGAGGTAAGAATAGAATGTGCCTAGAAATTGAAGCGCACAATAAGACTAGTTCTTTTTATTTTCAAAAAATCTCAAGAGTTGGAGTATTTTTCGATCCATAGTTTTGACATGATGAATCCAATGTGTTGAACATATACACTAGTCATACAATTTTTTTTTTATGGATTGAAGGGCTATGTCAATTACAATACAACAGTGGAAATTTTATTGTGCACTTGTTTTACTAGATATAGTATACCCAACTATTGTAGTTGTAATTGTGTGGCAGGTTTATGAAGAGTTTGCATGTTTAAACTTTGAATGGAATGGTTTGCATGCGATTTTTACTAGGTTATATATCTATAGTGTGCAATGCACCAGACCTCCAAAGAACCCGAGGGAAATCAAGTGCAAAAAAGCCAAGGACGACAGGATCGTATCAGGGATAGGGTCTTGTTTTCAAAGTAAAGCAAGCAAGGTATCAAAGTTAAGCAAGTCCAGTTATGTAATTCATAGAGGGAGGAAAAACCTTGAAATAGGATTTCATTTAAATCAACGATTCGTTCTTCCTTCTTCTATTATCTGCGCAATTATGTTTTGTGTCTTGATCATTTTATATTTTTAGGTTGATAAAGATGGTGATTTGAAAGAGCTTGAAGCACACTTAAAAACATTATTAGGCCAAGATATTAGAGCTACTAACCGAAAAGAATTAGGTCCATCGCCTTCAAATCCAAATGACAACACAAATGTTATAACCATAGTTACATCATCCGTAAAAAGAATCAACATCCAAAAATAGAAGGTCGAGGGTATATTTATTTATTTTTTAAATATTTTTATCAAAGCGTCGGAAGACCGATGCTTTAGACGTCGGAAAAACGACGTCTCTTTTTTATAAATATTTTTACCATTTCGTCGGAAAAGCGACACCTCGTAAATGTTAGCGATGCCTTACATTTTCATCAGTCTTGCGACGTTTGGCACAAAACGTCGGAAATGCGACGGTGCCAACATATTCGTCAATCTTGCGACGTTTGGCACAAAACGTTGGAAATGTGACATTTTTTACATTTGTGTCGGTCTTGCAACGTTTGGCACAAAATGTTGGAAATGCGACGGTGCTAACATTTTTGAAGTGTGGGAATTGTGACGTAATGGCTAACCACGTTTTTCCCCACCTCAAACTGTTGCTCTTGCGATGCCTATGTGTCGGAATAGTGACGAATTGGTTGTCGGAAATTGGGCCAAATGTGCTAGTGATGGTTTGGACAGATGGATTTGAGAGTGATCGACATGGATGATCATGCTATGGTGTTGGGGAAATACTTTAAACACTGTTACCGATGAAATAGGTAACCTGACCTCAAAACGAGAACTCTAGCCCAAAAAGACTCAAAAACCATGAAAAAACACCCCAAAAACAAAAAAAGTGTATTCTAGAACGCACTTGGTTTTTTTTGAAGGTCAAATTTCAACATTTTATAAAATTATGCTAAAAACAAAATTGTTTCTTGAAAAAAGGATTGAAAAAACACCCTCAAAACAAAACTAGTTGATGCTGGAATAACAAAAAAAAAAATTGTGTCATATTTTTGACATTTTTAAAAATAGAAATAACATTTTTTAATTTTTAAAATTCAAACATTAAAAAAGACCTAAAATTTAAGAAAAAAAATAAATTAAAAAAATAAAAACATTTTAAAGCTTAAAATTTAAAAATATATAGGAATAAAAAAATAAAAATAAAAATTTTAATTCAAACATTAAAAAAAACCTAAAATTTAAGAAAAAAAATAACAATTAAAGATTAAAATTTCAAAATATATAGAAATAAAAAAATATAAAAAAAAACAAAATAAAAATATTAAATTAAAAAAAAACACAAGTTAAAAAAAGAAAAAAGTTATAAAAAATAAAATATAGAAATTAAATTAAATTTAAATTATAAAAAATAATATATATATATATATATATATATATATATATAGATATATAGATATATATATATATATATATATATGAACTTAAATTAAAAATATATATATATATTAGATTTTATTAAATTTTAAAAAAAATGTTAATATTAAAATAACAAATTAAATTTTAAAAAAAAAATATTAAATTTTAATAAATAAATGAATAAACAAATAAATTTTGAAATAAAAAATAAATTAAAAAAAAAAAAACATTGTTAAAATAAAAAGTTAAAAAACTTTAAAAATCAATTAAAATTGAAAAATTGAAAAAAATAAATTAAATAAAATATATTAAATAAAAAATAAAATAAAAAACAAATTAATTTGAAAATATTAAGTTTAATTATTAAAAAAAATCTAATTTTAAATACACAATTTTAATTGAAATAAAAAAAATATAAAATTTTATGTAATTAAAAAAACAATAATAAAAAAATAAAAAAATTTTAAAAAAGTATTAAATTCAAATAAATTAAGAAAAAAAATACAAAATTTACTAAATTTTAAAAATTAAATGAAAAAGCTAAACATAAAATTTAATAATAAAAAAAAAATATGAAAAAAAAATCAATTAAATAAAAAATATATACATAATTTAATAAAAATTATTAACAAAACTTAAAAATAAAAAATAAAAACAAAAAAAATGAATAAATTAAAAAAAAAAAACAAAACAAAACAAATTAAAACAAATTAAATTTCAAATATAAAAATTAAATTAAAAATAAATAAATAAATAAAATTTTTGAATTTAAAAAAAAAATCAAATTAAAAAAAAAAATATTAAAAATTTAAAAAATTTAAAAAAAAAAAAAAAAAAATTTTGATCGTGGTGGCGCCGCCAATCGGCCTCCCACCCAGGTGGTGGCAGAGGCTGGCAGCTAGGCGAGAGGCCGATTCTGAGAATCGGCCTCCCGCCGCGGGAGGGCGATTCCCGGAATCGGCCTCCTGCCCAAGTCGCGGCGGAGGTCGACCGCTGGGCGGGTGGGGGGCTGCATGCAGCCTCCCCGCCCACCCAGCGGTCGGCCTCCACTGCCACCTGGGCGGGAGGCCGATTGGCAGCGCCACCACGATCAAAAAATTCTTTTTTTTTAATTTTTTTTAATTTTTATTTATTTATTTTTTTAATTCAAATTTTTTATTTTAAATTCAATTTGTTTTAATTTTTTTTTGTTTTGTTTTGTTTTTTGTTTTGTTTTTTTTTTTTTTTTTAATTTAATATTTTAGATTAATTATTTTTTAAAATTTAAAATTTATTTATTCAATTTATTAAATTTTAATTTAATTTTTTTTTTTTTTAATCTTTTAGTTTATTTAGTTTTTCATTTTTAAAATTTATAAATTGTTTCATTTAAAAAAAAACAGTAAATTTATGGATATTTGTTTTTTAATTATTTGCACGTGGTTTTTTTCATTTTTTTTGTTTTTTAATGATAGTTTTTTTTATTTTAATTCTTTTATTTTAATTTTCTTTTTCAATTTTAAATTTTGTTTTTTTTTTAATTTGTTTTTTTTTTGTTAATTTTAAAATTTTTATTTTTGTTTTCTTATTATTATTATTTTTTTAATGTAAATTTTTAAATTTAATTTTTTCTTTTTTGTATTTTATTTTTTTTATCTAAATTTTAATTTTGTAATTTGAATTATTTTTAAATTTTCTATTTAAATTTTTTTTTTAATTATATGGATTTTTTTAATAACTTAGAAAAAAATGTTTTTGATGGTTTATTTTTAATTTGTTTTTGTTAATTTTTGTTTTTTTTCTTTAAATTATGTGTTTTTTTTTCAAATTTTGTCATTTCTTTTGATATAATTTTCGAATATTTTTGCTTTTTTTTGTTTTATTTATTTATTTTTGTTTAAATTTTTTATTTTTACCAGTTAATTTTGTTTTTTTTTACATTTTTTTTGGTTTTTTATATTGTTTTTATATATATATATTTTACCTAAGTTTTGTGTTTTATTACCAACATGAAAATTACCACTCGAAAAAAAAAAGGTTGATGTTGCATCAATACGTTTCAAAATTAGCATGAAAATCACCGCTCTAAAAAGAAAAAGTTGATGCTGCATCAATACGTTTCAAAATTAGCATGAAAATCACTAACATTTTAAAACAAATATTCATACTTCATAAATAAAAATATTAGAGTGTCAAAAATGTGCTAAAAAAAAAAAAGGTGATTCTGCATCACCACTTTTCAAAATCGGGTGCTTTTTATGCTACCAAAAAAAAGTAGGTAACAGTGCGGTTACCTATTTCATCGGTAACAGTGTTTTTATGGTTTTAGCACAAGCCATACATATGGTGGACCATGATATACTCTTGATTACAGCTTGGCGAAAAACCATGCTTCTTTCTATGTCAAGGAAGAGTCGCTTGGGATATCAACCAAGGATTGCTTCATTGGTTCTGTATGAGAAGGACCCTGATGTGAGACATGATTGTGTGGAACATGGGGAAATTGGATGTATGACTCAAACAAAAAAGGAGAAGCACATGACTGACCTCGTTTCAAGAGCCATGAAAGAGAAGAAAGATTGAGTTGGAAGATTGACTTCACTTCTTTGACATGTAGTTGAGACTCCTACTCAAGATTTTCACAAGGATGATGTCGTCGAGAGAGGAGGTCTGAGTGCTTCTTTTAATGCAAGCCCAGGGAAGGATTATGCAGGTAGAGACCGAACTAGAATTGTGGAATTTTGCAGATATGCTATGGGAATATATGATTTTCAGTTGACAAGGGAGAAGCTTGGAAAGCTTGGATGTACTCAGGAAGATATTGATGTTTTGCATGAGTACTTTAGGACTCAACATCAATCTGATACTTGGGTGGATGAGATCTAGGGAGGAAGCTTCTAGCCCTTTCTTTGCAGTAAAACCTTTAGAGATGGGTGTGTGTGGTGCCTTGACATAGAAGGACTACACCACTCTCACAAAGGATTCTTTGGGTAAAGGTCCCTCACACATTGATGGATGATGCTTGGATATTAGTGGATATTTCGGCATTTGACCTCATATAACACATGGATATTAGCATCATGGAAAACATATTTCAGAGATGATGGAGGATACTTCATGGACCAGGATATGGCTTATTTGACAATTGATGGACAACACGTTGTGGATAAGATGGAGGCTACTTCATGGACCTGGGCATGGCTTACTATACAGTTCAATGGGATGGATTATTGATCAAGTTGATGATGTGACAGGATGCAGGAGAAACGACTGATGGATGGCATGAGGATGTGCATTCTCATGATGAGAGTGTATGGTTGGATTAGCTACCCAACTAGTTCGAGTCATGAGGGCTAGCAATGTGCAGAGTTTTGCTGGAGACATGTATTGATACATGTTGATTTATGTTGGAGTATCATGGAAACAATTTCACATGATGATATTGATGATATATGATGGCTCAACACTATATGCTACAGAGATAGCATGTAGCTTGAGTTGAGGAGATTAACTTCCACGATGGAGGCAACATGTGGAGATTGTGACATGTATGTTGATGATCAGGAATTGAGGAGATGTTCCCATGGAAAATGTTATGGAGTCATGAACCTTGGTGGTTTGTGCGATGATAGAGCATCTATGGGCAACATGGAAATTTTGGAGATGTTGGAGCTAGCGACACTTTGCGATGGTGATGGAGTTTTCGAGGATGAAAATATTATTTAGAGTAGGGGAGGATGTCATTCCCCCCGAGTTAGAGTCGCGTGTGACCGAGTGGTGGTCGGTGTGCTTTGGTGCGATGGGCACCCAACTAGGGTATGTGCAATGAAGAAGTGTGACGAGCACGCCATCTTGGTGAGTGCCTACCTTGGGCGAGTCGTGTAGCGGTGGGCGAAGTCGTGTATTTTGGTGAATGCGGTGAGCATGGGCGTCGGGCAAGCGCGCGCCCATAGTAGGCGAGCGAGTCTAGGGCGTCGGGTGAAGTCCTGTTGGTGAGTGCGTTCAATGAAACAGGTGCGCCAATGTAGTGGTTACGTGATTTGGGCGCATCGGGCACGGGTGGCCGAGCTGACCCGGGTGACCCGAGCGAGTCGAACGACCCACCGACGAGTTAGACTTATGTGATGGTAGCATGGAAGATGGAGAGTTTATAGGAGTGTGGCTGAGTTGTATTATTGTTGGGCCGACGTGTTATTATTGATGGAGGGGACAACACTATTATTATGTGTGTAGGCCGACATGAGGATTGAACGGGCCAACTCATGCAAAGTTGTGACGTGACTGAACGAGACCACACAGACACGTAGATAACCAATGGAGGGTGGATTTTCTAAGCATCATTCGATCATCCGAGTTTATAGTTCAAGCAACATCGAAGGTTGTAGTGAACAAGGTGAGGGAAGGGTTAGAAGAGAGCTAAGGCAACCGATAGAAAACTCGTGCAAGATAGTTATGGGCGGAGTTGGGTTGCAGGTCATGCAGATCATGCGCCCGCACCACGAGTAGATTACTGCAGATAGGGCGAAGGCACAAACCGAGTTGGGTTGCAGATGAAATAGGTGTACAAAAGACTGCGGGCGGAGACGGGGGACCTGCTGGGCAGAGCACAATGCATTTTGGATATAAGTGTGGAAGGTCAGATTGGGCATGGAGGGTGCATAGCATGATCTGATTGACCCGAGTTGCACGACAGTAGGTCAGGTCGGGCAGAACACGTGCAGAGCATGACCCTGGTGACCCAGGATGCACGAATTTTTGGAAGAAGTTCAATTTTGGATTTCAAAGGTAAATTTGGAGTTCCAACATATTAGAGTGTTATTGGGAGGCATTGTTGCCCAGCTCAAAACACAAGTGTTGGACTGAATCGGCAAGGTGTGCAGGTGGCTGCGTGGCCTTCGGAAAACTTGTATAATTATTATAAGATTGTACATTGTTGAATTGTTATATATTATCAGGAAGAATTTTCGAGAGTTTCCCCTCCCAAGTATTTATGGGCATACTTGTGTGGTGGTTGTGAATGTTTAATTGTTGAACGATTAAATATTGAATATTAATGTTATTACATTGCATTGTTAAAGAAAACTTGATTGGAAATTAGCTAAGTGTTGAAGATAGGTGTAGTCTATACACTTGAGTATTGCGAAAAAAGAAAAAGAAAAAGTGTAGTAGTGCCGCACCCAATATACATGGTTGAAAGAGCACCACTAGTATAGGGTCGTGACAGGGGGCATCTCATTGCGGTAGATGGTATCGTTGGATCCATTTCACACCCTAAATCTGAACCATATATTCCACCTCTCATGAGTTATGGCCAACCCCATGGGGGGACCAGTTCCTCTTACACCTATCCCCCTCCCAATCCTTCACAAGGAAACTCTTATCTAAGTCCCAACACGTCATATGCATATCCCCATCCACATTAACAGATGCTAGGGCAAGTTTTTGCTCAACATGTTTATGCTAATGTTGCCATGTATGCACTGCCTAATGCTCCAACCCCTCTAGCACCAATGCCCCAACTCCCCATGCCCCCTCCACCTTTGCCACAACAACAACCTCCTCGACAAGGTCAAGTGTATGCTCAATAGAGTGCAACCAATTCCCCCACATTCATTGATATCAATGAATGTTGGCTAACTTATTATTGTTATTCAAAGAAAACATGTGCTTGAAATACCATGATGGTGTAGCACAATTCATTCCTACCACATGACATTTGGTCTTGGAATATTGGAATATTATTTGAGTTTGAGGAAAATGAGTTCTAGCCACTCATAAATATTTAAAGCTCTAATTTCTAATAGAAAATTTCAAATTAAATAATATTTTTAATGATCATCATTAAATTTATTTTCAATAAATTTATATGTTATTTAATAAAAATAACTTAATTCTATATCTAAAATCAAATATTATCCAATCATGAATTAACCTTTTATAAAAAATTGTAAAGTATAATTTATTCTTTGTATATCAACTCTATCTTTAATTAACTTTATTGGTTAATAACATTAAAATTAATAAAATAGATTATTGAATTTTGCATACTCGTTGCCATTTAATTTAAGATAAATGAGCTAAATTTTATTTTCATATGTTTTTTTGGGTAAATTAAAGCAACCCTCCACGTGAAGATAACTAGGTTTAATTAAATTATGCCTCAACCAAATGTGCCACCTTGAGAGACTATTGCAATTGAGGTTTCTCTAATCACCAAAGGAATCTGGTGGTGTCTCTCGATGGAAGGTTTGAGTGACTTAGCAGAAGCATTACCGGTCGGTCATGTTTCCACTCTTTTAGGTCGTAGTGGCCAACCATCAAGCCTAGTGCCCCACGCCTATCTCTTTATCTGTGAGTCAATACGCGTGATATTTCTTTATCTACGAGTCAATACGCGTGATATCTCTTTATCTACGAGACAATACGCGTGATATGGGTGGGTAGGGACTGCAACTTCATACCCTGTAAGAAAATTTAGGTATGCAACATGACAACATGATGTAACCGAGGTTGTCACCACCATCCTCCACTCACTCATTTTTCCACACCCTTAAGTGATGCTGGCCGTCCATCAACTCTACGGCCCCTACCCTATCTCTTTTATCTGTGCTTCAATGCGCGCCCTATGGGCGGGGTTTGCAACTTCACACCGCGAAAAAGATTTGGGTGAGCGACGTGACATAATGATAATGATAAAAATAAAAATCAACCTCACCGCCCCTCAAGAATAACATCTCTTTGTGTGTGGGTCAATGCGCATATCCATTTTGGAATTCCAATCTTGCGCTCTAGTCAGTCAGGTTTCCGCGCATTTATGTCCAATAACTCCACCGCCACACGCCAATCTCTAGGTGTGCAACATGACAGCATCAGAAAATTTGCACCACCATCCTCCAATCACCCATTTTTCCACGCCTTATCTCTTTATCTGTGGGTCAATGCTCGCCACATGGGTGGGGTCTGCAACTTCACACTGAGAACAAAATTTGGGTGCGCGATATGACAGAATGAGAAAAATGTAGAGAAGGTAGGTATATTATGGGTGAAAAAGATTTCGGTGAGCGATGTGACATAATGATAAAAATAAAAATCAAGATCGCCGCCCCAATGGGTGGGTCAATGCGCGCCACATGGGTGGGGTCTGCGACTTCACATCGTGAAAATTATTTTGGGGAACGACTCGACATGATGAATCAGAAAAATGTAGAGAAGGTATATGGAGCGCAATCTCAGCACCATCCATTGAGAAGATAAGATGCTCACAGCCTTAGAATTGACACCACTCACACACAAGATGCTCAAACAGTTATATTCCAGCGGTGTGGCTTTAAAGTGACGACTTCATTTTTAAAATGAGCACCATTCTAAACAGAAAGGACGGTTTGATGTAAAATTCGCCGTGTTTTGAAATGTTAACACATGCATATACAAAACTACACCAATATATGCATAAATGTGTCACCTCACGCAGGTCGAAACCACTTGCTCACTAAAAAGGAAGTTTATAAAACAGTGGTCGGAGAAAACAGTGGTAGGTGCGTAACAGGTAAATGAAAGCTGGTTTCCAAAGCTCATAGTTTAGAACGACCAAATATTGATAGCAACTTCTGCTTTTTTTAGGTAACAAAATTGATCATAATTCTGTGAAATTCAAATTCACAATTTGAAAATTTATTATTAATCAAAATCAAGTTATTTGAAATATCATGTTGATGATTGTAGGAAGGCAAAATTTATACTTGTTAAATGCCTTTACCTCTTATACGATTGATTTATTTTACTAAGTTTTAAAAAAACAAATATTTAACCAATCATTTTTTTAAATTTATATAATAAAAATACTTTATATTAAATATGATTTTAAATCCATAGAAGCAACTATAATGTATTTTTAAAATATTATAAACCACATCAATATGTCAAAAGTATAGAAGTTTAATCTATTTGTTTAGATGTTAATTTATAGCAATATGATTAGACTACAATTTATATAATGAGATAATACGTGAGAAAATATTTTTTTAATAGATTGTTTTTTTGCCCTTTAGAAATTAAGATTTAGGTTTTTTTTATTATTTATTTTGTTTTGAAATAGATTGAAATTTCTTAGAGTAAATTTTCACAATCAAATTTCTTATCAATTAAGTGAAAATATATTTTATTTAAAAGCCTTAACTTAGAGAAATAATTTGGACAAAAACTTCTCCAAACAAGAAAGACAAGGTTCACAGCCAAAGTTCTAATTAATTAGATAATAATTTGGACAAAAATTTCTCTAAACAAGAAAGACAAGGTTCACAACCAAAGTTCTAATTAATTAGATAATAATTTTAATTTCAGCTTATATTATAATAGGGCCATTAGAAGTAGAAGTGGGTTGATTCTATTTGCTTGCATTTGTTCTATAGTAGAGTAGATAACAGTGGATAGTGAGAAAGTAGAATAGAGGAGGTTTGTATTGTAGTAACCCACTAGTAAGGTAACTCCATAGAGTATAGGTAACTCCATAGAGAGTGCCTTCTCCTTTGTAGTTGCATCATATCCATTGCAGATAAAAGAGACAACTTTCCCTTCAATACAAATCAATAATTTAGATTCAATACAACTAAATCTTAAATTCTTAAATTGTCATAAAATTCTAAACAATTTTCAATTCCCAAATTCAATCTCACTAAAATCTTAAATGCCCTTCTTCTTCCATTTTAAATTTATTGGTCTTCTAATTTATAAGATTAAATGCCTTCTTCTTCCACTTCTTTTAAATTTGGGGGGTTATAAGATTTAGTAGAGGGATAATATATATAGACGGGAGAATATTTTATTTAGACTGACTAACAACAATGATGTTGCTCTGTTTCCATGTACAGGTCCTCCTAGCATCTTTCACCCTCAGGTCTTCGCACGTGGGGGGAGAACCCCTGTTTGGATTACAGTGAAGGTACAACTGTTGGGAGACCCACAACAAACAAAAATGGTGAAAGTGCAGAAAGGAAAACGAAATGCTAGAAAAAGAGAAGGCAACGAAAAAGGCAACGAAAAAGTGGGACCGAGTAAAAGGGGAAGAAAACCTTCTAAGGAAATCATGCAAAATCTATTCCATGCCTATGCAATGGGAACACCTGGTCAAGTAAAATCCTTAATTTCAAGATGGGAGCATGACCTCAAAACTGAAGTTGAGGAAGATATTCCTGATGAGGAAATGGATCCTATGCTGATTGATCCCAGGAATACAAGAGTAATATTGTCCAAAGGCGATTGTAACAGTTCAAGAGGTCGGAGGAGACCCGAAGGCATCTTCTATATTGGCTGAAATGCATAGATATATTCAGGAAATTCAGTTCCAACAACATCACCAAAATGTGCGTCTAGGTCAAATGGAATGTCAAATTAAAAGTATGAATCAAGTTGATATTCCTCGGTCAAGTGTCAAGGATCCTGTTGTACCTGTTTCCCGTAGGCAGTCCTTGGCTGCAAAAACTATGCCAGGAAACCAACTCAACTAGCTTTAGGTTCAAGCTGGCCCTTGAACCAAAGGGGGCTCCCTCGATTGTTATGAGGCCTTGTTTAACATTGTTCACTGTCACCGAACATCAGGCTTTGAAGCACAATGACCATATTTATGGTTTTAATTGGGGGTGGTTGGCAATCAATGCACAATCCTTATTCATGAATAAATCCCTCCTTTGCAGAGTCCTTTCTCAAATTGTCAGCTTCCAACCTGACAGAATAACTTAGCTTTTTAAAGAATTTGAAAGAAGAATGTATGGAGGTTACTGATAATTAAGGATCCAAACAGAATACTTAATAAATTAGGTAGAATTGGATGCGTGTAGAAAGATTCTAAAGCCAAACAAAGCACATCCAGGAGAAGATAGAAGTGGAAAACAATAACCAGTTCAAAGAGGAGCTAACTAAAACAAAAGTACGATATACTAATCTCTTTAAACAATTATAAATTTGCAGGGGATTCCAGAGAGACTGAAACTCAATCTATTTCGACCCAAATCTTCTATGTAACTCTGAACATGTGCGGAAATAGATTATGAAAATACTTGAAAAACATACAAGAAACACAAATTCTGTCAAAGCTAGAGCTGAAATACTTCAATTAGAATTTCTGGAAAAAGAGTTTTACAAAGCTGAAGTGGTCTTGGCCACAAAATCCCACACTTTCTTATTACAAATGATTAAATATATAGAAATTACAATAAGTTGGTTGTTGCTAGATTTTAGGAAAATAAAATAAAATCTAATTTATTACAAAAAATTAATTAACTAAAACTAAATATAAGAAATTAATTAAAAAATAATTTGGAATTTCTGGAGTTGTTGATGTCAAATGCTCTTTCAATATGGAATTATCCCTTTGATTGTTGATCTTTTTCCTGGATATACTCAAATAATTTTTAGCTCGACGCCCTGAAATTATGGAGCTAATCACTATATCCGAGGAAGAAAATCTTGATACATGTCATTTGTCTATGATCACTCAAAAATTGCCACACAAATTTCTACAAATTGGTACCCAATTGCTACAAAAATAGCTTGATATTTGGATTTGAATACTGATATTATGCCATTGATATGCTTGGATGCTCAAAAGAGGCACAAAGAAAATCTCATTTTGATTCCATTAACAATCACTCGTAAAAATATATAACTGCTAGGTAATTTGCTAATTGTATTTAACTGTTTTGATGCGCTAACTCCTTTGACCCTATGATGTAGGCCTCTAGTTCTCTCTAGCATACATAGTCTTATCACCAAGATCTTCTTCGATTCTAAGTAGCTAGTTTTACTTAGCAAGGCGCTCACTCCGACAAGGTGCTCCTGTTTTAATTTTTCCTCTAGCCAGCCCTACAACTAGGTCTACAATAAAGTAGTCTTCTGTTTCACCACTTCTATGAGATGCCATAACTCCACAGTTTGCATAATTTTCCATTTTAACTGCTTCAATGGCCTCTGTCACGGTCCCAATCTGATTAACCTTGAGAAGTAGTGCATTGCAGGTGCCTTCGTTAATAGCCTTTGAGACTCTTTTAGGATTTGTCACCAGTAAATCATCTCCAAAAACCTGACAAAGTCCAGTGTCAGTGAGAGTCTTTGTGTTCTTGTTGAGATTCAACAAGATGATGGAGCTTAGTGAAAATGAGTCGCCTTCACTAAGTGGGCCCGCAGGCTATTTTTAGGTGCAAGTCTATTTTTAGTCTATGTCTATTTTTAGACATGGTGATCATATTTCAGAAGTTGCAGGATTCTATTTGTGGATGGGTTGTCAAGTTGGAAAAATAGATGAAATTCTATTTTTAGAATATTGGGCGAAGTCTATTTATAGATCTTCGATCTAAAAATAGATGCATGTCGATTATTATTAGCTCTTAATAACAATCAGACAATAAACAACAACTTATTCTCTTGGAGCACTTTATTTCAGTGAAAAGATTTGGGAAATCAGTGAGCTGAAGGAATTATGCAATTCCTAGGGTTGACTGGTGGTTCATGCATGGAGGACTCAGTTAGAACTGAAGTGGCAACGTTATGACAGAGTTGGAAGAGTAGTTCATGGAGTTGTATTCAGTTTAACTCAGTTAAAGTGAGTTAAACTCAGTTGAGCTAGTTGTATCTAGTCTAACTGAATGATACACTAGTGAGAGTGGAGTGAATTAATTATTTAATTAATTCACAAATAATAACTCATTAATCAACTGAAAAAATACAACAGTTAACTACAATGCATGTCAGTTCCAGTGGAGACTCAGTGGAGAGATAGGTGAAAGGGCAAGATGGACTATCCGTTGTGACTATAGTGATGCATTGATTGCATCACACACAAATTAGAGTTTCCAATGAGGATTGCACAGTCAAGGAAAGATTAATTCAAATTCATTCAGAGCTATTATTCAGCAGGGATTGCACAGTGGAAGCAGGCTATCAGGAGGGCAGAAATCGGTGCATGGATTTGTAGATTTCATCTTGCTAGTGTGCGACGATTGATTGTACTGAGAGCTTGATGTACTACGCTTTGTATGAGCTTGTTACATGATCTCCATGATACATAATATATGATAGTTGGGGTTTCAGCTTCAGGCTTTCTCGTTAAACAACTGTGTTATGTGCTATTGTTTTTATTTATGCTTCACATGTGTTTGCAATTAATTTTCTGCAAAAGATTAATAGTGGAATGATTCTATATTTTGAAAGAAGTTAAATATTGTGAGATCAGGGGAATCTGGATATATGCATGCTTAATGTATATAATTTCTACATGGTATCGGAGCAGTGTTAATTCTTGAAGATTGAAATTATGAAGAATTGTTGACTTTGTGCTCGTGGACAATTTGAATTTGCTACAGAAAATTCTTGGTACAGAAGTTGAGTATACATTGAAATGTCTTTCAATGGGTTGCGATTGGAGTATGCCCTTGATTGCAGCTCAAATTACATAGCCTAGAAGGACAGGATGGAGGCAGTGCTAGAGGATAATAGACTGAAGGAGTTCATCGATAGCGATGTTCCTAAGCCGGATTCTAATGATGCTGTAGGACTTGACACATGGCAAAAGAAGGTAGCAAAGAAAAGAAAAATTCTATTGGAAGGTGTGAAGGACCATATTGTGTCTAGCCTTCACGGGAAAGCCACTATATTTGCAATGTGGAAGGATTTGAAAATTTTGTTCCAAAGCAAAAGCAACCAAAGGAAGTTTGCCCTTAAAGACAAGCTCAGAAAAATAAAAATGGAGAAGGGCGACAGTATTCCAAAATATCTCACGAAGTTTGTCCACTGTAAGGATGAAATAGGAAGTGTGGGGGTTATTGTTGATGATGAAGACTTGGTGAGCTTGGCTCTCCTTGGGCTTTCGAAGAGTTGGCATAGCTACGAAGACTCTATCAATGGACGGGAGAAACTGCCAGGATGGGAACGACTTTGGTTGTATCTTGTGTAGGAGGAGATAAGGCGAAGTACTAGGGATGGTTATTCATCGAAAAATGAAGATGAAGAAAATTGCACTTTGGCTGCCAAAGAAAGGAAAGGGAAGGGGAAAAAATTTCCTTCAAAATCCGAAGCTGAAGGCAAGAAGAAGGATTTGTCCAAGGTGAAGTGTTTTCACTGTCACGAACATGGGCATTTCGCCACTAACTTCCCATAGAAGAAGAACAACAAGAAGGCTGCTGGAGCTCCAGCTGGAGAGGCCTTAGCCTCACAATTTGAACTTGATTTCTCTTTGATCGCATGCTTGGTTTCAAGCACAATGGGATCGGTGTGGTATCTTAATAGTGGTGTGTATTTCCATATGACGGGAGACAAGGAGTTGTCTAGTGATATAGAGGAGAAGGACCTCCAAATGCATATAGAGATGGGCGACGATGGTTGATACAGAGCGATCGGCATTGGGACCATTACCTTTGAGAGGGAGTCTAGTAATCCATTCTTATTAAAGGATGTTATGCATGTTCCAGGTCTAAAGAAGAACTTGGTCTCGGTCGCAATGTTGGAAGAAAAAGGTTATGATGTTGTTTTCAATGAGGGAAAAGCCTTCCTTCGACATAAAACAACGGGTCAAACCAAGAAGATAGGGATTTGAGTTAAGAATCTCTACAAGCTGGAGATAGATGGCTGCACTGCAATGATGGGCAAAGCAGAAGAAGTGGTGAGCCGGGATGAGGGCGAATTATGGCACAGGAAATTGGGCCATCTTCACCATCGCGCTTTGAAGATTTTGCAGTAGATTTCTACTGGACTTCCCAATGGTTCTCTTGCACAGTCAGATCAGGGCAAGGGATGTACTATGGGTAAGTTTGTGAAGACCACCTTTCATGAGAAGGAGAACCGTGCTTCGGTGATCCTAGAGAGAATTCACACAGACGTGTGTGGACCTTTCTCAGTTGCTTCAACAAAAAAACATAGGTATTGTGTTATTTTTGTTGATGAATATTTTCGTAGATGTTGGATCTTCTTCATGCAGAAGAAGAGAAGAACATTCTCAAAGTTCTGTGAGTTTAAAGAATTGGTGGAGAAGGAGTCGGGGAAGCAAGTGAAAGCTCTACGAAACGATAATGGTGGTGAATATATCTCAGGTGAATTCAAATACTTCTATAGTAAAGAAGGAATTTGAGGAGAACTCATAGCACCTCATAACCCACAGTAGAATGGGGTCGCGAAGAGTAAGAACAGAACGATCCTGGGTGCTGCACGAGCTATGCTGCATGACCAGGGCCTACCGATGCACTTGTGGGCGAAATCATGTAACACCGTGGTTTATGTGCAAAACCGTTGTCCTCATAGAGTACTTGGAATGAGTACACTTGAAGAAGCTTTTACTGGTAAGAAGCCTAATATTTCTCATTTGAAGATTTTTGGCTCATCTGTTTACATTCATGTGACTAAGGACGCCAGGAAGAAGCTGGAGCTAACTACAAAAGTTGGGATATTTGTGGGGTACACAGAAACACCCCATAATTATCGTGTGTATTTTCCAAATAGTTGAATGACTGTGGTGTGATGGGATATAAAATTCAATGAGGTGAAAGCCATGAAGTTGTCGCTTGAGAGGGAGCTACACTTGCATGCAAAGGAGGAACTTCTTGTTCCCAAATATGAGCCTCTAGATGTGGATCAGCCACAGGAGGAGATTCATGGAGTGGAGGAGTCCGCTCATGGACAATAGGACGTCCCTTAATTGAATAGAATAAATAATGATTAAATATAGGGCCTACAAGATGTTTGTCAAAGGGAATGGATGGTGGGAGATATCAACTAGTGATAGATGGAATATTTTAATGAGATTTTCTTCCTTGCTATGGGAAAGGATTACCTCATTTATTTTTTCATAGTTAAGTTCTAGTCACACCTAAGAATATATAGACTGCATCCATCCTAAGAAACTATAATAACCCCCTGACACAAACACAAATTTTGAGGTAGTTTGTAACAGGAATTTGACACATGCATGGAATTCAAAGAGATAATATAGAGCTTGATGTAGGTTCAAAGGTAACATACCCCCCAAGGCATAAATAAGACATGTATACAAACCTACACATGTTTGTCTAGGATAAAATGAAAGGCGCATACACACATATTCCTAGTTTCAGAGGTAAGAATAGAATGTGCCTAGAAATTGAAGCGCACAATAAGACTAGTTCTTTTTATTTTCAAAAAATCTCATGAGTTGGAGTATTTTTCAATCCATAGTTTTGACATGATGAATCCAATGTGTTCAACATATACACTAGTCATACAATTTTTTTTTTTATGGATTGAAGGGCTATGTCAATTACAATACAACAATGGAAATTTTATTGTGCACTTGTTTTACTAGATATAGTATACCCAACTATTATAGTTGTAATTGTGTGGTAGGTTGGTGAAGAGTTTGCATGTTTAAACTTTGAATGGAATGGTTTGCATACAATTTTTACTAGGTTATATATCTACAATGTGCAATGCACCAAACCTCCAAAGAACCCAAGGGAAATCAAGTGCAAAAAAGCCAAGGACAACAGGATCGTATCAGGGATAGGGTCTTGTTTTCAAAGTAAAGCAAGCAAGGTATCAAAGTTAAGCAAGTCCAGTTATGTAATTCATAGAGGGAGGAAAAACCTTGAAAGAGGATTTCATTTAAATCAACGATTCGTTCTTCCTTCTTCTATTATCTACACAATTATGTTTTGTGTCTTGATCATTTTATATTTTTAGGTTGATAAAGATGGTGATTTGAAAGAGCTTGAAGCACACTTAAAAACATTATTAGGCCAAGATATTAGAGCTACTAACCGAAAAGAATTAGGTCCATCACCTTAAAATCCAAATGACAACACAAATGTTGTAACCATAGTTACATCATCCATAAAAGAATCAACATCCAAAAATAGGAGGTTGAGGGTATATTTATTTATTTTTAAATATTTTTATCAAAGCGTCGGAAGACCGATGCTTTATACGTTGGAAAAGCGACGTCTCTTTTTTATAAATATTTTTTCCATTTCGTCGGAAAAGTGACACCTCGTAAACGTCGGAAGTGCGACGCCTTACATTTTCGTCGGTCTTGCGACGTTTAGCACATAACGTCAGAATTGCGACGTTTGTTTGAAAAACTTATAAGCGTCGGAAATGCGATAGTTCAGTATCGTCAGAAGACCGACAGTTGTGGCTCGTCGGAAGACCGACGCTTAGAAAACATCAGAATAGCAACGATTTGGAGAACGTCGAAAGAGCGACAGAAGTCTGGAAACGTCGAAATAAGTGTCGCTCTTCCGATGCTTTATTGAAGTGTAAGAACTGTGATGTAATGGCTAACCATGTTTTGCCCTGCCTCAAACTGTCGCTCTTGTGATGCCTATGTGTCGTAATAGCGACGAATTGGCTATCGGAAATTGGGCCAAATGTGCTAGTGATGGTTTGGACAGATGGATTTGAGAGTGATCGACATGGATGATCATGCTATGGTGTTGGGGAAATACTTTATGGTTGTAGTACAAGCCATACATATGGTGGACCATGATATACTCTTGATTACAGCTTGATGAAAAACCATTCTTCTTTCTATGTTAAGGAAGAGTCGCTTGGGATATCAACCAAGGATTGGTTCATTGGTTCTGTATGAGAAGGACCCTGATGTGAGACATGATTGTGTGGAACATGGGGAAATTGGATGTATGACTCAAAAAAAAAAGGAGAAGCACATGAATGACCTCGTTTCAAGAGCCATGAAAGAGAAGAAAGATTGAGTTGGAATATTGACTTCACTTCTTTGACATGTAGTTGAGACTCCTACTCAAGATTTTCACAAGGATGATGTCATGGAGAGAGGAGGTCTGAGTGCTTCTTCTAATGCAAGCCCAGGGAAGGATTATGCAGGTAGAGACCGAACTAGAATTGTGGAATTTTGTAGATATGCTATGGGAATATATGATTTTCAGTTGACAAGGGAGAAGCTTGGAAAGCTTGGATGTACTCAGGAAGATATTGATGTTTTTCATGAGTACTTTAGGACTCAACATCAATCTGATACTTGGGTGGATGAGATCTAGGGAGGAAGCTTCCTGGCCCCTTCTTTTCAGTAAAACCTTTGGAGATGGGTGTGTATGGTGCGTTGACATAGAAGGACTACACCACCCTCATAAAGGATTCTTTGGGTAAAGGTCCCTCACACATTGATGGATGATGCTTGGATATATGTGGATATTTCGAAAATTGACCTCATATAACACATGGATATTAGCATCATGGAAAACATATTTCAGATATGATGGAGGATACTTCATGGACCGAGATATGGCTTATTTGACAATTGATGGACAACATGTTGCGGATAAGATGGAGGCTACTTCATGGACCCGAGCATGGATTACTTTATAGTTCGATGGGATGGATTATTGATCAAGTTGATGATGTGATAGGATGCAGGAGAAACAACTGATGGATGGCATGAGGATGTGCATTCTCATGATGAGAGCGTATGGTTGGATTAGCTACCCAACTAGTTCGAGTCATGAGGGCTAGCAGTGTGCAGATTTTTGCTGGAGACAGGTATTGATACATGTTGATTTATGTTGGAGTATCATGGCAACAATTTCACATGATGATATTGATGATATATGATGGCTCAACACTATATGTTGCAGAGATAGCATGTAGCTTGAGTTGAGGAGATTAACTTCCACGATGGAGGCAACATGTGGAGATTGCAACATGTATGTTGATGATCATGGATTGAGGAGATGTTCCCATGGAAAATTTTATGGAGTCATGAACCTTGGTGGTTTGTGTGATGATAGAGCATCTATGGGCAACATGGAAATTTTGGAGATGTTGGAGCTAGCGACACTTTGCGATGGTGATGGAGTTGTCGAGGATGACAATCTTATTTGGAGTGGCACCCAACTAGGGTATGTGCAATCAAGAACCGTGACGAGCATGCCGTCTTGGTGATCTCCTACCTTGGGTGAGTCGTGTAGTGGTGGGCGAAGTCGTGTGTTTTGGTGAAGGCGGTGAGCATGGGCGTCGGGCAGGTGTGTGCCCATAGTGGGCAGGTGAGTCTAGGGCGTCAGGCGAAGTCCTGTTGGTGAGTGCGTTCAATGAAACAGGTGCGCCAATGTAGCGGTTACGTGAGTTGGGCGCGTCGGGCACGGGTGGCCGAGCTGACCCGGGTGACCAGAGCGAGTTGAACGACCCACCGACGAGTTAGACTTATGTGATGGTAGCATGGAAGATGGAGAGTTTATAGGAGTGTGGTTGAGTTGCATTATTGCTAGGCGACGTGTTATTATTGATGGAGGGGACGACACTATTATTATGTGTGTAGGCCGACATGAGGATTGAACGGGCCGACTCGTGCAGAGTTGTGACCAGGATGAACGAGACCACACAGACCCGTAGATAAGCGATGGAGGGTGGATTTTCTAAGCATCATTCGATCATCCAATTTTGTAGTTCAAGCAACATCAAAGGTTGTAGTGAACAAGGTGAGGGAAGGGTTGGAAGCGAGCTAAGGAAACTGATAGAAAACTCGTGCAGGATATTTCTGGGTAGAGTCAGGACGTAGGTCATGCAGACTATGCACCTGCATCACGAGTAGATTACTGCGAATAGGGCGAAGGCACAAACTGATTCGGGTTGCAGATGAAATAGATGTACAAAAGACTGCAGGTGGAGACGGGTGACCTACTGGGCAGAGCACAATGCATTTGGGATTTAAGTGTGGAAGGTCAGATTGGGCATGGCGGGTGCATAGCATGATCTGATTGACCCGAGTTACACGACAGTAGGTCAAGTTAGGCAGAACACATGCAGAGCGTGACCCTGGTGACCCAGGCTGCACGACTTTTTGGAAGAAGTTCAATTTTGGATTTCAGAGGTAAATTTGGGGTTCTAGCATATTAGAGTGTTATTGGGAGGCATTTTTGCCCAACTCAAAACACAAGTGTTGGACTGAATCGGCAAGGTGTGTAGGTGGTTGCATGGCCTTCGGAAAACTTGTATAATTATTATAAGATCATACATTGTTGAATTGTTATATATTATCAGGAAGAATTTTCGAGAGTTTCCCCTCCCAAGTATTTATGGGCATACTTGTGTGGTGGTTGTGAATGTTTAATTGTTGAAAGATTAAATATTGAAGATTAATGTTATTACGCTGCATTGTTAAAGAACACTTGATTGGAAATTAGCTAAGTGTTGAAGATAGGTGTAGTCTATACACTTGAGTATTGAAAAAAAAGAATAAGAAAAAGTGTAGTAGTGCCGCACCCAAAATAGATGGTTGAAAGAGAACCACTAGTATAGGGCCGTGAGAGGGGGCATCTCATTGCGGTAGACGGTATCGTTGGATCCATTTCACACCCTAAATCTGAACCATATATTCCACCTCTCATGAGTTATGGTCAACCCCATGGGGGGACCAGTTCCTCTTACACCTATCACCCTCCAAATCCTTCACAAAGAAACTCTTATCTAAGTCCCAACACGTCATATGCATATCCCCATCCACATTAACAGATGCTAGGGAAAGTTTTTGCTCAACCTATTTATGCTAATGTTGCCATGTATGCACTGGCTAATGCTCCAACCCCTCTAGCACCAATGCCCTAACTCCCCATGCCCCCTCCACCTTTGCCACAACAACAACCTCCTCAACAAGGTCAAGTGTATGCTCAACCAATTCCCCCACATTCATTGATATCAATGAATGTTGGCTAACTTATTATTGTTATTCAAAGAACACATGTGCTTGAAATACCATGATGGTGTAGCACAATTCATACCTACCACATGAAATTTGGTCTTGAAATATTGGAATATTCTTTGAGTTTGAAGAAAATGAGTTCTAGCCACTCATAAATATTTAAAGCTTTAATTTCTAATAGAAAATTTCAAATTAAATAATATTTTTAATGATCATCATTAAATTTATTTTCAATAAATTTATATGGCATTTAATAAAAATAACTTAATTCTATATCTAAAATCAAATATTATCCAATCATGAATTAACCTTTTATGAAAAATTGTAAATTATAATTTATTCTTTATATATCAACTCTATCTTTAATTAACTTGATTGGTTAATAACATTAAAATTAATAAAATAGATTATTGAATTTTGCATGCTCGTTGCCAGGATAAATGAGCTAAATTTTATTTTCGTATGTTTTTAAGGTAAATTAAAGCAACCCTCCACGTGAAGATAACTAGGTTTAATTAAATTATGCCTCAACCAAATGTGGCACCTTGAGAGACTATTGCAATTGAGGTTTCTCTAATCACCAAAGGAATTTGGTGGTGTCTCTCGATGGAAGTTTTGAGTAACTTAGCAAAGGGATTACCGGTCGGTCATATTTCCACTCTTTTAGGTCGTAGTGGCCAACCATAAACCCTAGTTCCCCATGCCTATCTCTTTATCTACGAGTCAATACGCGTGATATCTCTTTATCTGTGAGACAATACCCGTGATATGGGTGGGTAGGGACTGCAACTTCATACCCTGTAAGAAAATTTAGGTATGCAACATGACAACATGATGTAGCCAAGGTTATCACCACCATCCTCCACTCACTCATTTTTCCATGCCCTTAAGTGGTGCTGGCCGTCCATCAACTCTACGACGCCTACCCTATCTCTTTTATCTGTGCTTCAATGCACGCCCCATGTGCGGGGTTTGCAACTTCACATCATGAAAAATATTTGGCAACCAATATTTTCTAGTGTATTGGCCCATTAATACTCTTAAGAGTACTAATGGGTATGTCTATGCCATGCTACCCATGCCATACTTGATGGTAAATCTCTCCAGCGGCGGACAAGACAGGGCCCATTTATGGGCGCAACCTTCCATTCTCTTTTCAAATGTTATATCGCGCCCAAAAGTAATCGGCTTCCAAACTGGAAAGAGCGGGAAAATAACAAGAAGTGAGAGAGAGGAGAAGAGCCATTGCGGCCAAGATCTTCATAGGTCTAAGACTGTATGGGAATTACAAGCTTCCCGAGCACTGTGATAATAATGAAGTGCTCAAGGCCCTTTGTGCAGAGGTTGGTTGGGTTGTTGAAGAAGACGACAATGCCTACAGAAAGGTACCAAAATTTCATTTGCATATCTCTCTTTCTCTCAAATGATCTCTCTGTATATATACATATATGATAAAATGTGAATTTCCCCCTTTTTGTATCAGGGAATTGGGCCACCTCTTTCTTTGAAATGATCTCTCTGTATATATGATAAAATGTGAATTTTCCCCTTTTTGTATCAGGGAATGAAGCCTTCAGAATGCGTTAATGGAGTCTCATCGCCCGTGGAAGGGAATAATCCTTGCGGATTATTAGTAGGAGGAGGGGAAGAGAATGGATCTCTGATTCCCTAGCTAAAAGACGTCGGATCAGGAGGGCTTCCCAATAATGGTCTCCAGAGCATATGCTGCAGTGCGCCTGTAACGCCTCCCTTGAGCTCTCCAACAACAATTAGGTGCTCAATTCCATACAATATAAAAATTGAATGGGATAAAGATACCTCTCATGGTTTTCAGGGTGGGTTTCTGAATTCTGCCTCTGCCTCGCCGTGGCAAATGCAGCCACAACAATCTGCCTTTTTTTCCTTCAATTGTCAGGTTGATCCTACACCTCCCATGGGGCTTTTCACAGAGCAGGTCTGTGGAACCAGTGCTTATACAAAGGCCGAGGGCGTCGGAGCAGATTCATCATGTTCCCAAATCTGCTCTGAGAATAATCTTGCACACCAGATGACCCTAATGAGTGGTTTAAGCGCATGGAAGGGTGAAAAGATACATGATTTAGTTCGAGATGATGACCTTGAATTGACGCTTGGTTGCCCCTTTTTCAAGGCGACGCCAAGATTTGAACCCTGACCAAGAAAACAATACTCGACGCCAAGATTTGAACCTTGAACAAGAAAAAAATACTCATACTGCTAACTGACTAAACAATATTTACTCTGTAACTAGAGCAACAATCCATTAAAAGGTAAATTTTAGTGTATGCATAAATCTGTCTCTGTAAAAATGTAGGGAAAATTTGAAGTGCAAGGATCAGACATCCATCCCAGTTGTGTATGATGGGATGATATTCTTATTCTTCCTTCTTTTTGTTGCAGAGGGTGACGTTCTTCCTTGTCTTTGTTGCAGAAGGTGACATTGATGTTATATATATAATATATTTTTGATCTTTTTTCACCTGTGATGAAATCTGCTTGATGTGTTACATGCATTTTGTTACATGTGTCTGAATCGTCTTTCATGAACAGTGTTTAATGTAGAGTTTGATTGTTGTTTATGTAGAAATTTGAATAATAGATGAATTATTCACCGAGATTATCCTAGTCACACACTATTTAAGCTTCATGCATAACACATAACCTCTTCTACCATTGATCATCAATTTGCGGAAATAAAAACAGTCGCATGCGCACATAGAAACATAAATCAATCACACATTCAACACAGTATGTAATGGGGAAAGCATGCAGCTGAAAACCCCCAACTATATGTATATTATAATGATAGAGAACATGTAACAATACATAGCACAAACTCCTCACAAGTATCCAGCACTATCTCCAATTGTTACACACAAACTAGCTCAGATCTAAACAAGTCACAGGTTCAAATCTCCTCCACTGTCTGCCTGCCTCTACTGTGCAATCCAATATGAGAATAGATGAGATCCAAGTTCGAATCCCCCTGGCTTGTACTGTGCAATCATCATTGGTAATCTCAATCAAAGTGTGGTGCAAACTCATGCACCGATATAGTCACAACTGATAGTAGACTCACCCTTTCACCCACCTCTAACACTTGTCTCCACTGAACTGTCCATGCACTGAGTTAACTAATGTATTATTCAGTTGATTTATGAGTTAATAATTAGTGAATTAATTAATAATTAATTCACACCACTCATCACTAGTGTATTTTTCAGTTAGACTAAATACAACTAGTTCAACTAAGTTAAACTGAACACAACTCCATCAACTCCTCAATCAACTCCACCAAACTCAATCACTTGAGTTCTAACTGAAGTCCATCATGCAATAGATCAATTAAACCCTAGGAAAAGTGTATTTCCTTCTGGCAGTTGCATGTGCCACATCCGTAGCTCGAACTGAAGTGCTGCAAGAGGATAAGATAATGTTAATAGTCCAAATATTATTAAGAGCTAATAATATTCGACTGTTCTATTTTTAGACTCGTAGTCTAAAAATAGACTCCGCCCAAATGTCTAAAAATAAAGGTCCATCTAATTTTACCAACTCGACCAATCATCCACAAATAGCATCCTGCAACTCATAGACCATGATCCATATGTCTAAAAATAGACATAGTCTAAAAATAGACTTTGCGCCAAAAATAGCCTGCGGGCCCACTTAGTGAAGGCGACTTCTTTTCACTAAGCTCCATCATCTTGTTGCATTCTCAACACTCCCTCTCAACAAGATATGGATTATCTGCAACCCCTATCCTACCTCTGTGGTATTCGAATTTGCTCCTGGTGAGTGCCTTCGTCAAGATATCAGCATCATGATCCTCCGTGGGAATGTATGATAGTAACATGATTCTCCGCTGCACACAATCTCTGATATGATGGTACCTGATGTCAATGTGCTTGGATCTATCATGAAATACTGGATTAGCCGAGAGTTTGATGCAACTCTGGTTATCACAATAAATCACAGTAGGCTCCAAGTGTGACCTGAACAACCCAACCAAGATCTTCCTCATCTATATAGCCTCGCATGTAGCCAAGCTTGCTGCCATATACTCGGCCTCTGCTGAACTGAGTGCCATGGATCTCTGTTTCCTGCTGTACCAAGAAACTGTTGTCGACCTAATACTGAAGATCCCTCCAGATGTGCTATTTATATCCGTTGGGCTCCCTGCCCAATCTGCATCCGTGAAGCCACATAGCCTCACCTCATCCTCCTGTCTGTACCACAATCCATATCCCGATGTGCCTCTAAGATAACACAATACATGCTTGCCTGCCTTCCAAAAGAGCTTGGTTGGCTTAACCATAGCTTGTGAAAGCTGGTTAACAGCATTTCATATATCGGGTCGTGTATTGACCAGATACATAAGCGACCCCACCAACTGTCGATAAACAGTGGCATCCACTACCTCCACTGAAGTAGCATCCTCCTTCCTCCAACCTCCAGGAAGAGGAGTATCAACAGGCTTGCAGCCATGCATGTTGAAATTCTCCAGTATCTCCCGGGCATACTTACCCTGAGAAACAAACAGTCCATCACTGCGCTGCCAAATTTCCAATCCCAGGAAATAATGAAGGAGGCCCAAGTCCTTCATCTCAAACTCTTTTGCAAGATCCTCCTTGTATGAGAGTATCAACAGCTCATCACCTGTCAAAATCAAATCATCTACATAAAGTACAATGATCAGCAACTTACCCTCCACCACAATCTGGTATAGGTTAGGATCCGCCTCACTCTTGGAGAATCCAAGTCCAGTGAAATAACTGTCTATCCGTGTGTACCAAGCACGAGGTGCTTGTTTCAACCCATACATCGCTCTCTTGAGCCTGCACACATGCGACTCGCTGCTAAAGATCTCGAAACCTTTGGGCTACTCTATGTACACCTCCTCCTCAATGAATCCATTGAGGAACGCAGTCTTCACATCCATCTGATGGATGTGCCACCCCATCTACATTGAGAGAGCTAGGATTGTCCGTATGGAAGAATACCTTGCGACAGGTGCAAAGGTCTCCTCATAATCGATCCCCTCTATCTGTGAGAAGCCTCGGGCAAAAAATCTTGCCTTGTACTTCTCCACTCCCATCAGCTGCCTGCTTCACTTTGTAGATCCATCTCGAACCCACCACTGATTTCCCTTCCAGCCTCAGGACAATCTCCCATGCACTTTTTCTGATAATCGAATCATACTCTTCCACCATGGCATCTACCCATGCGGGGTCCTCCACAACTTCCTCGAAAGAGGATGGCTCTATCACGACAAATTTTCTCACAAGAGCCATGTATCCAGTGTACCGGTCCGGTGACTGTCTTTGTCTGCGCTGTGTTGTAGGTGGTCCTACAACCTTCTCTGCATCTTGAGCCAATCGCTCAGCTTCTGTAGTGCGCTTCCGCCCTCTGATGGTTGGCACTGCATGAGTGGTCTCTTCCACTCCATGAACTTCCTCATGCAGCTGATCCACATCCTGAAGCTCATCCTTAGGAACTAATAGCTCCTCCTCTGCATGCAAGTGTGGCTCCCTCTCAAGCGAACACTGCATGGCTTTCTCCTCCTGAAATTTGATATCCCGTCGCACAACAGTCTTGCGACTGTCTGAAAAATACACACGATAGTTGTGGGGCGTATCAGTGTACCCCACAAATATCCCAACCTTCGCAGTCGGCTCCAGCTTCTTCCTGGCATCCTTCGTCACATGAATGTAAACAGGTGAACCAAAAATCCTCAAATGGGAAATATCAGGCCTCTTACCAGAAAACGCCTCCTCGGGTGTACTCATGCCAAGTATCTTGTCAGGACAACGGTTCTGCACATATACTGCATTATTGCATGCCTCCGCCCACAAGTGAATGGGTAGGCCCTGATCATGCAACATCGCCCGTGCAGCACCCACGATCGTTCTGTTCTTCCGCTCAGCAACCCCGTTCTGCTGTGGGTTATGAGGTGCTATGAGCTCTCTTCGAATCCCTTCTGCGCTGCAAAAGTCTTTGAATTCACTAGAGATGAATTCACCACCATTGTCGCTCCTAAGAGCCCTCACATGCTTCCCCGATTCCTTCTCAACCAGCGCCTTGAACTCACAGAACTTTGAGTATGTCTCTCTCTTCTTCTGCATGAAGAAGATCCAACACTTCCGAGAATAATCATCAACAAAGATCACATAGTACCTGTTCTTTGCTGTCGAAGCTACTGAGAAAGGTCCACACACGTCTGTGTGAATTCTCTCAAGGATCGTCGTGGCGCGACTATCCTTCTCGTGAAAGGTGGCTTTCAAAAATTTTCCTAAGGTACATCCCTTGCACTGATCTAAATGTGCAAGAGTACCCTTAGGAATCCCAGTAGAAATCTACTGCAGTATCTTCAAAGCTCCATGGTGAAGGTGGCCCAATCTCCGGTGCCACAGCTCGCCATCATCCCGGCTCACCACTCCTTCTGCCTTGCATGCCATTGCTGCACAGCCATCTACTTGCAATTGATAAAGGTTCTTGACTCGAACCCCTATCTTTCGGGTTTCTCCAGTTGTCTTACTGCGCAGGAAAGCCTTTCCCTTGCTGAAGACAACATCATATCCCTTGTCTTCTAACATCGCCACAGAGATAAGATTCTTCTTCAATCCTGGAACATGCATCACTTCCTTCAATACGAAGGGTTTACCGGACTCCCTCTCAAAGGAAATGGTACCGATACCGGTCGCACTGTATCTACCATCATCGCCCATCTCGATGTGCACTCCAAGATCTTTCTCATCCAGATCAGTAAACAAATCTTTGTCTCCAGTCATATGAAAAGACGCACCACCGTCAAGAAACCACACTAAACCCATCACACTTGAGACCAAGCATGCAATTAGCAAAAAATCCAGCTCAAACTACGAGGCTAAGGCCTCTCCAGCTGCAGATCCAACAACCTGCTTATTTTTCTTCTTCTGTGGACAATTTGTGGCATAATGTCCGTGTCGTGGACAAGGAAAGCACTTCACCTTGGACATGTCCCCGGCTATTGATTATAAGCCAGACCGGTAGCTTTCTTTCATTCCTTCTTTGCTTTGCGCTCAAAGTGCAATTTTCTTCATCAGATGCCTTTGATGAAGATCCGTCCCTGGTATTCCGCCTTATCTTCTCTTGCACAAGATCCGACCAAAGTCGCTCCCATCCTGGCAATTTCTCCCGACCATTGACAGAGTCCTGATAGGAATGCCAACTCTTCGGAAGACCAAGGAGAGCCAAGCTCACCAATTCCTCATCATCTACAGTCACCCCCACACTTCCCAGCTCATCCCTGCATTGGGTGAACTTCGTGAGATACTTGGGCATACTGTCTCCTTTCTCCATCTTTATGTTTCTGAGTTTATCCTTGAGCGCCAACTTCCTCTGGTCGCTCTTGCTTTGGAATAAATCTGTCAACACTTTCCACATCAAGTATGGAGAATATTTCCCATGCAGGCTGGACACTATGTGATCCTTCATGCCCTCCAACAGAATCCTTCGACATTTTGCTGTCTTATTTTGCCAAGCCTCAACTTGAGCAGCATCAGTAGGATTTGGGACTTTAGCATCTATGAACTCCTTCAACCCATTGTCATCTAACACCGCCTCCATCCTGTCCTTCCATGCAATATAATTCAAGCTACCTTCAAGGGCATACTCCAATCGCAATCCGTTGAAAGACATTTTGACTTTCGACACCAAGAAAACACTGCTGCAAATTCGAATTCCACTAGCTCAAAACTCAACTGCTTCTGATCTAAAATTCGTGAGAACAAAGTATTTCTCGTACAGAGATCGACTGTATGGGAATTTACCGGATGGCTCACCTTCCAAAGAACGATGAATCTAGAGGCTACCTGGCCCGATTACAAACTCTGCCTGAAGAAATAAAATGTAATCACTTTCTGAATAATAGATCCGATGATCAACTTTCGCTCTGATACCATGTAGAAATTTGAATAATAGATGAATTATTCACCGAGATTATCCTGGTCACACACTATTTAAGCTTCATGCATAACACATAACCTCTTCTACCATTGATCATCAATTTGCGGAAATAAAAACAGTCGCATGCGCACATAGAAACATAAATCAATCACACATTCAACACAGTATGTAATGGGTAAAGCATGCAGCTGAAAACCCCCAACTATCTGTATATTATAATGATAGAGAACATGTAACAATACATAGCACAAACTCCTCACAAGTATCCAACACTATCTCCAATTGTTACACACAAACTAGCTCAGATCTAAACAAGTCACAGGTTCAAATCTCCTCCACTGTCTGCCTGCCTCTACTGCACAATCCAAGATGAGAATAGATGAGATCCAAGTTCGAATCCCCTTGGCTTGTACTGTGTAATCATCATTGGCAATCTCAATCAAAGTGTGGTGCAAACTCATGCACCGATATAGTCACAACTGATAGTAGACTCACCCTTTCACCCACCTCTAACACTTGTCTCCACTGAACTGTCCATGCACTGAGTTAACTGATGTATTCTTCAGTTGATTTATGAGTTAATAATTAGTGAATTAATTTATAATTAATTCACACCACTCATCACTATTGTATTTTTCAGTTAGACTAAATACAACTAGTTCAACTAAGTTAAACTGAACACAACTCCATCAACTCCTCAATCAACTCCACCAAACTCAATCACTTGAGTTCTAACTGAAGTCCATCATGCAATAGCTCAATTAAACCCTAGGAAAAGTGTATTTCCTTCGTTCAGATGTGCTACATCCGTAGCTCGAACTGAATGCCGCAAGAGGATAAGATAATGTTTATAGTCCAAATATTATTAAGAGCTAATAATATTCAACCGTTCTATTTTTTAGACTGGCATTAAAAATAGATCGTTTCCAAATTGTCAAAAAATAGAGAGGCCCATCTATTTTACCACCGCCAATCATCCATTAAATTAGGCATCCCCAACTCTATAGATTGACCCAGGAAATGGGCAAGTGCTAGACAGAAGTCTGTGAAGAGATGATCTTGTTGCAAGTACAATATATCAGTGGGTCACTTTAGTGAATAATTTTTTTCACTAAACTCCATCATCTTTTTGCATTCTCAATAGTTTATGTGCAGTGATTAATGGGTGTTTTTTGAATTTTGTTTTCATTGACACATTAAATCGAGAATCAGTCTAATGATTATACACGTTTTCATTTTTTTTAAATCTGGTGTTACAATTTTTGGTAAGATCTTGAACTCATCGGTTTAAAATACATTTTTGATAAGATTTTGAACCTAATCTCTTTAAAATACATTTTGGATTTTATAAATAAATTCAGCCGCCTGAATTTTTTTAGTTGAATTTTTTTGGGAGGCTATATTGTTGTACATACAGCATGAGTGGGCCTAATGGTTAAGAGCATGCGTTTCTTTTTAAGAGGTTACAGGTTCAAAACCATAGTGGGGTAGAGTATGTAAATTATTTTAGATTTTTTGTTTGAATTTAGTCTTAGAATTTTTTTGGTAAGCTTGGCATGATTTTTTTCATTTATTTTCAACAAAAATAGGTAAGTTACATCTATGTTCACGTGGGCTTTAATTTTCCCATTGAGAAACTAGGTCTTTTGGCCACCTTACCACATTATAAGCCAACAAAAAACAAAAGAATTTGAGACGGTCTATTGTTTAGATAACTAAAACATAATATCAAATTATGCGAAGCCTTCATCTATAGAAAAAATAAATAAAAATCCATAGTATGCAAATCACGTTGCTATTATTTAGAAGAGTCCACAGGTGTCGAGTATTTTGCACTAGAACTAGGCAATTCTGCCTGAGGGAGACATGGAGTATGATTCTCTATTCTTCTTAGGCAGATTTTTTGCTTCGGAATCTGGAATTGAATGAAATAAATAAAATATACTTTAAATTAAAAATTACAAATCAATAATCATATATTTTAAAAAAAATTGTTTAAATAAATAAATTTAAAATAAAAATTGAAAAAAAATCATATACATTAATCAAAATGAAAAAAATTAAAAACAACTTAAAAAAAATAGATTTAATAATAAAGGCCTAGGCATCTTAAAGGCCTAGGCCCAACAATAGCTTCTTGATGCATTGCATAATAAATATTTCACTCTCCTATCATCGACTACATAGACTAGAGAGGTTGGTTTTATCAAGACAAAAAGAAAGTGTGAAAACAATAAATTTAAAAAGACATTTCATACTAAAATTTTGAAGTGAGCATTGTCTCCTCCTCCATTTCATTTGGAAAGAGATACCCACCACCCATTGTAAGTAAAGATAATCTGCAAAGAACAATTTATAAAGTAAGTGCACCATTAAGTGTTATAAATGGTGACAAACTCTTTCATCTCATTATATTTTGGAAATTAAATAATACTCAATTTGGTTATATAGAATCTAAGAATTTATTTTTATTTTAATATTGTTTTTCTTTATACCCTAATCATAATAATAAAAAGATACTTTTGATTTTAAAAATTAAAATTGATCGCCATCTTATAATATTTTCTTTTCTTTTCTTTTAACACTTTATCAAATTGCAAAATTCCCTTAAATTTTAATGTAATATTATATTTATTTTCTAAAATAATCTATATAATAAAAAAATATTATTTATTTATATAAAATATTATATATTGTTGTTTCTATTAGAATATTTAAATTGTTTTATTTTATAAAATTTAAAATATTCATAAATGATTTGATATTAAAATTCATAATAATATTATAATAAAAAAATTATATCATTTAATATAATATTTTTAATTAATTATTAATCAAATAAAAATATGTTTTTTTCAATGAACCAACAGACCTATAAAAAAATAAAGAATATCAAACTATTAACTATTAACTCTACATAAGAATCAAAATGCTTTTTCTACTTGGTTGAATCAGTTGTTTCCGATACCACCCTGGCCAACACAACTGTCATCAGGGAATAATTGGCCAAGCTTTCCCTGTTCTCCTTCGTATTGGAAAAACACTCCATATCAAACCCAATGGCCAGCATCCCCTTCTCAGGCCACTAATTGGCCTCAGAATTGGAAGCGACCCCTGGGAATGACCAATCTGGTAATGGGAATAGGAATCCAGAATCAACCTACACTTCTAGCTCCATACCCAGTTCAGCACAACCCTCAGCCTAACCTACGTCCTCAATTACCAGCTCAACCCAATCCTAATCCCAATAACAGATCGGTTTAGCTAATCCAGATCATAGAAGATCCAAACCCTGACACTAAACTGAGACACTGCAATGAAATAAGGTTGAGATCAGGACATACTATATCACCAACAGAAGTCACGATCTCACCTCAACCCAAACCTGGGACTTCAACGGAACCTAGCCAAGAAAATATAACAGAAACAGAGGTAGGGCAAGAGAAGGAAACGATTGACCAAGGGAGGTCCGAAGAGCTTAGGATATCTCCACCTCCATTCCCTGAAAGGTTAAGTCTGCCTAGACCTATAGCCTCTCCAGATTTTACTTAGGGTAAAATTCATAGTGGAAGCAATTTTAATTAGGGTAAAATTGGTCTTACATGGTGTACTTAGGTCCATCTAATAATAACAGGTTAGATGACCAAAAAATGGTGTAACAGTTCCTATGTACAATAAATGACCTCTTGATGAGTTTGTGAGGCATTGATCTCTTTGATGTTAGATGACTCAACTCTTGAGGCATGTCCTCCATTATTGTATTTATTCTTCTCAGTGTATGTGGTCTCTGCTTCCATGGCGAAATCCTATCTTACTGGGAGGAAAATTTGAACAACATGTGCAATCATTATGCAGTTTTAATAGTCATAATTGGAAAATTCTAGTTTCACTAATGAAAAATAACTATACATTAATGAATGATGATCCTTATTAATTTTTATTCATTTTTAATTATAGGTAGATCAACTTAAAATAATCACAGCTTATTGGTCAAATTAATTGAGCCTAATTCTGAAAGTGTTAAAGAAAATTAAACCCATAACTACCTCATAACTACCTAATAAAGACACACTTTAGCAACAGAGTTTGAATCAATAAAATTACTCAATAAAAACATACTTTAAAAATAGAGTTTCAACAAATTAAACTAACTTCTAAAAATAATTTTAACATTTACTGTAGTTTATATAATAAAATATACTTAAAATTATTATTCAATAAAAAAACAAATATAATAAAATATACATAAAATTATTATTCAATAAAAAAAAACATTATTTATAAAAATAAAAATTAATGAGAAATAACTTTGACATAAAAATACCATTATCACAACCATTTAAATCAATAAATAATTATATAATTTAACCCATTCCCCCGAAGTGCCAAATGGAATAGCTAATCGTATTCAACTGAAACCATTATCCTTTTAAGTGTGAAGAGTGGGTCAGCTCATAGTCTCTTGAAAGTGACATGAAGGATTATAGGAAGAGTCCCTCCAATGGAAAAAAAAGCCATGATAATCACCAAGTTGTCTCGATGCATTAATACCCGTGCCCTTCAAAATCTTGTGAAAAAAACCAACCTTCAACAAGGGCAACCGATATTTCCCAGTCTATTGACCCATTAATGCTCTTAAGAGTACCACTATCCATGCCATGTCCATGCCATTGCCATCGATCATCAAGACGGGTGGACAAACAAAGTGGATGCGCTCAATGATGCTAAAATATTCTCACAATAATATAATCTCAATGGATTCAACATTTAGTACAAATAAGTATGTGGTGAGTACAAATTTATCCTAAATTTGATTCATTTATTCAACCTCATTTTAATGCATGTAACTTATATAAATATAATTATGTACATTGTTTGTAATGTAGTATCAACTATACACCTTAATGGTTTTCGACAAACATCGCAATGGGGTTCCAGTAGCTTGGGTGATATCATCACACAATACTATAGCTGAGCTTTCTAAATGGATGTCAACTCTCTTTTCCATTGGGAAGAAAGAGCGACCAAATTGGCGTGTTCAAGCCTTCATCACAGATGATGCTACTGCTGAAATTAAAGTGTTAAAGTGATGCGTTTATTCTTTTATAAGAGACATAAAAATATTGTTAATGTATATTCCCTCTAATAAATTGTGTTATTCCAGGTCTTCAATCAAGTGTAAACTATTATTATGTGTGTGGCATGTTCGTCGTGCATGGTTGAAGAATGTTGGAAATAAAGTCCAAGGAAGGGAAAACCAAATCCACATTTTTCATTCTTTAGGAGAAATCATGCACACATGTGAAGGTGATGAATTTGTAAAAAAGACAGTTGAAAGGTTCTTTGAAAGATTCAATGACCAACAACGGTTTTTGGAATATTTTAAAACAAATTGGTTAGCCAACAAAAAAATATGTAAGTTTCTTGTAAGTGGCTTTAATGACTCTATTTTTCATGTCATGTGTATTATTAAATCATAGCTAATAAATTTATTTCAACAGATATGTGGGCAAAAGCATACAGAAATTTCCCACTTTCCAATCAGGGTACAAATAATGCCATTGAATCTTATCATCGACATATCAAGGAAAGGTACCTAAGCGAAAAGAATAATGCATGTCATAAACGTGCCGATTGGTTAATATATGTGTTGTTGAAAAAGGTTGTATTATATTACAATCATATGCAACGTTTAAAAGAAGTTGGTTTTGTACGGCCTAGAAAAAATGAGGAACAATTGAATTCATCCAAGTGTAGAGCTAGCCAAATCCCAATTGAAGATTGTGTGCCTGATGAAAAGAGTAACAATGGTTATTGGGTTTGTAGCCAAAATAAGGATACACGTGATATTTGGTACAATTTCATATATAAAGGTTCCAATCTACACTTCTGTAATTGCAATTGGACCTTGAATGGAAATGTTTGTAAACATGTACTGAAAGTTGAGATGTTGGTGAGTAACATTACATTGGGTGAAAATGTACTGCTTAATGTCACTAATCCTACTACAGAAAGGCCTACAATTTTGTTTGATTTGAATTAAACACCTATATTGGGCCTAGAAATCCAAATGGAGTTTCCGCCATGCTTTGATTCTCCTCCAAATATAAATTATTATAATGAAACAAACATTGATAATGTTGAATCAACCAATCTACGACCAGATAGTGCATTATTTGAAGATGATGAGATGAAACGTGTTAACTCATCAACTCATGAGAAATTGAGATCCATAATACCTACAAATTTGGAGCAAGCAAATGCATTGAACAGTTTGGTAGACAAAGCATGTCAATAATACAATAGAATGTTTTTCAATACTATAACTCCATCAAAGATCACTACTAAAAGAAAACATAGTTTCTTGAGCCCAGTCAAAAAGAAAAGGCAATGTGGGCGCAAGTCAAAATCAGGGAAAGATAAACCACATTTTGAAAAGGTTGGATGAGTTCGTGCAAAAAAAAGAAACATGGATGAGCAATTGGAGTTATCTTCTCAACACCAAAGAAGTGTGGGCCACATGCCTGAGTTAGTGCAACATTCTATTATACAGAAAAATGGTATGGAAATTTGATGGCATGCATTGTTTTATGTGAAATACGATATATTATCATTTTCGATGCATTTTCATAACTATATTAAATTTTTTATTGTTACAGTCGAGGGACCCACATCTCACAACGTTCCAACTTGTCGACTTCAATTATTTGATGAGCATGTTGGTGAAAAAAACTATAGCAGTTTGAACACTGCTCTAGTCATTAGCATCCCAATTTCCTCCCCGAGGGTGCTTCCTCCTATTGTACAACTAGTGGGGATACATTTTCGCCCACACCGACCACCTTTCTCCATCATAAATTCTCCCATGCCTATAACCACCTCCCCAAACCCTTCCCAATTCCCACCCCTACCATTTGTTCATCCACCCTTCTCATTGTTTCAATCATCCACCCTTGACATTCCAATATTCCCCTGGGGTGATCCCTCGCCCTAGGGTGATTCCCACTATCGTACAACTAGTGGGGGTGTATCACCGCCCACACCCACTAGGGCCATGGGCCCATTTTGTAAAAGAGAAAAATGTATAACTAGACCAATTTGGAATACAAGTACAAGAATTTGAACTTGTGTATATGACAATGTCTTCGTTGGCTTTTAAATTCATGATGGGGATTTAATGTTATATTCTATCAATGTTACATTACTTTTGATGAATGTAGTGAAAATGGGTTTATTTGTTTCATTTACAAATTATCAAGTTTGCAAGTTAAGTTACTTTTAAATTTATATATTACTCAATGTTGCATGCATGGACAACCATATCATTACCATGGAACTCTATTTAGTTATAATAATATATGTATCATGTACAACCAGGACCTCTGAAGGAAGAGCCTCTTCGATTATTATTTCATGTATCTTGATCTATTGTTTAGAAATTACTTTTATCTCTTACTGCTTTCCTGTTTTTACAATAACATTAACGATAGAATGAAATCAATGATGAACGACAACCAGGACCTCTGAAGGAAGAGCCTCTTCGATTATTATTTCATGTATCTTGATCTATTGTTTAGAAATTAGTTAAGTTAAATTTATATTTGTAATATGCATTTCACTAACCATCAATAAACCATTTTCTGAATTGATCATAATTGAAACTCATATATTTTGGGGATGCTTCTAAGTTCACCAACCCGGATTGATAATAAATACTTGCGCTAGTTTACAACAGTAAATTGACCCAACATTATGCACACTCTTTTTCCATCTCAGTTGTTGTGGAAAAACCCAAGGTTATCGACCTCCAACTGCTCTCAGCCCAGCTCTCGGTTCACCTCTCGGAGGAGCAACATTAGCTCTCCAGCTCCAGAAGCAGGAAACGACCACGAAAATCCACATTATCGCACTCCTCCTCCCCTCTACCATGAAAATCTGTCAGCCTCCCTGTCAAACACTTGGAAGAAGACTCAAACAAAGGTGGGAGAAACTCATCTAAGGATACTTGAAAAAGAGATGCAAAAGTGGACAATGCAACTTGCTCAGATTTGGCCAAGCAGACCGATATGGTCTCCACTTCGACTCTGGAGCTGAAACCCCAACTCTCAAAGAAGGATATCGAGACCATGTCCGATTATGGTTGTTTCATAATTGAGGAAAACCCTCAACAGGAGAACATTGAAGCCCAGAACCAGTAGCTGTAGTTCCTTTCCGCTCCTCTCTTTAAGTTTTTATATGCTCCTTTATGGTTTTTACGTCTATCTTTGATGGCTCCCTGTTCCCCACAATCCAGGTTTTGGAAAATTATTTCAATCTCAATCTGTGTGCAAAATGCATCCAAAGTTTCTTGCCACATCAGCTTCACAATCTAGGCAAACTCAACATGCTCTTTTTTTGGGGACTGGCAAATTAAACAAATAAATCTGAGAGCTTTAATATCTCAAATCTCAGAAATTTGAGATATTAATTTCAAGGTTTATTATATGTATGTGATACCTCATACAATGCAGCTAGATTCACTTCTCTTTTGTGGGAGCTCTACTCTCAACCAATGGTCAATGTCATATTCATAACGCGTCCTTGACATGAGCCAACCATACCATATAGACTCTCTCCATTAACTAAAACGCTATTCCTCTGCTAGCATATACAATTTTCTTTTATATGTGCACTGGAATATATCAATATATATGTTGCAGCCTTCCTCTGCTATCGGAAGCGCTATGGCAACAACCCACCAAACGTTGGACCTTACTTACAGCTAAAGACTCACCCTCGATCAGGTTAACATTGTGGTTCATATTCAATTAAGAGGAAATCACCCATTCACTTTATAACCAGGACCTTATATGATGTTGGGCTACACATATAAAATCGTGTCAATGTAAACACACATCATACCTTTGTTGAACCCGCAACCTTAGCAACGATCAATATATATGCACGGCCCCAACGCTAATGGACCTTCCCCATCCAATGGCTGGTAGCACGTCACATTTCTTCGAATGATCCAACGTCCATCAATGGATATCGCACAGACTAGATGCATGGGCTTTAGTTCGCGATGAGAGTGGTTTCTCCAAACCGCTTAAGGCCACGTGTCAGCCTATGGCATATATCGCGTTCGAATTGGAAATACAGCTTACTGTTTTAGATTAACGCGAAATCCATGGTTTCGCCTCTTGAACCCACCATTACTATTTGTTCCTTCATGGTTCCGCTCCCCTTACTCCAGGTTCCGTCTTAAAGTTTCAACGCCAAATACTCCGCTTTCGCTCTTCAGTGAAAACTCGCTTCAGTCAATACACAGCTTCATGCCTCTGCCTATTCCAACAATACACAGCTCGTTTCATTATGCAGACTAAACGCTGAGAATTGGAAATCGATTCCAATTGATTTCCATCGGTTCAGTTCAACCCAGACCCAACTTGCAAATTAAGCTCAGAGGCAATCAAATCAGCTCCACTGTATTATAGTCGCCCTTACAGAGTTTATAAAAACGCAGGGTTCGATTTACATTCAACAACCAACTAACATCGATTCCATTGGTCTATTCACACGAGACTAGAGCATATTTGAGATTCAATTGGCAACAAGTTATGGGGTGTGGCTTCCATACAAAATCCAACATCTATTAATATAGAACTTCAACCTGTGCTATATGTGCACATCCTCACGGAACTTAAACACACAATCCATATATTAAGTTTTAACACAGGGGTTATCATGCACAGGTTTCACAATCTCCCATTGATCCTCAAGGCCTATTCACGTAGGGTTAAGTTCCAATTATACATATTCTTGCTTGTGAAATTCGAGCCCACTCACACATGAAATTAAATCGACAAATTCACATATAAAACTGAAACAATTTCTTCATTTACACAGTGAATTAACTTACAAGCCTTTTAGCTGGCCAGATCTTTGATTAGTTGGCCCTTCTCCTCTCCTCTGTCTCTACTACAGTCCTATGCAGCCTATGCAGTTCTCTATCCAGGTCTCTCCACTCTGCCACAGGGATTTTATTTTTATACAAATTAGGAATCAATCGATTCAGCTTCCCTGATGACTCTTGGAATCCTAAAATTAGCCTAACTTCTGACACTGACTATCTCTTCAGGTGCCCATTAATCATTTGGGCAGTTACAATTTTCTCCAGATTTAATTAAAATTACTCAAATGAAAATAATTACATAGGGAATTTAAAACAAGAGACCCCCTATGTTTATTTATATACAAAATATTGTCTTGGGCCTAATGCCCCTGCATCAATCTTTATATCTTTCTGCAAACTATGTCACTCATGTTTATGGTTTTGGCTAGTTTCCCCTTGAAGGGAAACCCATTTTTTGAATTTATGAACTCGTTAAGGGCTAGTTTCCCCCTGAAGGGTAGTCTAATTTTTTATTTTATGAATTGTCTTCATCCAACAGGGGTCGGCTAATCCAACAACTCCTGCCTTGAAGTATGAATGTATTTTTTGTACTTTATAATAGAATTTAGCATAATTTAGAAAAAAAAAATATGAGATTGATGAAAATCCCATTAGAAACTTAAATCCACTTGAGAAACTACATTAAGCTATATACAAGAGCGGTCCCTCCAATTTTTTCCAAACCACTTCAATAACAAACTACAAATCTACCAATTAATAGTAGCATGGCATTTATACATCATTTCTGCCACTATAAACTTTTTTTTAAATGAAAAGAAAAAGCCAAAAAGCCTTCATGCACTTTATAGCGTCCCAATGAAAAAACCCTTTAACCATATATTATAACATATTTTCTCCCCTATCCAAATTTGAAAAATGATAATACATTACTAGTTATATTTTAAATTATTTTGGATGAATAGGGGTTGAAAGCAAATGCCTAGTAGAAATTGTACAAATTCAAATTGGAGTTATCTTTAAGTGTAATTTTTTGAAAATTTTAGTGGATTTTTGGTAGGAATCCAACAGAAAAATTTGTTGTGAAATAGTGTAATTTTTGGTGGGAATCCAGTGGAAAACATTGTTGTGAAATCTTGATTTGTGTTATTTAAACTAGTTTTTTAACTATATATATGGATTGAACACCCTCACCCATGAAAGTTTGTGATTTCAATGAATGAATTCTAGACAAATTATATTGAAAAATAAATCATAAAACTTTTCAAAAAATCGCACTTATAGACAACTCAAAGCTTATTAGTCTCAACTAACCTTGATATAATAATTTGACATTTATTAATTTTAAATTAATTTTTAAATGCAATTGTACGTCATATGCCATAATATCTAGGCTATCAATAAATCCAATGCGATAGCCCATTAATGTGTGGCTGTAATATATACCACCCATTTAATAATGTACTTGGATAAATATAATGTCAAAAATGATAATTCTTTTCATCTGAAAAAACATGGATCTATTAAAATCCATTAATTCTAAACCTTTTTGTTGAATAAATGCCATTTTACTAATAATAAGTTATAGGTTTTGACCGAGAAATGTCAAAAATGATAATTCTTTCCATGTGTAAAAATATGAATCTATAACATCCATTACCTATTACCCATTTACCTTATACACTGGTGCCAATATTATAAAATTTATAATTAAAAAAAATTAATTTAATAATATTATTATTATTTTTATCTATTTTTAAATGTTAATTAAAAGTTAAATGAAATTAAATAGCCTAGATTTATTTTAATTTTGGATCTACTAAGCTCAGAGAGGGATCAAATTTCTTGCGATGCAAACCTCTTTTAAGGTGAACAAACATTTCATCTCTCTCGGATTGATAAATCCTGAGTTAAGATGGATATAGGATGATTAATAATAATAATAATAATTATTATTATTATTATTTTTATTTTACGTTAATTTGACCGTGTCAAAATGTTAATCAAGACAATACAACATCTTTACCATATTGGAATGAAGATTATTTTACCAATATATATATATGTGTGTGTAGTTCAACATATTGATCTTCCCCTGTTAAAATTTACCCCAACAGAAAGCATGGAATATATGTGCGCGTGAGTGTTTTTCCTTTATACATTTGAAATATTTTTTAGTTTTACTTATTACTTTTTACTTGAATAAAATTTACCTCACACAAACATTATATCAATTTAAGTAATTTATATGTGAAATATTTATTAATTTTCACTTAAATAAATTTAACTTCACAAAAAGGAATTTTAACTATGATAAAAATTGTATCACAAAAATATTTTTAACTATAATATAAATTTACTTAATTTATATATGTGAAATGCGAAACTATTTCTTTACTTTAATAAATTTAACTTCACACAAATTTTTTCTAACCATGATATTAATTTACTTAATTTTTTAAGCATTTTAGTGTTGTAAGCATTCCAATTTCATGCAACATTTTACACTTAATAAGAGTACACTAATTAATTCCATGTTTTGACAAATAATTTTATATGATTTTTTACACTACAAACAAAACCTAATCTAATAATGTCTATGAAGGATTAAAGAGAAATGAGATGTTGATAAGTTCCATAGCCCTGTGAATTTGGTATCTCAATGTAAAGAGAGACGGAGTTGAATTTACAAACAAATAATTTTATTTCATTACGATTGATTAGAGATTATATAGTTTAATTTTTCAAGAATTTTCCACACCACTACTTTTTATATTTTACATATTCAATATTATTATTTATTTTTTATTAATTAACCTATATATATATTTAAAAAATTTAAATATAACAACATCTCCCTCATATATATTTAAATCAATCTTAATTTTATTTTAACTTAATTTTTTTCCATCTTTTAAATAGTTAGTATACAGAAAAGTTTATTATATTAAAATTAAAAATAAAAATAAAAATTAGCTAGTTAATATATATAAAAGTTTATTATATTATATTTTAATATATTAATTAATATAGATAAAATTAATTTTATATTAAATTAATATATTTTATTAATTTTCCAAATTAAGTTTATGCCGGAGTTAGCGTGAAAATTAAACGGAGAGCAAATATCAAAACGGCCACAACGACTTTATTAAATAAAGATCAATCCAGTTAAAACAACAACCGCTCGCATTCAATGCAATTAAAACAGTCAGACGCTTTGTACATGGCAGGTACAATCAAGCAGGTCCTTCTGTCCGTTTTGATGATCGATGGCAATGGCATGGACATGGTATGAATATTGGTACTTTTAAGAGCATTAATGAGTCAACACACTAGGAAATAAGGCTTTCCCTTCACCTTAACTTGCTCAGTCTGGACAGTCACATCAGACTCCCATCGGATGGCCAGATCCGCATGGAACTACAGACCTCGAGGTTTGACCAAAAAAATTGCAGGTAGCTAGAGTCAGAAAATTTTCCGGCCGGCGGAGGTTCTGGGCAATTCCTCCTCCTGGTTAGACTACTCCCAAATTATTTACCACTATTAAATCAATAAATAGAAATAATGTTTCTTAATATTAATAAAATATTTAACTAATTTTATATATTCAGATATATATTTTAATTTTCCCACTTGCACATTTTATTAAAAAAATTTAAATTTATAAAAACACTTAATTATAATAAACATTTAGGGATTGAATTTATGGTTTTATATTTTTTTAACTATATAATGTTTTAATTATAACTTTTTCATTAAATTAAAAAATATATTGTTTATATGATTGCAAATGTTGAGTTTTTATATAAACATTCAATATTTCAGATAGTTTAACTAAAATGTATCTATGTATTCATTGTATTATTCAATTATTGTTACATTTAACATTGTAGAAATAATACTTATTAAAGGTATAAGACTAATAAACAATGAGAGTCATAGGGGTGAATAACAATATGAGAAAATAGTGAGAAAATATAAGTTGTGAATAGATACACTATTAATAATGTGGAACTATATGCAAGGCATTCAAATTGCTCATTTTTTGTGAACTTTCCAAAATTTAAAAAATAAAGAAATGCTCACAGTATAACTTTTTTGTGAACTTCCCAAAAATTTAAAAAACAAAAAGATATTCCAATGGTTTATATCATAATTTGAATAACAGGATTTATTCGAACTTTTCTCGATCCCCTTAACCTAAAGCTTGAAGATTGAGAAAGTACATATTTGCATTGTTAACATTGTAAATATTATATTTATAGAAAACAACTATTAGAAAAACCATTGAAAAGAGTGTAAGAGTACCCCGTATCCCATGACCAAGAAAGTGAGAAGAGGAGCAATCTAGCATAACTAAATACTTATTTCTCTTTGAATATCCATTGAGTTAAATTCTATGAAAGGAATAAAGGCATGCATTCGTTATTTTAGTTTTTTATTACAAATTTATGGGAGGAAGGGAGATTTGTTTTACCAAGGAATTTTCATGTATGCCACTAGAATTGATGTCAATGGAAATATCTAATTTTAAGGATAAAAATTTGGCATATTTCAATAGAAGGTGATCATAAACATTGGAAAACTAAGTTGTGTATTGTTGAATATAATGAAGTTATGTAAAGTGGAGTAGAAGTTATGAGGCATGTTGATTGAAGTAAAGCTAAGTTGTGTATTGTTGAATATAATGAAGTTATGTAAAGTGGAGTAGAAGGTGTGTATGGTTGAATATAATGAATTTATGTAAAGTGGAGTAGAAGGTGTGAGGCATGTTGATTGAAGTAAAGCGTTTTGCTAATTTCTAATTAATGTAGTTATAGGTACTATCAAAATCAATCAACATTGTTACATTTTATCTTTTAATATACCATTCTATCTTGAGGCCTTGTGGAGTATTAATGCTAGACAATACATGAAAAGATTGTTAGGATATTTATTTGGATAAATCATGTAAAAATTTACTATCAATCTGAAGCTCATAAACTTGTGAAATGCAAACACCATATCATGTGCATAATTAGATTGTTTGGAGTAAGATATATCTAGAATAATCAATGCTTATCCTACTTTATGAAATCAATTGCATAAAATGAAGCACATCACACCTCATCAATCAAAATCATGCTTAATTAATCTTGGAAATGTGAATTTCCTTAGAATACTAATGCTAGTCAATACATGAAAAGATTGTTAGGAAATTTAAGTGGATAAATTATGTAAAATTTTACTATCAATCTGAAGCTCATAAACTTGTGAAATAAAAACACCTTATCATGTGCATAATTAGATTGTTTGGAGTAAGATATATCTAGAATAATTAATGCTTATCCTACTTTATGAAATCAATTGCATAAAATGAAGCACATCACACCTCATCAATCAAAAGCATGCTTAATTAATCTTGGAAACATGAATTCCTTGGAATCTATGGTTATATTGAGTAGGGTCTACTATCATTAGATTATCTCCATGCACCGATTTCCATGGACTATTGAGTCTTGCTAGCAATTGTTAGACACCTAATTCGCTAAGGGTTATGGTGTGGAATATGAGCAGTTAGAGAAGCTCAAGAGACGTCTAGGAATATGAAAACCAAGGTTCAGAAAAGAATGTGTTAATATGTACATCTTGTTAATAAAATGCATCTAAATAGAGCATAATTTTTCCTATTATTTTGTGTGGATTTAACATGGTATCAAAGCAGGTAGATCAGATATTCCCTCATCATATCTACCTCTGAGAAATCCTAAATGTTTTTCCCTATTTTCTTGTAGTTCAAAACCCTAATGTTCGGTTTTCCAAGCTAAAAAGTTTCAGAACTATCATAGGCTTTAAGGACACTTGCGCCCATCTACATACCCTCTTTTTGTGTGTCTATTTCATTTTCTTGCATGCACACTCTTCCCACCTTGATGCAACAACTAGGATTACATTGTGTACTACTACAAGCTACATACATCAAGACACAATGATAACGATCTAATGCAAAATACAATGAGGAATGTCTGGAGAAAATTTGGTCTCTTCCAGGAGAGTTTAGGAAGGTTTCTAGACTAGAAATTATAGGAATTACATAGAAGTTGATGTCGATTGGAAATATTTGAAGATAGAATGGCTAAGCATAATTCCTCAATTGTAAGAATTCTTTGAGTTGGAAAAGTCAATACTCATAACCTTTCAAATAAAAGGCGCAAAAGTGGGTGTGAGATTTGTTTAGATTCACCGAAAAAGAAAAAGGGTGTGTCTAAGGGCTTAATAGATAGGTTGTTCCTTGTTTCATCTATTTGAGTATGTTTACATTGATATGATTCATGACCTATCAGGAAATGGGATTGTTATTTATTTTTCCATGGCACCCAAGAATTTGGTTTGAGTCTAATATCACGATCACAAACACACTGAAATGCCACAACACTACTACTATGCATAATGAAAACATCTAGTCGTGAATCATTCTCGCACATATGGAAATTTTAAACTTTCAATCCCGTACCTAATACAAGAGCCTTAGGGCTCTTGTACCAATTATCATGACCCGTACATACAACCCTAATACAAGGACACGACTAGGGCTTAGTGTTAATAACTATGACCACCAATCTACCCAGAACAAGATAGACTTGACCTACTTCTTGAAGGAGTGCTCTACTTAACCCTTTCAGTCCATGTACCTTGAACACATCTTGCCGGTACTCTGCCTCCCCATCTGCTGATCACTGCAACTTTTTCCACATAAGAACACTTGCTTCTCTAGCCACCTAATTTACCACTGTCAACTCTCTTAGTTTCTCCAATAGTAACTGAACATAGGCTCACAAATATGCCCACTAAAATTGACAAGGCTTCTCCATTGGATCTGCTCTTATGAACTTCAAGTCTGCCCTCTTATTAGTGATTTCCAAACCACGAAATCCTTGAACTAGAGCTCCACTACTGAACTAGAGCTCCACTGAATTTGGATCCCAAAATTCCTTTGTTGTTACACCATTTTTTGTCATCTAACCTATTAACATTAGATGGGAGGTGTATTACCATAAGACTAATTCTACCCTGCAAATTGTTAACATGGTGAAAATAACTTAGTAAACCACCTTTATTAAGTTGTTTATGGTCTAAATAGGAAACCCCATGAGGAAATATTAAATAAATATACATTTGTTTGATTTTCCTCAAGGAATAATTAGTTAAACAGTAGTTTAATTAATATTTCTGGTTATTTTTAACCCAAAACAAGGAAATTAATTAGATAAATCATTATTTATCTTATTATTTTCTAAGAATAATTGTTTAAATCTTATTTAAATAATATTCTTTGTTAAATATAACTAATTCACCCTTAAACAAATAAATAAATCATTATTTATTTGATTATTACTTAACGACATCCTTAAAATGATAAATAAATCATTTATTTATTTATTATTTACAAATAAAGGAATTTGACTTGGGTCAAATTCCTTTTCCCTTTAACAAATATAATAAAATATTCCGTAAAAGTTGGATCTTGAGTTGGTTAATAATATTTTAACTATGCACCAACATCTAGACTAACTCGATATTTTGTTATAAATAGAAGGGTTTTCCCATTCATTTACCACCTTTTGTTGCCTAAAGATCACTCTGGATCTAAACTTTTGGTCTGGCTATTGATCCACCATCATAGCCATATTTTGCTATTTTTTGTCTGGGTTTTCTTCACCATCAAGAGAGAGGAATTATAGATCTGAAGTGCTGAGGACTTACAAGAACCCATCCCATTGAGGAGAACAGGGAACACCCTCTTGTGTTTTCCTCCTAGGTGCCATTAATACAAAATTCATTTGATATATTCTTCTCTTGTCTATTGGATGCATGGAGTAAATATTGTTTTTTCTACTGTTTAATGTCTTCTAATGCATAGACCTAGATTTTTGCAGCCTTTATCTTGATCACCTAACTGTAGATCTGAAGATATTAGCAGTCATTTTTGCTGTTAGGGTTGTTTGTTATGCATAGCTAAAGTGGTCTTTTTTCATACGCTTGGAATTAAGCTTCATACTAACAACTGGCGACTCCACACGAGTTTATGATTACGACCGCTGTCATTTTTCTGATCCTTGCATATATAGCTGCTTCAAACCCTAGGATTTCTCTTCAGCCCCTTGTTTTTGCTTTTCTTGATGTTTTTTTTAACCTATAAAACCCTAAAACGATAAAAATTCTGACTTCTGCTTGTTTTCGGACCTATTGCACAGGTGACAGACATTAGCCGCAGTTGAGATGACAAATTTTTCTAAAACCTGCCGCCGAGAGTGTCGGAAGTGCTGGTCGCACTTTTTGGCTCAAAACCTGTGACCTGGACCTTTAGGGCGCACTTTATAGCCCAAAAAATGCAACCTCTGCTGAAAACAGGTCAGAACCTGCGACCTGAACTTTTTGCAGGGATTTTTTTGAAAATTTTATGGGTTTGTCTAAGCCTCTGTTCAGGGTTGTTTGACCTCCATCTCCACCCATTTTGGACCTGTACTTGTTCTGTTTCGCTCAAATAAGTGGGAACCTAGCCCCCTAAGGCTTCAGTACCCTCCACTTTTTGTGGAAGAGTTTTTGTTGTTACAGGTTGTCTGAAATTTCAGAGTCTTTAGCCATTTTTTCAGATCTAATACCTCACCTTTAGATCTGCTTCAAATAGGCTTTTTATCCATCCAAATCACCTCATCTAGCTTTGTTTTGGTTTTCCTCTAGGGTTCACTCTGTTTCCCTTCAGGAGATGGCCTTTCGCCACCGTTTTTACAACAATTTTTCCTCTAATTTGTTGTTGTTTTCTGCACCACTTTCCAATAGATTTTGTCTTTTAGATCCCTGTCCCTCTTGACCTTAGATCTATTAGCTTTTTTAGTGTGTTTTGATTAGTTTTTTACTCACCTGTAGACTAGTTGTTGAGAGGCCTGCCTCCTTGGGTTTAGATTATTGCATTATTAGTTGTTTATTTTCTGTTTTTGCAGGCCTATATACTGTCATTTGTAGGTTTATTTACAGCCATACAACACACTTTTTCTTTTTCTCTACAAACGTTTGGGTTTAAAAATTAAAATTTACACTTTTACACACACACCTTAAGCGAAAAAGGGCTTGGTTAACACTGCCAAGCAAAGACTCTAAAACATTGAAATCAATTGATCTTGCACTTTTCTACCCTTGTTTCGACATTGTAATCAGTTGATCCTGCACCTCCTTACCCTTGTCGGTCTCTTTTTCCCTTGTGCCACTAAGGCATTTATCCCGGAGACTTCTTGGCCTTCATCCTCAGTTTCCAGTAGGAATACTTACTCCTCCATGTAGGATTCGAGTTAGTCCTCCACCAAGTCTGTACACCGACTCTTCTTCTAGTCCTTTGGGTTCTCCTTCTCGTTCTGCCTTCGGTTCTCCCCCTAACACCTTCACCATGTCTAGTGCAAGATCTTATGCTGGTGGGGACCTCGGCCCTCAGGCTAGGAATACCACTAGTGGGACCGCTACGGACGCTACCCCGGCTGCGCCCTTCATGGTAGGCCTCAGCCTCCCCGATTTTGACCAATTGATAAAATACCCTATACACCATGATGCTAGTTGTCCTGATATGCCGAAAAATCTCCCCTCCGACATCCCAAAGTTTGAAGGCCTTGCTAGAGAAGATCCTTCAAATCATGTTCAATCTTTCCACATGTGGTGTTCATATAACTCCATTACCGATGACTCTGTCCGTCTTCAGTTGTTCCAACGAACGCTTACAAGTGAAGCTTCTAAGTGGTATGTTGATTAGGCCACTTCCTCTCATACCACCTTTGCGACTATTTCCCGGGCTTTTTTATCTTACTTCCAGCTTCCCCTTCATTATGACACTGGTATTGAACTTTTGACTTCTTTCTGTCAATCATCTACGACCTGCCTATCCGATCATGTCCAAGAATGGCGGAGAAGAAAGAGCCTATGTCAATCCCCTACCTTCGAAGACCGTGTCTACATGGAATAGTTCCTTAGCTCTCTCTTGCCTCCTATTAGGAAAGATGTCGCATCGCATTTTCATCAAACCGAAGAAGTTTCCCTCCAAATGGCATTAAAATATGACCTGATCTATGCTCAGACGAGTTATGTTTATACCGTTCTACCTGATCTTCCTAGACTCGGTGGTGCCAATGCACCGGGGGCACCTCATGTCGCTGACGGTATCATTGGAGCTCTCTTTAATCCATATGCTCAACCTCCTATGGGCTATGGTTTTCCTCAGGGAGGGGCCAACACCTCCTACAATTTTCCCCCTCCTGGTAGCACGCATCTAGGATACGGTATGCCTCCTCTTTTTGCCCAACCTCCTGTTTACCACACTGCTACCCAACCTCCTTATTATCTGTATCCACAACCTGGTGCTCCAGCTCCTCCAGCAATAGCACCTCCTCCTCCCTTGCCTTCTCAACCCCCGCAACAGCAACCACCGCCCCCTCTGGGGCAGGTGTACGCACAGCAGGGCACAACTAATCCTCCTCCCCCAAAAGGAAGAGGAAAGGCACTCAAAATCAAGTTGCCCCTGGTAATCCTGTACCTAATCAAGGTAATGCTCCTAACACTACAAACCAGCAACAAGGCACTCAGCCCAAGCAGGATAGGCCTCTTCGTATGAACAAGCCTTGTTCTTGTTGTGGTGTTTATGGTCATTATACGCATGATTGTCCTCTTCTGCCACAAATGCGACAGATATGGGAGTCTCAAGCAACATTGAGAGGACAGAAAGCCGTCTCTTCCGTTCCTCCCAGTACTGCACCTAGTCAACCGGATGTGCTTATTGATCCTTTCCCTCAGCAAGGATTTGTGGCTACCCAACCACCTGAAGGTCAGATGACCACTCAACCTCTTCCATCTGGTTCCCCCGATTACCAGATTCTCATGATGTCCTCTGATCAACCTTCTGAACCATCTTCCCCTGGCCCTTCAATTTCAGTTGGTACTCATGAGCCCCTTTATCCTCCCGGAACGGTTCCTCCAGGCCTTAACCACCTCGAAGCTGTCCCGCCGGGCCACTACCCCTCTGGTCAGATACCGTTCCTAGCTCCCCCACTAGGAGTATACACGGTACCTGTTATGGCCACCCTCTCTCTTCCTAACCTGACCCTTGGGATTCCTGTCTGGTACCTCAACCCTCTAGTCGCTACCCTGCCTGGTCAACCCAAACCTTATATTTGCTTTGACCTCGGTTCAACCGGTCCCTAGGACTTCTCCTACTACAATAGTGCCTCATTCACCTCAACAAGAACCACTTCCCGTTTTGACCGCTTCGGGTAAGAATGGCAAAGCTCGCAAGAGGGCATCAAAGGACAAAGCTGCCTCGATAAACCCTGCCCCTCCTCAGCCTCCAAAGCATACCATCTAGTGTGCTTTGTGTGATGTTGTTGACCACGCCACCCACACTTGTCTGGAGTTGCCTCACCTTAAGTCCATGGTCAATGAGACATTTTCGGAATCTAATATCCTAGAGGTATATGTCACTATACCCGATTCAATCCCGAAACTCAAACCATTGTGCACAAATCACCCTTGTACTTTGTGTGATTTCCATGGCCACTACACTCACCTCTGTCCTCGCCTTGAAGAGTATCGTTCCTCTTTAGAAGCCTTATGCCATTGCGAGACCAAGCGCAATGAGTCCACCACTCCCTTATCTGTGCATCTTGCTTCGACAACACTAGAAGATACGAATGCTCCCATTGACATTCCCCCTTATGATGTCAAAATAACGGAGCCTTGTTCCTCCATCTGCTATCTATCATCATCCATGAGACCCTCGACGGAAGTCCGCTTAGAGACTCCCCCTGATGTTTCGTCAAACCTCCCTTCAGCGATCACCCTAGGCTCAACATCGGTAGATCTTTTATTTGATTACTCTTCTGTCACCACTTATGACGATGCGCATGTGAACCTCTCTTCTCATGATGATGAGTCACGTAGATTTGCCACGTCAGGTGGTATTTCTTCCACTAGTCACCATGTCCTCTATTACGATGACGACATTGTGGAAGTAGTCACCACCCCTGACTTTATCTATCCCCCCTTGTACTAAACCCATACATCTAAACCACAAACACCTTGTGGCCATTCCATGAAAACCCAATGTTTGGGTAAGGGGGCACTCATAGTTGGGAATCCAGGAGAAGAAATTATCCACAACTCTCCGAGTGTATCTGGTCGTGTCGGCTTTAGCACCATTATTCTTCTACATTTAGAAGAACCTCTAGAGTCCCATATCACTTCAGATCACTCTAGGGATGATACCCCTCATCATTCCTTCCTATTACAAAAACAACCCAGTCCTTTCGAAATTTTTGTTGACCAACCTGTGAGTTTTCTGGGAGAGCACCAGTGCATTATCCCAAAATCCTCTCTTTGGGATAGTGACACCATGTATGCCAATCTAGAAACTTAAAGTCCATTTGATTCACATATGCAGTACCAAAAGAGATTGGTAATCCTTCATTTCCTTTCTCAAACTACATAACCATAACGAGAATAAATGGCGCACCACATCATTAAAATGTGTTTAGATTCCCCTTTTCTAAATACATTTTGGCATGACCACAACATGCTTAGGGGCACCTATGCCCCTCAACCATAAAAATCCCATATCTCAGCCAAAACAACACTGAAACCCCCTTTCTCTGACAGGTTTCACTTTCCAGGTCATTCTCCTAGGACACATCGCAGTTTTCTGCCCAGTACCTGCTACCCAGGACGCAAAACAGACCCCAAAAAGTGCGACCTAGCCTTTTCATGAGCTCCGAGTATATAAACTGAACTTTCTACCCAATGAAATGAAAGAGTAGGATTATGCATCTTACCTACAACTGATGGATCTCAAATTCTAATGGTTGGTTTGTCTGCTACGATCACCGCAAGATTTAGGGCCTCCTCTCCTCACTACATTCACCACAACTCCACCTGCAAATGAGTGAATTGGGAAGGAAAATGCCTTATTAAAAGAAAACCCCTGATTTTTCTTTCGCCTGCTGCGGCCAAATCGTAGCTCAGTTTGACGAACCATCTATACCATTGGAAAGATCTCACCAAGCCCTCAAAAGGGTATCTTTTAGTTTTTAATGACTTGATACTTCACCAGGACACATTTCTTCCATGAAGCATCACTTCACCCCTCCTCAAAATCGAATTTCTTCACTTGCAACACTCGTATTGGGGGCACCACTTTGCCTCCATATTAGTCCATGCTCGTATTGACTTTCGTCATGAGGTACTATATTGTACTAATGTTTTCATCGTCCCCATTGGACCCATTTTTGTGTGGTAGCACCATCAAGTCACCCTTGTTTAGAGTATCTGAGTTGAGTCATTATTGTATTCATGGAGTCTATCCCGATTCCCTCTGCATCCCGCTATAGCCCTCCATCCTCCATTGCTTGGTTCCTCTCTCGTGTCACTCATTATGGCCTTCAGTCTCACTGTTCCTTATCCCTCATGATATTATGTCAGTCACTGCCAGGTCATCCATTCCCTTTATGCTCTAATAAGGCAAGTCGTCCGTTCGCTATTCAGTATCCCCCCATTTCATCATCATCATGGGTGTCAGTCTATCAGTCGCTCTACTATTTTCTCTCGTGCCTTCATTGAGGATCCCTTATTGCCTCACCTATGGTGGACCTTCTTCTGTTGACATCAACTCATTCATTCCAGAAGACAGGTCTAGAGGGCGATGTACCTTGGTTCCAGCTTCCACTCTTGTTCGGTGCCTCGGATCAGGCAAAGGGATTCCTCATTACCCTTTGACTTGATTGTTTCTCATCTCTAGCTCCTTTCAGCATGATCGAGATCCGTATACTCGATGGTTTAGTGATGCAGCCACTGAAATCGGTGATTCCCGGGTGTGTGTGAGATGTCTCAGCCCTCATGAGGGGGTGGCCCTATAGGTAGCCCCCCACACACTCGGATGGCCTCTTCATTACAGCCTTCGATGCAGCTCCATACATTTGATGATGTCGGACTCAGCCGCTTACAGCGCCTTGTTGTTTGCATATATTAGTCAGATTTCAGAGCCCTTTCTTATTTTTAGGGGCATCTGGGTTGCTTTTATATCTCATGTACTCAGATATCATTTTACAAGCCCTAGTTGTTATCCCAGGCACAATATGTATGTGGGATTCATTATTGTGTTGTTTATCTTGCTCATGTTTATGCCAGCATGTGTTATATTGGCCAGTCCTGTAGTTTTCCGGATGCGTTATTGTTTGTACTTTGCCTCGGTGGGCATAGGTATGCCTCCCCTGCCGCCTATAGCACAGGTACTCACGCTTCAAAGATACTTGTTGCACCTATAAGTCTCACCTCCTCGGGGACTAGTTCTCTCAGCACTTTGGTCTACCTTATAATTTTCTCTCTTTGACTTCCCCTTCGATGTCTAGTGATTGAGTTCTTACAACGTACTTTGGTCATATGATTAGCTCCTAATGCTCGCACGATGGGGGGCAATCTGTTACACCATTTTTTGGTCATCTAACCTATTAACATTAGATGGACCTAAGTACACCATGTAAGACCAATTTTACACCAAGTAAAATTGCTTTCACTATGAAAATAACTTAGTAAACCATCTTTATTAAGTTGTTTATGGTCTAAACAGGAAACCCCATGAGGAAATATTAAATAAATATACATTTGTTTGATTTTCCTCAAGGAATAACTAGTTAAACAATAGTTTAATTAATATTTCTGGTTATTTTTAACCCTAAAAAAGGAAATTAATTAGATAAATCCTTATTTATCTTATTATTTTCTAAGAATAGTTGTTTAAATCTTATTTAAATAATATTCTTTGTTAAATATGACTAATTCACCCTTAAATAATTAAATAAATCATTATTTATTTGATTATTACTTAACCACATCCTTAAAATGATAAATAAATCATTTATTTGTTTATTATTTACAAATAAAGGAATTTGACCCAAGTCAAGTTCCTTTTCCCTCCAACAAATATAATAAAATATTCCATAAAAGTTGGATCTTGATTTGGTTAATAATATTTTAATTATGCACCAATATCTAGACCAACTCAATATTTTGTTATAAATAGAAGGGTTTTCCCATTCATTTACCACCTTTTGTTGCTTAAAGATCACTCTGGATCTAAACTTTTGGTCTGGCTATTGATCCACCATCATAGCCATATTTTGCGATTTTTTGTCTGGGTTTTCTACACCATCAAGAGAGAGGAATTATAGATATGAAGTGCTGAGGACTTACAAGAACCCATCCCATTGAGGAGAACAGGGAACACCCTCTTGTGTTTTCCTCCTAGGTGCCATTAATACAAAATTCATTTGATATATTCTTTTCTTGTCTATTGGATGCATGGAGTAAATCTTGTTTTTTCTACTGTTTAATGTCTTCTAATGCATAGATCTAGATTTTTGCAGCATTTATCTTGATCACCTAACTGTAGATCTGAAGATATTAGCAGTCATTTATGCTGTTAGGGTTGTTTTTATGCGCAGCTAAAGTGGTCTTTTTTCGTACGCTTGGAATTAAGATTCATAATAACACCTACGTTGCTCCAAGGATCGCTATACATGATGTATTCCAGATATGCCCATTATCCATCTCATTGCTGCTCCAAAGGTGATAGAACTTAGGGATAAACAATCTTCCCTCATATCACTAAAGTCTTCCATCTGCATCCCACTAAACTAGGGCGCATAATATGCCCTCTTTTTGTCTCTTGGCTACTCCAAGAGTGAAAAAGATAGGTTTTTCACAATCAACCCTCTTATCACAGAAATTCCACCTGCATTTATTGATCTAAAGCACATATACAATTTTCCCACTAGTTGACTTATGCTCCTCTAGGATATCAACTCTTAGGGACGTTTCCTAGCATCCCTCACAACAATAGATCCACTATATATTGGGGTTTCTAGACTATTCTTCATCAACACCATGAAAAAACCTCAAACAATCCAAACTTCTTCACTTCAGGACAATCCTTTCACATTAGCCCTACTCACCTCTCTGTCCATACTAGGAGACAAATTTGGCCTTTTTTTCTAGAAACTTGTACCAACTGCTTGATCACATACAAATAAAGACCACATTACGATATCAAACAGATATTTTCCCCACCTTACATAGGGTATCAACCCTCTCCAGACAACCCAGAAATTAAGGTGGATCCTCTTCTCCTTGGACATACTTTTAGGTAAAAATATTAGTTTTCTATACCTACTATGAAGAGACCTAATATAGGGCATTAAATTGTTGTCCAAAACCTTTGACAAACCCTCCATCACATAGCATCCAATCAACTTGAGGAACCAAATCAACATACCCTTTTCTGGACAACATATGGTAGCCTTGATACCCATGGCTCTAAGTACAAAAAAACTAAGGTTTCGACCCTCTTTAATGTTTTTGTCATTGCTAAATAAATTCCCTAATCTCAACCTTCATATAGAACTCAAAATCAGTGACAAACGCTCACTATTGAGCCCTTAACTCATGTGAATTTCTCTAAGGTATTGTAGCCTTCTTTCATAGCTCCGACACAAGTTAAGATGTTTGTCCAACACCCAAATAGAGCCTTGACCCTCCTCCAAAACATAGGTAACAAAATTAGCCCTATTCGTAGAGAATTTTCCATACGTTTGTGCCCAAAATTATTCCTTACTCACTCAGCCAATAGCTCCCACACTTCCTACACTAAAACAAAAGAAAATATCCCCTATGTTTCCTTCTCTCCAACTTTTCTACGCTCCTAGGGCCTATGTCTTCCCTAGATTTAATCCTCCTCTTGATCTAATTACTCTTGATGGATGATAAAATGAGCCTCCTCACTTACCTTCTTATAGTGTTCTATGAAGGAAATGGCTAGCCCTTAAGGGGTGTCCCTTCAAACCTATATGACTCTAATTTTCATTATGAAACCCTAACTAACTTAAGAAAAACATATTTCTCTAATTTGATCAAGACCCTCCATGAATTCCTTAGCTCCCCCTTCATCCTTTTAGGGTACTCCACATGCAACAATGATTAAACAACTATTTCTTGACTTGGTTTTGTGCCCACACCTTGGGTGAAATACCCCATCACTTGGGTACACTACCCATAGAACCCTTGAGGTCCACTTTCTCCCAAGCCCAATTCCCTAAGGTTGTGGGAGTACCTCCTAAGATACACAAATAAACACTCCCTCTAAGCAAGGGAGGTACTTCCACTACATGAAAGTAGTTCCATTATCGTTAGTGACACTACCCAAATCTCTACCATTCAGCACTGCAGCGTACCCTGTAGAATGAACCACACTCTCATTGGTAGTGTCTCTTCCTAATCCTCATCAAAACATGAAGATTATAACTTCCAGAAGGCCTATCCTTTTGAAGCTAGACTCTCTCCGAGTCTACAAACCTCCATTGGTTCACACTACTACTGAACTTGTTTCCTACAGGGTTAGTTTGAGATATGGTTGAACATAGGGTCATCACCACCATAATACTGTCCTACAAGGTATCTCATTTTCCTCGGTCAAATACCACACATGCATATGGCTCCAATATCGGATAGGAAACATCATGACCCATTGATGAAACTATTCTACCATCATCTCATGCATCGCATGGAGTCAACTCATCCATGCAAAAGAACCTCTTGAGTATTCCCAACAATACATGAAAAATAATAGGAAGTCCATGCTCTGTAGCCTTCCCTAAAGAAAACTATTGTTCACCAGGTTCTCCAACAATCCACCAGAACTCCTAGCCGATCTCGTCAGCTAGCTAGTAGAGGCCACATCTCCATGTCCTCAGTTGAAACTAATACTCCATGATCTAGAAAATTTCAACTCCCTCTGAGTTTCTTTGTTGTGCACACTTGATCCACTAGCCCTTAAATTAGTTCTAGTACCATGTTATTTTTCCATGACACTCAAGAATCTGGTTTTAGTATATGATCACAATAAAAAACACACTCAAATTCCACAACACTATTACTTTTCACAACAAAAAATATATACAAGTGAATCAATCTCATGCACATAAAAATTTTAAATTTTTAACCTACTAATTGGTATATTACACACTTCAAGACAAAAATCTTAGTGCTCCCATAGTAGGGATCATGGCCCTTACATACAACCCTGATACAAGGACGCAACTGGGGCTTGTTGTCAACAACTATGACAAACAATTTTCCCTAAACAAGATATGATCAACCTACTTGTTGAAGGAGAACCCTACCTATCTCTTTCAGCCTGAGTACCTTGAACACATTTATAAGGTAACTTTCCTCCCCTTTTGGTGATCAATGCAACTTATACCACTTCAAAATGCTTGCATCTCCAGCTACACATTTTCCCACTGTCAAATCTCCTGGTTGCTCCAAGAGTGAATGAACATAGGCTCATAGATCTTCACACTAGCATTGACAAGGCTACTCCATTGTATCTACTCTTGGGGACTTCAAGTCTTCCCTCTTATCAATGATTTCCCAGCTATGAAATCCCTAAAATAGGTTGCACTAATCTACTCCTAATAGTCCCTTTGCTGCTTACTGTAATCTAGGTAAAAGTGCACATGGTTACTAGCAACATAGACCAAGTATTCGCATAGTAAATCGCATAACAGAAACAAAGAGAAGATATACAAGTAGTGGAGAACCAGTGGAAGCACACTTTATATTATCTCTCTTAAAATATAAGTAGAACTGATACATTGATACATATAAAAATATTTGTAAAATCTCAGGATAGTTATCGCAGTCTAACTATCCGACTAGACCCTTAACTAATATGAATTTAGTTATCTTAACATTCGACTTTACATTGTATGTTTTCCAACTCAATTGAGCTAGTCGACTGAGTCGACTAGCCCCTCCAACATCTCCGTCAACCTCAAATCCTTCTTCATCTTGAATAAGGGGAGATTTCGAGTGATACAAAAATATAAAAAAATGGCATATACATTTCATTGTTGACTCTTTACGAGCTAAAAACTTTTACAAAAACTTTAATACAAAATAAATTGAAGAAAAAAACATAGATAAAGGCATAACTTTTGGTGTTTCTTCGACAGGTGCATCTGAAGGCTTGATCATATCTTCTTGAACTAGTTTTACACACTAACTCTCTGCTTAATCCACTTCAACTTCATACAATAACTCTTTTCAAGATGGAACACATGTCGACATACTAGGTGCATAAAATTGACGGGTGGGTTGTGGCCATTGTGGTGACAAAGAATGAATTGGTGGTGGTGGTGGCATGTTAAAGAAGTTTGATAATTGACTGACACAAAAATTTGCAAGTGTTCATGAAAGGTTGAACATTCAGAAACTTATAACCTTGCATGGGCAATTGATTCCTTCTAGTTTACCTGAACACTTTATTATTATTAATTAATTGATAGTTTACTTTACAATCCATAAATTTTATAATATTTTAATTTCAAGTTACTCACATTATTATTGTTTCATTAATTTATATTTACTATTATATTCTATATATTTTAAAATAATAATAACAATAATCTTATTTTAATTTTTTATTTAATTTTTAAACCTTTCCGCTAACTTCTATTTTTAATTCATAAATTCTTTGAACCTTGCATGGTCCATGACTCTATTGCTATTTAATTAATTTTTTTTACATAATATTTTCTAGCTAATGACATATTAGTTTTCAAATAATAAAATAAAATAAATAGCTTCTCAACATGAGCTAAGTTTCTGGCTTCCCTATTGAATGATAATTTTTTTGAACAAACGTTATTAGTTGTTTTCTCGTTAATGGTGTATTTTATTTTCAATAGTATATATATAAAATTATTTTATGGAACTTAGCTCATTGTGTGGAGCTCTGCTTTTGAAATGTGTGGGGTTGTTGGCTATAAGTCTTAAATTTATGAGTACAATGTTTTATGTTTTCTTGGTAATGATGTATTTGTTTTTTAATAATAAAATAAAATAAATAGCTCCCCACAATCCAACTTATGGTTATATGAATAAGACATTTTGTTCGAAAGTGTGAACACTTTTGTTTAATTATAATATTTGTGCTTTAGTTATGCAGAAAAGTTGTCTATGTAAAATAATAATCGAAATCAGAAATCATTAATGTGAGAGAATTAATAGCTATAATTAAATGCACAAAAGTCTATTAATAGTCAATTTAATAATAGTTAAATGTAATAGCTATTGCAGTGGAGATATTAACTCATTAATTATTAACTATTAATAAAAAAAGATACTAGTATTATAATAGTTTTCCATGAAAAATAATTATCAAAAGAAAGCATTAATTAAGCAAAATTAGTAGCTATAATCAAATGCACAATACTTTATTAATAGTCATGTTAATAATTTTTTTTCACAAAGGAAAAATTTGTAATTTTATTAATGATAACAAAATTACATGTTACACTTTGTTGTAGTTCAGAGATAATAGGCAAATAAATTGCAGTAAGGGCAATAATACAATGGGAGTGATTAAACTTTCCTCCCCTTTTTCTTTTCAACCTTTCGCCATGGACTTGGTGATGGCGAGGTTGTGATAAGGGCAAGCTGATTTTCTGCTATGGTTGCTCCATTGTCCTTATCCAAATATGAAGTATTTGAGTTATGATGTCTTTTGTGTCCTCCACTTTCTGGGGCCTCTTGGTCCAATGACGTCGGAGCTGTGTTTGATGGCTCTTGCATCTCTTGTTCTTTTGTCTTAGCTTCGCTTGTTGTCTGGTTATTTTCTTTTGGGGTGGGTTCCGTCTCATCCTCTTCCATCTCCAGTTCTGGTTCTTCAGAGGGAAATTTCCAACCCTTTGTAGCTTTCCCTGTCTTTTTTTTTTTTCTGTTATCACTTTTAGTTTCTGCACAAGTATTCTATAGATGCCCCGTATTCCTGCATATTTTGCACCTGAAAGCAGTGTTCTCATAGTCTAGATGCTGCGTCCATTTTTGTTGTTTATGAGTCAACATGATGCATTCTAGAAACCCCTTGCTGAGGTCCACTTCCACACAGATGCGTGCAAAAGTGAAGACCCTCTCCTCCATTCGTTGGGTGCCAGTTTTGATATAACTCCCAATCATGTCTCCAATGCTGCCCAAGACATCTTCATTCCAGAAATGAAGTGGGAGGTTGTAAAGTTGCACCCAAACCAGCATTTTTGAGACCTCCATGGTGTTTGCGTCAAAATCTGGAAACCATGGTGTTGTGAATAGTCCAGTGGATCCCTAGAACCACGGTCCAGCCTGTTGGATGTGATCTCTGGCCTCTAAGGATAATAATTTAACAATGAAAAATCCTTTTGAACAGAGGTGTATTTCACAGTCCGTCGTCTAGTTAGTGAAAATCCAATGAAAAAGCTCCATTGGTTTTGGCCAGAAACAATTAAATCTACAGATGAGTGCTTGTGATTCAAAAACGGATTTATAATCATCAATCTCAGGTAGTTCAATCTGCAGTTATGGAATCTGGTTGAGTTGTTCCACAATGTATGGTTTTGGGCCATTAGCTGCTTGTGCTATTGGAGTAGCCACTATGTTTTTCCCTTTTAAAATATTCTTGTAAGATGTTCCTTTGGGAACCCCAAATCTAGTGGAGTTTGTTCCCCGGAGTCCATGAGCACTGTGCTGCCCAGCAGCTCCACCTCTCAGTCTCAGATTGATATAAAGAGTGGAAGCAGGGTGAATGCCATACTGTCTGAGGATGATGGAATCCTGTAGTGTTATTCCTTCATGGATGAGGGACTGTGCATGGCTTGGATAGCCAGTGGTTTTCTATATTGATTGCTTCAGGTCAGTACCCTATGTATTTTCATTTATCTAAAATAATAAACAGTTTCTAGCAGGGGTTTTAAGAAAAATCTGGAAATTTTTTGTGCTTACCCCATTATCCGCTACGTTGGTGTAGGTAGGAGGCACTAGCTGTTTCTGTTTTTATTGCATCTATGGTGGCCACAAGGCTGATATCCCATCGCAGTGATGCCCAGTAGTCCAATAGCTTCCCACCATCGAGGACCAGGGCGTGGAGGAGATAGCCGGCCAGCAAATGCAAAGGTCAACCAGTTTCTGCACCCAATAGCAGTAAAAGTTTGAAGTCCCAGCACGGGCCACCAGCAAATAGAACAGAGTATAGCTCCCACAAGCACCATGAGAGGTGCCGCATAACTCATAACCCGACGCTGGTTCTTCACCATGCCCACCAAAATACAAAAAGCGTTCTCTGGATTGTAATCCACGCACCACGTCTACATCCGATAGAATGGTCAGGTACAAGTGCCCATTTTTCTTGTTGGATTTGCAAGGTATCCATGTGTCTACCTCAGCAGGAAAAAATGACCGCCTAAACGCATATGGTTTCCCATCCCATACAATGACACAAAAGGGGGCAGCAGGGGGATTACTATGATCCAATCCATGTTAGTGCCTCCATTGCAGTGAGCTCCAACAGGCGGCGACGGCGAAAGAAGTCTGTAACCCTAGGTCGAAAGATATTTTTCCCGTGCTCTCCATCGCTACCTGTTCTCGACTTTTTTATCATGTTAATAATACTTAAATGTAATAGCTATTACAATGCGGAGTTTAACTTGTTATTATTCACAATTAATGAAAATAGTTAATTGTTATAGTATTATTGGTTAGTAGGTTTCCTATAGCTATATTATTATAAAAATGTAATTGTTTAAGGAAACTATTGGTATTGTTTAATTATTAGGGGCATAGAGTTAGCAGTGTGCGAAGGATAACTTGTGAAAAGCTTTCCCCTCAAGATTTAGTTTGTGGCCAGTTTATGAAAAAGATAGCATTAATGCAAGAGATTTAATAGTTATAATTAAATGCACAATAGTCTATTAATAATCAAGTTAATAATAGTTAAATGTAAAATCTATTGTAATGCCAAGTTTAACTCATTAATTTTTAACTATTAATAAAAGTGTGAACATTTTTGTTTAATAGTAATATTTGTGTTTTTGTTGGTGGAAAATTTTTCCATGTAAAATAATTATAAAAAACAGAAACTATTAATGCAAGAGAATTAATAGTTATAATTAAATGCACAATAGTTTATTAATAGTCAAGTTTTAACTCATTAATTATTAACTATTAATAAACAAAATTAATAACCATAGTGTTATAAAAGTTGTCTATGTAAAATAATTGTAAAAAAAAAACACATTATTGGCAGAGAATTAATAGCTATAATTAAATGCACAATAATTTATTAATAGTCAAGTTTTAACTCAGTAATTATTAACTATTAATTATAAAAAGTTAATAGTCATAGTATTATAAAAGTTGTCCATGTAAAATAATTGTCAAAAGAAAACATTAATGATGATAACACTGTTACCGATCAAATAGGTAACTTGACCTCAAAATGGGAACTCTAGCCCAAAAAGTCTCAAAAAACATGAAAAAACACCCCCAAAAACAAAAAGTGTGTCTTCCAGAACGCACTTGGTTTTTTTTGAAGGTCAAATTTCAACATTTTATAAAATTATGCTAAAAACAAAATTGTTTGTTGAAAAAAGGATTGAAAAAACACCCTCAAAACAAAACCAGTTGATGTTGGAATAACAAAAAAAAAATTGTGTCATAATTTTGACACTTGTAACAATGGAATTAAAGACAACATATTAGGAAACTTTTTAAAATCGTAAATTTCTAACATTTTTGATAGATGATGTTAAATATAAACAAATACATGTATGAAGGGCTTATCATTTTGAACAATTTTCATCCATGTTGTTAAACATAAAATATCTTGACTTTAAACAACCCCAAAATTGTAATTATTGTCAACCATAACCTTAAAGATAAAATTTGATAGCGCATAAAAACCTTAATGACAAGTTGTAAATCTAAAGTTTTTCAATCTTAAGTGTTCAACATACTTGAACAATGAAATTATGGAGAAATTATAAGACTTAACAATTTAAAAAAATGAACAAGTAAATGAAAAAATTATCATTGAACAAAAACAAGTAAGAGTAATTTTAATTTTAAAGGATAAAAACTTATCTTTTCTCAAATCTTAGCATAAGACAAATTTAAATATAATTTCAACCAAAACCTAAAAATCAAGCATCAAAACAAAGTGTTATGTTTCAATGACACATATAATTATTAAAACTTTTAAAAGTATCTTATACCAAATGGTAACAATACATAATATCATGGTAATATCACTGCATAATCTAAAAATTCAACATTAGTTTCTATTTTCTATTTTACTTATAATTAAAATATCAACATTGGTACATTGAATATAACATAAATTATTTTTGTAATTCATTGTTACATTGTCGATATTCTAAAGAAATGAATTTTTCATAATTAAAACATATAATCCAACAAACATAGAAATGTCTCATAACTTCATGAAAAATGAGATGGAAGTCAAAATTTTTATTTCAAGTTACCATGCAAACATCAATTACATAAAAGTTTCTTAGATAGTTATTCAAAATCAACCATAGGTTCTGGCACACCATCATAATCTACATCTTCAGATGAATGGCTCGATGCAGATGAAGATGATCCATATTCTTCTCTTTCATCAGCTAGTGCTCCATCTGAGTCAACATGCATGCCCACCATTTCGGAGTTCAAAAGTCTTGTAGATCTACGTCTACATTCTGCAGAGTCCCATTTCAACAGTAATTGTTCTGGTAGCAATTTCTTCAAAATATTTATGGTCTGCAACCGAAGAGTTCCTCTCTTTGTCAAATTGAAGTCATATACAAGTATGTCAACATCCTCCAATTTTAAGACATCTGTGCGGCGACGATTTATATTTGTGCCCTTTCTTTTTCTCTTTCTGCCAATTCTTTTTTCCACTACCATCTCTGGCTTGTACACACCATTGAAAGGGTGGGTACTTGTAGCATACCAATGTACATCAACAGCTGTAATCTCTTCATTTTCATTAATGACCTTTATAACCTTGGCAATCCAGAATGGATAGCCAAGTGGATCTTCATCTGCTAACACTGCTATCATGCAACCCTCCTTAAGATCTTGCACAGAACCCCTGTAAAGGTCTTCCATGGCTTTACGTTGTGCACGTGATCTTCTAGAACCAATATAGATTTCTCTTTCCTCTACCTGTGGGGAATTAATAATAGCTTGAGGTTGTTGTTGTTCAATATTGTGTGTTTCCTGATGTTCATGTTCATTTGGCATATTTTGTGGCAAAAAAAAAGGAGTCTTCAAAAGCGTATCCCCATTTACTGATCTTGAAATCATATCACTTTGATTACTGAAAAAATACTCCCACCAAATTGAATCAGCAACATCGAAGTATTCATATGTATCTCTAATACATGTTTTAATTTCCTCTAGACATTCAGAATAATTTATGTCTCTCTTCTTCCTTCGTGCATTATGGAGTTCAAAAACTGACTGTAATAACAATATCTTTGATGAAAACATTGGACGCTCTGGAATGAATTTCAAAAATGCTAAACCTGATGATGGTCCCCATTCTTCAATAGTTGAATACTTCTTGCCCCATATAAGTGTTATCCCATCAATTTTTTTGATACGAAATTGATGCTGGAAGCTAATGTCATTAAGTTGTTCAATGCATTTCTCCTCACCATGCGATCCAAAAATAACCCTTCGCATGTCAATAGTTTCTTCCAACACATGAAAAACAGGCTCTGGAATGTACGATTTCTTAATACATTCAATTAATGATGGCAGGCTCCCAACACCTTTCCTCCTCAATGTTATTGAAAAACGACTGAATATTTGATCAATATGATCATGAGTATTCCCAACAAAAAGGAAACCAACCTTTATCTTTTTAAAAATCCCCAATTCAATGAGCATGTTTAGATACCCAAAAAGAACTTGATTTTTGTTCTCACGACTTGTGTTGTCTAATTGTAAATACAAAACTTCAGGAAGAATCCCAGACCAATGAGTAACCACATCATGGATTATAGTTATGGTCAGATTTGCATCATTGTGACTATTTGGAGTTGTGAAGAAAACTCTTGGAAACATCTTCTCATTAAATACCATACAACCAACCAAGTGAAACTGAATGAAATTTTCCTCCTGTAATTTTTTTGGCGTGCGGAAAAAATGTGGAAGAAGTGTTTTCTTTTGGTCCATACCATCAATTATCAATCCCAGATATTTATTTGGATGGTCATAACACTTATTTCGATGTTTATACAAATTTTGTCTTTCACTTGTTTGATGATTGCGATGGTCTTGAAGTTCTTTGACAATGGAATCTGTACATAAAATAAAAGAAAAATATGAATAAATATATTTTCATAGTTGATAAGTATCAAATTTTAAAAAACAATGTTTTGAACACATACCTCTTTCCGCCCCTTGACATTTATCTCTTTTTTCTTTAAGAGAAGCACATGTGCTGCAAATCCCCATCCTTGTCTTCTTAGAAATACGAACATTGTTGAATTCAGTTTTCCATATCCTTGTAAAATAAGAATATGTAATAAAATTACCAATTCCTTCAACAGCTTCTGCATAATCTTTGTATAACATGAATATTTCTCGTCTCGAGAAATTATCTGGAATATGTATTGTCTCTTTATTTGGCATACACTCTCCATGATTTGAAAAGAAGTCTTTCATCCATGTCTTAGCAGTATTTGCAAACGGCCCCACCTCCCGTTTATAACGTGTTTCTGAATAATATGTGGGATCCCTTTCCAATCTATCCTGGATTCTTGACAAACGGCAATTACCAATTGAATACAACATTTTGAATGCCTTTCTGCAAAACAATACATTCCCAATATGATAATGATAACCTGCTAGTGTAGATTGCATGCAACCCACTAAATATGAATTTTGCATGATTTTATTCATTGACATATATGTTTTCCTTTTCTCCAAAGAAAAGTTGAAATCCATATTTTTCAAGCAATCCCTTCGACAACATTCACTTGAAATCAAATGAACAACAGAACTTCTTGTCGTGAGATATTTTGTCCTCGCCCTTGTATAACTAGAATGCTTTGGATTGATATGAAAAGGTCTACTTCTACTCCTAGTTGCAATATTTGCTTGCAACGGCTTCATCATTCCATCATCCTTTGTAAAAGTAGTTTCATCACCATTAGGAGGAATATTATCCCCACTATCATCATCCTCAACATAGTTAAGAAATTCATCAACATAATTGCGTGGAAAATTTTCTTTACCATCATCAGTTGAAGAAAACATTTCACAATAATCATCGGCAATTTTGAAACCCTGACTCAAAATAAATTCTTCACCATCTTGACCCATGCTTTCAAATTCTTCCCTGGGAGGATTCAATTCTTCATCACCATGAGTGTCTTTGAAATGGTCACTTGGAGAAAATGCAATATTCAGATCTGTGCCTCTAAAATTATCATTTGCAAGAAACTCTTCATCCTCCCCTTCCTCGGTGGTGCTCTCATAATCCTTTTGATTAGGCATAAGTGGAAGCTTTGAATTTGTATTCACTAGAATTTCTTCATCCTGCCCCTCCCCTTCCTCACTGAAGCTCTCATAATCCTTAGGATTAGGAATAAGTGAATGCCTTGAATCTATATTTATTGGAAATTCTTCATCCCCCCTTTCATCAGTGGTTAAATTATAATCGTTATGATTAGGATGAAGTGAAAATTTTAGCTTTGGAAATTCATCCCTGTCTTCATCAGTGGTGCTGGCATAATCCTTAGGATTAGGACGAAGTGGATATTTTGACGCTGCAAATTCTTCATTCCCCTCTTCCTCAGTGGTGCTGACATAATCCTTAATATTAGGACGAAGTGCATATTTTGACTTTGCAAATTCTTCATTCCCCTCTTCATCTGTGGTGCTGACATAATCCTTAGGATTAAGATGAAGTGGAAATTTTGACTCTGGAATTTTTTCGTCCCCCTCTTCATCAGTGGTGCTTCATAATCCTTAGGATTAGGACGGAGTGGAAATTTTGACGCTGTAAATTTTTCATTTCCCTCTTCATCAGTGGTGCTGTCATAATCCTTAGGATTGGGATGAAGTGGATGTTTTGAATCTGAAACATTATCATTCCCCTCTTCATCAGTGGTGCTCGCATAATCCTTACGATTAGGACGAATTTGATATTTTGACTCTGGAAATTTTACATCCCCCTTTTCATCAGTGGTGCTAGCATACTCCTCAGGATTAGGACAGAGTGGATATTTTGACTCTACAGATTCTTCATTCCCCTCTTCATTTGTTGTTCTCACATAATCCTTAGGATTAAGCTGAAGTGGATATTCTTCATCTCCCTCTTTATCAATGGTGTCCTCATAATCCTTGGGATTAGGACGAAGTGAAACTTTTGACTCTAGAAATTCTTCATCATGCCCTTCATCACTGTTGCTTTCATAATCCTTAGGATTAAGAGTAAGTGGTATAACTGGCGCTCGATTTACAGAAATTTCATTTTGCTGCACCTCATCAATTTTGTTCTCATCATCTTTAGGATAATGACCAAGTCGATTTTTTGACTCTCTATTCATGGTGAACGAACTCCTATTATATTCATCACTCTGAATAGAGTTGTTGTGTGACGAAGATGTTGATGTTTTAGAAAGAAAAACTTCGCTATCAAAATAAACCATGGCTTTCAACAAGAATAGGTTGAATGATACAAATTCCTCTCCCACTTACAATATATAGCTTAAAGACTGAAAATTTCCCTCCAAATTTTCCCTCCAAAAAAATTCGCGAAAAAATTTCCCTCCAAAATTTCCCCCCAAAAAATTTCGCGAAAAACTTTCCCTCCAAAATTTTCATTTCATATATTTGGTACAAATATTAATCAAAAAATATATTTAACATTTTTAATAATAAACTGTTTATGTTGAAATATTTTACCGATATTTATATTCAAAATATCCACAAAATATTTCTATCATAGATGCCTTCCAAACTAAAATAATGTTTTTATTTGAATGATTTAACATTGACTAGATGTAAGTATTAACTATAATATTACTATAATACCTACATGCAAATATTAACTATTTTGACTATAATGACTACATGTAAATATTTTAAATTTTAAATTTTAAACTTACGTTATATTCATCTAAAATATATTTCAAAATTTATTAATAAATTGTTGGTCTTCAAATATTTCACCATACTTTCTATGCAAAATATCCACAAAATATTCCTTTCATGCATGTCTTCGAAACTAAAATAATTTTCTTATTTGAATGGTTTAAGATTGACTACATGTAAATATTTACAAAAATAACAACATGTAAATATTAACTATTTAAACTATAATTCACTACATGTACATATTAGATTTTAAAATTTAATCCCATGATTTTAAACATTGATTACATGTAAATATTAACTATGATAACTAAATGCAAATATTAACTATTTTATCTATAATATTAAATATAATTAACTACATGTAAGTATTTCATATTTTGATTTTTAATCTGATATTATATTTGAATTATTCAACATTCAGTACATGTAAATATTAAATAAAATATTAATTATGATAACTACATGCAATAAGTATTTTAACTATAGTATGAACTATAATAAACTAAATGTAAATATTTTAAATTTGAAATTTTAATCCCACATTCGTTAAACAGTAAACCAATCAGACAATATATGCTATTTAAAATGAATGATTGTTTCTATTCATCACATCACATCAAGTTTTCTGGTATTTGTTAGAGCAAATTTCTGGAGGTGTTGCGTTGGCATTGGTAACTTCGTGGAAACATTGCATTGGCATTGGAAGCGTTGTGTCGCTATTGGTAATTTTGTGGAGGTGTTGCATTGGCATTGGTAATTTCGTGAAGGCATTGCATTGGCATTGGAGGCATTGTGTTGCTATTCGTAATTTTGTGGAGGCGTTGTGTTGGCATTGGTGACAGCAGCTTTTTTCATTTCAAAAGTTAGTTTTCCTTCTATTCTGTCAATTTAAAGACGATTTTGGGGAAAATCTGTTTTCTATAGTTTTTTTGTGTCCAAAAACTACTTTTTAAAGGTTTTTAGGTTCAAAAACCTTAATTTTTTTATATTTTTTTAGTGAAGAAAATGCAAAAAAAACTAAATTTTTTAGGGTTTTAAGAACAAAAATTTAGATTTTTTTTATTTTTTAAGACTTATAGGTTCATTTAGACAGAAAAATCCATAAAATGACCATGCACATAAAAAAAAAGTAATATTATAACATTTTTTATTTGTTTTTTTTTAATCATAAATATATCAGTGATTTCATTATTTAATTTTTTTTTTTTTTTTTGAAAATATATTTTTTTTAAATTTGAAATCTTCGTTTTATTCTTTTTAATTTTAAATCTTTATTTTTTTTTTTTTTATTGTTTTGTTATATATATATATATCTTAATTGTATTGAGATATAGTTTTTTTTTTTAGATTTATTATATTGTTATATTAAAACAAATGTTTTTTTTTTAAATTTATTATATTGTTTTTTTTATTTATTATATGATGTTTAAAAACCAAACATTATTGTGATTTAATAAATTGTTTTTTTTTTATTTGTTATATTTTGATATTTTTAACATTTTTTTTATTAATAAATAATGTTTTAATAATTGTATTATATAAAAAAAAAAAAAAAATACAAATCGAAATTAAGAAAAAAAAATTAAAAAAACAAAAAAAAAATTAAAAAAAATTTAAAAATAAAAAAAAAATTTAAAATAATAATAATAATAATAAAACGCGCGCAGCCCGCCCGTTGGGCGCCGGGGGCCAGCAAGGCCCGCCCGATGGGCGCCGGGGGCCGACCGGGCGGCGCCACGGGGGCGGCCCAGCCGGCCTCACGGCCCCGCCTGGCCAGCCCACGACGCCCAACGGGCGGGAACAGGTGGGCCTTGCTATTCATTTTTTAAAAAAAAATTAATTTTTTTTTTTTTTAATTTTTTTAATTTTTTAATTTTAATTTTGTTTTTTAAATTTTTTTTAACAAAACTTTTTTTAATTTTGGTTTTATTAATTTTTTTATTTTTATTTTTTTATTTTGTTTTTGAAATTTTTTTTGAATTTTTTTTTTTTAATAATTTGTTTTAACAAAACATTTTTTAATTTTGATTTTTTTCAATTTTATTTTGTTCTTTAATTTTTTTTTTTAAATAATTTGTTTTAATAAAACAATTAAAAGTTCATAGAAACATTGTTATATATAAAAATAAAAAAAAATTGTTATATAATATAATAAAAACATTGTTAAATAATAATTGTTAAAAATTTCAAAATATAACAAATATATATATATATATATATATATATATGAAAAATTCATTAAACAACAATTATGTTTTGTTTTTAAACATTGTATAATTAAAAAAAAAATACAATATAATAAATTAATTAAAAAAAACCTATATAACAATACAATTAAAAAAATAAAAAAATATATAATATTATAACATTTGTTATAAATAGTTAGTAATTTTTTTGTTTTTTTTTAAATATTAAACAAAAACTGAAGTTTGAAAATACTAGTTTATTTTTTTAAAATTATTTTATATAATTTAAACACATTTTTAAATTTTTTATAAAATGTATTCAAAACATATTATATAGATATATATACATATGATTTATAATATTTTGTTTTTAAATGAAAATTTTTATAGTTAATTTTATTGCTTTAATTTCAAACTATTTAGTTTTAGAAATAAATTTTGTTTATTAAATTTATTTTGTCCGCAATATTTTTCCATTAATATATATATATATATATATATATATATGTTTTTATCAGGAAAATGGCATCAAAAAAGATTTCTATGAATGTTTCTGCACCTAGGGCAGCAACTCCCAAATCTACGGCAGCAGCTCCCAAATCTATAGCTGCAGCTCGACGCACTATGGATACAACTCCCAAATCTAAAGTTGCAGCTGGACGCACTATGGACACTGTTGGACACAATAAGGATATTGTTGCACACACTAATAAAAGTCAAGCAAGTGGGGCACCAGGTTCATTAAAGCTTATTTCTGATTGGAAGAACGCCGAGGAAATAGATAAAACCGATTTCTCATGGTATCTTGAAGACAGTGAAATGGAGGCTGATATACACATCTATCTGATTTGTGATATGATTGACTTAAATGAGCCATATGATGTGATGGGCAGAGTATGAGGCATATTTATGGTCCCGAATACAAACACTATTTATGTTCTTGCAAGGAAGGCTCATAAACGTGAGAAGGTTAGATATCGTCTATCAATCGTCAAGTATGACACAGATGAAATAACTTCAAAATTTTTTGAAGAAATATCAAGCAACATTGCAAATAACATTGTAAGTATGCTTATTTTTCTTTCCTCTATGCATTATTGTAAGGATGATTCAATTTTTTATAAATTATTGATCATTGACATGTTTTATTTTGTTTCATAGGATTTTGTTTCGGGTCTTTCAAACATGTTTGATGGTATTTATATGTTGGTGCCAAATGTGATGGATGTGATCAAAACTTTCCACAGAGGCAAAGCAGAGGAAAGGAGATTGAAGCAAAGAGCAATAGCTCGTGACACTGCAACAGTACAAAGAGGGGATCAACCAAGAGTCACTAAGGTGGGTCAATCTAGTAAACTTAAACATGTTTCTTTTGAAGGTGTCGAACATGAAACATAAAATTATGATAGAATTAGTGAGGAGGAGATGAGAACTATTGTGCAAAAGGAGAAAACAGATCATACACCAAAAAGAAAAATTGCCAAAGATGTCTCTCTTGTACCTCATGAAGGAGAGCTTGTTTATAAAAAAACTGATATGTTATCCAATAAGACTAGGAAATCAAATATTGGTGAACTTGTAAAGGTCATGAGCAGCAGTGAAGAACAAATTGAAAGCTCTTACGGAAGCAGAGAAATCATAACACTAGGTGCTGAGTTAAAGGATGGCATTATTAAAACAAAACAAAATGCTATTCGACAAGAGTTGAGGAAGAATAAATTAATTCTTGGTGGCCAAACATTTGAGCTTAATGTTAACCAATTTTATGGCCCAGATGAAGGACAATATCAATATCAAATTAGAAAGGCCCATCACCTACATGTACATAATCTGAAAACATTGTTCAGGTTCAATCCATATGCGCATGTGGTGGATTATGTGGTTCTTGTCGATCCATGTCAGGTTCCCAACAAACAAGCATTTGACAAGACAAAATGTTTTGATTATAAATATTATGTAATTGGAGAGAACCATTCAATAGAGGCTAAGAGACAATTGATTGCAGAATATCCCAATAACTATCTTTTTCAAACAGTGAAATGCATCATTTACGCTGGCTTAATAGAAATGGAATCAAAGTTATTGGCATGGGATCATAATGCAGATAATGAGTATAGAATGAAAATGACTTTCATCCAAAGGGTCAGATTTATTCATAATGAATTCATAGAAAAATGTCGTGGGGATAAGACACAAGATAGTGTAGCATTTCGAAAGGAATGTTTAATGGAAACATGTTATCAAATTGATGGAAAAAAAAGAAAAAGATGGAAAATTGAATACAAATCTCTTCAGTGGCACAGATAACATTTTTCAGTTGGCATTTAGAACTGGGGAGGTATGGGATTTGATTGATGAGATTTTTGATCGGTGGGAGAATATTTCCATAAAAAATCAGAAGGTTAGAAAGAGTAAACCTATAATATGTACCAACAGTAAGGGGGGTCCTGAAATGAAGCAGCTTCCAGAGGATATGACTATTACACCTTGGAGAACAATGCAAGGTGTGAAGGATGATAAATTAGTCAAATTAGTATTAGCTCATGTGAAGTCGGGTGAATTATCAATGGAAGAAATGTGTGCAGAATTTCAAAAGTAAGTTTCTTGAATTATTTCTTTCATTATAATTTTCTTTTAAATAAAACATAATGATGTTTGTAGAATTTTTTATACATGTCAATATATTAACGCTTTTAACTTGATTTATTCAGTCAGAATTTTTTTATGAAAATACAAGAACACATGGTTAAAATGTTGAATGAAGACAGTTGGGATGATGTTGTACGCAACTACCCAGAAGCAAGTTCTACATCAACACTAAAAGAGTTTTATATTGCATTCAATAAGGTTTGTTGATTTATAAATTCATTTTATTCATATTTAAACTATTTTTATTTTATTACTTATACATACATATATACATATATACATATATATATATATATATATATAGAGAGAGAGAGAGAGAGATGTCATTAAAGATGTCGAAGAAGGATGGAAATGGAGTACGAGATACTTTCAAAAGATTTATTGAAAAAATTAAGATGGAGAACATGAGAAGGAAGCGTCTTATGAATGTTGAACTTGATCCTACTCTTAATCATTACATTTGGAATGGGCTCGACAATGTCCAATATCAAATAATACAAGGTGATTGTGAAGACATTGCATCACTAATACCTAAAAGGGAATATGGCCTAGTTATTGCAGATATTCCTCATGGTTTCAATTTCCCAGACATTGAATATGATAGAGAACCATATACTTATCAAGCTTTTAGTAAAGTGGTTATGGGTTTTCAAGAAGTGACAACATCACCACTTTGGCGATTTGTGACATTTCATTCAGACACAAAGTTTCCAATGTTATTAACAAGCTTCAAGGGTAAAGCAAACTCAAGGATGCAACTTACATGGTAAGATTTTGAAATTGTATGTTTGATTCCTCCTAAATTTTTTTATTCATGTAAAATTTAATTGAACTTTTACTATGTTATGTAACAGGCAAAAATCAAATATTGTTTCTTCCGAAGATCAGCCTATTATAAATGATTGTGAGTTCATCCATGTTGAATGTTGGACAAAAGACGATAGCTATAAGCATATTATTATGAATCGAGTAGATAGGAAGAGTCATAGTCAAGTATTGGTTTATGATGCAGTGGTAAGAAAACTAACATATGAGGATAAAGATGCAAAAGGAGATATAGTTAACATTTATCAAAAACCACAAGCATTGATTAACTATCTTATAGATCTATGTTCAAATGAAGGAGAATGGGTTTTGGATTTATTCTTAGGTTCAAGTAAGTTTTATTATACAAATTTAAATTTAAATATTGTCTTTTTTACTTTTTATGTCTCCATACTAATTTTCTTACTTATTTTTTTTGTGCTTGATGATTAGGTACAACACTAGCATGTTGCCTATTAAAAGGAAGAAATTGCATTGCCATTGAGAAAGGCCCAGTTCAATGCAAATTTATTCAACAAAGAATTAATGCTCTTAAATTCCTTCTAGATGCGAAGCAAGAAGTTGGTTTGAGGAAAGGAGATTTTAATGAATCACGTGTGGCAAAAAAAGCAAAGGAACCTCAACCACCATTATATCGAATGATTGGAAAGGGACACTTTGGAAGATTTGCTGACATGAAAGATCCATTAGAAGACAACAATGATCAAAATGAAGAAGAAAATGTTGCGGAAGAAGCCATCAATGTTGTTCTAGATGATGTTGAAGATGTATTAGTTGATATTGTTGATGATGTTTAAGTTATGCTTGCAAACAAAGCTTATTTTTTAGAACTATTAATCAGTTTTATTTGTAATGTTTAGACTTTGATATTTTATGAGAACAACCCTTTTTTTTTGCAAAAAACATGTGATTGCTATTATTTTTTGACATAAAATTCAATAAAAATGTTGTTTTCTTAAGTTTTTTTGTTAAGATTCTCTCAAAAAATTAGTTTATTTAACATGTTTTTTCCAACAAAAACTTTGTAAAAGTGTATTTTTTGCATTGTATTTATATTTAAAAATTGTATTTTTTTGTCATATGGTTCAAAATATTGGTTTTTTAGCGACAATTTTTTGATGTGCATTGAAAAATTACTTAACAATACATAAACATGTAGAAAATATAAACTTTAGAATATTTACCCTTTTTCCATCTTTTATGTATGTGAAAAAGTGAAGATATCATTACAAGTTTTTATTTTAAAAAAAATTATTTTTTTATTTTTAAAACACAAGTACATAAATGCACTTAAAAACAAACATCTCACAGAAGAAGAAGACATTAGAAAATCTATAGTGTCAAAATAAATCCTATAAAAAAACGTTGGTGATGATACACCACCACTATTCAAAATCGACATAAAAAACATCACTTAAAAAAAAAAAATTAATTAAAAAAAAAAAAAAAATATGAAAAAAACTTAAAGTGCCAAAAACATGCTCAAATTTTTTTTTCTTGATTCTGCATCGCAACTTTTTCAAAATCAGGTGTTTTTCTTGATACTTCAAAAAGTAGGTAACATTGAGGTTACCTATTTCATTGGTAACATTGTTTGATGAATTAATAGCTATAATTAAATGATTAATAGTTTATCAATAGTCAAGTTAATAATAGTTGAAGGTGATAGCTATTGCAGTGCAGAGTTGAACTTATTAGTTATTAACTATTAATAAAAGTGTGAATATTTTTGCTTAATATTAATATTTGTATTAGGAATTTGGCTTCTTGCTCGGTAGGGCCTTGGCACTTAAAGTTCATAAATTTGAAACGGCACGTTTGCGAGTATCTAGATGAAATCTGATCTAACCTTTTTAAAGAGATGTAGAAACTCTTCCTCTATTCCATCATTTTCCAGGATTAATAATCCCCTCAAAAATTCCAGGAATGAGCAAGTTTTTCTTTCAGCTAGCCTTGGCCTAATCAGAACTGAGATTAAGAGGGTGAGAAAATTCCTCGATCTCATTTCTCGAAAGCTTCTGTCTTCTCATCTAGAGCTTTCTTATTTTATTCCTGCAGATATTTGGGTTGTTATTGATGCTCGCTCAGCTTTAAAATCCCTTCACTGGGAACAATTATGGAATAAGAAGCATCTTTCCAAATTCCGAATATTACCTAGAGATTTTTCTTCCACTTCTGAGATAATGTGTACATCTAACAACAGGGTTAATTGTGACCAGATTGGAGCTTTGCGGTCTCTCATTCTTAATTTTGATTTTCCTGATTCGTCTCTTTCTTCTTCTACGTCCCGTCCTCTCCCCTTAAGGAGTTCTCTTCGAGTGCCCACTCTATGGCCTTCTTCTTTCCCTAGGCACAGGTCAGTAACCAATGAAGTGGGTGAGGCGGATTTGTCTGGTTCTCCTGCGGTTCTCCCCTCGGCTTCTGAATCTTCGTCAATTTTTGAACCTGAATCTGCCTCAGAAATTGCATCGGCATATGCTACTATATCCACATCTGCAGTTGCGGATTTGAGGTCTCCTCGGTCCCTTTTATTAGGCAGTCTGCATTCTGAAATGGTGTTTCCCCTCCCCCCCTTATCCGACAATTATTTTACCCTGCACTGAGATTTCACTTTCAGCTCAGATACCACCCTTCATGGTAGTAGTGTTGAGGATCAGTCGGCTACGCTAAGTCAGAATAGAGTGCGGTATTCTGCTATAGGTTTGATCTCTTCCGGGTTAAAAATTTCAAAGGTTCTTCCGGCGTCAATTTTGAAAGATTCTAATGGCAATGAATCTCGACATTCCTCTCTTGTCCCATCTCATTTGATTTCGGGTTTCCATGGTATTAATTTGACTGACCCTGTCTTGAATTTGTCTTAGCCTTCTCCGTCAAAATCAGCTGGTGTCGATAAAGCACTACTACATTTGGCAGAAATTTTGACACTTGGTTCCGACTCTTTTGACCAAATGTCGGAAATTTCCCCAAATTTTTTCCATCCCGCCCGAAACCGTCGCTATACCGATGTTTATAGAAAAGTGTCGCAATTGCGACGTTTAGAGGAAGATGTCGCAATTGCGACACAATGGCCCAAAGCGTCACTATTGCGACGACTGCCTCCAAACGTCGCAAGTGCGACACAATGTCTAAGTGTTGTAATTGCGACGTTTGGAAGCCTTCGTCGCAATATCAATGCCTTTTCCGCCGTCGGTATAATGACACTGATATGCGCGCTAAATAAAAATACGAAACTTATATGCACGCTACATAAAAATGATTTTATTGTTTCGTATCCATCGCAATAGCTACATTAACGTCTGATATCACGCGCACATTCGCCCTCTGCTCTTGCAGAATAGCATTCGCCCTCAGCTCTTGCAGAACAGCATTTTCCCTCAGCATTCGCCCTCAGCATTCACCCTCAGCTCTTGCAGAACAACATTCGCCCTCAGCTCTTGCAAAATGGTAAGTTCTTACTGCAGGCCCTTCCTCCTATAGTAGGGTTGACTCTATTTGGGTTTTTTTGGTCAATTCCATTGGATTGTGTTAGGTTGTAGGGTTCTCTCTAGATGCCAAGAATTAAGATTCAATACCCTCTATTATCTTCATCACCCAATACAAGATTTAAATTTTTCCCAAAGAAACACTTATTAATTTGGCAGCCATTATTTCTCCCTGCTTTAAAAACCCTACATTTAAATGAAAAAAAGCATTGCATTTCAACTACAAAAATCTATTAGTGTTCAAATGTACATGTGTGCTACATTAACGTCTGATATCACGCGTGCATTCGCCCTCATCATTCACCCTCAGCTCTTGCAGAACAGCATTCGCCCTGAGCTCTTGCAGAATAGCATTCACCCTGCATTCACCCTCAGCTCTTGCAGAACATCATTCACCCTCAGCTCTTGCAAAATGGTAAGTTCTTACTGCAGGCCCTTCCTCCTATAGTAGGGTTGACTCTATTTAGGTTTTTTTGGTCAATTCCATTAGATTGAGTTAGGCTGTAGGGTTCTCTCTAGATGTCAAGAATCAAGATTCAATACCCTCTATTATCTTCATCACCCAATACAAGATTTAAATTTTTCCCAAAGAAACACTTATTAATTTGGTAGCCATTATTTCTCCCTGCTTTAAAAATCCTACATTTAAATGAAAACAAGCATTGAATTTCAACTACAAAAATCTATTAGTGTTCAAATGTACATGTGTGCATCACTTGTGTAGGGTATTCCTTTTCCACTTTCAAATTATCTAAGAATGTGTGCAGTATAGTTCATATGTTTTGTGATTTAGATTATTTTGAAAAAGGAAAGGTAAATTATTTCCCATGGAAAAAGAAGGTTTTCCCTTTTTACTACTAGAAATGGTACAAAAAAGTTCCATTTCTACCCAAAACTCCTATGAAACAGGAAAAAATAAAGGCCATGTCCTCAATGGACATCATTTGGCTTTGAAAATGGCCATTGCACCGTGTTGTTTCTTATATTACATCACGATAGTTTCTTAGGTCATTTCTTGTTTCTTGAGATGAAAAACAACCAAAGAAATTGTAAAGATCCTTTCAAGAAATAAATGACCATTTCTCAATCATATCTCAACTATTTTTTATTTTATTCAGTGGTTTCTTACTTTGAGAGAAATTTGACACTTTTATAAGGAATATAACATAAAAACACAAAATGGGAAAGAATTGATGAGGTAGATGACCTTTAGTTGTTGTCAATTAAGAATTGATAATACATGATGCATGTTATGTACTACAAACTAGATTCCTTCCTGGAGTTAGGACACAGAGTATTGAATCAAAGTTGTAGTTTCTAACTTCTTGTATTGGTTCATCAATCTTGAAATGCAGACATTGCATGTCTTCATTGCTTCATGTTTGAATAATTTGCATCATATCGTACAATAGGAAATTAGGAATTATGATTATTATTACTTTATGGATCTGTTAAGTTACTTTTAAGTTTGCATGGTTTAGTGTGAAATTATTCTGGTGTGCCCCTAGGCCCAGGTGAAGGAATGCCAAGAACTGAGAACCCTAGTTTTTAAATGTTATTGTTTCTTATACCCAAAAACCCCTCAACATCACTTCTTATTAGTTCTTAACAATAGTGTTGTAAACAATTTGAGAATTGATATAGCAAAATCTCGCACTTCTCAAGATAAAGTCCTAAAGCTAAAGTGTGATACCATGTGTAATTCAATAGCCGCATTGTCACCTCACCAACCTCTTTTCACTTCGGGCTAGCTCTCCTCCAACTCAAGGGGGGTTCTCCCTAGTAGATGTTAGGGATCTAATGGCCCAACCAAACCAAGTCAAGAGCCCCCTAACTCTCTATGTTTACTACTATAAATAAAAATATTGAACAATAGGGTCAGACATGCATCCTGAAGATAAAATTGCCAGGGTATTTTTGGGTAATTTCAAAGGGAAAGTCCCCAAACACATATAATCAAGGAATTATAACGTGATTTCAAACATTAAATATCAAAAAAATTGTTTAAAGGATATTGAAAGGAAAAAGGTGATGGAAGATATAAAGTGCCTTACTTAAATGCTCTAAGGATTTTTCAATAGTTGCTCCAAAAGCTTCACTTCAAGGCCCTTCAAGATCGTCTCCAACAATGCTATACCATAAACTTCAACAATGTTGCTCCAAAAATGTCCTCAAGGTCTTCACAACAAGTTTACTAGAAGTTGCTCCAACAATATATTCAATAAGGTCTTCATTTTCAACTCATCTCTTGTTTGGGTGCCTTAATGTGCAATGACATGTTTCCAGGACTGAATTCAATGCAAGGCATATTTGAAACTCTAACTCTGTCTTCCAGTGTCTTATTAGAAATTATTTCGGTTTTCATTTTGTGTTTTCAAGTTAGATATTGTTTTCAAGTTTTTACATTTATAATTTTATTGCAATGTGGCAGACTGATCAGAGCAGTGCAGGAACAACCCTGAGACGGGATGATCGTGGAAAGAGGCCAGCGGAAGAACATGTAAAGTGCCAGCATTGCTCTATCTTCGGGTATTTTAGTTATTTACATAATTGAAATAATATTAATTTTGTTCAAATATGTAGACACCTAGCCATGGTACGCCTGATGATTCCCTCTTTGAGGAAGAGCTTTCTTCATCCCTATCTCCAGCGCTCTTGTTGCGAAAAAAGGCACGAGAAGCAAGGTCGGAATTTAATACTTTGATAGACGCGCCTCAAACACCTGAAATAGAAGAGAGGATAAAAAAACTTATGAGCCAGCTAGAAACATATCGGGTAATAATAAAAAGTCAAAAGGATATTTTTTTTGTTCTACATGAGATGAATTGTGATAGTTTGATTTTTAATTTTTACATTGACTAAACTAACAAAAAGTTCTTTTGTATGTAGCGTTTTCTGGCACTTGCTAAATCCGGTGTTGGTGGTAGTGGGACACAAGGGCAAGAGATTGCCCAACAGCCCTCTCGTACACCTTCTACTCCTTTAGGTGCCAGCCAAGAAACACACCCTGCCCAAGCAGACACCTAGCCAACCGCTGAACGTGTTGGAAATGATGAGGCTGATATGGCCAACTACATTATTGCGTTTCCTGGAGCTACACGTGTCAACTCCACAGGGACCATTAATGGCACGTTGTTGGTGAATGATGAAGGTGTCCCTATAAAGCACGTACAACTCCCAGGTAAATTTTAATATTTTAACTATTTCATGTACTTTATCTAAAACATATTTATCATGATTTTTATTTTTAAATTAATGATAATATATATTTTTTTTCTGTGTAGGAAACAATGAGTTCTACAGGTATCTGGAGAGTCATGCGTTGGTAATTTTTGGCCAAACCATACGCATAGGGTGGAATTCCCAGAGTTCCAACTTGAAAAAAGAACTTCTAGATTATCTAGAAGCCCTTTTTGGGGTTGACACATTTGACAGAACAGCGGTGGCTCGGGTAGCCGGCAAATATTTGAAATATACCAGGGACACCTGTAGGACACAATTGCAATTTAACCCTAGATATGAGCATCCTCTCACAGTTCCAGAGAGTCAGTGGAGAGCACTCATCCATGACGGAAAAGAGAAAAGGGCAAAGAAAAAAGGAAAAATGCCAACTAGACCCGCAAGGTAAATTACAACTTTAATTCAATATCTTTAATTTTCTCTATGTCTAAAATAAAAGTGTGCTACGTCATATCTGACTTTAATCTTTTGATGCTAGGTTGTCTGACACCTCAAAGGCAACCAAAGCTAGGATTGGAAAAAAGGGCCATCACAAGCTAGGCCAGGGCGGCTACTTGAAATTGGCCGCAAGAATTGTAATTAAGTAGCTAAACATCTTATAATTAATTGTATCGCCTTCCAACCTTTTTGTAATCCTATCAAATATTTTTAAAAATACACAATCATATGTAATGTAGGGTGATGACTTCGGAACAAAAACTATAGAGGAAGATAAAAATATCGCTTTCCATTTCGGCTATCAAGCCGTAGTTGAACATCTCATAAGCTTGGGGCAGGTCCCAAGATCCAGAATGCCTGATAAGGTAAAACATTAACCTTTCAATATGTTTGTTTTCATCCATAAATTTAATGTCTAACAAATTTCTTTAAATCAGAGGAGCAACACTACCGACGACACAAATAACCCAGTTTTAGAGCCAAATGTAGATGATCCTCACGTGCAACCTGATCACTGTAGTAGGGACCAGGCCGACAATGCTACTATCAGTGAGGGCCGTGACTGTAATTAATTTCCACTTATAATTTTTTCTAATTATACCTTGATGTTGTCCTTATAACATTTTTTGTTTAAATGATAGAGAATGTTTCCCTTGAGGATCTTACCACCAGAGAGGAAGACAGGGCAACAGTCCCAATGGCGACAACTGGTGCACCAGGTAAATAATCTCATTGCAATTTTTTTTATTAATATTACCGAACTAGTTCAATGATATTTAAAAACTGACAATTAAAATTTAATATTCTTTGTTTTTGTAGGTGATGCCCCGTCACTGGATGAGACCAGACATCGTGACTACGCAACTAGGTCAGCGGCGACAACTGGTGCACCAGGTAAATAATCTCATTGCAATTTTTTTTAATTAATATTACCGAAATAGTTCAATGATATTTAAAAACTGACAATTAAAATTTAGTATTATTTGTTTTTGTAGGCGATGTCCCATCACTGGATGAGACCAGACATTGTGACTACGCAACTAGGTCAGCGGCGACAACTGGTGCACCAGGTAAATAATCTCATTGCAATTTTTTTTATTAATATTACCGAACTAGTTCAATGATATTTAAAAACTGACAATTAAAATTTAATATTATATGTTTTTGTAGGCGATGCCCTGTCACTGGATGAGACCAGACATCATGACTATGCAACTAGGTCAGCGGCGACAACTGGTGCACCAGGTAAATAATCTCATTGCAATTTTTTTTTATTAATATTACCGAATTAGTTCAATGATATTTAAAAACTGACAATTAAAATTTAATATTATCTGTTTTTGTAGGCGATGCCCCGTCACTGGATGAGACCAGACATCGTGACTACGCAACTAGGTCAACGGCGACAACTGGTGCACTAGGTAAATAATCTCACTGCAATTTTTTTTATTAATATTACCGAACTAGTTCAATGATATTTAAAAATTGACAATTAAAATTTAATATTATCTGTTTTTGTAGGCGATGCCCCGTCACTGGATGAGACCAGACATCGTGACTACGCAACTAGGTCAGCAGTGATGGTCGAAAGGCACGAAATAGGAGTAGAGCATGATGATATTGATGTTGTAATTAGGAGCTTTAAAAATAGGAAGAAGAAAAAGAAAATTCGATAATGTAAAATATTGTATTATTATAAGAAAAATTTTACCATAATTGGAACATTTTTTGCGTTATATAAAAAACTCATTTATCATACTATTTTTATGTCAAGCATTAATTGCAATGTTTCGTTGCGTACTTTTTGTTGAATTTTTTTTTTAATAGTTATTGAATATTTTTTTTTATGCTCATGAAAGTAAAAAATGAAATATAGATTGGGTATTGGGGAATTGAGAGTGATGTGAGGGGGGGGAGAGGGGCCATAAGAGCTTCCACCTTCACGTGGTTGGCCCTGTTTAGTAGAGAATAATTTATTGGAGCGATTTAATCTTGGAGCAAACCTCCCTCGATCCAGTGTAGCAACAAAAAGTCACTGTTGACTTAGTTGCTACTCTTTCAGATCGTGGGAGGCTTGTTCCAAGTTCATGCGACTCCAATAAATTGTTCTTGAAACGAAGAGGAGCTTATTTAGGTATGTTTTGACATTTTCAACATATGTTCTAACGTTATCATAAGAATGCATCTTAGAGTAAAAAATACTACATCAATTACTTGTATTTATTGTATAGATAATGATGGATTTTGATTGACTTGGCAGTGCAGGTACAAATCCTCTTGCATCATGAGCAATACAACTTGTCAACGAGGGTCATGTCCAGGATATTTTTTCTTGTGTGCTTGACCAGGTTCGTAATGTCACATTTTGTAAGTTCCTTTACAGTTCATAATTCAATATTAAGCTTGTTCATGATTATTATCTAGGTTTTTTGTGTGTTTTTTCATCTATTTGATTGTAAGCAACTCTGCATGTTTCTTGTTGTTCACTATGATTTCTCCCATTACCACTCCCAGGATGAATCCGAATTTATTGTTACATAGGTTACTTTATTGTTACTATGATTTCTCTATTTACGATTTCATAGGTTACATCATGTAAAGTTGTCAATCTCAGGTTGGTGATGAGCTTTAGTTCTCCAGATTTGGGGCTTTTATGATATTTTCTCCCTCATGTCATTCCTGCATCACCTCGTTGTTTGAGCATGCCAATTGTATACCACTTGTACCAATTGGCACATGTCAATCCCTGAGTGGTGCCACATTTCACCTATTTTCAGTGAGAGTTTAGGGTTTCTCTAACATCGCTTCAGAAATTCGATTCAGTGCCTGCTTGAATATTGTCACATAATACTCATGGTTTGGATTGATGAGCATGTTCTGAATGGTTGGTTGATTCATAAGAACCACCCATATAGTCATCTTGAGATATTTCTGAAGTTTTCTCGGGTTTCCTTTTTCACCGTTTCTAGTGGGTGGGATGGTGTGGGGTGATCCATCAATACTGGTGCTCTTGTAGTAGGGAATTTGTTTTTGGGGATATAAAGGAGCATTTGATGTATATATCCCATTGGATGCATTCATAGATGGGCACGAGAGGTCAAGAATTTAAATTAAAAATATGCAACCTCTAGCATGGAAACCTGAAGGCCGCGAAAGACAATGGTTAAAGATTGTTTTGTGCTGGCCTTAATATAGTCGTGATTTATTTCTATTATCTTAATGCAAATATATAGTCCGGTCTCATTAAAATGAGGATTGTGGTTGTATTTCTCTTTGGTTGTTTCTCTCTTAATGCTCCAAAAGTTGCCAAAAGTTGCGATAGTTTTTTAGTTTGCCTGTTACAACTTAAAAGTGGTTTTTAGCAATGGGAGTCATGTTTTTTAAGGTTCATACTAATATGAAGATCTTGTAATTCTATATTCAGCATAAGAGAAGATGGCCTCTACTTTGGGCGGTATGACAAAAATTTCCACATCTACCTCATTGGGTAACAATGGAAAGGGGAAGAAGTTGGGTGCAATGTTTGATAATTATGGCAGACAATTGTCTTCTCTTTCAGTTTTTTCACCCATTTCCTTTAATCGCTCAAGCATAAGAGGGACTCTGAGATTACGCGACAGAGAGAAGGTAGTTAATACAAGAGCTATGGGAAAGGAGTTGTACTTCAACAAGGATGGCTCAGTGACAAAAAAATTGCAGGTCAGAGAAAAAATTATGTTTAAAGGAAGGTCACCTGCACGTGAAACTTCACTGCGGTGGATCTTTCCTTGTCCACTTATATTCGATTTTAATGTGTTATTTTAATTTTTCATGGAGGTTTGTTTTGGCATATGGTCTGGAATTCAATTGCACACTTACTGAAAGCATTGTCAATTTGTCTTGCAGGCGGTGTGAACAAACTTGCTGATCTTGTTGGAGTTACCCTTGGGGCGAAGGACAAAATTTTGTCTTGGAGAGCAAGCATGGTTCTCCGAAAATAGTTAATGATGGTATGACAGTAGCTAAGGAGGTAATTTGTAGATGTGTGCTCTAGTTTTCTTTTTAACGTTGTATTAGTTCCCCCTCTTAAATGTATTAGATTTGGTAGGCATAATTTGAAAACTCAAAGGTGAAAGGAAACATATTTGTTACCCAGTGGTCTACTTGGCCTATGGAATAGCCACATTAGAGTAATGCATAAAGCTTTTCAAAACAATAAAAGGAAAGGGTTATGGCTGAGTCAAATTTTATTGTTATTGATAGTGTAATGAAATGTATCTCAATGCTATGGTTTTGGCCTTTTTATTGGTTGAATTAGAGGACCCAATTGAAAATATTGGGGCCAAGTAGGCTGGTTTTCCTTTTTGCTGATGGTTTGGTGTATCTAATTGAATTAGTTGCCTAAGGTATTTTTGGTTGCAAACTCCTTTTCATTTTCATACAGTATTGGCCTTGTGGAATACATTTGATTGTGTGGTCTTGTTAGATCTACAACATTTGTAGTTGTTTAGTCTTATGGCCGAGGTGCACTTTTATTGTGGAAATAGTTGATGCAATATTGTCATTTAATCCTTACTGCAGGGTAGCATGTTGAGAAGTTTCTTGTGAAACATTTGGTATTCAAAATGACACTTGATCCTATACAGCATCTTGCACTTGACTTCAAAATTCATATTCAAAGTGTGCCAGACAATTCTTGCAAAATTTCAAATATTTATGTTGTTTTAAACCATTATCTTTTTCATGTATTGGATGCTGAAAATGTGAAAAAGACTTTGGTATGAAACCAACTGGTGAATAATTTCTAGCAAAACAACCACTTCCATGACATGATTTAGAAATAGAACATATGTACTTATGAAGCATAGAAAGATATCCTTGATGCATTGTCAATGTTTGGCTAGGGTTATTTTTGGAGAAAATAACTCCTTATTCCTAGAATAGTGATCTTCAATACAAGTAAATGCCAGAGAAGAGAGATCATCGTGTGACGCAACAAAACTGAAATTGGACCCCCAAGGAGAGCTGGTGTGTCTACAATTGCTCTGTCGGCATTTTCCCTTGGTTTACCCCGTTCTTTTCCTCCAGCCTGAGTCTTAATTGACTTCTTCTTTCTTCGGGTTTATTTATCAAATTCGTAGAATTTGATAAATAAATACTATCCACAATGGTTGGACTTTAATTTATATTCCCGACTTTATATTATCTCCAAGCCTTATAACCAATGTTTAAATTTCAACACTTTGTATTTATACTCCACGTTTCTTTTAAAATAAATAACTTGTAATGAAATTTCGGCTCTATATTTCACCACCCAGCCTTACAACAATCACGCTCCAAACTTATGCTAATTATCCGCCAATCGTTTAATTAAACAATTTCATTATACTCCGGCCCCACCTATATATATCAATAATCAATCAAACACTCGTATCGTACCTGGCTATCCTCCCCACACCTTAGTTAACCTCCGGGCAAGTTCAACATACGACCACCGTCCGATGGCCCTTCTCCAAATCAACGACTCTTGGCAATTTCGCTCGGCTTCCAACGTCGAGCTTTAACGTGCGATGGCGCGGGTTAAACGGTGGTTTTCCGGGGGTCACTTCGCCACGTGTCGCATTCCCTATGGAATCGCTCGTGAATAGGAAATACCACCTACTCTGCAAAAGCGGTGCGATATGGGCAACCCGCTTTTGTGATTCCGCTTGTGGTTTTGGTACAGGGCTTGACCACGGGTGCAAGTCTGGTTCCGCTATCCTTTTGTTTGTTAACTCATGTCCAATCCTCGGGTCAGGTTCCGAAAGCACAACAATATTGTCTCTTTATTAAGCGGGATTTTTATATTTGAACAGTGTTCACGACCCCGGTTCTCTACACAGACCTCGCCTTCGGGTGGGGTGAGTTCACAGGGTTATCCAACAATTTACGGGAATTCAAAGACAGAATAATGGAATTATCAGTACCCAATCGCCTCATAGTTAAACAATTCTTCACAATTAGCAGTTCGAGATAATTCAATGGCAACTAAGCTTGGAAATCATTTAACTGGAAACAATTGTTCACACACAGAGGTTTATTGGAGAAATCCCCTCTCTACTCTCCTCTTCCCTCTCTACTTTTATTAATCTGAGGAATTAAAATTTATATACATAACATATGGCTCTTCAGTTCCTCTGAGAGGACCATTTTAGAAATCAAAAGGTCTAATTATAATAATTCAACTAACTGAAACTGTTCGACTCCTACAACTCTAACTAGTCTAAGTAATACAGTCAGCTGAGGTATTGACACCTAGCTATCACAACTCAAATGTTTTCGAACCCTCCTAGCCACAACATGTGGAAAAAACCTCCTACATTGCTGGCTAGTGCCTAATGCCCCTGCATTATTGTGTGACATAAACCTATTAACAAAAGTGAACAGGGAATGATTATTAATTATGGCATACTAAGTTGTCAGTGATTTTGACTATTTGTCTTTAACATGTAAAAATGTTAAATTCCAAACTTACATCATCATGTTTTGGCATCATGAGCTTGACTAATTGTCCACCATGCTCATAATTTCATTGTTGTATTCATATCTATAAACAATGTTTCAAATAATAATAAAAAGGTTCTATAAGAAAAATCCAGACCTCCATGCTGCTGCTCCTTGTGAGACAAAGTCAAAATTGCATTACACAATCTAACACATAAGAATCTCCTATATCCCGGTGGTATGTATCCAAACTCTTATAATAGTGTCTTCAAGACTTATGTTGACATTGCCAATGAGATATTTAAGCAATGAAAGATGGAGCTTTCTTCATTGTTGTATATGTAACAGTCTTTTATTAATATAAAGATTGATGGTTTTGTCTTTCTGAAAATGAAATGTAAAAATAATTTATTGTGGTCAATTGATTTTTTTTGTTTTTAAAGCTTTTCATTATGGAAGGGCAACATAGATATATGCCCTTCTAATTGAAATTCATACCTGCCCTTCAAATTTGATCACTGTGTGGGACCTTAACAAACAATAAAACTAGTATGTCGTGCGTTATATAAAACATATAACAAAACCTTTGTCAAAACTTCAAACGAACCCTTTCGCCGTGGGTATTTCATCAAGAATTGATCATTTTACCATGTACCTTCTTCTAGAGGAATATTCTTCCACTTGATTAGGTACTTCATAATGGTTATATGTCAAAGAGATACAGAATGTTTATCTATAACTTTTTGTGGTTCAAGAATCAACTTTCATTCTTCATCTAATTTTGAAAGTTCTATTTACATTGGAATATTTTTTCCCAAAACCTTTTTTAGGCAAGATACATGAAAAACCTTATGAATGAAAGAAGAAGGAAAATATAACTTCTATACCACTTGTGCAATCCTATGAATAATTATTTAGGGCCATAATAGTTTTGCAGTGTGGAAAAAGTCGGCAAAAAGTCCTGACTTTTTGAAAAAATCCCGAATTTTTCCTGGAGCCGACTTTTTGCCGAATTTTTCATCCCTAAAAAAGTTACAATTTTATCCTCGAAGTCCCGACTTTTTGCCGACTTTTTCGAAAAGATCTTGAGTGAGGTAGTTTCTTTAATAATTTTTTAATTTTTTTTGAAAAAATCAGGATTTTTTCCAAAAATGAATATTTTTGTATTTTTTTAGTTTTGCCAACTTTTTGCCGACTTTTTCAAAAAACTCCCGACTTTATCGAGTATTTCAACTTTTGGACCCTTGCCGATTTAATCTCGACTTCGAATTTTTCCACATTGCATTTTTGAGCTAATTCTTTATTCTTCTGTTTCTTGAATGAAGATTGCTTATAATGCTATAATCTAAAAAATACCCAATTACCCTCCTCAAATTATCTTTCACTTCAATGTTGTTCCCCTTGTTGTTTTATCATGTTTCATGTCATTTGAAGGTTTTCCATAAAAATTTTCAAAGTTTCTTTAGTATTTTCCATATGTGACTCTGTTTCCTATACTTTGGACTTATCTTGCAAAAAGCATGAGATACTAGGAGTTGGATATCCATAAAGGGCCTTAAATGGGGAAATTTTAGTAGATGTGTGATAGGTAGTATGATAGTATCATATTACCATTCTTCCTTGAGGAACCCAATTCATCCATTAAGATTTCTTTTCTAAAGAGTAACATTGTAGATAACCTTAAAAACATTTGTTAACTATTTTTGTTTGACCATTTGATTGTGTTTGATATGTAGAACTCATGGCAGCTAGTGTTTCTCCACTCATATTAAATAATTGTTTCCAAAATTTTCTTGTTACTATTACTTTAGGAAAACCATGAAGACTATGAATTTCTTTCACGGACACTTCTGCCACTTGGCTTGTTGTTTATGTACTTTGAGCTCTACAAAAAAAATCTACAAAATTTGTGTATATAAATGACCACAAAAATGTAATACTTACCTTTATATTTCAGTAACCCTGTAATAAAGTCTATTGATATATCTTCTAGTCTTTGAATATGTATGTGGAATGGTTGAAGTAACCCTAGAGATTTTACTATCTCTCTTTTATTTATTATGCAAACCTAACCTTCTCTTACAAATTTTGAATATCTTTCTTCATTCCTTCCAAAATATATTTTTTGATCCTTTGAGATGTTTTAAGGAACCCCGCGTCCTACCATCAGAGAGACATGGGACTCCCTTAATATTTGTTTATTCAAATATGCTTGTGTGCATAAAAATATTCTACATTTGCACCAAAGTATATCTCTCTTTCAATCCCAATGCTCCATAGAGTTCATCCCATCCTTTATAAATTTTAGTTTTTGTTTAGTACTATTGTCATTTTTCCATTATGGAAAGCTTCTTCTAGCCACCTCGGAATAGAAAATGTAATTGGATATAAATTTGAGGCCTCTTATATTTTAGAAAGAGCATCATGTACTAAAAGTTCCTTATCCTTTTTGCAGATTATCTCAAAATTAAAAATTTTCATTTTTTCTCCTCATTTTTGTTAATCTTCCAATGAAATCCATAGCTTCAAAAAATACTTTATGCTATCATGATATATCTTGACTTTAAAGTACCTCCCAGTGATATACTATCCCCATTTTTTATTGCATGTAATATTGCTTCCATTTATTTTTCATACGTAGATTTCACCAAATATTTTCTTTGAATTCCTTGCTTTTAAAAGCCAATGATATCCCTTATTGTGTTAATGTTACGTAAATTCCTTGTCCTAGTGCCTCACACTCTACTATGAGTGTTTTACCAAAAGTAGGTGCAACCGATGTTGGTGTAGAAGACATGGCATCCATTAAAAGAGAGAATGCCAAAGTAGCCTCATCATTCCATATAAATGATATTTTCTTAAAGAGATATGTGAGTGGACTTGAAATGCATGCATAATTCTTAACAAATGATCAATAATATCATGTAAGTCTAAAAAATCTTCTAAGAACCTTGATTTTCTTAGGAATAGGTCATTTTGTAATAGCTTGCATCTTTTGAGGCTCCAACTTCACTCCTTCCTTTAAAACAATATGAACCAACTACACGAATTCTTATTTCCCAAAAGCACATTTGGATATTTTTACATAAAAATGATTGTTCTCAATAATTTATATAGCTTTTCCACATGTTTACTAGTGTGTTATTCCCATGATTTATTATAAATATGTGTATTATCAAAGAAAACCAACAAAAATGTTATAAGATGGGATCAAACAAATTTGTTCTTAAGTAGAGTCCGCCGAACTTCAAACGGCGATAAACCATAATTCAAACCAAATTCGAGTTCCAAAATAGCCTACTGACGTCGGCCAATTTTGTGACGCGAAAACCAAATGAATTCCGCCCTAATCTTTTTTGGGTCCGAAGTTGGGCTGGCATACGGAGGGAGAGTTGTGACACGAATTTCTTATCAAATTCGCCCTAATCTTTTTCGGGTCTGGATTTCCACTGCGCGAGCGGCCCAAACAAAGATCATCTCCTATTCCTCTGTGACGAAACCATCATACATGCTGACATCATCAATCAAAACCCGCCACCCTTTTTACTTTGTAAATAAAAAAAATTGTGTCTCCGTCATTTTCATTGTTCCGTGCGCTAGCCAGTCTTCCATGCAACAAAATTCAAAAACCAAATGTTAATGCTTGCTGACCATTACCTTGCTGAAGAGAATTGAAGCTGAGTATTTCAGGGTTCTTCTGTCATAACTAGCGCCTGTTTAAACACGTTTCATTTCCCGTAAACAGGTATTTATTCCAATTCCCCGCTAAACTCTGTAAAAAATCCTGGTTTTAGTTTTAATTCTGCACTAAGGTTTGAAAAGAAGTTCAGTTTGGTCTTTTTCGTTCCCAGAACTGCAATTATATTCCCAAAACTGGTAATTGTGCCCCTTTTCCACAAAAACCCTGAAATTCCATTTCTGAATCCACAAAAACCAGAAATGGAAGTTCCTATAGCTCTGAATGTCGTGCCCATCAATGCCCCTCACAAGGACTTGGATTATTTGCCTTTAGCCGATATGGATTTTCAAATTAAGGACTTGCGTCTCAGTGAGAATCCTCTTCGAATATTTTGTCACTGTAGAGACAATTATTTGAATGGTTCTGACATCTTTGGACTTTGGGAATCAAATCTTCCTATGTACCTTATCCCCTCAGTCCATATTTTTCCTGAGTTAATCCATTATTGCTATGCAAATTATGATCCCAACCAACGAGTAGTTTTATCCCCAAGTAAAAATTTCCTTTTCCCAATAACTACTCAGTCCATAAATGAAATGCTACAATTCCAACTTGGTCAAGATCTCACTCCCTTGTCCATGGCTGAATTACTTGAGAAATCTACTAAGTTATCCCATGAAGAGTTAAACCGCCTATGCCAAACCTTCATGTTACCAGAGCATCAGCCTAAAAACCCTCCCCCTTATGGTTATAGTTTCTTTACTGATGAGGGTAGACTTATTTTAAACATGATATCTTCCATAATGGGCTTCAATACTAGTGAGTATGTTGATCAGTTAACCATAGCATTGTTATCCATTTTTACCCCTGGACAGCCTCCTGATATCAAGTACGATTTTGCATCTTATATTGCTGACAAAATCCATGATCAGTTCATGATATTTGAGAATGAGAGAGTATTTAAGTATTCTTCAGTCATATATCATCTCATGATTTACTTTCAGTCAGAAAATTTCCCTTTTTATGTTAAGAAACTTGATGCCAAAGGGAATCCTAGGTTAGTCATCTTTTGGTATGCCATTACTTACAATTCCTCTGATTCTCCTTATTCCTATAATGAGTTTGTCGACCTTTTTGTTCATCCTGCAACTACCTTGTTGACAGGAGTCTCTCCTCCTAGAATTAACAATGAAATCAAGAAAATCCTTCAGCTCTCAAAGCAGTACAAGATAGGTGACTGGTACCTATATCAAAACTACACAGAGATTAGGATATATGGATGTGAATTATGCCCATTCAAACTGCCCAAGTATGTCCCAATGAGACTCTTTGCATTAGAATATTTCAGGCAGATGAATAATTCATATATAATTCATTTTTGCAATGAAAAGAAAAAGGCTCAACTCAGGATCAAGAGCCAATTAGGTCCCTTCATTTGTAACTCTAGGGAAGCTGGAAAGGAAGCCGAAAGGATTTTAGAAGACTATCTCAGACTACAAAAGAGTTTCTACTGGGTTCCTTATGATCCAAACAGATTTATCTGTGATAGAAGAATGAAAAATAAACTGTCACCATACATCCATCAAAGAATCCCAGAAATAGAACAATATGCTAATATGGATGAATGGACAGAAGGGACATTGGTTGAAAAAGATAGTGAGCAGGTCAATTTTTAAAATGTAATGAAAGATATTGAAGAGATACTTGACCTAGAATCTTTTGGACAGGTGCAGGGATCTTCTTCAGCCAGGAATTTACAACAAAATTTGCAGGAGATTAGTACAGTAGCAGTAGAATCTAAAGGAAAAGAAAAGGAGCCTGATATACAAATAATTGAAAAATTCATAACGACAGCGCAACCAGAGACTTCTAAAGAACAAGGTCAAGGACAAATTCCTCCTACTCAGATCAGTGAGCCAGAAATTTCTATTTTACAAACTCCTCTGAATATAGAAAAGGGAAAAAAGAGAGAGGCTGAAACAACTACTCCTATTGGTGGCTCTTCTGAACAACAAGATGTTAAAAGGCAAAAATTAACTCCCCTTCCAGAAGATGAATCATTTCAGGAAATCCCTGACAGCCAGGGAAGAGAAGACAGTCAGCAAACAGGTACAGGTAGTGGGACATCCACTAATTTTCAAAAACAGGAAATACAGAGGCAACAAAGTGCAGAAATATCTTCTTTCAAACCTCCAGTAAAAACTGCCTGGGACATCAAAAGAACATTCATCAATATAAAGGCCAGGAACGATCCACTTAGACTTAAAGTGTACAACCAAATTTTGAAGATGGCTCCGAAAAATCAAGAAATATTGATGTCAACTTATGACATCCAACAGGGTAAGATGTTAATGAGCCATTTCAAGCCCAAGGTGCAGCAGCCTCAGATAGCTGCAGATTACGTTAGGACTAATTTTGAAGTCTTAGCAAAGGATATCCGTCCTTTAGATCAAATTGAGCTACACAAGCAAACATGTGAGATGATTTATTCTACTCCGACGGATAAATCAATGATGACCCATAAGCTGCATGATTCTTTGGATAATAATAATACACAGTTGCAGCTTGAAAAAGCCTCCTCCCAGGCTAAGGATAATAGAATCAAAACTTTAGAGGAAATAACCATTATTTTGGGTCATAATCCTAAAGATGTGAAAGGTATTGAAGCTTTGATCAAGAGAAAAGATGATGATATTGCAGCTTTGAGAAAACAATTAAAGTTACCGGCCTCAAGACATCCACAGACTGCAAAAATCATCAAACAAAATTCTGAGGAAGAACTAATGGATTTGCTCTTAAAATTGAATGAGCAACTTACCGCAACTGAAAAAGATCTTGAGAATGCATTAAAATATAAGCAGGCAAATATTCCAGTATCTACAACAGGAGTAGTGACAGGTACAGCAACAACAGGTCAGCCAGCAGAATTGTCACAGAGCAACACTACAAATTTGAACACTTATGAATTAACAAAGTCAATGGAAGATATGAAACTTCAGGCCATAGAGCTTCACAAAACAAAGGAACAATTGGCCACTCTAGAACATAAATATGATCTTTCAAAAATGAGTGTTGCTGATAAAACAAGAGAAGTGAACAAATTAGAAAAGATAGTCAAAGCATTGGAAAAGGATCTCACATTGGAGAAACCTTTAAAAGAAATAAATGATATTCTTTGGGATAATATCATTCAATCAATAAAGGATGTTTGGTCCTCAATTCAAATAATGGATGAACAGAATAAATTAGTTAAATTGGCTCTGGATGAGATTGAGAGATCAAGACAAGAGTTGGGAAATATGCCAGAAGAGGCCAATAGACTTATGCATTTTTTGAATACTCGGACTAAGAATCAACTTGTAGAAATTGGTATTCAGGACAGGATTGGAACAATTCTGGAAATAAAGAGAGTTTTTACTAAAAGAAATCTCGTACAGAATTTAGAACGAAGGTGCTCAGATATGCAAGAAGAAATCATTGCCTTCAGAGAAAGATTGAATATTTTGTTAAATAGAGGATTGCCCAGTCCTATAGTTGCAGAAGATAAGATAATGGACCTTGATAGTTATGTTGAAAAATTGAACAAATATGCTGATAATCAAGCTAGTTCTTCAACCAGTTCATCAATAGCAGCATTGCCTACAGGGAAAAACCTTCATGACATATTGGAGAATTTATTTTATCTTGAGCATGAAGTAAATCATTTGTTCCCAAATCAGCCTAATTTCTTCAGATATACTAAGGCTAATGAAACACTAAGAAAGTTGCAAAGGACCAGAGTGCCAGAAGTTCAATGGTGGGAAGAAATGATGGAACTTTTGTAAAAAATTATCCTTAGATAAATTTTTGCCTATTTACCACAGTATATCATGATAAAAAGGATAAAAGGATGAACAAAGGTCAAAGAGTATCAGAGCAGTTAAAGAGTATCAGTGAAATGAAATAATCAACATAGAATTACTAAATAGGACAGCAGCAAGCCAAGATATAGGGCCTGCCTCCAGCACATTCTTAAAAGAAGGAAACAGCACAACATCAGTTATCATTTTTCTTATCTACGAGACCATATGTCTCTATATTGTTGTAAAATACTTATTAGTTATCCTAGATAATATCTCAATTTTTTATGAGATATTTTGTATGATTTTTTGTATAAATACTCCATCAATTGGAGTAGTAAGTGTGGATTCATATACTTTGCAGTAACATTGACTTTTTCAGAATAAAGTGTTGTTGGAGAAATTTCTTTGTGGCTTGCTGGATGATGAATTGATGCTAGAGACTTTTTACAGGATTCATGTGTCTGTAAAACAACATTTTTCATGGAATGTTTTACTTCATATAATATATTCAAAACAACCTTTTTTCTCTTGTGAAAAAAAAATGATTAATGTTTATCACTCTGCCTTCAAAACTAGCGATGTTGGTCTATGTTACTGGTTTATTGATATGGTCTGATGGTATTTTTATATTTTGGACATATCACACTCCTCACATGATTAGCGTTTTTCATTGTTCAAGGATTTTGGGTACTTTAATTTGTATTTGGAACAATGGACGTCGGTACTCTATCTATTGCTTTACTATTCTACATATTGCTATTTCACTTTCTTATAGATGCCTCGAGCATATTTGGATGCTTTCTCAGATTGTCGATAATCTCCATGTGGACCGTTACTGGGTTTTATATCAAATCCATGTATGTGACATGGGGTATTTTTCTATCACTGTCTGGGGTGGGACTTCCACATTTCTGGATGGATATTTGGGTTCCAATCTTCAGATGTGAAAATGTAATGACTTCATGGACTGTTTTACTTCATATAATATATTCAAAACAACATTTTTTGTCTTGTGAAAAAAAAAATGATTAATGTTTATCACTCTGCCTTCAAAACTAGCGATGCTGGTCTATGTTGCTGGTTTATTGATATGGTATCATGGTCTTTTTATATTTGGGACATATCACACTCCTCACATGATTAGCGTTTTTCTCTGTTCAAGGATTTTGGGTACTTTAATTTGTATTTGGAACAATGGACGTCGGTACTCTATATGTTGCTTTACTATTCTACATACTGCTATTTCACTTTCTTATAGATGCCTCGGGAATATTTGGATGCTTTCTCAGATTGTCGATAATCTCCATGTGGACCGTTACTGGGTTTTATATCAAGTCCTTGTATGTGACATGGGGTATTTTTCTATCACTGTCTGGGGTGGGACTTCCAATTTTCTGGATGGATATTTGGGTTCCAATCTTCAGATGTGAAAATGTAATGACTTCATGGACTATTTTACTTCATATAATATATTCAAAACAATGTTTTTTCTCTTGTGAAAAAAAAATGATTAATGTTTATCACTCTGCCTTCAAACTAGCTATGCTGGTCTATGTTGTTGGTTTATTGATATGGTCTCATGGTATTTTTATATTTTGTACATATCACACTCCTCACATGATTAGCGTTTTTCTCTGTTCAAGGATTTTGGGTACTTTAATTTGTATTTGGAACAATGGACGTCGGTACTCTATTTGTTGCTTTACTATTATACATACTGCTATTTCACTTTCTTATAGATGCCTCGGGCATATTTGGATGCTTTCTCAGATTTTCGATAATCTCCAGAGTTTCATTTTTTTTTTTTTAAATTGAACCTGTCGTCGCTATACCGACGCCTTGTAAGCGTCAGAATTAAGACAGATTAGAAACGTTGGAAGAGCGACAGTATAAACACGTCGGACGAGCGATGTTCAAAACGTCGGACCACATTTCGTCGGAATTGCGACAGTTTACAAACGTCGGAAGAGTGACGTCCAAAACATCGGACCACATTTCGTCGGAATTGTGGCAATTTACAACCGTCGGAAGAGCGACGTCCAAAACGTCGGACCACATCGCTTCGGAATTGCGACAGTTTACAAACGTCGGACGAGCGACGTTCAAAACATCGGACCACATTTCGTCGTAATTGTGAGAGTTTACAGACGTCGGAAGAACGACGTTCAAAACGTCGGACCACATTTCATCGGAACTGTGACCGTTTACAAAGGTCGGAAGTGCGGCGGATTGGGAAACGTCGGAAGAGTGACGCTTTTTTGGAAGCGACGGAAAAAGTGTCGATAGTGAGACACTTTTTAATTGTGTCGGAACTACGACGGTATGGTAAACCACGTTTTTCCCGCCCTCGAACTGTCGCTCTTGCGACGACTATGTGTTGGAATAGCGACGAATTGGCCATCGGAATTTCCGCCAAATTTTCTAGTGAAGGTCTGGATGTTGTAGTATTTAAACCTACTGTTCATTCTTGGCCTTTGATTTCCAGCATTGGGCCCTCGACTTTAAATACTTTAAATGATTTTAATAATAAAGATAATAACTTGAATAATAGTAAGAGCATTAATCATATTAATAATAACTTGAATAAAAATAATAGCAATGTTATTAACAATAATAATAATATCAACGATGTTAATAGCTATAATAATAGTATTAATAATTATAGCAATTATAAGAGTAATTGCAAGAATAATAATATTGATAATTATAATGATAAGAACCTTAACATTAATAATTATAACACCAATAATAGTAACTTAAATCCTTTCTCCTCCCCCTCGAATAAGGATGTTTTTAATCTTTCTATTTTTTCTTTTGATCGTCATGTCTACAGTTTGTTAGAAAAGGGTCTTAATTTTGCTCTTGCTCCTAAAAAAATCCCCATTCAAGACATAATTTGTGATATTGAATACGAGGTTAGGGATTTACCTATGGCCACTAAAGACACTATCAGGCAATATGATGCCATGATCCTCAGAAAAGCTAAGCCCCCTAAGAGCAACATTAGCAAACCAGAGTTTGAGGGTCTAAAATCCTTAAACAATAACCATGACATTGTTGTTCTTAAGGCGGATATAGGAGGTGCTATGGTTATTTTAAACAAAGAGGATTATCGTAATAAGATGTTGGATCACCTTCTTAATAGCGGGAGCTATAAGAAGCTGGACAAAAATCCCCTTAAAAAAGTTTCAAAAGTTGTTTCTTTGGCTATAAAATCGAGTAGCTCTGTTGGCTCCCTCATTAAAAAGTTATTGAGAGTAACCCCCTCACTCCGAGGATTTATGGTCTTCCTAAAATTCATAAGGATGGAGTTCCCCTTCACCCTATTGTCAACACCATAGGTGGTCCAACTTATTTACTCGCTAAATTTCTAGCTAGTAAGCTTAAACCCCTTGTGGGTAAAACCTCCTCCTTTATCAAAGACTCCTCCTCTTTTATTAATGAATTGAAAGAAATGAAATTGGATCCTGATGATAGGTTTGTAAGTTTTGATGTTGTCTCATTATACACTTGCATCCCCATAAGGAAGCCATCGATGTCATTTCTCGAGTCACGGATTCCAATACTGCTCATCTTGTTGGAATCTGTCTTACATCGACCTTCTTTAGTTTTGAGGGTGGATTCTTTAAATAGACTTGTGGTGTGGCCATGGGTTCCCCCCTTTCCCTTGTGGTGGCTAATTTTTTCATGGAAGACTTCAAATCCATAGCTCTTTCCTCCTCCCTTTTTCAGCCTAGGCTTTGGAAAAGGTTTGTTGATGACACTTGTGTAGTTTGGCCTCATGGCAAGGAGAAATTGGACCTTTTCTTCCAGCATCTTAATGATCAATCTGACTACATTAAGTTCACCATGGAATTTGAAGATGATGGTAGTCTGCCCTTTTTGGATGTCCTTATTTCTAGGAATGAAGATGGTTCTTTCTCTCATCGAGTCTTTAGAAAGAAGACATACACTGAGCAGTATTTACATGCTAGTTTTCACCACTTCCCTGCTCAGAAGCTTGGGGTTCTTAGTACCCTAGCCACCAGAGCCTTTAGAATCTCTGATCAACACCACTTTGAAGGTGAAAAATCTCATCTCCTTAAATTTTTTAATAAGAACGGTTATAGCATGAGTCAATGTCTTAAGGCTTTTCAAAAAGCTGAAAAAGGTCCTAGTGTTAAGAAAGATCCTTGTGATCGGTTACCTTGAGTTCACTTTCCGTTTATCCAAGGTACTACTGACAAAATCGAAAGGATCCTAAAGAGACATAATGTTTCCTCAACCTTCAAGCCCTCCCGCACAATTCGGAGTTCGTTTAGATTGGTTAAAGACCCGATTTTCTCTAAGGATGGTAAAGGTGTTTACTTGATTTCGTGCTCTTGTGGGACCCCTTACATAGGTGAAACTGGTCGACCAATTAATCAAAGAATTCATGAACATGTTGCCGACCTTAAACATTGTAGATCATGCTCCTCTGCCCTAGCAGAGCATGCTGTGAAGACAAATGATCTCATTTGCATTGAAGATGCTCAGGTTATTATGAAGATTGACCATTTTCACCATTGTAAGTTGAGGGAAGCCCTGGAAATCAAAAAGAGGCTGGTTAACCTAAACAGAGATGATGGGTGGAGTGTTAGCAGATGCTAGATTCATGTCCTTCACTCTTAGTTGTTTTTTCTCTTCCCTTTTTCTCCCCCTTGTCTTCTCCTCTGCATTGGCTTTTTTTTTTTAATGATATTCATAACATATTAATATAGTATATAAAATTCAAATATAAATATTAAACAAAAATTTATTTAATTTCCTAATAATTTGAATAATTAGGAGTTTTTTTTTTCATAACATATTAATATAATATATAGAATTCAAATATAAATATTAAACAAAAATTTATTTAATTATTATAAATAAATAAATAAAATTCAATTATTATTAAAAATTAAATTAAACAATTATTTCAAATAAAATATAATTATTATTTTATTAAAAATAAATAAATAAAATATTATAAAATAAATAAATAAATATATAAAATTCAATATATATATCTTCTAGTCAAACTAGCCGTTAATTTTCAAACAGCTAGTTGGAGTTTTCCTTATCTATTTAAATGGGTTCCCTGATCAGATTTCTCATCTTGTCCTGATGATGAACCAGACTGGCTAGTTCGAAAAGCGTTGACCTAATTTATTTTGATGTGATTTTTACCGAAAATTTTTATTCATTAATATTTGTATTTTCATTATGCCGAAAATTTATGTATGTAAAATAATTATTAAAAGAAAAAACATTAATGCGAGAAAATTAACAGTTATAATTTAATGCACAATATTGTATTAATAGTAAAGTTAATAAGATTAAGTGTAATAGTTATTGCAATGCGGAGTTTAACTCATTAATTATTAATTATTAATAAAAAGAAGTTAGTAGCTATAGTATTATAAAAGTTGTCCTTGTAGAATAATTATCAAAATAAAGCATTAATGACATAGAATTAATAGTTATAATTAAATGTATAATAGTCTATTAATAGTAAGTTAATAATAGTTAAATGTAATAGTTATTACAATGCAAAATTTAACTCATTAAATTTTAACTACTAATGAAAATCTTTAATCACTATAATGTTATAGGTTAGTAGGATTCATTGTAATAACTATAATATTATAAAAATGTAATAGTTTCATGAAACTACTGTTTTTTTAATTATTACAGTTATTAATAATTATAATTCATTTTGCTATTACTATTATGTTATTATCATTTATAGCTTCATAATTAGCTTTGGATAGCTAATTAATTAATAGATATTAGTTATTATTTATGCTTTTATTTATATTTTTATCTATATTTTTTTGCTTTCATTTTCATTGTGTAGAGTTATTGCTAAAATGGTTGAAATTGAAATAACCAATTTAAAAAGTCAAACACATCAAGCATATGCATCTCTCTACACAATGAAAGCTTTCCCGACAAAGCGTTGTGCACAAGCTTCAACAATAGTTTAATTGACATGAAATGTTCCTAAAATTTTTCAAAGAGGGGTGTGTTTTTTTTGGCAATTGTGATACTCTTAGAGATATTTATGTGGAGAAATGTGTGTTTTTCTCATTTCTGCATAACCATTCACTTATGTTGTGCAATTTGTTGACACCTAATCCTATGGGATGGGTGTGGATATGTATTTTTGTATAATAAATAATAGTAGGAAATAAGGAAGGCCAAGAGTCATTGGGAGATGAATCCCAATAGCCTCACCTCCATGTATAAATCCATATGCATTCTTCAGCTAATACACATTCTGATTTTGAGGAGTTACCTCCTGGTTTGACATGGTATCAGAGCCAGCTCCACTACTGGCATTTCTGCCTGTGGTGTAACTCCCTCTCCTTTGCTCAGTCAATTTTTTAGTAATAGTTTTTGCTGCTCCTTAATTGCTAGACTGTTATTCTGCATTTTTTTTCTCTGTATAGCCCTGACATTTGTAGCTCCAGCTCCTGCAGCTCCTGAAGACTCTGCAATCTTGCAGTTCCTAAAACACTACAAATTGCAGGCTCCTCTACCATTCTGCAAAGATTCCATTTCAAAATTTTTTGTAACGGCCTTTTGGCCTCCTCCATTCTCCATTGACTAACTCCATTCCCTCAGCTTTCTCCCTACATTCCACATTCATCCCTCACCTCTCAACATACAGCGCCCTCCCATCCCACAACTCTGCGCCCTCTCCCCTACCCTGCGTCCATCCTACCACTGCGTGTATTTTTCCTCTTCTCCATACCCGTCTCCCACATCGACTTCCCCTCCGCTGCACATGCAACACCGCCCTCCATTCCCTTCTGCAACGATTATATACAAAGCCATCTGCGTTTTTACAATACTGGTATCAGCGTTTATATACAACACTATCTGTGGTGTCGTGTTTGGCACCGTTGCAACGCAATACGCACAACGCTGCCTCCATACGCACAATGTTGTCATTCATATCATGTTGATTGTCATTCATATCAGTTATACACACTCTTATACGCACTCTGCGACTCTTATACGCACAACGCTGCCTCCATATCACTTACGCCCTTTCAGATATATTTAATACGCTGTCATTCCAATACACACAGTCGTCTTATCATACAACGCTACCTCCTGGTTTTCTGTCCATACAACAGTTACGCCGGTTTGACATATTCAATACGCCCATGTTCATATTCAACACCGCCACTGTTCATATTCAATACCGCCGGTTTGACATATTCAATACCGCCACTGTTCATATTAAACGCTGTCCATTGATACGCTGTATTATTCCACTGTCATATATATGTTTTATATGTTTTATGTTCCATATATATTAATACAACCCGCTCCATTTGTAAACACAGTCTATTCCTCCTCTCCATTTGTAATATAACATTTCATTTGTAATACTCCGCTCCATTTTTAATATTCACTTCCCATTTGTAATATAACATTTCATTTGTAAACGCAGTCTATTCCTCCGCTCCATTTGTAATATAACATTTCATTTGTAATACTCCGCTCCATTTGTAATATTCACAATTAAACTTTTAATAATTTGAATATATAGTTTTATTTTTTGTTTTCAAAATTAAAAGTAATTAAGTTTTTAATAATTTGAATATATAGTTTTATTTATGTTTTGGAAATTAAAAAAAAATTGGATTTTTATATGTAATAGCTATTGCATTGTGCATTAACTCATTAATTATTAACTATTAATAAAAAGGCTAATAGCTATAGTATTATAATAGTTGTCCATGAAAAATAATTATCAAAGAAAGCATCAATTAGGGAGAATTAATAGCCATAATCAAATGCACAATAATCTATTAATAGTCAAGTTAATAATAGCTAAACATAATAACTATCGTAGTCTAGAGTTTAACTTATTAATTATTAACTATTAATCAAATGCACACTAGTCTATTAATAGCCAAGTTAATAATAGTTAAATGTAATAACTATTGCAGTGCCTAGTTTAACTCATTAATTATTAACTATGAATGAAAATAGTTAATTGCTATAGTATTATAGGTTAGTAGGTTTCATTTTAATATCTATAGTATTATAAAAATGTAATAATTTCAAGAAACTATTGTTTTTTTTTTAACATAATCAGTTGCTATTTTGTATTCCAAAAAAGAGTAGGAGAAGCTCCATGTTTACATGCTAGACTGCTTGCAGTGCAGTGGAGGAAGTAGCTACAACAAAATGCTACATTTCCCTTGTTTCTAATTTTCAAGAAGAGCTAAAATACAGACAATGCATATATGTAGACAAACTGAAACAGAAGAAAGACAAATTTCAAGGACATGCTCAATAATGTGAGAGGAGGTTAATCAATGCTGATATGGCGCCTTGTTGAGGCATCAATATTGTCTTCATTGCCAAGATTCCTTATGTTGTTGGAGCTGGAGCTATGAGCTGTGTGCTTTTCCAAGATGTATTTGAGTATTTGGACTGATTCTTCAGCATGAGCACACCTATTGGAGAGTGCATTATACTGTTTTTGAAGAGAAGTAAATCTGTGGAGGAAGACATTAACATTTGCTTCATGTTTTTCATCTAATATTTTGACCTCTGTTTGCAGCTTTGCATCGAGGATTTTCTGGTGAGCTCTGATTTGTTCAAGCTTAGCTTGAAGATCCGCGCAGTGGAGGCAGTCTTCACTGCGAGCCATGATGGAGGTGATTGCTAAGAGGAGGGAAGGCACAAAAATTTCAGAAGGCAATGAGGTGCCAGGACTGCAAAGGCGCAACTTCAGAAGGACGATTAGAGGGACAACAACTGCAAAGGTGGAAGGCTGAGGAGAAGCAGGGAATGGCGCCAGAATAGCTGAGCGCAGTAGAGAAATGTGGAAGGGAAGGATAAGGGTGAGAGAATCCAAGGAGTTAGACAGAGGCGTAAATCAAGGGAGGGAATTATCACGCAAACAAAGAGCAAGGGGATGACAGAAGGAGCAGGGAGTAGAATAATAAATAGAACAATGAAAGAAGAGGAAGGCAGCTCAGGGGGGATCCCAAAACGATAAGGTCACAGGAAGGCATATGGAGGGGGTACAAAAATGACAAAGGAGCACAAAGTGAGAGATCGGATAAGATCTGAAAATAGTATGCAGCAAGATCATGGCAGAGGAATGTGATTTAGGACATTATTGCTAAAAAATTACCCCGAGTTTCAAGCGCAAGCTCTGTTGGCGAGGAGATAAACATCCTTGTTATTTTTTCGGAGGATGTGATAGAAGGTTGTGTCTTTCATACCTTATAAAAGAATGTGGCATCTGCTGATTGTCTAGTGGAGGGCTATGTTTTTTTGTTGGACGATCATGATTCATCAAGTTGATGATAATGGAGGAATCACCAAAAACCATAGCATTTGAAATGTTGAGCTTCTTTAGGTGATACAAACCTTGGAGAAGGGCAAAGGCCTCCACTCTGTTGTTGGAGAGGGTGCCAAGACCCCATTCAAAGGTTGTGAGTATGGTACCTTTCGCACTTCTAATGATGCCTCTCACCCATGCAATGCCTGAATTCATTTTTTAAGCACCATCAAATAAAAGAGTAGGTCTTGTGCTTCTATTAATCCAATTGATGAATTCCACTTCTTTGAGCCAAATTTTCCAGCTTGTGTCTATGACGGAGGGCTGATTTGAAGGAGGCTTAAAACTGTTAGCTCTATCCCAAAGATTTCCAAGGAAAATCCTTTCCTCAACACAGAGCTCACTATAGTCAATTCGGCTGTTGCATTTGGTAGAGATTGTTTCAAGGGTAAGGCTCCATGACTTGCTGCAAACTTTCCTGAAAGAAGGATCTTTGTTTCTAAATATCTTCCTGTTCCTAGTAAGCCAAATATTCCATAAAACTACGTATGGCAGGGTGTCCCAGACCCTCTTCGAAATATTTCTCTTCTTTTTCCCCCATGGATAATTGTTCTTCCAAGATTGGAGAACCTCTGCAATTGAAACATGAAGCGCCCATCAAGGATGGAAGGAAGGGATGAGCTCAATCCAACAACGAGAAGCAAAGGGACACCCAATAAAGAGATGGAGAGCTGATTCTTCAGCACTTTCACAATTTGGGCACCTTGAAGGTCTGGACACACCTCTTTTCTTGAGATTTTTTGAGGTTAAAATTTTATCTTTCGAGAGATTCCATATGAAAATCTTGATCTGGGGAATTGCTTCTAATTTCCATACTGCTTTCCAATTGGGCCAAATAGAAGCAGGATAATAGTCCTTGCATAGTTGCTGGTAGGCGACTTTGATGGTAAATGTTGAGCTTGAGGGGTCCCATCGAAATCCATCAATGCTGTCTTTTTTTAAAGGAGCTGAGCCATAAAGGTGAGATTGGAGGATGCCAAGATCAGCTTTAAGATGGGCTGGGAATTTGGGGAATTTCCAACCAGTTTAGATTTCAGTTTTGTTGTCCCATTTGGAGAATTGACTTAAGAGGCTGAGGCCCATATTTTTGAGATGAGAGATGATGCGTTGGGTGCCAGGCCTGTCTAAGATGGGAATTTGTCCCATAATTCGGTCTTTCCCTATGTTGATGGAGTTGCCTCCCATGGGAACTTTAAAGGGATTTTGGGCTAAAAAAGGAATGGATTTTTTGCAGAGGACCCAAATTTTAGAGCAAGGTCTATTAGGGATGTCATGGTAGAAAAGGTGCTGCCAGGTAGAATTAAGGTATTTTACCTCCATGAATTTTTTCCACCAAGCTTGATTCCCACTGATAATCCTCCAAAAATTCTTCCCTCCAAAGGCTTGGTTTAGGAGCTTGGGAGAGCAGACTCCAATTCCTCCATGCTCCTGGTATTAGATTACTTGTCTCCATTTGACAAGATTGTACTTTTTCTTTTCATACTTTCTGCCTTGCCATAGAAAGTGCCTAATGATAGTTTCGAATTTGAGATGGATGATAGTAGGGGCATGAAGGAGGGTGAAGTGATACAAAGGCAGAGATGAGAGACCAGATTTAAGGAGGGCAAGACACCCTGCTAGATTGAGCCATGATGAGCCCCATTGTTGAACTTTTCTCTTCATTTTGTCAATAGTAATATTCCATACTTCAGCCTTTAAGGGGGTAGCACTAACAAGCATGCCCAGATAGGTGAAGTGGTCCAAATTCAGATTGCAAGGGACACCAAAGATGTTATAAATACTATGAATGGTTTGATTAGTGTCATTCCAACCATAAATGCAACATTTTGATGATTGATCAAACCTCCGGAATAGAGAATGAATTTGTCCAAGACAGTTTTAAATCGTTTTGCAATTATACTAGATGCTCCGACCATCAGAAGAGTGTCATCTGCAAATTGGGAATGATTCATATTTTTGACACCGTTGCAAAATTTGATGCCCGTAATGAGGCCAGCTCACCTCATATGATCTAGGGCCTTACTAAAGGATTCCACCATGAGGATGAAAAGGTATGGGGAAAGATGGCAACTTGCCTTAAACTTCGAGAGGATTGAAAGGAGGTAGCTTGTTTGCCATTGACGAGAGGAGATATCCAAGGCCTAGAGATGCAAGAGTTGATGAGGGCAAGAAAGTTTGGGTCAAAACCCATTTTTTGGAGAACAGCCAGAAGAGAAGAGTGCCTGACCCTGTCGAAGGCATTGGCAAGATCAAGCTTTAAAATAAAACCTTTTTTTTGTGTGAGATGCTTGAGTGAATTTCTTCTTGAACGAGGAGGATGGAATCAGTAATTTTCCTTTGGGAGATGAAGCCTCCTTGATTTTCCGAAATGAGGCTATGAAGGTGTGGTTTGAGGCGCATGGCAAGAATTTTAGTGATGATTTTATAGGAGGAGTTGCAAAGGGAGATGGGCCTGAATCTAGAGAAGGAGCAGGGGCGATTTTATTTGGGGATAAGGGCAAGGAAGGTAGAATTGGTGTAGCCCCCAATTTTCTTCTTCCTTTGGCTCCATTGAATCATTTTGGCAAATTCCTTTTTTATTAGATCCCAATAAGTTATGTAGAAGCTAATATAAAACCCATCTGGCCCAGGGGCTTTATCTGGATGCAAGGCCCAAATTGCATTTTTGACCTCTTCTTCATCGATCTCTTTGTTGAAAGCACTATTCATTTCCTCAGTAATCATGGCTGGAAGGTATTGCAGAAGATCAAAGTAATCTTCTGGTTTTTTTGTCTTTGTTAGGAGGTATTTGTACTGCTTGGTGGCAACACTTTTAATTAATTTTTGATCTGTTTGCATGTAACCTTCTGCATCGATGATGGTGGCAATGTTATTCCTAGATTTTCAAACTGTGGCTTGCTTGTGAAAAAAGGCTGTATTTTTATCACCAGCTTGAAGCCATAGATTCCTTGATTTGACTCGCCATTTCTCCTCCTCTTTTTGGTTGGCTTTGTAGAGCTACCAATAGAGGTCTTTTTCCTAGATGAGGAGATCTTGATTAAGGCCATGAATATCGATGCTACTATGGACATCATCCAATTTGGAATTAATTTCGATCTTGGCCTTCTTCGACTCTTTGTATTGAGTTTTGGCCTAGTCTTTCAAGGCCAATTTAGTTTTTTTTTAACTTGGTTTCCCATATGAAGGAGGGAGAGCCTTCAATGTGTTGCATCCAAGTATTACGCACCAGCTGGTTTGCTTCCGGGATTTCATTCCAGAGTGGGCTGTATTTGAAGGGAATGGGCCTGAGAGAGTGATGGTCACCAAAAGTGAGGGTGATGGGGTAGTGATCAGAGGCTGAAAAGGGGAGAACGGTGGCAACGACAATGGAGTAATATGAGAGGAGAGTGATAGCAACCAGAATTATGTCAAGTCATTCCATGATATTTCCTCTCCCAATTCTTCTATTGCTCCAAGTATATCTATGATTTTTTGGGACAATATCAACCAACTTGTGGTCTTGCATGATGAATTAAAGTTGATCTCGAGAAGGGTCTGGATTGAAACAACCTCCCCTTTTCTCACTTGCGTGGAGGATTAAATTGAAATATCCTCCCATTATAATGTTGTTGTTCTCCTCACTATCTATGTCTTCTTTAATGGAGTTCCAACAAATATCTTTGTCTCTATAATGATTGGGGCCATAAAAATTGTAAACAGTAATTTCTTTCTAATCTCTGTAACTTTCTAGACTCACTTTGATCCAATTCTGCTTTACTGTAGTGTCTTTATGCTTCCATATGTTGTGGTTCCAAAGGGTGGCTAACCCACCAGAGGCTCCCCTTGATTTAGATAGGGTGCCACCATAATGATTCATTTTGTCCATTATTGTCTTCATTTCTAGATCTCCCTGCTTTGTTTCCTGTAGGAGCATAATTTTTGGTTTCTCTTGATTTATTAAGTCTCTTAGGGCTGCTAAGTTGGAGGGATGCCCTAGGCCCTTGCTGTTCCATGAGAGAACTTTCATCATTACAAAAATGTTATTCGGAGAGCTGCTTTCCCTCCTTGTTCCTTTTGTCCTATATCCTTGCTATTCTGCCCCAATATGTAAGTTTCAATGGGGTTCTGAGTTCCCAATGCTATATCCTTTTGTGTGTTTTCATCACGGTGCTGCTTTGAATATTTCCTTCTAGGGCCATGCTTTTTAGTGTTTTCTAGCGTTGCTCCATGCTCTTTCATAGAGTTTCTTGTGATTCGGATAGAAGAAGGATCTGGGGAGGGGGAAGGAGGGTCAGGGATGGAGAGAGTGGGACGAGGAGAGCCAGGTTGGGAGGGGGAGGTAAGAATGGGGGGATCCTCATCAGGGGGCGAAATGGAGGAAAATGGATTGGAGAGGTCTAGCATGGATTTGGGGGGCGGGGGAGAGGATGGAGTAGTAGCTTGATGGATTGGATTTGAGACCTTGAGAGAGGAGGAGGTGGAGGGGTTAGATTTAGGAGGAGGCACTGCAGGGGTGTTATTCTTAGGGTTAGGGGTGGTTTTCTTTCTCTTCATAGTTTCCCATTGCAAACCAGTCATCAATAATTTTTGAACAATGATTAGCAAAGTGACCATACTTGTGACATACATTTAAACAGGATCTGCTCATAGTCGAGTTGTTGAATATGCGTCAATTCATCGAATTTTAGCTTGATAGCCTCGGGAAGGCCTTTGCCTAGATCCACCTCCACATATATCTTGGCACAGGCTTGCATGTTATCCTTTGGCTCACTTCGGTCTATGAATTTTCCCACTGCGTTCCCGATGGCTCGAACAGAATCATCCCACCAACAGTGTAGAGGGAGGTGCGGAAGGCACACCGAGACAGGTACAACATTTGGGACATCAAGTTCTAAGTCAAAACCTGGAGTCCATTTGTTGAGGTATAGGCCCCTGGTGTCCATAAAATAGGGTCCATTTCTGAAGATCAGGTCTTTATCTTATTTTGTCTCGAAGTGGAAGGTGAAGAAGCCCCTTCCACAGAAGTGAATGGAAATTTTTCCATTGATCTTTTCAGACCAGTTGTGCTCGACCCATCTTTGCACGGTCTTCGACGAGGGCCAAAGTCCAGTGAATTGTCCGATGAGGCCCTTCTCTACAAGAGAAAGGGTGGCCATGCGAGGGAGAGAAGGTGGAAGAACAACCTCCTATAATCCATCAAGCTTTTTCACAAATTTGGAGATCGCCGACCTAGGGCGAGGAGGGGCCAAAGAGTTTACAAGAGCAGAGAAGGTTTGGGCTTGGATCAGAGAAGTGGCCACCTCCGAGGAGGAATCCAGAGGGGCCATGCTCAAGCAAGGAGTAGCGATGAGTTGCAAGGGCGCCACAGGCAGAGCGTGGCTCAGGAGTAGCAAGGGCTCAGGCAGAGCAAAAAACCAGAGAATTGTAAAAAAAAAAGTAGTTTCAAGAAACTATTGTTGTTGTTTAATTATTAAAGTTATTAATTGTTATAGTTCATTTTACTATTACTATTGTGTTTCTATCATTAATAGCTTCATAATTAACTCAAGACAGCTAATTAATTAATAACTATTAGCTATTCTTTATGCTTTCATTTATATTTTTGTTGTTAATTTTTTCTTTCATTTTCGTCGTGTGGAGGCACTGCTAAAATGGTTGAAATAGAAATAACCAACTTGAAAAGTTGAATGGTTGAAGACTGTGAGTTGGAATTCAAAAGGGGGGTAGATTTAGCATTGTGAGGATAATTGCTTGTGCAAATAATTTAGCAAACAGAAAGCTCTGCACAAGAGGTAGTTTGCCACCAATTTATCAAAAGAAGAAAGCATTAATGTGGGAGAATTAAAATCTATAATTAAATGCACAATAGTCTATTAATATTCAATTTAATAATAGTTAAATGTAATAGTTATTGTAGTGTGTAGTTTAAATCATTAATTATTAACTATTAATGAAAGTGTGAACATTTTGGTTTCATAGTAATATCTATGTTTTCATTGTGTGGAAACGTTGTCCATGTAAATGATAAAAATCAAAGAATTAAATTATATTCATCAAACGAGCAGCTCACAGGTGAGGTGCTTGACGTGGATACTGCCTCTCGCAAAACACTCTACAAATCGTCATTTAAACACCATGAATATATAACTTACAAATAAATAGGGAAGTTAGAACAACCACCTAAGAAATATGAACTAAATCCTAATCTAAGACATACACTCAGCTAGTGAATTGACTCTCTCCTAGAATATATTTCTCCATTATCTTCATCACTCCCCCTTAATGGAGAAAGGGTTCACTAGTACTCCGAACATCTCCCTAAATAACTCAATTTGATTCTTCCAAGAGGCTTAGTAAAAATTTATGCAACATTGTCACAAGTATTACAATATTCAATATCAATTTCCTTTGACTAAACCTTCTCCCTAACAAAATGAAATTGTGTATCAATATGCTTTTTGTTTTTATGAAATACTAGATTATTTGACAGTATGATGGAGCTCTGGTTGTGACATCTAATAACTGTTGCACCTTTGCATTCTTCTCTGGTATCCTGGAGAAGTCTCATCAACCAAACTTCCTCACATGTTGCTGCACTCATTGCTTAATACTTACCTTCTGCTGAAGACAAGGATACAATGTTTTGCTTCTTACTGCTCCATGCAATGAGCCAACACCCAATTCTGAATGCATAACATGTTATGGATCGTTGTTCATCCAAATTTCTAGCCCAATCGGAGTCTGAAAAACCTGTCAATCTAACATCAAAAGAATCAGTATATTTAATACCAAAGTCTAAGGTTCCTTGAAGATACATTAGACGCCTTTTGCTGTAACCTAATGACTCTCAAGAGGTGTGTTAGTGTGTTTGGCGCACGAATGTACCAAATCACACTTGCTTAAGAGGGGTGGTTTTTCCTCTTAAATTATTGGTCACAGGAAGAAAATAGATGGAGTCAAGCAAGTTAGTGGAATATGCTAAAACATAAACATAATAGATAGAGAAATAACATGCATATTCAAACAAAAAAACAAAACTAAAACAAATAAAACAAAATCTCTGAATAGAGTCAAACAACTTCAATAATCCAAACAATGACACTTACATCCCCTCTTATTGAGTGCTGGTAGGAATGAAGGATGAAACTTTTACCCACTTGCCAAGGGGCCCTTAGAACTATGAAGTTCCAAGTCCCGATGCAAGGATGTCTTTACTTCCAAGATGCCTTGGTGCAAAGTCTCCCTCTCTCTACTATGGTGGCCTGGAGATGTTGGATGGCCAACAACTGAGTTTGCTATATCTCTGTGTAATATTCCAAAATTTGCAAGCAGCAAATTGGAATATTAATTTTTGCTTATATCATCTAGGAGGTGAATAAAATGGGTAAAAGGCCCATGAGTAAGAATAAAATCCCTCATAGTGTGAAAGGGATCTATGGAGTAGCTTAATTTTTCACTTTCCAGTGTGAAAAGGGGCAAATGCATGAGGACAAGGTCAAGTTTAACCAAGTCAACAATGCTGCCTAAGAGGGTGTAGCTTGCATGAGAAGACAACGCAGTTTGAGAGGGAGGAATATTATTTGTGGAAGATGTTAGCCCCCTATAAAATTTCTTGACAAGCAAGCAAGGGGCTAAATGGTTTTTGAGCCTTCAAGGAATGCATCTCCCCTGAAGGCACATCATCCTTGAAGTATCCTGTGCCTTGGCCTTTGATAAATTTCCCTCCGATGACCCCCTTATAAGGTCCCATTGTCTGCAGAAATTGGGCTCCAAAAGATCTATATTTATCCCCTGTATCCCTGAAAATTCCCCCTTTCCATCCCAAAATCCCCTCTAAAACATCCCTACACCCTTTGGTTAGCCAATTATCCCCTTATTCCCTCCATCGTTACCCTTCCACGGCTTCAAAATGTATTAAAATGGGCCAAAAACCATGTTTTCTCCATATGCGGGCCTTAGCCCCTTTCGGCCTAGCCCCGCCCCTTTTCCCTCCACATGACCGAATGCTAGAACCGGGTGCTAGGTGAAAGGCGCTTATTCCTTGCGTTCATCGGGCGCGTTTACGACCATTGATCTTCACAAAATGAACGACGATCGCCACCCCGCAGCCCCATCGTCCAACCCGTTCATCACTCGTTTGTCGCATCTCAGCCGTCCATCCAAAACTTCAAATCCAATGGTCCTTATCCCTCTGTCCTCCTGTGGTCCCCGCACCCTCTCATTGTACAAACCCGCTGGTTTATATCGCACCGCCTTTGGGCGGAGGGCGGTATTTCTTTTTCGGGAGCGATTCCATACAAAAAAATGACGCGTGGCACCTGTACGATGGAAAAACCACCCTCCCATCGCGCGTTAACATCAGTCCGTGGATGCAGAGTGATATGCATAATAACTGTCCGATCTGTCATCGCCCATCCAATGGCCAGCGCTCAGTAAAGTTGCACGAGTTTTAGCTCAGGTCAAATGGACCCATGGCTCACTGTCCATCACCCCGACGTGTTTTCCACCGTCGATCTCGGCCGAGATCAGACGGCTCTGATTCATCTGCATGTCCCCGTATCGCCATGTCACCCCCACATGTATTCACCGTACATCCACCCATCCCATTACATATATTTGTTCAAAGGTCAAGTTCGTTAAGGTTTTTTCATTTAATTCGCCTCTGCACTTCGCCAACCTTCGCCAAGGCTTCCCAACATCATTCCTCTGCATCATTCCGCCGTTTCACCAACTACACGATCATTTGCATCATTTGCACTGCATCCACCACCCCATTCTTGGTTTCCCTAACAGTTGTCATGTTCTGCAGGGTCATAGGTAGGCGGAAAATTGCCATAGCTTATTATCTCTGTCACGGTGCCAGAAAATGTAGGAAAAGACCACTTCCAAAGGCCGAGATAATAAAAAATAGCCCGAGAAGGTGGCTGACAGGACTTGCATTAAAAATCAGAGTTCAAATTCTGCAAATCTTTCCGGTACCATTAAAACTTGGTTTTCCCACTAACGGAGACAGTTTAAAGCGACAAGGAGTATCAGCACAGGGTTAGGGTGTTCTTATGTACATCATTGAAGATCTTAAGCCCTAATCCAGTGTTTTAAAGGTAAAGAATCAGATTGAAAATCCATGGACCACGCAGAAGGTACAGCTCGCAGAAATTCATGTATATCAGGGTTTGTACACCAGCAAAATGTTTTCCCCACGAAAGGACAAAGTGCCCATGTAGTGTTAAAATCTATGCCATGTTCTAGAGAGATTTCCTACCCTGGCAGCAGTCCTATGCTATCATAACATTTGGTTCACAACATGGCAGATCCCAGCATCATTTATTTCCTTTTTCATTATTCACCTGAAGCACCACAAAGTATTGCAGCCAAAGTACACCAGAGCCACGCCTGGAGTAAATGGAAATCTAAAGAAGATCATCCTTTCACCCAAGGAATGCCAGAATTGAATGCACATAATTTAAACAGAATGGGGCTCATCCCCTTTCCTTTTCTGAGTTTTAATGCTGCATTTAGTTTTTCACCTACCTCCTCCGCTCGACTAGAGCTATAAATTCCTGAAGAAACTCATTGTAAAGGTTGTTGATCAATTATCAGAGAATTGCAAGTAGTTTCTTTGAGACACAGTCTCTGTGTAAAATTTTAAGATAGGCTGAGGAATATGACTTCAGACTGAATATTCAACTATTGGCAATGTTTTACTTGACTGGTATTGCTATTTAATATGACAAGCACATTTCTTTGGATCCTGATCTAAAGCAGCGATGATGTTTTCCTATCTCTGTGTTTTAATTCATTTCATTTCGTTTCTATTGGCTTGCATCAGAATATTGGCATAGGATTTACCCTTGTTAGGTACCCTATGTTTCTACTCTCCTTGCCATTAATGTTTTTCTTCTAAATGTGTTATCTATGAATCGATTTTAGTTGGTTTAACTAGTGTAGTGGATGTTATTTCCTGCTCTCTAATGTATGAATTAAATGAATTCAGTTTTTAGATGTTTCTTGTTAAGGATTCAGTTGGAAGATTTGGGAACACTGGGGAGTAGAGTTAGCCTTGTCCACTAGGATCCTTGTGCGACCAGCTGGTCTTTAACGTTGTGCTCTGAATCTGTGTTATCTCCTCCTCTCCTACCATCCCATATCATACTATCATCTTAAGAGCCAATGTTTTAGATGACTAGCCCAATTGAAAGTTTGCCTATTGATTAGCAAGAAAATAATTTCCTGAATCCATTGCCCAATGGTTTTGAATATTTCCTGGAACATTTCACCTCTGCCTTATCCCTCTTTGCTCATCCTTGTCTTACATTGAACCCTTCCTTCTTGATAACCAGCAACCAAACAAACAATCAAACAAGCAAACCCCGAGCCTTATAACTAGCCTAACATCTTAACATCGAGCTTCAAAGACATATACCTTTGACAGTCATAGAGAGATCCCTCTCTGGACCCAGGAGGGATAGATCCTGAGGTCTGAAAGTGGTTTGATGTTGTCTCATCTTTTGGTATTTCCAACCTTGCCAAAACATGGGAACCCTAACATAATGGCGACTTCACTGGGGAATTTCTGAGTTTTCCTCGCCTTGCTATGTCATAAGCCTTAGAAAACCTACAATCTCTGGTTAGGTTGGCAGTAAAACAATTATACTTATCTTCCACTTATCCCTTGTTGTGTTCACCCCTTACTCTTAGACAGAGTCTGGAAAGGGCTAGGTAGCCTCCAGATCTCACACTCTTTCAGAGGTGACATATCTGGTAAATGCCCTCCCAGTCAATCTCTGGTTAGAGTTTGCGGTGTTTGGAAGATATCCTTGAAAGGGTACATCTCATAAGCACTGTGGTGGACAGTGTACCCTCCAAAAAGATCCTAAATCTTCCACCTGGCGACTCCATGATTCCTAAACGATTCAAAGACTCCACTGGTGATCAGTAGGCCTGTTGATTATCTTGGTTCACATTAGACTCCACTGGGAGACCAGCCTCCAGAACAACATCAAACTACAGTAGAAGTAACAAGTAGGGTTAAGCTGCCTTGATTGGAGAACAACATTCTGGCTTTCAGAACCATTCACACAAGAGCTTATCCCAACCCAAACCCACCTGAAATAGTTGACAACCCTGAGAGTATCCTCAAGGGATCTCCTACATCTAAAAGACCGACTAATTCCTGCCACATAAATAGAGCTAACTCTACACTAGAAAACCTTACAGCTTTATCAGACCCATTCTTCGACCTAGGCACTCAAAACAATTTACCAAGAACTAGGTCATTTAGTGTCCTAGACCAGCCAGATATTGGGCTCCCTGTTTCACCACCTCAAAGTGGTAAATACCCTGGGAATAGATAGACCCCTCCATCTACACCGCCTGATATTCACTTCATTCAAAACTTGGGGCTCAGTCACCCTAGATCTGCTCAACAAACTTCTTCTGGTCCCAATATCCCTGTCATCCATATACCAGCTGCCCAAGGCAACCCTTTACCTCATCAAAACATCATCATGGCAGCCTGGTATGCACCTCTGGTTTTACCTCAGCCTCTAGTACCCTTACCCAATGATTATCAATCAAAGATTCCACACTTCACTGCAAAAGAGTCTACCACAGCCCAACAACATGTAGATAAGATGGAAGATTCTTTTGACTATATGGAGATAGATGACGATACATTCAAAATGAGAATCTTTGCCCAGAGTTTAGGAGGTGATGTGAAGAAATGGTTCAAAAGCTTACCTCCGAGCAGTATCCAGGACCTTCCTACTTTGTATCAGACCTTCATCAACAAATGGGAAGTTAGGGAAAATCCTCGCCAACTCCTAGCAGAATACATGAACATTAAAAGAAACGTAGGGGAGAGTGTCCATGATTACACAACGAGATTCAATAGCATTTACAATGCCCTTCCCCCACACATGAAACCTCCCCAAGGTATGGCTATAGCGAAATATCCTGAGGGCTTTGATGCTGACATGGCCTATCAGCTTAGGGATAAATATTACAACACATTGGAGGACATGCAGAAAGGAGAAGTGAACATAGAAGCCAACTTGATTGAGAAAAGAGCAAGACTGAGAGCTGAGAAAAGGGTAACATATAGAGATGACACTGTAGCTTCCACATCAGATCCAAATTATGATAGATTATCTAAAAACGTGGAAATACTGCAAAAAATGATGGAGAAGATGGTTGTCATAGTTATAAATCATAACAAAAACTAGAACCAAAACTTTAGAAGAAACAACAACACTCCCAACAGACAAAGAGAGTCAGATCAGAAAGTTATTCCCCCATTTCAAGAAAACTTCCTAGATGAAGATGAGGGAATCATAGAAGATTCTGAGGGAGATACAATAAACATGTTTGAAACATAAAATTCAATCCACAACTGTTACACAGAGGAAGATCAGTCCCCACCCTCTCATTGGGAGGAAGAATGGTTAGAATCTGAGGATTACAGGTTAGGATTTGAAAATGCCATGATGCAGCTCAGAGAACAATATGAAATTAGAAGAAAAAAGAGCCAAGAAACTCCTAAACCAAAACCTTCTAAGGTCACCATCAAGAAAAGACCTGAGAAAACTTCTAAAGTGACTGCTGAAAGTAACAAATCAGCAGCTGAGAATTCTGGAAAGAACAAAGAAAAAGACAACCAAAACACTGATAAACCAAGTAGACCAACTAGCAGCACTAGCACTGTAGTTAGTGCTCCTGATAAAATTGTCCTCAACACTGTACATAACGAAAGTCAACCCATTGAGTCTACCACCAAGGTGGTGACTAATAAAACAGAGTTGAACGTTCCAAAGAGTCAGTCCACTTTCAATTTGGAAAGTGAGATTGCAAAAATTAAAATCGTTGTCCCACTCTCTGAGCTGGCCACTCAGGATGTATATAAAGGCCAAATTTTGAAAGCGTTAAATTTAGGAGAAAATGGTGACACTGTAAATATGAGTGATGATCAACCTGCCCTTCTGTTTGGTCCAAAGATAGAAGGAAAGTTTCAGGAAGGGGTAGTGCCACCTTTTTATATCAGTCTCAATATCCATGATAAGATCCTCCACAATGCAATGCATGATTATGGGGCATCACACAACCTGATGCCTAAGGTAGTGATGGAAAGATTAGGCCTAGAGATAGCCCGTCCCTATAAAGACCTGTATTCATTTGACTCTAGCAGAGTAAAATGCCTTGGCCTGATCAAAGATTTATGTGTGAGCCTCACCCAGATTCCTGCAAAATGTATGGTCATGGATGTTGTGGTGGAAGATGTGCCACCTAAGTATGGCATGTTATTATCAAGATCATGGGGAGCCAAGCTACAAGCAACAATGCAGATGGATGGGGCTTATGCCACAATCCCAATCTTTGGCCAACTTAGAAGGCTGTACAAGGAGGCACAATTGAAATTCCTGGTTAGTAGCCCTGAAAAGCCTAAAAACTCTCCTTTATACTTTGTACATACAGACCTTGACTCCTTCATCCTTTGTAATGATGATTCCTTAGAGGGGTCAGAGTCCAAAAACAGAGATACAAATGAGGAAACAGAGCCCATAGACTTTAACATAAGGGCTAATCTAGACTCAGAGGAGTAAAATGTAGAAAAATCAGAGCAGTACACTGAAACAACAATGCAAAGTGAACCAGAAACAGAACACAATCAGCGAACTAGTCACCTCTCTGCTTTCCACACCCATAACGAAAAACAAAACGATGCACAACCTAATGCAGCCCCCATAATGCAACATAATGACCAACCCAATGGAGAACCCGGCTGTAGGGAAGAAAATGATGATGAAACAGAAAATGAAACCTTATGAGAAATGAATTTCGATGGTTCCTGTACCAAGAGAACTGCTGGGGCAGGAGTGTGGATACATAACACGGAGAGTGATCACGCAGATAGCCATGCCTGCAACCTACACTTCAAATGTACAAACAATATTGCAGAATATGAAGCTCTTATCCTAGGTTTAAACCTGTTGAAAAAATTAGGAGCTCGTAGGATAATTGTGCGTGGGGACTCTGAGCTGATTGTCAAATAGGTGAATGGTGAATACACAGCGAAACATCCTATATTGAGAGCTTACAGGAATGACACTATGGATTTATTGAAAACATTTGTTGAATACGAATTAGTGTTTGTTCCTAGGAGTCAAAACGTCATTGCAAATGGATTATCTTGCCTAGCTAGCTCATATCCTAAGACTCCCAGTGATCAGCAAATCATCATTCAGACCAAATTTAGACCTACAGTGCTGGACAATGAAAAATATTGGCAGGTTTTTGAAGGAGATAAACAGATTGAATATTTTCTGGTAGGTAGAAATGAGTTTGAATTTTCTAATTCGGACTCCAGATCAAACAGTAGCTACCTAAGTGAAGAGTCTTCAGATGAGGAAGAAACACCCTGTAACATAGAAATAAACGCTTTAAATGAAGAAACTGGAAATTCAACCACAAAGTGTGAAAACGCGGATAGTGAAGAAGTAGAGGTGTTGCAGGCCAAAGATAAGAACATACCCCGAGGTCTAGCACCTTTAGAAGACCTTTTTGACTTTGATGATGTAGCAAAGAAGCCCACAATAGAACACGCAGACTCTGATGTGGAGGAATGCAACATAAGCACTGAAGATAAACCCAAGATGATCAAATTAGCTAAGTCCCTACCTGCAAACCTGAAAAATAAATACATTGACCTATTCAAAGAATTCATTGTTGTGTTTGCTTGGAGTTACGAGGACTTGAGGGCCTATGACACAAATATCATACAACATAAGATACCCTTGAAAGAAAATCAAAAGCCCTTTAGACAAAAACTTCGCAGAATAAACCCAAAACAATTGCCTGCAGTGGAAAAAGAGATTAAGAAGATGTATGAGGCAGGTATAATTGTGCCTGTGAGGTTCTCTGATTGGGTATCCAACCTAGTGGCTGTGAGAAAGAAAATAGGTGAGATCAGATTATGTATTGACTTCAGAAATCTTAACATAGCCTCCCTCAAAGACAATTACCCTTTGCCTAAAATGGAACATATTCTCTAGAGGGTAGTAGGCTCCAAAAGGATCTCCCTGCTTGATGGTTTCTCAGGTTACAACCAAGTCTTAGTAATCCTAGAAGATCAACTCAAGACAGCCTTTACCACTCCATGGGGTACCTTTATGTATGTGAAGATGACCTTTGGACTGATGAACGCTGGTGCAACCTTCCAAAGAGCAATGGACATAGATTTTTCAGATGAAATAGGACACTTCATCGTCATCTATCTGGATGACATAACATTCTATTCCAAGACTGAAGAAGAACACCTAGAACACCCGAGGAAAGTGTTTGAAAAATGTAGAAGGTTTGGTCTGTCGCTGAATCCTAAAAAGACTATATTTGGGCTACAAGAAGGAAAGCTTCTGGGCCATATCATATCTGAGAAAGGAATTAGGATAGACCCACAAAGAGTTGAGGGAATACTACAAATCACACACCCAAGAAACATCAAAGAGTTACAGTCCTTCATTGGTAAAATCAACTTCCTCAGGAGGTTTATTCTCAATTTAGTTGAACACCTTAGGAATATGACTAACATTTTAAAGAAAGGTGTAGGAGTTAAGCGGATTGTCGAAGCCAGGAAATATTTTGAATCGGTAAAAATTGCACTCACCCAGGCTCCTGTCCTAATCAGCCCAGATTTCTCAAAAGATTTCCTGATTTTTTCATTTGCCTCCAAACATACAATAGCTGCAGTTCTACTACAGAAACATTCAGAGGGAATGGAATAGCCCATTTCTTTCTTCAGCAAAGCACTCAAGGATGCACCCTTGAAATACAACATAATGGAAAAACAGGCCTATGCTCTGATTAAGGCCTTGAAAGACTTCAGGGTGTACATATTGCATTCCCACACCATAGCCTATGTGCCCAACATAGTGGTTAAAGACATATTGTCCCAAGACCTAGATGGGAAAAGGGGAAAATGGATTGCTGTGATCTTAGAATACGATCTTGAGATAAAACCCACCAAACTAATTAAAGGTCAGGGCTTAGCTCGACTAATGGCTAAATAAAACTTACAAGCCCTAGATATTAACATGGTAAATACCTTGGATGAGCAACAAGAATTGCCTGATCCCACTGTTGAAGAAAAGTTTCAGAGCTCTCCTTGGTATTCTGACATTTTTTATGTGCTTACACACCTCAATGCCCCTCCTAAACTATCAAAAACCAAGGCCAGGTTCATAAAACTAAAAGCCAAAAACCACTGCATTTTGAATGAAAACTTATATTGGAAAAACCCAAATGGCATATTGCTTAAATGTTTGCCTGAAAACGAGGCAGAGAGGATTAAACAAGAATTCCATGCAGGAGAGTGTGGAGGCCACCTGAGCTGGAAAGCCACTGCAAACAAAATACTCAGAGCTAGCTACTATTGGCCTACACTCTTCAACAATGTCCATAAGATGATCATTACCTGCCACAAATGCCAAATCACTACAAGAAAAAAGGACATTGGTGAGGGTCATGCTTGTGACGGACCTTTAAGGTCCGTCACCAATGTCACATATGGTGACGGTCCTTAACAAAGCGTCGTTGTAAGTGTATATAGTGATGGTCCTTTAAGGTCCGTCACCAAAGCCATTTTCAATGACACTTTTGGTGAGGGTCGTTAAAGGCCCATCACTAATTCTATCTTTAGTGACACTTCTAGTGACGAACTTTTAATGACCCTCATCAATGCTATTTTTGTTACTTTTGGTGACGGTCAAAAAATGTTCGTCACCATTGATCGTTCCAATGAGTTTTTGATGACGTTATGTTCTTGTTAATATTTTTTTTTTTCAAAAGATAACGATTTAATACCATTATTGTGGAGTATTTTTTATAATATGTCAAAGGCCATAGTGGTTAGATTAAATAAATTTTTTAAGTAATTAGTGTGCATCATTTCCCTCAAATAATGACTAGTCGCGCGAATAGAGTTTTCCTATGAGTCAACACATGATTCATATATTTTAAGTTTATTATCTAGAAAATTCCCTTTAGATAAAGTCCCACTAGTTTGTGTAGGAAATATATTATTTAATACATAATCAAGCTCTATCAGTTCTATTAATGAGAAAGACCTAACACTCCTCAACAATCCGGGCACACCTTAAACTAATGCTTTGGCACACACTAACATCTTTTAGAACCTCGCATGTCTTAGAACATCTTGCCATTACACTGATGCCCAAGCACAGGTGGCATGCGCTAACATAACATAGAACTCTCCTAGCATGTGTTGGCATGCATGTAATCCCTAGCATGCCCTAGAACACCTTGGTTGAATTCATTGACATACATTAGAACTTGGCACACACTGCCAATTGGAATTTATGGAACCTATTATTAGTATGGTTAGCATTACCCTTTTGAAAAAGATAAAGTCCTGACTTGTTAACCCTCTTACTGTTTCTTCCTTTTGTTTCCTTGAAACTTCTTGACACATATTGACATACCCTGGCACCCAGCACATCCTTAACACATGTCATGTATTGACACTATTTGGCACATATAATTAGCACACCCTGGAACTCCTAAGCACACTTTGAGACTTATTTACATGTCTTGATATTCCCTAGCATGCCTTACCAATCCTTATCATAACTTGTCACTCCCTCCTTGGCATGACAACTAGCACCCATTAAAACTAGTCCCTAGCACACGTTCCTCATATTCACTAACTTCCATGAATTTTGACCTAGTGCTCCCTTAATGTTTTGTACTAGTATTCCTTAACACTCCTCAACATGCATTAGCACTCTCTAGAACACCTTATCACTCTTCAACATGCTCTTCCATTTCATAGCATCCATAACACTCTGTGACACATATTGGCACTTGGCACGTGTTGGCGCTTGGAAAGTATTAGCATGTATGGAATACGTTGACATGCCTTGGTATAATTTGGCATGGTTTAATATTAAATTTATTTGAGATCAGCTATTGGAAAGTAGATGAGAAGCAAAAAAGGAAGACTTGGCACTTAGAATTCACTAAGACTTTGCACTTGGCACCTATTGGTGCCTAGTGTTGGTGTGCCTAGCATGCCCCTCTTGGAAAAGGTAAATTGATAACTTATTAACCCTATTATGTTTTCATTTCCTTGTAGTTTAACTTGTTCTCCCTTTTGTTGCCTTGAATGTCCTTGGCATGCATTGACACACCCTTGCACATCTTGGCATGCCTTATCACTTGGCACATCTTAGCATGTTTGACATGCCTTCGCACTATCTGATACATCTTAGCATTCCCTAGCACGCCTTGGCACTCATGTCCTCATAGCTAGCCTTTACATTTTTTCATGACTTGGGAACCCAATCAATTCCTTAGCTACTACAATTCATGTGACAATATTGGCTTGCTTAAATCGCAACAACTTGACCAATTGAACCAACTACAAGTAGATTTTTCCTTGTACACCTAAGAACTGTCTATAACTCATATTATGCCACTCATGTCCAAACTCAACTTGTCCCACTTGACTAGTTACCAAGACAAGGATCACATGATCTAGCCATGGCCATAAAACAACTAAGCAACATAGATTACATAAGAAATATTTCACATGTATGTTCAATTGGTATAAATAGTAGAACATTAACTAAGAGTTTGCAAGAACCACAAGATGCACAAGTCACACAAGATATAGGCCGACACATGTCGAGTGCCCAAAAAATTATACACAACAATACACAATATGCAATTATCTAGAATAGTTTAAAGCATGAGCATGTCGCCAAAGTGTGTCACATCTCATATAAAAAAATAGCTAAAGGAAAAACAATGTTGTGCCTAGCATAAAGTGATCTCCCTTTGTCTAAAACTACTATGTTGAGCCCCATATAACAACTGTAGCCTTGCCTCTTATAAATCCTATTCTGAACTTCTCCTAACACACTTCATCCTTAGCACACTTGAATTCGCTCACACTCCCTGTCACACACTCTTATTCATTCATTTCCATGCATTTTGACCTAGTTATCCCTTGATATGCCCTGACACTCCCTAAAAATCTTCAACATGCATTGACATTGTCCAACATGTGTTAGCATGCCTTTTCATTCCTAATGTGCATGCCCTGACCCTCCCTAGATATCATTCCCTCACAACTACCCTTACTTAATTTGAAACTTGAGAACCCAACCAAGCCCTCGCTTCACTACAAGAGTTTGACCAAGTTAATGTTACTACAACTAGATGATGTTGTTGAATTGTGTAGCTTGGGAGGTACTCCACAAGCCTAGTGAGATGGGTTTGTGTGAGTTTGGTCACAAAAGGATTTTGGACCCAAGATGGGTTTTAAAATCTAAAAGAAAATTAAAAAGGAAAATTAATATTTCCTATTGTATAAGTGGGTAAAGCCAATAATTTATAGAGGGTTCCTAATAGGTCTAGGAAAAACTATTTAAGGAGGCCTTAGGGTGAAGGAAAGAACATCAAGTGAGAAGGATCTCATTTGATCAAGGGGGCGAAGAGAGATGTAGTCCTAAAGTAGGTCGAGTAAGGGTTTCTAAAGGGATGCCATGATCATTCTCCAAGAGCAAGATCATCATGTGAGGGTTCACAAGAATGTTGCATACCTTAATGTTAGTTCAAGTTAGGAAGTAGGATGGCATATTGTTGGTTCTCTTATGGCAGATCGAGCTTAAGAGAGGTTTCTCATGAGAATCTGGGCATGTGATTTCAATGGTGTCTTTGTGTGAATACCACATAAAATTATGAAATGTTGAAATTTGCAACAAGAAACATTGAAATTGGAAACCGGAAAGGACAAAAAAAAATCACCCACACTCGTGAGGAATTTTTATGCACCAGGAGTGAGGAATGTGGGGCATCTAATTTATTTTTCCCTTAAATAAATTGTAATTTCATATCATAAGAACTTGTGTCAGTTAACTAAATTATGTTGACTGAGTTAGCTCAAAAAATACGAGCTAAGAGTCTAATATGAGGCATGCAGAGGTATTAATCTACTATTTTGGAGTCTAGTTGCAGTTGATGCATTAGTGGGGTGCAGGTGTGATTAACTCAATTAAATGTGTTAAAATCAGTTTAATTAGTTCTAAATCATTTATGAGCTAGAGAGAGGTCGGCCAGTGAATTAAATTATATTTAATTCACAATGAGTGATCAATTAGATAACTGATAATTCACTATTAATAGTGGCATGCATGTCAGTTCCGAGGAAGCCCCAGTTGAGATAGAGGTTAAAGGGAACATAACTATCAGTTGTATTTATACTAAATTTCCCATGTGCAATTATAAAGTCATTGGGATGCCATGATGGATTTCACATTCAAGGAATATTGATTTTCCTAACTAATAGGGAGCTAATTCCCTAGGAATTTCATGAGTAAGGCAAGTTGAAGGAAGGTTGAGAATTGGCTAAGTACTAAACTGAGTGTGCCTAGATCAACAAGAGACAATTGGGAGAGTGTTGGAGAATATCATGAGAGATTAACCATTGTATTGTTTCATGATTCCTTGAATTAATACATAATAGAGATAGAGGGGTTTTGATCAGTTTCTTTCCCCAGATACATCTTGTGTTGTGCGATTGATAATTTATTTCTCTTACTTATATGTGATTGTGCGATCATGTTTTGTTTCCGAAAATTGTAGGAAGGATCCAACATCTTGTTTTAGTACATTACATGATTAGATTGAATCTCGTTGGTTAGATTTTCTACATGGTATCAAAGCAGAAATTTTTTGGGTGGCGAGTTTGCAGAGAATATCTGAAGATTTTGGCATAAAAATTAAAAAATATATATATAATTTGGATTCCTTGTGAAAAACTACCCAAATGGAAAATCAACTCGAAGCTCGGATGAGGGAGATATTTTCGATTTAAAATCAACTATTTTTTAGAAAATTTTGTAATGGCAGGACAATTACAATGTGTTCGAGTCAAGAACCTATATGCACTTGAGGTACCAGATGCATGCAAAGATTTGAGGAGCAAAGCAGGGGTTAGAGACTTGGCTGTTGAGAGGGAGTACAAATTACCTCTCAACATGCAGCCTTAGAAGCGATTTCAGAACGTTGTGGACTAGCCACAATTGGAGAAGAATAGAGGAGACTGAGTGGAATCGTCCACTCAAGTAGAGACCTCCATGAGGGGGAAATTTTGATCGAGATGGGCAGAGGGAGCACATGCAACCATACCTCTAGGTGAAAGGTGGGGTGATGTGTAGACATAATCCCAAGATAATAAATTTGGGTAGGGTCCATTGAGATGGTGTGTCTCATGAATCGAACCTAGCTATGAGGATTCCATAGTACAACAATAGCAGGAAGGATCAGTTAGATTGATGCAGTTAGATGTCAGGAAGACATAAATCATAGTGACAGATGTCAGATACTGGAGCACAGATCAGAGTTGGAAATAGTGCAAAGGGCATGGATGCATATGCTAGCAGCAACGCGGAGAGTTCAGTAGATAGGTGCAGTAGCTAGCAGAAGTCAGAAGACTCTAATGAGAAATGCATTATATTGATTTAGTTATTTGGAGGCTATTCAGTTTTAGGATTTTTAGGTGAAAACAACACTAGATAAGTGTTGCATGCAAAATTAAAAAGGTATCGGATGGGATAAATTGAATTCCTTTCTTGTTGAGAGGGAGTGTTGAAATTTGCAACAAGAAACAGTGAAATTGGCAACCATAAAGGACAAAAGAAAAAATGTAGCCATACTGGCGAGGAATTTTGATGTACTAGGAGTGAGGAATGTGAGGCGTCTAATTTATTTTTCTCTTAAATAAATTGGACAATAAATTGTAATTTCATCTCATAACAACTTGGGTTAGCTAACTAATTCATGATGACTGAGTTAGCTCAAGAAATTCGAGTTGAGGTGATCGAGGTGGATATTGGTGGCCACCTGCATATTCCACTTGGGCCCTCACCATTGTCTCTTTCAGTTTTTTAGTTTCCTTAATTATAGCACAGTTTACTATTTTTGTTGGTTTTTCGGGTCCTGAACTTCCGTCGTAGTTTTGAGGGCCCAAACAAAATTTTTTGGTCATGAAAGTTTTATTTTTTTCATAGAAATCACATTAGCAGTTGTATTCCTTAGAGATATCTTATGTGTGTCAAACAAAGATCATATGACCAAGTTACAACCCCAGGAAATTGGTTGCCCAACTACCCTCAACAGGGCCCATAAAATCTTGGTGTTACATCTACTCAGGTTAGGGTTTTCTCTTATTTTTCAATAATAAAAAGGCCCTTGAGCCTTATTTTAACACAATTCAGAGGCATGTAGCCGCCACATCTCTTCTCAAAGATAAGCTACTATTGCTCAAGCTAGTTTGTTTTCCATTATGTCTGTAAGCATTTTTCAGTATTTGATATTAATGAAATGGAGTGTTATTCCTACTGCATCTCTGTGTTTATGTTTATTTTTGTATTTGATTGTGTTCCTGTATATTTCTGGATCATGAGGATCTAAGATGAGGCATGTATATGGATTCTAATATTTTTTGGGTCCAGTTGCAATTGATGCATTAGTGGGGTGTAGGCGTGAATTAGTTAACTCAATTAATTGAGTTAAAATTAGTTTAACTAGTTCTAACTGAGTGATGAGCTAGTGAGAGGTCCAATGAATTAAATTAGACTTAATTCACAATGACTGATCAATCAGATAACTGATAATTTACTATTAATAGTTGCATGCATGTCAATTCCGAGGAAGACCCGGTTGAGACAGAGGTTAAAGGGAACATAACTATCAGTTGTATTTATACAAAATTGTCCATGTGAAATTATAAAGTCATTGGGATGCCAAGATGTATTGCACAATCAAGGAAGGTTGATTTTCCTAATTAATAGGGAGCTAATTCTCTAGGAATTGCGTGAGCAAGGCAGGCTGAAGGAAGGTTGAGAATTGGCTAAGTACTAGACCAATTTTGCCTAGATTAGTAGGAGACAATTGGCAGAGTGTTGGAGAATCTCATGATAGATTAAGCATTGTATTGTTTTGTAATTCGTTGACTTAATACACAATAGAGATAGAGGGGTTTTGAGCAATTTATTTCCCCAGATACATATTTTTTTGTGCGATTTATAATTTCTTTCTCTTACCTATATGTGATTGTGCGATCATGTTTTGTTTCCGGAAATTGTAGGAAGGATTCAATATCTTGTTTTAGTACATTACAAGATCAGATTGAAACCCACTGGTTAGATTTTCTACATGAAATAGAAGAGAGGGTTGATACGATCTCGTCTTGCGGTGGTTATAAAGACAAACATAAATGGAGGAGTGCTTTCACTGTAATTTTGAGCCAGAACAGAAGTAGACACAGGCATAATATTGACTGAGCTAACCCTAGTTTGAGGGCCGACATTGAGATCTGAAGTTCATGTCAAGATTTAGTCAAAGAAATGCCCAAAATCTATGGATCCATATGAGCTAGGTCGAGTCTCTTATGGAGGCAAGAGTCGTGGTTTTTTATATGGGTGGATAGGGTTTTTTCTACAACAATTAGAAGTACATAATTATAGTGCCCTAGTTAGGACAATTTCCTAGCATGTTTAGTTCATAAGGTATGCCTTTAAGACTGTGAAAATTTTTTGTAGAAGAAGAGCAGTTGTGACCCTTAAAGTAAGGTTTATTTTTGAAATATATATCGCAGTTCTGGAAGATGGTTTGCAGATTCAGTATGTGTGGAGATAGCAGATCCAAAGGAGGGTGGAACCTGAGCAGAAGATTGAGCATGCAGAATAAATGTGCCATGTGAAGAATGGATTGAAATGTAGAGGAGTTGATTTGGTGGACTATCCATGGAGTTTTAGACAGATATCTAAAGCAAACTATAAAAATTAGTTATTGGACTATTAGTGGTTGATTTGTGACCCTAGTTTAGTCATCTACAGATTGTTAGAAGGATGATAAGAGGAGTAGTTCAAATTTATTCATAGATTGGATAACAAAGATCAAATTGTCAATACACAAGAACAATGATTTTGAGAGTACTCAAACCATTTTTAGGTGCAATATTTGAAGAGCCCTAGATGAAGAAAATATTGTGAACCCTAGATCAGAAAAAATAATTGATTGTGGTTGGGCAGATTGATGGTAGTCCAAGTATAGTTGGAGGGTTGTTAGGTGATTATCAAACAAGAGCCCTAACTCTTGTACTTGTGACGGACAACAAGATTGGTAGAAGGGCAGGTGTATAGGGCCTAAGGATGTGCAGACTTTGAAGTACTAAAGTAGCAATCAAGTGGGCCAACCAACTAGCCCTAGTTCACTATATTGTAGAAGATTAATTTAGTGAGAAGAAGGGAAACCTCCATAGCCCTAGACTTCTCATCTTGGATCCGTAGTATGGAAAAAGTGGGCATACCAAAGATTTGTTCACAAATGGAGTTGTGAAAAACTTGTTACCACTCAAAATAGTAGTGGACCTAAAAGGGGTTCTTGAGAGGGCAACAACTAGGACAAGGGAAACGGTGGAGGCTTAGCCCATTTTCACCATAGCTAAGGCTCCTTGCTCTTCATGAAATTTCACCTATGGGAGGAGTCCCAGTAGTTTAGGAAGTCACTTGTATATTATAGGTTAGTGAATAGGTGGGAAGTGACCCTAGAAGCCCTTTCCCTAAGATAGAATAAAGAGTGGGACATGCTTTCCTTTTAAGAAAGGGAATTGATATTCTAGGGAGAGAGGAGGGGGATTGAAGGGTTGAGGGAGAAGAATAAGACTTATGAAGGAATTTATCAATCCATAAAATCCTTTGGGAACTTGGATTCCAAAATGGTCCTTGATGAAAGGCCTTTGACACCAAATGGGACCACACGGGGCCAAGTGGACCCAACCCAGGTTCGGGGATGGAATTTAGCAACCAATGATGTTCCTATCTTGGAAAATGTGAGGGGAAAGGATCAGGCAAGAGTTTTTACTTCGATGGGTCAAGTTGATCCTACTAGGTTCTAGCCTTGGGAACACCTATGCAAAACTTGATCTTAGAGCTAGGGCTTGAGGTATCTAAATATTCCATCATCATAATTGGCCCAAATAATGAGGAGAGTGAGGGGACCTACCAATGTAGTTTCCTCTAGGAGATCAAAGTTTTCCTCTGGCTATATTCTTGGGAAATTGATGCCCTAGGTGACCTAATAGGGCTAGACCTAGGGAAAAATGGAAATTGGTGAAAAATGGGGAGAAAACATTACCCTTTTTGAGGTACTAGTGCATAATTCACTTGGGGATATGGAGTCAGGGGTGATAATGAAAAATCATTCAGTTTCTTGATCAAGGAGGCCCAGAAAGTCAACTTCGTCCAATGTTAGAGGAAAACGAAAAGTGACCTTCAAGCATTTATACTTCGTACAAGTGCTGCAATTTTATTGAGATAAAATGATCTCTAATAAATTTCATTCATCCAACAATGGCCCATACATTAAATAAACTAAATAGACACATAATTCCACATTTCCATCATGCAACAATTAGCCCTAGTTATAGTGAAATTCAATAGTATGCAACAACAAGAAGAATAGTGTTAAATTTTCACTCGCAATGTTAGAGAGTATATCCAACGAGATTCAAATTTGCAAAAACAAATCTCCAAGACAAAAATAGCCCAAATCCATACATAAAAATGCATCCATCATCCAAAATAGTCCTCCGAGGAAAAATGTGAAGTTCTCTAAAGATAGAGAGATCCCAAGTCAAGTGATGATACAAATGAATCCAACTAACTCCTATTTACATTGATTAGGAGTTGATAGAATTAGCTTATGGGCCTACATTAGCCCCTAAACATAAAATAATATGCAAGTAACCCTAAATTTTGGTGACAATCCCACCAAACTATCAGACATGGAATAATAAGCCTCATAAGAGGTTAACAGATGCTTAGGGCATTCTCGGAGGAATACTGAGGTCCATGTGTGTCATAATGAAGCATGGGACCCATCAAAAGTGTTGGACAAGGGGGTGGTCCCTTGTTCTCTAAAAATTAAACATGTGGTGCTCTCATTAAACTTGTGGACTGAAAGGATTGTGTGTGGCCACCATCAACAAGTAGGTCAAGTGTTGTCTTGTTCATGATAGATTGGTTGTCAAAGGATTTACACCAATCCCTAGTTGTATTCCTTGTATCAGTGTAATTGTAAAGGGTCACGATCCATGGTACAAGAGCTCTAGCCTATTTTATTGTAGTTTGTAATATAATGAAGAAGGGTTTGCACACTAACACTCCCTGACATGCCCTGGCACTGTAGCATACCATGGAATTTCCTAACATGTAACCTTGCTACTCCCTCCTTATCACACCTGAAACTCACTGACAATCCCTATTAGACACCCTTATTCGTTCATTACCATGCATTTCGAACTAGTTATCCCTTGTGTTTCCATGGCACTCCCTAGCACGCATTGACACACCCTAGCATTTGGCACATCCTAGCATGTCACCCTGGCACTCTAGCATTCCTTGGCACTAACTTGCATACCTTTAAACTCCCTCCTCAGCACACCTAGAACTCATTGATACTCCTTGTCACACACTCTTATTCATTCATTTCCATGCATTTGACACTAGTGCTCCCTTGTTTTTCCTTGGCACTCCCAAACACTATGCCCTGGCATGCATTGACACACCCTGGCACCTGGCACATCTTGGCATGTTTCTCTGGCCTCTATTATTCCTTAGCATTGCCTAGCATACCTTGACGTCACTCTCCCCTTAGCACACCCGAGACTCACTGACACTTCCTGTCACAAACTCGTATTCATTCATTTTTAAATATATTATTATTTGTTCTGTTATGATGAACTGTCTAGTGGAAAATCCATGATAGTTTACGAATCACCCTAACATATATCCTTTACGCAATTCATATGATGATATTTCTTCACACTTATTTATCTCTAGTTGTCCCAACACAGTGCAGGTCATCACCACCACCCTTGCAAAATTGAACACGATAGGCTCGTGGTCCTATCCAAGCTTGGAAGAAAAATTCAAAACTTAGTTACACAACATGATGGAAGATTATTATAAAGGTTTCCCATGCTTTCTAATCAACAATATCTAGTGGGATTGGAACAACAACACATTTTTTTCGCGATAAATATCCATGATAGTTTACGAATCACCCCAGCATATATCTTTTATGCAAGTCATATGATGATATTTCTTCACACTTATTTATATCGTGTCCTGACACAGTGCAGGTCATCACCACCACCCTTGCAAAATTGAACATAATAGGCTTGTCAATGGACTGTTAATGGATGATTTGTGACCCTAGTTCAGTCATCTACAAATTTTTAAAAGGATGATAAGATGAGTAGTTCGAATTTTCTCATAGATTTCACAACAAAAAATTGGTACACAAGAATACTGATTTTGAGAGGACTCAAATCACTATTAGGTGGCATATTTGAAGAGCCCTAGATGAGGGTAGTGTTGTGGGCACTAGATTGGTAAAAAAAACTACTGTGGTTGGGAGAATTGATGGCAATCCAACTACAATTGGAGGGTTGTTAGGTGTCTGTCAAAGAAGAGCTCTAAGTCATGTACCTGTGAAGGAAAACAACACTGGTAGAAGGGTAGGTGTATTGGACATAAGGATGTGCATAATTTGAAGGACTAAAGTAGCAGTCAAGTGGGTTAGCCAAATAGCCCTAGTTCACTATATTGTAGAGTATTTCTTCATTAAGAAAAAGGGAAACCTCCATATCCCTAGACTTGTCATCTTGGAGCACCAGTATGGCAAAAGTGGGCAGACCAAAGAGTTGTTCACAATAGAGTTGTGGACAACTAATCGAAAACTTTAAGTGTTGTAGACCTTAAGGGAAAAAAGAGGTACTTAGAGGGAAAAGTTTTTTGAGTCAAGTTCAGTAACATAAAGGAGTTTAGTTCATTGATAGAGGCAGATTGAGGAGTTGCATAATGGGAGGAAAGAGGATATGCCAGATGTGTTCAAGACATGTGGATTGAAAGGGCTATGTGTGTCCACAATAAAAAATTGTGTCAAGTGTTGTCTTGTTCAAGGTCTATTGGTTGTCAAAGGACTAACACCAAGCCCTAGTTGTATTCCTTGTATCAGTGCGATTGTAAAGGGCCATCATCCCTGGTATGAGATCTCTAGCATATTCTATTACAGTTTGTAATTTAACGAAGAAAGGTTTGAAAAATTCAATGGACAGAGATTTGAAGCAGCCTATAAATAGTTAGTTAATGGACTGTTAATAGATGATTTGTGACCCTAGTTCAGTCATCTACAAATTTTTAGAAGGATGATAAGATGAGTAGTTCAGATTTGTTCATAGATTGGACAACAAAAAATTGGTACACAATAATAGTGATTTTGAGAGGACTCAAATCACTATTAGGTGGCATATTTGAAGATCCCTAGATGTGGGTAGTGTTGTGGGCACTAGATCAGTAAAAATATTTACTATGTTTTGGAAAATTGATGGCAATCCAAGTACAATTGGAGGGTTGTTAGGTGACTGTCAAAGAAGATCTCTAAGTCATGTACTTGTGAAGGAAAACAACATTGGTAGAAGGGTAGGTGTATTGGGCCTAAGGACGTGCAGAATTTGAAGGAGTAAAGTAGCAGTCAAGTGGGCTAGCCAACTAGCCCTAGTTCACTGTATTGTAGATTATTGCGTCATTGAGAAGAAGGGAAACCTCCATATCCCTAGACTTGTCATCTTGGAGCAACAATATGGAAAAAGTGGGTAGACCAAAGAGTTTTTCACAACAGAGTAGTGAACAACTAATTGAAAACTTTAAGTGTTGTAGACCTTAAGGGAAAATAGAGGTACTTAGAGGGAAATTTTTTTTGATCCGGGTTCAGTACCATAAAGGAGTTTAGTTCATTGATAGAGGTAGATTGAGGAGTTGCATAATGGGAGGAAAGAGGATTTTCCAGATGTGTTCAAGAAATGTGGATTGAAAGGGCTATGTGTGTCCACAATCAAAAATTGGGTCAAGTGTTGTCTTGTTCAAGGTATATTGGTTGTCAAAGGACTAACTCCAAGCCCTAGTTGTATTCCTTCTATCAGTGTGATTGTAAAGGGCCATCATCCCTGGTACGAGATCTCTAGCCTATTCTATTATAGTTTGTAATTTAACAAAGAAAGGTTTGAAAAAGTTAAAAAATTTCATGTGCACTAATTGATTCCCTGATGTGTTGTGGCACTTGAGTGTGTTTGCATCAAATATTCTAAGACCAAACCCAAATTCTCATGTGTCATGGAAATTAAACATATGCCTTGTTCACCTAAGAACTACTTGTAACTCATATTAGACTACTCATGTCCAATCTCAATTGATCCCACTTAACAAGTTACCAAGACAAGGCTCATCACATACAACTGTGGTCATTAAACAAATAAGAAACATAGTTTACATTTTGACATGCCATAACAACTGACATGTCTTAAATACCTTGGAATTGTGTGGCATGTGTTAGCATCCCCTACATTCCCTAGTATGCCTTATCACTCCCCCCCTTGCCACGCCTGACACTCGCTAACACCCCTAACACAACCTCTTATTCATTCATTTCCATTATTTTTTACTCGACAATTTATGTTTGATGGGGTGCATGTATAGAAAGAGTTCCTTTAAGAGAATAAAATAATGATCTCACCATTACTGACATACGTAATTGAGAGATTCTACTTGAATGACATTAGGAAACTACACAATAGATTTTAAGAATGATATTTTTATGGTTTTTTGTTATGGTGTGAGAATGGTAAGAATTGAGTCGTCAATAAGGTGTGTGAATGCTTAGAATACCTTCTCACTCCCTCCTTTGCATGACAACTATCACTCATTTCCACTCCCTGACACATCCTCATATTCATTCACTTCCATGTATTTTTACCTAGTGCTCCCTTGTGTTGTCCTAGTACTCCTTAACACTCCTCAACATGCATTGGCACTCTCTACTTAGCACTTTTCGACATACCATGCCAATTCATAACATGCATAACACTCCCTGACACACTTTGGCACTTGGCACATGTTAGCACTTGGAAAGTCTTAGCATGTATAACATGTATTCATGAGATGACTTGGTATGCTTTAGCATGGTTTAATATTAAAGCTATTTGAGATCAATTATTGAAAATTAGATGAGAAGAAATAGAGGAATATTTGGCACGTAGAATGCACTAACACTTGCCACTTGGCACCTATTCACACCTAGTATTGGTGTGCCTAGAATGCCCCCACGAAAAAGGTAAATTGATGACTTATCAACCCTCTTATGTGTTCATCTCTTTGTAGTTCAACTTGTTTCTCCGTTTGTTTCCTTGACTGTCCCTGACACGCATTGTCACACCGTTGCACATATTGGCATGCCTTAACACATGGAAACACCATGGTGTCATGCAATGTCGTGCAATGTCGATGAGACTATCCTCTTAGAGGCATAGGTTAAAAACAAAAAGGGGGTCACTTTCTTGCCAAATTAGGGTTTCTCCCAAACCCTAGTATAGTAAAGATAAGGGGAGACAATAATGAAATCTTGCTTGTCCACATGTAGTGCTTCTGTTGGTTGCAATACATACTAGGGAAAGATAAGTTTTGAAATCATGGGAGTCTCTTGGCACATCACCAAAGCAACACCTTCAAAACCCTAATGTAGTCTTAAGGTCAACATATGAGGCAACACATGATGTGTGGGGAAAACATGTAAAGTGTGAATGGAGACAACATCAAAGTTCGACAAAAAGGGGGAAATGAGAGTAATCAGTTAAGAGTCTCATCAAAACCCTAATGGGTTGAGCGAGAAAAATACCATAATGCTAAATCTAGGCAATTAGCCTCATTATGATAGGTGGAAGCTTAGACCAAAAAAAATAATAACTATCAAACCTTAAGAGAGGGCATTTTATCATACCTTTTTATATCTATATTAAAACAAGAAAAAACCACATAAATTTATTTTTTAGCCTTTTAATTTAAGTATTAGGGGTTTCCACAATGCATTATATTAGAAATTATAATGGAAAATCATGAGAAATTAGTAAATAAAGACTAACTCTAATGGAAATAGTCATAGATAAATAACTTACTTAACCTAGTTTAATTCCAAAAATAATTTCTAATACTATTTAATTATGTTTTTAAATTTCACCTATTAAATAATGTATATGCATATTACTATCTCATTTATTTATATTGAATTTTTAATTTAATACTGTATATAATTAAAAAATAATTATTATCATTGACATTTAATTTTTATTTTAATTTTTAAATTTTAATTAATTTGGATTCCCGCCTCCAAAAAATCCTGCCCTTCACCCTCACTCACTCTGGCATTAGTTGAAGATCAATTTGAATACTTCTGAGGTAGTCTACAGAGATATTTGTTACAGGAGTCGAAAATTTAAGTTTTTGCTACATTTTGATGGATCTTGTGCATGTATGGCATGCCCAAGGTTTAAAGAAAACATCAATTGCATGATGAGGCAAAAATAACCGATCTATTTTTAATTTTTTGATAATGTTTTATTTCCGCCTGAAAAAGAATTCACCCTTGAGGAGCACGAGCAAGGGGAAAGAAGATAGTTGCAGAGCAGAGCAGAAGGGAAAATGGCCTAAACGAAGCAGACTACCCGTAAATCCACCTGTGGGAAAGCGCGAGGAAGCATCTCGCAATAAAGGCTGCCCAGAAATCTGCGCCGGCGACGGGTGGAGTGAAGAAGCCACATAGATTCAGGCCAGGCACTGTTGCCCTGCGTGAGATCCGAAAGTATCAGAAGAGCACGGAACTTCTTATAAGGAAGCTGCCCTCTCAGCGTCTCGTCAGGGAAATTGCCTAGGAGGACTTCAAGAAGGATCTGAGGTTCGAGTCCTCTGCCGTGTAGGCTCTGCTAGAAGCGGCGGAGGCATATCTTGTGGGTCTCTTCGAAGTCACGAACCTGTATGCGATACATGCTAAGAGGGTCACTATTATGCCCAAAGACATCCAACTGGCTCGCCGCATTTGTGGAGAGAGGGCTTAATGCCTTTGTGTCTGTCAAACATAAAAATGTATTTTTGATCAAGTTCGCTCGCAGGTTTTTGTTGTAATTGTTTTGGGGTATTTGCAGAGATTTTGGCGCATCATTACTTGGTATAGAAAGTTACGAAACATCTTTATACATTATAACTTTGTGGAAGCTTTTGGCATAAATGTTATAATTTACTGTAGTTTTTCACCCTAATGTTGCATTGTGAAAGTTTATTAGTGGTGTAAATCGGTGACTGTAAAACGAGGATTGCCTTAATATAACACTGTCAGATCACAAGTTCTGAAAAATGTGATTGCTGTATGCAATATTTTCTAGGGTGTTTCTGGCAGATCACAAGTTCTGTAAATGAATATTGATTTGAAGCTTGTACAGTTCTTGTTTCAATTTCTGTATTACTTACCTTTTGTACATGTTAACGATGCTAAGTTTATTCAGTCAAAATTAGGGTTAATCCTGTATTTTTGTTGTCTGATAGCTCAAAATATTTTGTATCGTGCAGCCAAACTATACCCTACGTACTTTTTATGGTCATACTGGGTCTGTAATGTCTCTTGATTTCCACCCGAACAATGAAGATCTTATTTTCTCTTGTGATGGGGGAAAGTGAAGTCTGTTACTGGAGTGTTAACCAGGGTGCATGCACCAGATATTTCAAGGTAGCTTTCATTGAAAATATTAATTGGCATAACTCTAAGCAATGCATTTTATTATTGAAACCAGTCTTTAAAGCATGAATTTGTGCTGACTGGGAAAACTGTGGTGATTTACAGGGTGGTATGAATCAAGTGCGATTTCAGCCTCGTCTTGGCAGGTACCTTGCTACAACGGCTGAGAACGTTGTGTCAATATTTGATGTCGAGATTGGAACATGCTTGCATTCTCTACAGGTTTGTTTATTGTTCATATGCACTCTATTTGCCCTTCTATGTGATTCTTAATGCTCCAATTGTGCTTAAAGCATGAGAAATAGGAGAGATGCGGAGGAAATATTGATGCATGAAATTGCTAGTTCCCTGCTTCCCTCTAGACTAGGAAACGGTTCTTTAGAGTATGTTGTAGGCAGTGACATTTTTTGTTCTCCATTCACATTATTGTGTGCAGAGAAAGGGCCTGCAAACTCAGCCTACTTTATTGGGTTGGAAACGCAACTAGACAGGCAACAGCTTTATTTCCAAGTTGGTGCTGGCAAAATATTTAAATCTATCATACATTAATGAGCTACGAAACAGATGGATGATAACTAGCTCTGCTGAGTGGACACACACATTTTATTATTGTCCAGCACACAATGCAGGAACATCACATTGCATCACTAAATTGAGACCGGAAAGTATAAATTTCGTAGCAAATTTTAGAGTTTTGCAATGTTCTGAAACTTTGAAAGCGATTAGAAGGGTAGAGTCTATTCCCAACCAACCAAAGCGATTTGTAAGTGAGCCTAAATACTGGCAGGCTTGTACATTTTAAAGCCACATCCTGTCATACCATAGGGCTTCGACTTATCTTAGAGATAACCACAGACCTGGAAATATCTCTGCTAGTCTCACGAAATTAGGTTGTTTGTCGAACTCCAGTAGACTTGGTCCCTTTTAGAGCCACATCCTGTCATACCACAGGGCTTCGACTTATCTTAGAGATAACCACAGACCTGGAAATATCTCTACTAGTCTCACGGAATCAGGTTGTTTATCGAACTCCAGTAGACTTGGTCCCTCTGCTTAGGGCTAATATTAACCTTAAAGGCTATGGCTGGCTCAAAGTTCTGAACAACACTACACAATTACCCTAGAAAATGTAATTGCATGTTTTTTTCGCTCTCTTGGACAATACTGCACTAATAACCTGCTTGACCCAATTACGTTGTACTAGTTTGCAAGGTCTATGTAATCCAGAGTAAGATGCAGCAACCAAAAATATAAGTACTTGTGGCATTTGTGATACCAAATTGACCCCTGTTCAATATTTGTTTGGGCCAACATTGATCCATGTGAAATACTTCCAAAATCCAATTTTCATTTCTCAATATCATGTCAAACATTAAGTAATTTCTCAAGCGCATTGTATTTGTCTATTAGGCTATTTTAAGATGGTTTCCACATCATAATTGATTCTTGGTCGACCACCTTTCCCTTCTGTGCTAAAAATGAAAATTCTAAATAGTTTAAGCTTAAAATGCTTTCCATTTTTTTATTGTGGACAAGGTACTCAAAGTTATGCAAGGGGTTTGGCTCCCATTATTCCTCTAGATCCAAAATATCATGTGAGTTAGCTATTCTTCTAGTATCATGAAGAGCACTCTTCAAAAACATTTCACATTGATGACCTCTGCAAATTCTTGTTTATTTTTTAATTATATTAGAACTTGTCCTATCCCCAGAGCATGCAAAAGAGTGGGTACAAATTCATTCGTTGATTGTGTTCTAGGATATTTATACAAAGTAGTGAGGTACATGTCTACAACTACAACTATTTGTGGGATCACGTCATATAAGTTGCACTTAAAATTTTTGATAAATATTTCAGTTTCTATTTTTGATAAATATTTCAGTTTCTTGACTGGGTTGTATAGGGTTTCTGGCACTAGATTGTGCATTGGAATGTTCTCCTTTAGCTATCTTTGCATGGTAATCAATAGGCCTATAGTTGTGAACCACTGTTTGATTGGTTCCAACATGGTTGAGTCAAATATTTAACTTTGCATCAGCCCTTTCACTCACAGTGTTGACACCAATGCAATCATGCAAGAAAATAGTCCACTCATGATGAACCACATCCTCAATGTGCTAGAGAACATATTTCCTATGAAAAATATTATAAGGCTCATGATCATATCCAAACTTGTTACTCCTGCTAGTAGCCTTTTTTTTTTTTTTTAAATTCTACAATTCATGTTTTTGGTTACCTGTGCATATATAGATCTTATTGATGTGAATCACACTTTGAAAGGTACCCCATAAGATGAGTGGTGGGGGCAGCCAAATATTGTTTATGACTACATTGAGAAAATGTCCTCTTGCTAGTTTCAAGATCATTTTGACCTATATCATCGATCATTCTAGAATGCACCTTTTCTAGGCCTCAAAGTTGTCCCTCAGTGTTGACTTGATGTGGATTTGTTAGATGTTGGCTGTCTACATTTCCTTCTAAAAATCTAGTGCATGAATGATTGTCCACATGTTCATGGAGAAGAGAATATCTTTGCATTTGATGTGGTCTAGATAGAATTTTTATTTGGGTCAAGCCCGTATTCTTCATCAATGATTTTCTTGAAATCGCTTTCATTCTTAGCACTGTAGTTGTAAATATCAATGAGGGTTTCATTACATGTTTCATCGATCTTCTGGGGCTGTCCAACTTCATTATTGTCAACAATAGAGCCATATAGAGGTGGAAATGGATCTGTATGACTCAGAGCTTCATTAATTGTGTGTTTATAACATACCTTTTGTTTTTCTACCATGGAATATTCATGACATATGTCAATAACTTTGTCTTCTAGATGAGTATTGATAGTAAAATGGAGAAACTTCCCTATCCCATTAGGATTGAGGAATAAATTTAGATCATAGGCATCAAAAATAGGGGGACCATCAGATTCCATGATATAGGATATTTGAGGGTTGAACTATAAAATTAATTGTTTCTTCACTCAGATAATCACGAGGGTCACATTATTACTTTCATGGTTTTGAAAAGCCCTTTGAGTTTATTGACCTCAAACTCTAGGAAACCATGCTTACTTCCGTTTATTTCTTACACGATCATGATTAAAATCAAAGTGCAACGAGGGGGTACATTATTGCTCCACTCAAACTCACAATGGAATGTCGAGGTGCCAAGTATATTACCATGAAAGTCTGCAGCTCCTTACTTTCACTGTTTGACAAAATAGGATTAGTGTGATTGAAGTATAATTCTGTGACCTCAAAAGTGTTTTTAGGATTTAACTTATCAGTAAGGGAAGCATGATATTCATCATAATTTTTAAATGGTTGATCCTTTTGGGTAGAAACATGGTTTCTACCCGACTAGAACTGCATACATCTTGTATCATTGGTGGAGCTATTAAAAAAAAATTCATTTCCTATGTTTATTGCTTTGTCATGTTGGACATCATGACTAGCCTCCTCACAATGGTGAAAATTATTATCATGCTCCTTTTTTTCATGCAAATCTTTCATAGAATCTAGGACACATACATCAACACATACCAGTTTTTTGATGAGGATGGGGTTTGCTGTGGGGCTATGTTGGTCACAAAGTAGCATGTCCATCATGAACTAATCTTTTGAATTTGGAGGGTCCCTTTTAGTGATATTTTTATCATCTTCAAGAGGAGTGGGAGCTTATTCTTCTTGTATGGCCATCACAAGGTCTTGAAAGGTGTTTTCATCCCATATTGTCTTTGGATCCCATGTTTAGCACAAAATTTATTGAAATATTTTAAGTAGAATTACCCACCAGTATCATATCTAAGAGAGGCAATATGACAACCTAACTGTTTCTCTATTAATGCTTTGAACTTTTGAAATTCATTAAACACAACATATTTTAATTATAGAAAATATACCAACATTTTTCTACTGAAATAATCAACAAATAGAAGGAAGTACTTGGCACTAGTGGTTGATGTCATGTTCATTGGTCCACATATGTCTGAAAGTACCAACTGAAGGACCCTCTATGCTCTCCAAGCTTTTCCTTCATAAAATGGTATTCAACGTAGCTTCCTTGCCTGACAAGCTCTGTAAACTCTGTGGATCTTCTACAGAATGTTCGGAAGTCCATCTACTAGTTTCTCTCATGCCAAATGAGAGAGATAGGTCAAGTTGAGGTGACCATACCTATGATTCCATAGGGGTGCTAGATTTTGCAATAAAAATTACCTTTAACTTACAATTTCTAATAAGATAAATATTCAAAAATCTTAAGATAGTGAAAGCTAAGAGATTCATGTAAAATGGATCATTATAATCTTGGACATAGAAAGCATTCACCGTTGCATAGTTTCCCAAAAGTTAAAATAACCTCAATTATATGTTGAACCTACCACTTAATTTGAGGTTCAAATCCTAAGCCATAAAATATTCAAGTGCAAAGGTGAAATAAGAAAGGTGCGAGTCACTATAGGAGATCAATGTTTCTTTTCAAATTTCTTCTTCCTTCAACTAGAGGGAATGATGAGATCCTAGAAGTTTAAAATTTAGTGTTTTCAAACCTTGGGAATATATGACATGAATCATTTGAAATGTTTGTTTCCATTAAGAATGAGGATAGAATTATTAACTTAAATGGTATTTAACACAATCCCTCTAGATTTGTCTCTTCAAATGTGAGGGCACCCACTCTCATAAAGGACATGTTGGGAGTTTAAACTTTAGTGTTTTCAAACCTTGGGTGCATATGACATGAATCATATGAAATTTTTATTTCTATTAAGCATGAGGGTAGAATGACTAACTTAAATGGTCTTTAACACGATCCCTCTAGATTCGTCTCTTCAAATGTGAGGGCACCCACTCTCATGTTCACATTTATTGATATTAGCCTTTAGGAAAAGATAAGAAAATATAAATTGGACTAATGTATCAATCCATGTGAACATGATACCCATTTTCTCTCTCACACACTCAATGTGAAAACTTTGTCTCCTAAAGGACATGATTTGGGCAGTATATTAGTTGCCTAAAAAACTTAGGTTTGAGTCAATTCTTCATGCAACATGATACTAAGAAGTTGCTAAGTTGTCTCCTACTAATATGCTAAATTGGTCAGCATCAGATCAATAATTCTAGATGACTCTCATGGTGTTGCAATTTTATTTAATCTTACAAGTTGGCATACTTTCTTAGTCCCATAGTGCTGAAAAAATTTCCTCAACTATTAATCCTAAAAAAGCCCAATAATGGGTGAACATGGATAGGCTAGCTTTAATTTTCTCACATGTCTTCCATCTCACTTAGACACTTATTTTGGGAACTCTTATACATTTAGTATGTCATTTTTCTAAGGCCTAAGACGAGCAAAATAAATAACAAGTGTGTGCAAGCAGCAACACACTTGACTAGATTGAACTTAGCCTAGTATTATGATGGATGTACATTTTAAGGGCTTCTTTCCTAATTCAAAATCGCTGAAGATATATAAAATAACTATGGCATTTGTCCTAAAATTCCAATAGTGCACATGTCAAGCTTCTCTGCAAATCTCTTTTGTTGCATATGATAGGCCTCTGAATAGACTAAGCTTGTACTAGAATAATGCAAACATGCCCTGCAAGTCACCACTATGTTTTGGTTTTTGAAGGTTGCTGCATTATTGACTAACTAGTGAAGTATTAACCAGTGTATAAGTTTCAAGCTTTGGAGAAGTCACAATATATATTATAATTGTCTTGCAGATTGGCCTCTTAACCAATTTTTTCTAGGAATGCCTCTTATGAAAAAATAAGTTCTTTCCTAATAGGTTATGACCCTCTTGAAAATACCAGGTTCACTATAACATTGGAAGAAAATATCTGATGCATGCATCATGCTACCATTACAAGCCATTGCAGAAAATAGAAACCAAGGTTAAAAAGGGTCTACAGCTACATTGTAGACGTGTTACAGTGACAAACTTTCTTGAATGTCTATTCTCCAACATCCATAGCATTACCAAAAATAATCATAGTTTGTATTTAACTCCAAATAATATACATTCCAATAAGAATTTTTCAATCATAGTTTTACCTTGTGTCAATGATTTTCCTTATGACCTACTCTCATTTTCAGTCAAAAACTAGATTTCCTATATTGATGACGTTCCTACTGTAATATGACTAAATATCAGACAACTATCTCACTGTAAATGAGCAGTGTACCCAAATAATAAAGAAACTGAAAATGATAGTAGATATTGTCGGGTAAGCAACTAAATAGGTAGTACACATGATATGCTATTCCATAATTCACTACCTTTCCCATTTATAAAATAGTTTCTATAAAAATTCCGCTGCATATTAGTTCTTTATGTTGCTATTTATTGAGATTTTGGCTCACACGGGGATTACAATCAGCCTTTCCACAGGAGATATATATGGCTTATGCAATTGGCATACCATTGCTGTTACCGTAACTAACATTTCCTGATAGGAAGTTACAATTGAAACGTTGAATTTACTTGTTTTGTCTTCCTAATTGTTATGTATGGCATATATAATACCAGCTGTCCATTGGGATTCATATGTGACCAAATGAAAAAGGCTCTAACTGTTGCTAAATGAAAAAATGTGGCAGGCTGGGATTGGAGGGATTTTGTGCAAATTATAATGAAAAATAAAAAAGTGAAGGCCTGCAACTCCAGTGCAGTGACAATAGGGTTTCCTATTTATAATCTTATAGAGTTATTATTATTATTATTTGTTCGTTTCTTTTTGACTGTTTCTCCCTGGTCAAGGTGTTTCTCAAGTTTGTCAGCTTTGAATGCTAAACACGCTGCTTGATGTCTTACAGTGGAAACACCTCACATCTTAGCATAGGTCCAAGATCTAGTTCTGCTACAATAGCGCAAATTGTGGAAGATTTGGTAAGTGCCTGCTACTGAAGGCCTTGCCACTGTGACCCAAGTGCTATTTGGCCACAACTAGAAGGTTAGTGCATTGGGAAAAAGATAATGTTGTGTGCGTTGATGCTGCACATATGGCATATTTTTGCAAGCCCTTTTTCCCATCACGTGAAAAATAAATTTTCATCTGCAAGATGCACATAGCATTCTCTTTGCCCAATAAAATAACCTTCTAGTGTTGCATGAGCTTCTAGCCTCTTTAGGCTAAGGAACTGTCCAAAACTTTGTCACTCTTAGTTCGTATTTATCCTATAAGTTTAGTATGATTGCAAGACTTTTGCCTTCACATTCCTTCTCAATGTTTCTGCCATAGCCTTAGAGCTACTCGGGTTTGGGATTGTTCCTTAGATATCTCTTGGGGTTTGGGCCAACCTCCTCATTTGTTGGCAACATTTCTATACCTCCAACAGGTATATCACTTATCATAGGAATTTTTGTTTCTCCAAAATGCCGTTACTCTCGCAAAAGGGTGCATTCTAATTTAAGATTCTTTCTCCCACAACTCAACATGTTGTGTGAAATGTGGTACTATTGGGTGACTTCGATGGCTTCTACAAACTAGTTATTTAGAAAATGTTCCTAACCTATTAGGAAGGAGCTACTTAGCGGTTGCTGCCTCTCTGACAATTGCTGGTAATTATTGTTCATTAGTATATTGAAAAATTCATCGTCAAGGATTAATGTTTCAATTTTATCAAGTGTCTCTTGTTTCATATTCAACACAAGATGGAATTTTCATGCACTCAGTTCATTGGAGCAAGGCTTTCCAGCTTTCCTTGAATATTAAAATAAAGTTACAGAAGCGGTCCCTGAAGATGGAGCATCATTGAAAACAATTCAAGCTCCTCTCAGTGGATGTTTTCTAATCCCTCTTCTTCTGCTCCTTCCCCTTGTCATATTCATTTGTTTACAAGGCATGACAAAGATACCCATAAGTCTAAATTTTAGCCCAAAAGCAATTGTAATGATAGTGGAAATGTTACGAGAATATTGTTATTATCATTAATGGTCTGCCCATTCTAATGAGGGATGTCTTAAGCAAAGAGTTCTCAACACATATTTCAGTGGCTGAGCAAAAGGAAGGAGAAGGTTAAAATGATTATAGTCAATAATCCCAATTACATAAGTGGTCGTTGTGGACTTCCCAATCCATGGTGGGAATGCCTTCGCTACTAAGTACCGTAATTCTAACAATTCAAAAGAAAATGGAAAAACAATTCTAAGCCCACAATTAGTCTTAATCATCATTGACTACTTCATGTTAGACAAGGATGCTTTGTTTGTGCAAAAATGTTGCATTATAGTTAATGGTAGTGATAAAATTATTATTTCACAAGATCATGTGACTTTTCTTAATTTTCCTTCAAAATGTTAACCTCGGTCTAAAATTTTAGGGTTGGATGAAGGATAAGGAACCAATGCAAGTTATGAAGGTCTGTTAATTCACTTTTGCTATTGACCACTCTTTGATAGTACTAAGTATGATGGCACTCCTGTTGACTACTGTTGTCTTATTCCTTCGAAGGTTTTATCAACACGATTTCCATGCAAGCTTTTATACATTGTCTTAAAACTTCCCTATTTTTATAGAGAAGTTAGCATCATGCTAGTGATTAATTTGAAATTGTATTTTAGTGGAAAAATTCACTGTTTTTCGGTGGAATAGTTCATAATTTATTCTGATCTTCTTTTGCAAGTGTACTAGTCACGATGATAAATGTGTGGTTTACTTCAGAGGGTTCTCAGCTTTTTCTAGATACGCTTTTCATCATTTGCTTTGAAAACTTCTCTAGTGCTCCTAAGGTCCATGTTGTTATGTTTACTGGTTGTTTCTGTGGAAACATTTTCCTAAGGTTCTACAAGGTAAATCCAAATGCAAAAAATACTACTTTACATATTGATATTTGTTTAAGACATTCTTGTGTGATACTTGAATTTCATAAATCTAGATTTCTATTTCGTTATCTATATCAATATATAAGAACAGGCCCATGGATTATTCATATTTCTCAAACTGTGGAATTGTTCCTTTCCTGTTGCACATTCTTTTATATTGTTATGTTGTGATTCAAATTTCTAGTTGTGCTTTCCAGTTATTCTCCTACGCAGTACATGCTTTGTTAGATTATATCAAAATTTATTCTTATTGTCTTTTTATGATGTATATTGAACATAATATTTCTAGCAAATTTTGATCTTACTATATTTTCTATTCCTTTGGTGTATCTTTGCACCTTTAGGGGAAATTACTAGTTTAAAGTCTAATTCTTTAAAGGGTGCTAGCTCAATGGAAGAGCACCTGCTTTACAAGAAGGAGGTTGGTGGTTCGATTCCATCGTGCCCTGATATTCATAGGGAATGACGACGATCAATTTTTGGTGACGGATGCTCTTTTGACCATCACCAATGAGCTTATGGTGACATTTTTCGACCCTTGCCAAAATATGAAATGGTGACGGTCAACGAATGCCACCATATATACGCATCAATAGTGACGACCATTAAAGGTCCGTCACCATAAATCTTTGTTTTTGATATGAAATGGTGAGGGTCACTGTTTATCATTATAGCCATTATTCGTGATGGACCTTGATGTCACCAATTATTTTATGGTGACAGCTAATGAACGTCGCCATATATATGCACCAATAGTGACGGCCATGAAAGGTCCATCACAAAAAATCATTGTTGTTCATATGAAATGGTGATGGTCACTATCCGTCATTATAATCAATATTCGTGACGAACCTTGAATGTCACCACAACACATACTTTCAGCGACGCCACCTTTGGTGACGTTTAATTTTTTGGTGACGGAGGCTATTGTTCGTCACCATTGCTCATATGAAATGGTGACGGTCACTATCTGTCACTATAAATTATTATTGGTGACGGACCTTGAATGTCACCACAACACCTATACTTTTGGCGACGCCACCTTTGGTGACGTTCAATTTTTGGTGACGAAGGCATTTTTGACCCTCACCAATGAGCTTATGGTGACCATTTTCGCCCCTCACCAATGTCCCTTTTTCTTGTAGTGGATTTTTGAAGGCAAGAGAAAACTCCTCCCTTTACCCCTACAACCCATCACTGTTGAAGGTCCCTTTCTGCTATGGGGCCTAGATTTCATAGGGGAAATTCACCCTATTTCTTCTGCACAACACAAATGGATCCTAACAGCCACAAAATATTTCACTAAGTGGATAGAGGCCATACCTACTAGGAATGCCACAGACTCAGTCATCATTAGATTCCTAGAAGAGCATATCCTCTCTCAGTTTGGCTGCCCAAGGAAAATAATTACTGATAATGCTGCTGCTTTCGGGTCCAAGAAAATGGTTGATTTTTGTCGTAGGTATCAAATAGCACTCGGTCATTCAACTGCCTATTACCCTCAAGGTAATGGATTAGTTGAATCATCAAACAAGAGCCTAGTGATCATCATCAAAAAGCTGCTGGAAGAGAACAAAAATTCATGGCATAACAAGATAGTACATGCTTTGTGGGCTGACATGCTTACAACAAAGAAATCTATTGGCATGTCACCTTATCAGCTTGTCTATGGAATTGAAGCAGTGTTTCCCACCAGCCTTGGAATATCAGTGATCAAACTTGTTCAAGAGATTCAAACAGAAGAAGACAGTATGGTGAGGAGAATAAACCAAACAATCCATCTCCAGCAAACAAGGGAAGAGGTTTATAACAGAGCTATCAGAGTTCAGGAAAACATAAAGAAGTTGTTTGACAAGAGAACCAAAGCTGCTGATTTCAAAATTGGAGATAAAGTGCTGAAGTGGGACTCAAGAAGAGAAGATAAAGGAAAGCACGACAAGTTTGACATTTTGTGGCAAGGTCCATACATCATCCAGGCGACTGTAGGTCCAAATGCCTTCTTCCTACAGGAATTAGATGGTACAGAGCTGTTTGGGGGTCCTGTCAACGACAGGACGCTCAAACACTACTTCTGCTAATTTTCAATTTCCAGTTTTCATCTCCATTGTACATACCATTGCAGTTTTTTTTTCAAGAAAAAGAGAAAATGTTTCAAAAAAAAAAAAAAAAACAAAGGAAAAGGAGAGGCTCAAACATGCTTAAAACATGAACCTCTGATGTGCAAAATATTAACTCTAATAAGTTCAAAACCTGGGCCAAAGAAAGTAAAACAGCTGGTCCTAACATGCCCAAAATCTGGACCAGCAAAGAAGAAAGAAGGATCAGCTCTAACATGCCCAAAACCAGAGCTGAAATGAAGAAAAGAAGTGACTCTAACATGCTCAAAACTTGAGTCACAAAAAGAAGAAGGATACTTCAAATTTCAGATTTCAAGCCTTCACAATTTTTTTTTCAGTTTTCTACAAATTTTTGTCCATGTGCAACTGTCTTTATGCCTTGGACCCACAGCAAGTCAGACAGTCTAATCCTGTCTTGACTTTTTTTCAATTTCTGTCGTAGAATATAGAGAAGAAATCTGATGGACAGTTTAATCCCAGCAGATATTAGATTAGGTAGAGAAACATATGAGACCAACAGTCTAATCTGGTCCCATGGAGTAATAAGGGTAGACTTAGAATAGGTTTATTTTCTGCTATAAAAGTAAATGGTGTAAAAGGGTATGCTAGCTCAAATGCACCTTGGAAGAAGAAAAAATGCTAGGATTTTAGTGTGGGTAGGTAGTTTGTTGGGAAAAGTGTTTCTGCTGATGTAATGTCTTCATATTGTGGCAGCTGATCTAAAGAAAGAAAGGGATGCGCCAAGCAGTAGGCATCTGGCCTACACCAAAGATTCATCCACTGAATTCTTGACTCCTTCAAGAAGAAGCCATCCCCATGTGGAGCCACTGTTAGCCCCCTATAAAATTTCTTGACAAGCAAGCAGGGGGCTAAATGGTTTTTGAGCCTTCAAGGAATGCAACTCCCCTGAAGGCACATCATCCTTGAAGTCTCCTGTGCCTTGGCCTTTGATAAATTTCCCTCCGATGACCCCCTTATAAGGTCCCATTGTCTACAGAAATTGTGCTCCAAAAGATCTATATGTATCCCCTGTATCCCTGCAAAGTCCCCCTTTCCATCCCAAAATCCCCTCTAAAACATCCCTACACCCTTTGGTTAGCCAATTCTCCCCTTATTCCCTCCATCATTACCCTTCCACGGCTTCAAAATGTATTAAAATGGGCCAAAAACCATGTTTTCTCCATATGCGGGCCTTAGCCCCTTTCGGCCTAGCCCCGCCCCTTTTCCCTCCACATGACCGAATGCTAGAATCGGGTGCTAGGCGAAAGGCGCTTATTCCTTGCGTTCATCGGGCGCTTTTACGACCATTGATATTTACAAAATGAACGACGATCGCCGCCCCGCAGCCCCATCTTCCAACCCGTTCATCGCTCGTTTGTCGCATCTCAGTCGTCCATCCAAAACTTCAAATCCGACGGTCCTTATCCCTCCGTCCTCCTGTGGTCCCTGCACCCGCTTATTGTACAAACCCGCTGGTTTATATCGCACCACCTTTGGGCAGAGGGTGGTATTTCTTTTTCGGGAGCGATTCCATACAAAAAATGACGCGTGGCACCTGTACAACGGCAAAACCACCCTCCCATCGCACATTAACATCAGTCCGTGGATGGAGAGCGATATGCATAAGAACCATTCGATCTGTCATCGCCCATCCAACGGCCAACGCTCAGTAAAGTTGCATGAGTTTTAGCTCAGGTCAAATGGACCCGTGGCCCACTGTCCATCACCCTAATGTGTTTTCCACCGTCAATCTCGGCTGATATTAGATGGCTCTGATTCATTTGCATGTCCCCATATTGCACGTCACCCCCATGTGTATTCACCGTACATCCGCCCATCCCATTACATATATTTGTTCAAAGGTCGAGTTCGTTAAGGTTTTTTAATTTAATTCACCTCTGCACTCTGCCAACCTTCGCCAAGGCTTCCCAACATCATTCCTCTGCATCGCTCTACCATTTCACCAGCTACACGATCATTTGCATCATCCGCGCTGCATCCACCACCCCATTCTTGGTTTCCCTAATAGTTGTCGTGCTCTGCAGGGTTACAGGTAGGTGGAAAACCGCCATAGCTTATTATCTCTGTCACAGTGCCAGAAAACGCAGGAAAAGACCACTTCCAAAGGCCGAGATAATCAAAAATAGCCTGGGAAGGTGGCTGACAGGACTTGCATTAAAAAGAAGAGTTCAAATTCTACAAATCTTTCCGGCGCCATTAAAACTCGGTTTTCCCACTGATGGAGACAGTTTGAAGTGGCAAGGAGTATCGGCGCAGGGTTAGGAAGTTCTTATGTACATCATTGAAGATCTTAGGCCCTAATCCAGTGTTTTAAAGGTAAAGAATCAGATTGAAAACCCATCGACCACACAGAAGGTACAGCTCGTATAAATTCATGTATATCAGGGTTTGTACACCAGCAAAATGTTTTCCCCACGAAAGGACAAAGTGCCCATGTAGTGTTCAAATCTATGCCGTGTTCTAGAGATATTTCCTACCTTGGCAGCAGTCCTATGCTATCATAACATTTGGTTCACAGCATGGCAGATCCCAGCATCATTTATTTCCTTTTTGATTATTCACCTGAAGCACCACAAAGTACTGCAGCCAAAGTACACCAGAGGCACGCCTGGAGTAAATGGAAATCTAAAGAATATCATCCTTTCACCCAAGGAACTCCAAAATTGAATGCACAGAATTTAAACAGAATGGGGCTCGGCCCCTTTCCTTTTCTGAGTGTTAATGCTGCATTTAGTTTTTCACCTACCTCCTCCGCTCCACTAGAGCTATAAATTCCTAAAGAAACTCATTGTAAAGGTTGTTCATCAGTTATGAGAGAATTGCAAGTAGTTTCTTTGAGACACAGTCTCTGTGCAAAATTGTAAGATAGGCTGAGGAATATGACTTTAGACTGAGTATTCAGCTATTGGCAATGTTGTACTTGACTGGTATTGCTATTTAATATGACAAGCACATTTCTTTGGATCCTGATCTAAAGCAGTGGTGATGTTTTCCTATCTCTGTGTTTTAATTCATTTCATTTCATTTCTACTAGCTTGCATTAGAATATTGGCATAGGATTTACCCTTGTTAGGTACCCTATGTTTCTGCTCTCCTTTCCATTAATGTTTTTCTTCTGAATGTGTTATCTAAGAATCGATTTCAGTTGGTTTAACCAGTGTAGTGGATGTTATTGCCTGCTCTCTAATGTATGAATTAAATGAATTCAGTTTTTAGATGCTTCTTGTTAAGGATTCAGTTGGAAGATTTGGGAACACTGGGGATTGGAGTTAGCCCTGTCCACTAGGATCCTTGTGCGACCAGCTGGTCTTTAACGTTGTGCTCTGAATATGTGTTATCTCCTCCTCTCCTACCATCCCATATCATACTATCATCTTAAGATCCAATGTTTTAGATGACTAGCGCAATTGAAAGTTTTCCTATTGATTAGCAAGAAAATCCTTTCCTGACTCCATTGCGCAATGGTTTTGAATATTTCCTGGAACATTTCACCTCTACCTTATCCCTCTTTGCTCATCCTTGTCTTACATTGAACCCTTCCTTCCTGATAACCAGCAACCAAACAAACAATCAAACAAGTAAACCCGAGCCTTATAACTAGCCTAACATCTTAACATCGAGCTTCAAAGACATATACATTTGACAATCACAGAGAGATCCCTCTCTGGACCCAGGAGGGCTAGATCCTGAGGTCTGAAAGTGGTTTGATGTTGTCTCATCTTTTGGTATTTCCAACCTTGCCAAAACATGGGAACCCCAACAAAAGAAACCCTAATGTGTGGGGTCCAGGGCAAATAAACATTCACTTGCATAAAAGGAGGAAGAGGCAGCCATAGAGAGACATGTTTGAGTATATGATTTTGGTCTGAAGACTATTTGCATTCTCCGGATGTTTAACTGAGTTGAAATTCTATTTAGCATGAGGGATTCCTGTTTAGGATTTCCTCTCCTTCTTGAGAGGCCTCTTGAAGGATTGCATTTCATTTCTCCACATCTTGGCTCAAGGCCAAAGCCACTTCTTTAGTCACTGCGTTATTTTTGCTGAAGTATACCGTAGTGTTGCTGGGTGTTGCAGTGGAGGGTTCCACAACACCATTCCTTGTCTCATCTTTCAGAGGAGGGAGCTTCTATTCCTCGGGAAGATTAGTGAGGAAGGTTTCTAGGGCAGATTTTCATATCTTGGCATCAGGCCAAGCTTCTCCTATCATCAACAGCGCAGTCCCTTCTCTAGACTGTGTTATTTCAGTGCATATTTGCAGTGAGGGTTGCACCATCATCTTGGAGGGCAAGATCTTCAGTGCTAGGATCAGCCTTGCACTTGGGAGGTCCATTGGAGGAGGTTTGCTTCATATTGTACATATTATTCAGCCATCTCCATATTATTTCAGTTTTGAGTTGCAGATGCTACCCAACAACTCTGGCATTGCTGCAGATTTTCCATTTGTACATGTATTGTAGCCAATCCTTCTAAGGATTGTGTATCATTGTTGTATTAGTGTTTTCAGGGGTTGAGAGCTTACTCCCCCATCTTTCTTGAGCTTGATATTGCCATATAGTTATATTATCATTCCGTATGTTGCAGTGTCTCCATTAGACTACACTGATATAGCCTTGTGTAGACTCTATATAGCAGTGGTCTTCAGTTTCTTGTACATGTTCTGTTGAGGCTCTCATTGCCTAGCTTGAGTGATTGATTCCTCAAAGCATTGTACTCTTTTGCTGCTATATTATACATTGGTTGGCTATTTACATCTTCATGTGTGCTAGCTCATTAAAATAACACTGCTACTCCATTGTGTGTTCTTGTATATGTTCCAGTCCCTTCATCGGACATTTTCTGAATACAACTAGGTGTGGGAGATCTGTTTAACCCACCTAGAAGGATTTATTTGGAGCCTCCTCTTGGATTTAGCACTTAGACATATTTTTCTAAGGGATCCAGGTCTTGATTTCAATTCCTGTAGCATCCATTACTGGAAAATGCGTTTTCCAGTCATGCCTTGTTAGCTGTTCCGAATTTGGAATATTACACTCTGCTCCGGATCACACACTACTAGTATTGCTTGGGGGAAATTCTCGCCAGCATAATAATGTGTTCTCATATTTTTCATCTCTTGGTGGCCTTTTATAGGAGAATTGAAATCCTCCTTCCCTCTCTTGGTACATTGTGGATGGTGACACAAGAAAGGGTGGTGATTCCATTGTGTGCTCCCTTGAGGTCATAAGGAGGCTTGGGCGGCTGTCCTTAGGCGAACTCAAGTTTGAGATCAATGTCCCAGAGTGTGCCTTGTGGTCTCAGAAAGTGACTTCCGCCACTCTCAGGGCCGTGCAGATTTTTGAGGAAAAGTCGCGCAAAGGCATGCTTATCGAAGAATTATGTGTGAAAAGGTGCATTTCATTGGTTCCTTCAGAGCACAACTTGATTTTTCCTTTTAGACCTTAGATATTTTTAAATAATTCAGATTCTCTAATGTCTCTCAGCCCTATAAATCCTTCTGCTTGACACTAAATAATGTCATCTTTTCTTGTCCAATTTTCTAGTGATAACAGTTGCCCCATAATATGTGAGGTCTAGGAAGAACTGTATAGCCAAAATACATTATAGTTTCTTTTCTGTGTACTGTGTGGAGAGAGAGAGAGTCCTGCGTGTAGCTCAGAGTTGGAAACACCCTGCACCGGGTCGAAGAGCGACCATGTCCTGTGGGATCCCTGCAAGCAATGGTGTAATACAATATATACAATTTTTCTACAAGGCAGGCATGTCCCATGCTCGTGATGCTTTGGCTAGTTAAAGAAATATACTTGACATATATAGATTATGTTTGTCACTAGTAGGTAGTAACCTGCTGGTTGATGACGATGACTGCTGATGCCCTCAGGGGCATTTTTTCTTTAACAATAGGTGGAATGTGGTACCCGTATGCATAAAATTAGTATGGCATAGAAATGCACATTGTATGCATAGGCACTAGCTTGGACCTTACCGTGTAAGAATTACCGAAAGAGACGCTTATAAAGGCACGGGTCTTCGACGAATTTGATCAAAGTGCAATGGTTTTAAGGTACGATGCCATCTTGACATGAGAGCTTGTGTTGTAGTCGAATGTCAGGAGGATCAATGACATCTATGGGAAATGATGTCTCCCACAGTGCCACCCGAGGATTTCCCTTTTACGGAGAGGGGTGATCAAAGGTACTGCTTCCTTTTTGGAAAATAGGTGTTGATGTTGACAAAAAGGAAGCGTCAACTGAACGAGAGGGTCACTGATACTGGTGATCAAGATCCTGGATATGATGGCTTTAACATAGGCATGATGGCGAGGGGTGACTGAAAACTGATGATGGGGATTTAATGGCCGAAGGTCGAAGTATAAAAGGCAGCTTGGCGGCAGTCATAACTATTTCTGATGGGGAAATCCCTGGAGTCAGTAGGAATTCCAGGGTGGGTTTAAACTGGTTATGAATGTCATGGTGGCTTTTGAGTGAGGGTGTGATACTCTGACCAAGGGTGACCAGGGACTGCTGCCATGGGAGAAAAAATGAATGGGTGGGTGGGGGACATAGTGTTTTGTTTGTGGTCTTTGTACACTTACCAAAAGAATAAAATAATGGGGTTTGGTTTGTAATAAACACAGAGACAGGTGCCCCAAAACATGAAAGTGTTCGCTCACTCATGATGTGAGGAAGGTGTTTTGCTGAGGGTGGAGGCCCCATTGGTTGGTATCATGTGTAAGGTTAATGAAGCATATAGAAAAAATGTCACAGATGGGTTATGCTGATGGAGGTATGGTATGCCAAATGCGAGGTGCGATAGTGCACTTTCAATTTTCTTGCACAACCTGGTCATCCAGGAAAGGGGTTTTATTTTGATATGGTAAAACTTGACTTGGTGCATGACGAGTGAATGGGCATGAGGTGCTTCCTGGACTATAGTGGTATGGCCATGGCATCACTATTGTTGTGATATATGGTCTACTTTGGGTGATGAGCACCATGGAGGGGAGGCTCTAACGACCAACGAGGATGCTTATCATGTGCAAGGTGAGGTGATAATAAAAATGGTCGGGTGTTTGGAACCTATGGTTGATTTCTGATGGAGAAATGATGTCAAGATATGCAGAGTTTTTCTGGGATTCTATCATGCTGGGGGTGGAATGATACCTGCTTTGAAACTTTCAGTGGATGGAGCTGTGGATGGTTTTCACACTACCTGCAAAAAAAAATAACCCAAGTGAAAGCATCTTCTTTATTCAAATATTATTTGAAATGCATGTGCTTAAAAAAGAAGATGAGAGAGGGCATACCCGCCGGCACTGAAAAATTATTTTTTCAAGGGTGCAAATATGAGGCACCACCCTTAGGGGTTATAGAGCGTTGATAACAGTGCTGCTTTCGGTCCGGTGATTGGGCCTTTTGAGCTCTCTTTATGGTCCTCTAAAGTTTCTAAAAAGGGCGACATATAGGCGAATATGGCTCAATCTAGTTCATTTCTGTCTGTTGAGTGTTGAGAGGTCATAGGCTTTTGCGGAGTAGTTCTTGATGTTGTGGTCAGCCTGAGCACACGGGATTAGCGATTTTTTAGCCAGATAAGCTCTATGACGTCCTGCTTTTTAATTTTTTTTAGTGTACTGGTGCCGAGGTCCGTACAAGATGGGTTTGTAAGGATTCTAGGTCAAGTTTTACCTTGACTACATGGGTGATCAAGGTACAGGCGTGCACCTTGCCCACGAAAATGGGGTTTTGTGTGCATTTAGCACGTCTATCCTAGCTTTAGGTGCTCCTTTGGCACGTCTGTGAGAAGGAAAGACGTGCCCTCCTCGCGCCTATCTGAGGAACAGGCGCGTGGTGAGCCGAAGCTATTTTTGGTCAAAATTTTGAAAATTTTGTCTGTTTTTAGTATTTTCAGTGTGGCTGATGTGTTCCTGTTTTGATGATAGGATGTTGTGGAGGGAGAGAGATTGACCTAATCTCCGTGCCACCCTAGCTGCTGATGGTCATGCACACTAACAATTGGAGCGCTGGGGTCTTCTCAAATATATGGAGAATGACTTGCTACGATCATAGGATCGTCTTTTGCGCTACCTGGTCCGATGCTGGAATAGGCAACACAAAGTGATGGTGCTACTTGGGTGCGACCTTACTATCCGTCCTGAGACGGATATCTATTTTGTGACCGGGTTGTTGCCTCAGGGTGAGGTGCTTCGATATCCACTTCCCTCTGGGAGGGTGGATCTCGAGTCATTTTCAGCAGGTCACTATGGCAGAGCACCCCTTACAGATGGGTGCATAGATATTGCTACAGTGATAAACTTGGCCGAGCAATGTGCTCTAGCGGCCATTGCGTGACTGGCAAGGTTGTTTGCTCCTCATCGAGCATTGGATCTGCAGATAGGTGTCTTGCACCGACTGAGGGTTGGGAACTTTTTTGACTTTGCATGTTTCTGTTATGATGGGATGTTGGCACAACTTTCTAAGGTCTGAGATAGATCAAAGCTGTTTACTTATGCCAACATCTTATGAAACATCATGTATGAGCGGATGGAGCTACTGAAACCTAAGGTGGCAGTGCCTGCTGGGGGCCACAGGAGCCTCGCATGAGGAGGTGGGCCGCTGTGATGCCCTGAGGAGGTCGGGGTACGGTGGGGTGTTATTGGAATGCCACCATGGAGGCTTGCTTTGAGGCCGACCCTCAGATGTTCTTGCCTTTCCCTTTCGCAGGGATGGAATTCTAAGGAGATCTAGACATGGGTCTGCCCGCTAGATATGCTTGGGGGCCCGCAGGTATGTTTTTGTGTATTTTACATTTCACTCGAGTATATATGTTTATATGTGTATTATGATGACACTGACATAGTTTTGGTTACTCTTGCAGATATTGGTGAGGTCGGTCATCCTATGGCTCGTTTGGTGGGACACCATTCGATACAGCAACCTTGAGGAGCTCGCAGGGGGCAAGGAGGAGCTCCTGCACAGCCTTTTGGTGGAGCACTGGGTGGCGAGGCTGGCCCTTTGGGGGAGGGTAGTAGCTCGGCTGCTGCCGAGACTGATGCTGAGCAAGGTCGTACTGATGCGAAAGAGGATCGTGTTGTTGACTTGACCAAGCAAGTGGCAGCTTTAGAGGATGCCCAGGGTCGAGTGGACTTCTTGACCCACAGGATGTCTACTCGAGGCTTTGTGGAAGACCTCGAGGATGAGTGGCTAAAGACCTTGATGGCCTAGGAGAGGGGCTATCGACCAGTTTTACATCGGGTGGCAATCTCTGTGTTGATGGCAGCTCTAGTACTAGTACCAGGAGTAGTAGTGGGTCCAGGTGCCCTACCTGGGGGAGCACCACCCTAGAGTCCTTTTGAACACGAGGAAATCACCCATTATGGGGATGCTTCCCCTATTTTTGTCGACTTATATGTGTATATTTTGGGCTGACTTATGGATCAGAGACACTATTTTTTGTACTCATGTTAGTCATTAGTAATTTTCTAGTAATTTTCACTATCCGTAGATGACTAATTATTGGTACTAGATTTCTAAAAAACAAAATTCCATGAACATTGTGAGTTTTAGAAATCTCATTGCCTTCATTATCCTTAGAGAATTTTTTTTACTATCCTACCATTTTGCCATTTCATGACCACCTTGTAACTCCTACAGAATCCAAATGTCTTGTGCCTCTCATTTCCATCCTTTTTCCTACCCATAATCTCATTACTCTGTTTATCCCTTGCTTATGACTCCATTGTCCATCTAAGGTTTTTGAGGGAATTTTTCTTGGTTTCGTGACTTCCATGGTTAAAAAATCAATAAGGCTTGTATCCTGATGCTCTTACACATCCTCATATCCTTAATATACATTCATAAACACTTTCCATCACTCCTATCCCTCAAAATCATCATTTCTCTATAAAACCTAGCCAATTGCTACAATTTGACACTTTTTCGAGACTAGGCATGTGTTTTTCTCTTTTTGATCCCTCCCCCTCACTCAATCCTTCAAATTACACTTTCACCTGCTCTCTAACATCCATCCCTATTCCCCAAAATTTCCCCAAGAATTTAGACAACCCCTAACCCCTTCCTTCCCCTCCCTCTTCAAGGCAGTCCTAAATCCCTTCTTTTGCCTACACCAAACCCTAATTTCCCCTTCCAACTAAGCTAGGGTTTTCTATGGAAAGGAGGAATAGGAGAAAAGGATCCATATGATAGATCATATCAGCAAACATAAGTCCATACCAACTCATAAACATCATACCTCCATCATTTTCCAAGAATTCATTCAAAGGGCCAAGTCATTTGCCACACCTAGGGAAAATTTTGTTTAAAAATATGTTTCTAACCAAACATAGATGAATTTGGAAAAATTGAGAGAGGGTTTTGTCCATCATAGGGCCAAGAAGAAAAACCACCTTAATTTTTTACAGAGGTATAATGGTTTGGGAGAAATGTCAAAACTACAGGTGTCACGGGAGAATTTCTGCACTCTTGGAGTGACCTTTGGAAAATTAGGTTTTCGCATATCTAGATTGTCCAAATGAATTTCTTTATGAGTCAAATGACAACTAGACTTGACGATATTTCCAATGAGCTATCATGAGCTCAATTTTGAATTGAGGAAGGCATCCAAAAGTGGTTTTCACCAACACTCTGCATTTTCGCACCATCATTCAACATTTTTTGACCCGTCTTGGGAAAATCAACTTTTAGCAGGGAAAATCAACTCCAATCAGGGAAAAAATGGTGTATTTGGAAATTAGATAGGCTAATATTTCCAAAAATCTATCACGGGCCCAAATCCGAAATCAGGAAGGTCATCAAAACTTGGTTGCAACAGGACCTATTTTATACTTAAGGTGGCGCTTCGCTTATGGACAACACTGTGTGTTTTTGGCCAAGTGTTGGCGCTCTGCTCACAGACCATGGCGCTACGCAAATAGGGTTCTCCGCAGTGAATTTTTACAATGCACTGCACATATAGAGAGTGGTACTGCGCTTATAGCCCGGTGCTGCGCTAATGCAAAATTTCCTCCATACTTGCAACAAATTTTCCCAAAGGCTCAAGGACACCCTCAAATTTGACTCCAAAGACTTGTAAGCAAGTGAAGCTGGTGGGCACCCTTTTTCTCCTCCTCTCAAGCATTTTTAGTAATTTTGTGGCTATGGAATTACTAAACCATAATTTTGAAAGCTGTAGGTCTTCAATGCATAATAAACCTCTATTTTTGGCCTCCTTGAAAAAATTAATTGTCATTTAAGGGAGAGTGAATTAGGGTAGTTACACTTCATGTTCCAAATGATCCCTCTTTAAAATTCAAGCCCTTGGCCACATCATCAACTAAAATTTCCTTCCTCACCTCATCCTCCTCCCTCTACTCCTCTATCCCCTCCTCAAGAAAACCTCCCATCCTCCCCTTCTCTTGGTGCATCAAATGAAGAAGGAAGTGGCAATGAAGAATCAAATGAAGATAGGGGTAAATATGACAATGATCCAAACCATAATGAGGTTGAGGGTGATAATGAGTTGAGCCCACAAAGGGAAAATTACATGGCGACAGAGGATAATGAAGATGAGGAAGAGGCAGATGATGAAGAACAAGCAAGGGACATGGAAATGGACAAAGGTGACAAACAGGGTAGCATCTCAGACAACCAAGCAGGTAGTCAAAGAAATGACACTCATGATGAAGCAAAGGACAACATGGCTACAAGTGAAATAGATGAAAAAAAAAATGCAGAAGGTAATGAGGCAAGTATGAGTGAAGAACAGAACATTCATGACAGACATGACAACAGTCATGACAGTCATGAAAATATTGAAGACAGTAACCCCCACAGTGACCATGATGATGAGAAAAGTGAAGAAAAGGCTGAAGGTAATCATGAAATTCATAATAACAATGAAGGAAGTGGTGAGGATGATGATAAAAATAAAGATCATAGCAGTGAAGAGGCAAGTAGCCCAAATGAAGACCAAAGTGACAGTGTAGAAATCATTGAAGAGGGTGAGGGTGGTGATGATGTTGAGGACCAAGAGGGTAGTGATGAAATAGATAATGTGATGACTGATGATGCTAATGATGAAAATGAAGAGCTTAATGACAGCAACAAGGATTAGAGCCATGATAAAGACACCAATAAGACCAAACTCACTCCTTTTTCATCAGCATACCAAAGAGGGCCTAGACTTGTGTTTTCTGCCTCAAAAAGGCAAGGGACCATGCCCTCCACCTCAGCTCCAGAGCTAGACAAAGGCAAATAAGGGCCTTGATCTAAAAAGAAATATTACCAAAACTTATGCCCGGAGAAATCAATTTGCAAGGGCTAAACTGAAGAAAACCCTTGCCAAGCTATAGGTACTAAAAGAGGAAAAAGGTCAAGAAATACTTGGATTTTTGGCCCAAGCTTATCTACAAATCTCTCAAACCCCATGAGGGAGACATCCACCAATTTTGAAGGAATTTGGGCAATTTTTTGTTTTTTGAGAATTTGAAGGCCTATTAGTGCAGTGCCACTGGCGCTATGCTTTTCCCTCAAGCATCCTAAGAGGGAAAAATATACATTTTTGGATTCCTCTTAGCTAGCACACTATTCTTACCAAATTGTAGAGCAATTGGAGCAGTTTTGACCCCTCAAAAGGTCAAAAAACACCTCATTTTTCACCATTCTGCCTCCTTTTCAATCCTGGTGCTACGCTCTGAGTAGTCTTGGGAAATTAACTTTTTAAATAGGTTACAGGTGCTCAATCAGAAAACCAAATGCATATCTGGAAAGAGGACTCAACAATATTTGCAACGAACCATCAAGGCAAAAATTCTGACATCGGAAAGGCCCCCAAAACTTCGCTGTAACAGGACGTATTTTCTGCCAAAGGTGGCGCTGCACTTACGGACAGCACTGTGTGTTTTTGGCCAAAAAGTCAACAAAACACACAAATTGATGGAAAAATGATTTTTTAATGTTTTCTTGGGAAAATCACTCCAGATTTGATTGAGGATTTATGTTATGTTAATTTTCATTTATTAGCTTAGATATTATGTGTCTTGGGCCTTGCATTGTCTTCAAGCACATAAATGACATTTATGAAATTTAGGGTTTCTAGAAGCCTCTTATGGTTTCCACCTCCTCACTTGCTAGATAAATAGAGCAAGGAGGTCCTATGTATAGGGTTGGAATTTGATAAGTTTTGAGAGAAATACATGGTTTTCTTGAGTTTTAAGAAGAAATTGGTTTTGTGGAGTTTCTAAATGCCTTGTTTTGATGAATGATGAAGGAGGATAGCTTGCAGGATCCCCGAGCTTGGTTATTGGTGAAGTGTTTCTCTATTATGTTATTTTTTTCTCATCTTTAATTATATTTCCATCCTTGTATGCTGCAGTAGAAAAAAAGAGTATAGGTTAAGAAATGTTCTTTGAGGCACCTTAGTCCTTCTTGTTTCTATTGTCTTTGTGTTTTCCTCTGCTGGGTTTGTTTAAGGAATTCTTAGCTGCTCCTTAGACCTCCTTATGCTTGTTTATTCCATGAATGGTTCAATAAATTAGTTTCAAATATGTTTTATGGTTAGCCCTGCCTATTTGATGCTATTTAAACTTTGTTTTGGAATCTCTCTTTGAAGTATTACTTGTTAGGTTTAGCCAAAGAGGCCATGTTTTGATCATGCCCTTTGTCCATGCTTGAGAATTTTCCTTAAAGTTATTTGTAGCTTGATCATTGATGTTTAGGCATTCCCTCTTCATTGATTAAAGTTATTTGTTATCTTGAATGTTTTCTAAATCTTGAAGGTGAAATCACTAAAAGATAGATTAGTTTCTTGCTTTCTATGGTTCATTGAATTGTTCATCTTGAATGCTAATTTGCTTAAGTATAATCAGAAAGATATTTTTTTTCCATGTCTTATGATTATGTCCTTATGTTGATTAGTGTTTGAGACCATCTTGTTTAAAAGGTATTTTTTTAAGGATTCTTCATTGTCCTTAGACACCTACTTTGTTCACCAACTTTTTGTTCATTCCACTTCACACATACCTTGAGGATCCATTTGACCAAGCTAGACTTTCCTTGTTATGCATCTTGTTTCATTGTTCAGATATCCATGACTTTCATAGACTCCATAGCCCAATGATTTGTAGACCTCTCACTCCACCTATTTATACTTGACCATCTTACCCAACCAAACAAACAACAAACCCTACATGTAACAACTAGCCTAAAATCAAAACCCTAAATGAAAAAAGTTCACATCCTTTGCATACAATAGAGAGAGCCCTCTCTGAGTCTAAGAAGGTTAGGTCCTAGGACTCCAAAGACTGGTTTCATGTTACCCTGTGCATTTGGTCTACCAATCTGCTAAATCACGAGACCCTAACAACTCAGACACATACATTTTTGGTATATATATGCGAGAGATATTTTTTTGTGACTCTACATGGTGTGCCCCCTATTCCTGTTTATGGATTATGCTATGATGATGGATATCTATGTTTTCTATGTTTTTTTTTATGTATGATGGTTTATCCGAGTTGCATTCTAGTTTAGAATATTGTTAGCTATGCGATCAGTTGTTTGGTTTTGACTCCTTGGTACATGTGTGAATGTAATGTAGTAAAATTGTCTGCTTAATATTTTTGCACACAAGTATTTTCTAAACAGATGTGAATATCTTATCTCAAATGTTTGGTTTAACTGCGACACTACTAACTGGGAATCAAGGTAGATGTGTATATGGCGTATGCCTTGATTGAGGACGTCACACATAAGTCCGATGGTTGCATCATATTCTGCATGATTGTTTGTTGCTGAGTTGATACAAACACCATTGGTATCGAGTGGTGATCAGTCAGGGTGATAGATAACCCAGGCGGCTGCTACTAAACTTTGAGACCATCGTGATGCTCCACCAGAAAACCAGAAGTAAGGGTCGGGTTGGTAATCCATTGTGACACTAGAGTGCACTTTGTAATAATTATTTTGGTCAAAAATATAAAGTGGTTGGATCTGTGTACACTGAATCTAGGGGAGGGCCTTCTCGGCCCTTATGGGTAGAATTTCTTGAGGTAAAGGCCATTGAGGGGGTTGCTGAGGCATGTTCCATACGGCTCAGTCAAGATATATGCCCCCTTGAGGAGGAAATGTTTTATGATGTAGGGTCTTTTCCACAAGGTTTCAAACTTTCCTGTCCCTAGGGCTTCTTTTGTGACATTGTAGCGGAGGACTAGTTATCCCTCGGTGAATGAGTGAGGGTTGATGTGGCAGTTGAATGATTCTTTTACCCGTTTCTTGTGGGTTTCGTTGTGTTGCAGTGACTGTCGTCGACTTTCATCTATGAGCTCTAGTTGTACTAGATGTTGTTCTAGAGGTTGGGTATCATTGAGGAGTTTGATGGCGACATGTAAATTCAGGATCTCGTGTTCTATGGGAATCACGGCTTCGACCTCGTATACCAAGTGGAAGGGAGTGAAACCAGTGGATATTTTCATGGTTGTGCGGTATGCCCACAGGGTGAAGAAAAGCATATGGTGCCAGTTGGTTTTATGGTTATTCACCATGCGTTGCAACATAGTCTTGAGGACTTTGTTCATAGCTTCTACCTGTCCGTTGGATTGGGGGTAGTATGGTGAATTCAATTCGTGGGTGAATCCGAGGTGGTGAGATAGCTCCTAGAAAAATTCATTCTCGAAGTGTTTCCCATGGTTGGAGAATAACTCCTTGGGAATGCCAAACTGGGAAATCACGTGGTTAAACAGAAATCGAGCGGTGGTTTCTACAGTGTTGTCACATGTGGGCATGGCTTCAACCCACTGGGTGAAATAATCGACAGCCATTATGATGTATTTATGATTGTCGAATGATGTGGGGTTGCAAGTCATGAATTTGGTTCTTCATTTCCAAAAGGGTCCAGCAACGATGACAACGTGCAGAGGAGCTGGAGGGGCTCTTGCTTTAAGAGAGAAGCACTGGCATCGCTCACATCTCTTGACTACTATGATGCAATCGAAAAACAGGGAGGGCCAGAAATATCCTGCCCGTAGGATTTTTTGGGCAGTGGCCATCCCAGAAAGGTGGCCACCGCAAGCTCCGTCGTGCAGTCATTAAGGGCTTTTTCCACTTGGTCGTGAGTAAGGCATCGACGTAAAATGGTGTCGATGCCCCGTTGGTACAAAACATCTCCCATGAGGAGATATTGGGGGGCCTGATGGCGAATGCACTAATAGTCTTCTCAAGTGAGATGAGGTCTGAAATTTTGAGTTCGTAAGAAGAGAAGAATGTCTCTGTACCAAGGGTAACTTGTTGCTATGAAGAAGATATGTTCATCTGGTAGCAAATCATTTACTGGTGATCCCTTAGTATCTCTTGGGAGGTCTGTAATGAACTCTACTAATATTAGCGCCTTTTTTCTCATAGGGGAGCGAAAATATAAGTCATATTCTTGGAGAATGACTATCCAGTGGGCGTATTTGTGGTTCATTAGGCAACACGTGAGCAGATATTTGATGGGATTAATATCCACAATGACCGTAGTGGTCTTTAAGATTATGTAGTGGCGAAGCTTTTGGACTGCATGTATTAGTGCTAGGGAAGTCTTTTCTTCAGGCTCATATCTTAATGCTGGGCCTACTAAGGTTTTAATAAAATAGTAGATTACATGCTCCTTCCCATTTGGGCCTTCCTGGATCAATACTTCGGCCAAGGTGGTCTTGGAAGCTGATAGATATAGGATGTAATCTTTGTCATAGTCTGGGGGACTTATGAGCGGTGCTGAAGACGATGTTTCTTTCAACGCATCGAACGCCTATTGGGCATGATCATCCCATTTGAATGGGATGTCTTGGTGAAGGAGGCGCAGGACTCAGGAACCCTTGAGTGGCATAATATTGGACGAAGCGTCTCAGAAAATTGGCCTTCCCCTGTAGGCTTTGTAGTTTCCTAACGGTTCAAGGTGGAGGTACCTCTTTGATGACTTAGACCTTGAGGGAGTCCATATGAATCCCTTGTTGGGACACAATAAAACCTAAGATTCTTCCTGCTGTGATGGAGAAGACACACTTGAGGTGATTCAAGCGTAGGTTGTAATGTCGACATTGTTGGAATGCCAATCGCAGATCCTCAAGATGGTCTAAGCGCTTCTTGGACCGGACGGTTAGGTCGTCCAAGTAGGCGAGGATAAGGTGTGCCAAGTCATGAAATATGTAGTTCATGGCCCTCTAGAAGGTGGCTCTAGCATTTTTTAGGCTAAATGTAATTACCTTGCATGTGGATGTGACCTAGGGAATGGTGAACGTGATTTTGTACCAGTCTATGTGGCGGATTTGAATTTGATTGTACCCAGAGAATCCATCCATAAAGGAGAGAGCCTCATGACCTGCACACTCATTGATGACCTGGTCAATGAATGGGGTGGGGTAATTGTCGTTGTGACATGCTTTGTTCAAATCCTGAAAATTGGTGCAAACACATATGGTGCCCTATTTTTTCATGACGGGAACAGGGTTACAAACCCTAAATGTGCAGGCAGCCTGAGTCCTAGGTCTGATACATGATGATATGAATCGTATATGGTGTATCATGTCATTGACATTTGGTGGGGGGTGTTAGTGTCCCGTGATTTGGCTGATTGGCAAGCCAAATGACAATGTAACATCAAACCAAGCTTTGGAGCCCGAGGACCTAGCATTCCTGGACTCAGAGAGGGCTCTCTCTATATGTGTAAGGGATATCTGTGTGTTTTCTCATTGTGTTCTGATTTTAGGCTAGTTATGAAGTAAGTTTTTTGGTTTTGGTTTTTTAAGTTGTGAGGGATGAAATTGATCAAAGATATGAGATAGGTAAAAAGATGTCATATCAATTGGGCTATGGGGTCGAAAAGGTCAAGAAAGCTATCAGACGGTGATATAAGGCTGTTGAAGGGCCGATTTGATTCAAGGTAGAAAGGATCTTTGGGAAAAATGGAGTAAATGGACATCAAGTTTGTGAACAACAAAGAGTTTCAAGCATAACTGGTTTAATAGCAGACATAAACATGGTAGGGAAAACCATTAATCATGAAAAATGTAACTACAAGCTAATCAATACATAGAAATAAACATTCAAGCCATGCATAGAAGTATATGACCCTCTAACTTTGGGAAATGGCTATCAGACTTTGGGGAAAACACTTAAGGAAGACAAACAACTTTAACTTACTATGCCGGAATGCCTAAACATAGTACTTCAAGTTATTGGGAACTTTGAACAACAAGATTTGCATAGTTTTATGCAAAGGGCTAGATCGAAACTAGGCCTCCTTGGTTCAACAAGATGATAATCTAATCAGTCAAAGAGAAATTTCATGGATGGAACTATAGCTAGCCATAGGTAAGCAGGGCGTACCGTAATTCATACTTAGCATGTATAGAACTATGAATGAAACAAGCAACAATATCCTCAAGTTGTTTAAAGAGCAGTTAAGAATTCTTTAATGCAACTAAGGAAGAAGAAAACATGAAAGCTATGAAGATTCAGGAAATTTGAGGTGCCTCCATGGGCATATCTCAAATTTGTTCTCTATTGATCTATAGCAAGCAAGAAATATGTATTCATGAATGAAAACTAGAAGACAACAACAAAGAAAGAGACACTATACCATTCTACCAAGTCATGGAATCCAACAACAATCCTTCTTCATTCATCCAAGAGCATCCAAGAGGCAATCCAAAAGCATAAGAAAAGTATTTCTTCCAAAGCTTATATGACCATATATTGCTTCTCTTCTCAAGTTCAGCCTTGTTTTACAATGAAAGCCTTTGGAATATATAGGCCAAAGTGAGGAAAACCTCATGGTTCAACTTGCCATCCTATTGGCCTAATCAAAATATCTAATCTTGTCCTTGAGGCTTTGCAAATCCCAAGGCACAAAATATCTCATAAAATATCTAGAAAATGCTAAAAAAGGAAAAATAATTGACTTTGCATCATTTTTCATGTGCAAAAATAGCTAAACGCACATTTGGAAAAAGCAATTTTTGAAGGTTCAAAAATTACAAAAATACTCAAAATTTATATCAGCAAAAGGTCCCTTGACTTGCCGGCAACATTTGGCAGCCTTCCTGATGTCGAAACAAGGCTCATGATAGCTCTTTGGAAAGCTCTGAGTATCTACTTTCTAGACCAACTGAAATTTTCCCAATTAGATGCCTAAAAGTTCTCCAAAACTACACCTGTGTGTAAAACCCAAAAATTACAGTCTGCTGACAGACCGGGCAGAGTGTGCAAAAAGCGAGCATTTTTCGCCATTTTGAGGGGGAAAATGATCTCCAAATGTTCTGAAAATCGCTGAGGGTATGCTTCATAATTTATGGCATCCAATGATACCATTCTCCTCCTTTGACGAATCCCCAAAATGAAATGGCGAATTTCACGAGTTTTGACCAAAAACTCAAAAATGCCAAAAAACCAAAACATGTCAAAATTTGCCCAAACTCGGTGAGTATGACCCTCAACGGTCCCTATAAACATGCTCTAAAACAGAAGCCAAAATGTCAAGTCTTGATGTGTCTTTCTTCCCTTTCCGTGCCGGGTGCTTCCCTTTAGCCTCCTTTAGTTTCTCTTGGGCAACCTTTAACTTGTGACGGGCAAACTGATTTAGCTTTTGATAATGCTTCGTCATCCTCCTTTGAAGCTCTAAATCCCTGTTTTCCTTCTCCAAATTTCCTTCCAAATGTTCATTGGCTCTTTCAAGCGATGCCTCCTTATTGTTTTCAATCTCTTGCTCAAGCAATGCAGTGAGGGGAGTGGATTGGAAAAGGGCATTTTCCTCCTCTTTTTGTTTTTCAAGGGCTCTTTTAAGCCCTATGGTTCTAGGCCTTTTTCGCCTAGGCTGGTCTTCTTCTTCACTTTTATCAAAATCGCCTATGAGCTCATCTATCCTTGCTTGGGCTTTGGAGGCCTCTTTATTGTACTTAGTCGCCCTTGTCTCATGGATAGCCATATGGACACTCATTTGCCTGTTTTGGACTTCTAGAAAATGATTGAAATTCCTTGCCCTATGAAGCTCACCTTATAATGCATCAATTTCTCTTTCTCTTTGGATCAAAAGGTTTGCTAGAATGCGGGCCTCATTATCACTATCATCACTTGGAATTGGGATGGCACCTAATGCACTCTCATGCTCATGACCTTCTCCTACCTTGCCCTTCCCTTTGCCTTGGAAGGCTATCCTTGCGCTTTTCCTCCTAGGCAAATCAATGATAGGCTTCTCTGGCAACTTTCCTTTGTTACGGAGAGCTCTTGTCACATTTGGAGTGACCACCCTTGGCATTATTTTCCTAGCTGTCCGGGACTTTGTCTTTTTAGGAGAGGAAAACATGATTCCTTTACCTTTGTCATCTTGCTTGTCATCCCCTTGAAGTTTTTTTTCTTCTTGAGGCTGCTGTGTATCTTGAGGAGGCTGCTGTGTATCTTCTTTAGGCTGCCCCTACTCCTCAATGTCTTGTTGTTGTTCTGCCTCAAACTCCTGCTCATTCTGTTGTTCAACCTGCTGCTCAAAATGCTGCCCTTGATCATCAATATCATGCTGCTGCTATGCTTCAATTTCATGCTCACTTTGTTGTCCAAGCTGCTGCTCAAAATGCTACCCTTGATCATCAATATCATGCTGCTGCTGTGCTTCAATTTAATGCTCACTTTGTTGTCCAAGCTGCTGCTCAAAATGCTGCCCTCCCTCTTGTTCCTGTTGTTCATAATCACTGAGTTGCTGCTGTCCAGCACTCTCCTCCTCTTCCTCTTGCTGCTGCTCACCTTCACCACTGTCATGCTACTACCCTCCATCACTTTCTTCCTGCTGTTCCTCATCTTTTTCTTCATGCTCATGTTCTTCCTCCCTTTGCTGGCCACTTCCCTCTCCTTCTCCATTCTCTATTGCCTGTCCTGTAGTGAATCTGAGCCTTCTAGGAGTAGGTCTGCTAGAGGAAGTCGAGGGGCGATGAGTAGGAGATGTAGGGGATGTATGGACTGGGGGGACAGTGGAAAAATCCGGGTGACTGATGAAAATATCCCAAGAAACCTCTTTCTTCTCAAGCTAGTGAAGGATGATGATTTTAATGAGGGTGTGATGGAATAGAGAGGCTATTTGTTGTGATGGAGGCTTCTTTTGGACTGAGGAGGCCATTTTCTCAATGTTTTTGCACAAAAAGAAAGGAAGATTGAGCTGCTTGGTTCTTGTGAAGTGCATCAACAGTCGGATGTCGTATGCATAAACCCAGGAGAATCTCCCCTCACAAGTGAAATACTTCATTATGATCTTCATAAGGGGAGCATAGCTGGCTAGAGGATAAGAGAAAGGGAAAATAGCAGGGCATGCTTCTCTGTGCTCGGGCTTGAGGAAGGGTTTGTAGTCATCCAAGTCTAAATAGGCTTGCTTGAACCATTTTTCGCCAATGTATGGGATTTTAGTAGCCTTGGATATGGATCTCGGGGAGAACTTGAAATCAAGGCCTGCCACTTGAAAATGTTTGTCTTTGAACCTCAAGGTGCACAAATGTGTTAAAGGCAAGAAACTTTTGACTTCTTGTACCCTCTGGCAGAAATCCAAACACCCCACCTCATGAAAATTGAATAAGATAGATGGGTGTGCATTGACCTCCTCGGTAGAAATTGGCTCATACCTCCTGTGCAACCCACTTCTGCTATCTTGCCTAGGAGGCATCTTGACCTAGATGTGCTTTTGAAACACCAAATTACTTCAAAGTTTTGGAAATGTCTTCTTCAAACAAAACTCTGTCCCAGCCTATCAACTCACTGTTTGATTAAGAAAAAATTGGTTTTGAATGCTGTGTACAGTGTCTCCTTTGGCACAAGACCCCTGTTCTTTCAAAGAAATTCCTTTTCCAACCTTTACATACCAATCAGCCAATATTCATAATGAATACACAGTCAAATAAGAAAAATACAGTCGAGGCGACTTTCCTGTGTAAGGGTACCCAGCTTTGATGTTTTGAGGCAATAGGATAGTATTGTCTTTTTAGAGGAAGGCAAAACAAAAGCCTTTTAGTTCAAAAACACTGCTCTTTTCTTGGTATGCAACTCAACCAATCAATTCAACACCATAAACACAGTCAACCAGAGTGTATACACACAGTCAGAATTCATTTTTCATAGGACAAGTTGGCAGAGCTTGAAATGTTTTTGAGGTGGTAGCAAAGGTCTTGTAGCAGTCAAATACCACCAGACTCCTTTTCAAACAAAATATTGCCCTCTTTAAACTCTACTGTCCCTTACAAAAAGTTTGACAAAAAACACCTCCAACTGATTACACTGCTTTCTCACTAAGGTCTGACTGTTTGGAGGGCAGTTCATAGGTTTTGAAACACTAAGAGGGAACCACTATTTGAATATGCTCATTGCTGGTGAATCCGAGCTATTCCAAACTCAGATTTTAAATCAAAACACCTTATCCCTTTTTTCAACACAGTCACTTAACACATCTTGTTTCAAACCAAACTTCTTCTGCCCCAAACACCATCTAGCAAACGTGAATTTAAGGGGGATCAAGACAAAGTACCTCAAAATTCGCTTGCAACCTTAGCTTGAGAATTGAAGATGCTTTGGAATCAATTTGGAGACGTGTCAAGGGCTAATCATATGCGCGACGCGTTTAAAAGAAATAATGCCGCGCAAAATAGGTAGTCGGGTCGACTGTCGGGCCGACAGGACCGAAACCTATAGGCACGCCACACGCACCTACAGGCGCGTCGCGTAGCCTTGTATCACAATGCAAAAATCGCGCCTGAACGCACCGCGCGCTGCGTAGCAACTGAGCCAAAAAAACTCTGTGAATTTTGCCAAACACTTCTTTTTAGTCTCGAGGGTAACGAGAGGAGCTTTGTTCGCATTTGGGGAACTTGCAAAATGGATCATCTATAGTCTTTAACCTTTTTAAAGCGGAAAAATCCGAGCCCTTTCTCATTCACTTGGTGGAGGGTTTGAAAACCTTTTGACAAGTTTTAAACGACCCCTTGCACCGATTTTTGATAAAAGGTGAAGTTTGATTTTTTGAAAAGATAGCATAGTGAGAAATGCATTTTAGGTGAAAAGGCCTTGTTGTGCTTTATTTAAAGGTGAAACTCTGCCACTGTTGATTCTTGAATACCCTTTTCAGAATGTAACATTAGCCCAATAATGCACCAATGAGTTATTGAAGCACCTTTGCCATTTTGCAAGGAAGTGGATTTTCTTTTTGAAATTTAAACAAATGTTTCTGCTCTGGATGCTTTAAAAGGTGACAAGGCCCTATTGTGAAAATGACTTGACTGCCAGGTGTCCCTTGAACTCATTTCTGACTGTGGGTGAAAAATGTAGTTGCATTTGCTCAGGCCCTTCCATCTCAGTCTATTTTAAAAGGAGATCTCTTTAACACTTGTCTTTTGCTCAAATTGCATTGATATGGTACTATTGACCTTTTCAAAATGAACATGCCTATATCTATTTTGAAATCCTCTCCAGAATCTAAAAGTATGTCAAAGTCCTTTTTGCATATTATGAACAACTGTGTTCAGTTGTACTGCCTTTTGGGGAAATAAGCTCAGATTTTCTTTGTTAACTATGATAAGCATATTTGAAAGACACCCTTTATGAGTAGAGAGACTAGTACTCTTTTAAACATAATCATCATCAGTTCTTTCGCCTGTGCAATGACTTACCTCATCAACCACTCTTCAAATTCTGTTTTGTTGGAGCTGCAGACTGTCTTTTGACAGAAACCTTGTTGAGAGATAAGCTTGACCTCCTTGGATTGCAGTGGTACCCCTGCTTTCCTTTTGGTCTCTTACCTTGTTTCTCTGTTTCAATTATTCTTTACTATTTCTTAGCACTCATCTTTGATCAATCAAATCTTGAAAACAGTCAATGCCCTGGCCCTCTGCTTATGAATGAAGGAGGCCCTTTACTTGGCGATATGTCTGATGATATTTGATGAGCATGCTTGACAAGGGTTCCTCTTATGAATGATGGCAAGCAAACAAATTTGAAAACATTACTGCTTTCACCTCTACTTGCAATCATCATTTTTCTTCAGAAAACCCTATTCACTGTTTCACTGTTTATTAAAGACAAGTTTGCCTTACAGTCAGATGCAACTCTTCAAGTCATACTTTGACCATCGCCCTCTGCTTATAGATGAAGGAGGCGATTTTAACCCTCTGCTTGTAAATGAATGAGGTTCTTTGGTCTTTAATATTGTCAACCCCTTGACAGTGTTGTTTTTCCTTTAACTGTCCTTTCAGGCCTTGAATGTGGTCGCATGAGCTTGATGATAAACTCTTTGCTCTATGCTGCATATTATGGCTTAAGATCACATTGAGAAGCAGCTGTCTTCTCATGTGGCGTTGAAAATTGTCTTCTGAGATGCTGGTATGTTTCCTGTCCTTGAAAGATCCATCAAACACTGTAAAACACCTAAAATCAGCTTGAGATTATGGTCTATGTATTGCTGAGACTTAAGGGTGTATTAGTGGCGCGACTTAGGGTTGTGACCAACTTTATTAGCAGAGTGGGAGGTCTATTATGATTGGTTTGTAGCAGATGGGAGTTTTTGGGCTCTTGGATAGTTTTCCAAAGGTGAAATGTCTTAAAGTGCCACTTCCTAACTTAGGGGAGACTGTTTGAATAGATTTGGATTGTCTCTTTAGAGCTGATGGGAAGAATAGTATGGCTGAGGCAAGGTAGGATTTGATAATGAGGTTTCATCTCGTCATGGGCGGACTAAAAAGTAGGAGGGTGAAAAATTTTTATGGGTGTTTTCCTAGCTGGCAAATATGACAAATTTTTGGATCAGCTACTAGAAAAATTGGTTGTCAGAACTAGTCATCACTAACAAGTGAAAAATACTGATGACTAACAGTGGCTCCATTTGGAGAGGGCAGCTCCTTTTTCAGGAGGTGTCCAGAATTTCAGATCTTTGGCTTATGAAGACCAGTGCCTTACCCATTGGTGCAAATTTCACTCTTCTTTGATGCTACTTCTGAAAAGTGACAGCATGATTAGCATCAATGATATTTCTACCTACCCCACTATCTTTCCTAACATTTTTTCTTCTCTTTGGCGCATTTGGACTAGCAGCCTTTTGACAATGGATATTTTTTCTTTTTGCAAAATGAACCTATCTAACTCTACACTTATATATGCCGGGATTTCAGATTAAACTGATGAACTCCTTCATTATTCTACCTGTGCTAGATCAACTGTCAATATTAAGCTGTTTGACAGGATTTTGTTCTCTAATCTAAAACACAAAATTTAAAAGATGATCAAATCAGGATTAGACAGTCTGATTTTTCATGAATTTGTGGCATAAAATACAAGCTGCACACAAATATTATTTTGCATAAAATGGAAACTAGGAAAAACAGGGCTAAGATGCACAATTTGTTTTTCATCCCCGCTTCCCTCTTTGGTTCTGTTTTGGGCGTATGGAACCAGTATCTTTTCCTAATCTATTCTCTTTGATAAGTCAATCTTACACAATGTTGACCATCGTTTTCACTCACTAACTGATCAACAATTAAATTTAAACATGCTCAACTATGATTAGGCTAGATAGTTGAACAAGACACTTTAGTACTAGTAGCGGCATTTAGACTTGTGCGCTTTTAGAAGGACTATTTTTTGGAACATGGGGCTTTTTCCTATTTTTCAACGGCCCTCTTTTCTATCTTTTATTGTTTTTTACTTTTCTATTTATATATTTTTCAAACAGTGGTATATACAATGAATGAAAGTGTTTCAAACTCAAAAATCTTGGAAAAGGCGAAATTTAAGCATCTTATCCTCGTAAGGATCTCCTATCACTCTCGGCCCACTCAACTCCTGAAAAGAGAAATTTGGAAAGTTTTCTCTTTCTAACATGACATAAGGATTCATGCAAGAATCCTTGAACAAACCAGTATCTTCCCATTGTACCTCTTTGTATCTCTGATTCCCACTCCTTTCTTTGTTGTACATCTTCCTCAAGTAATGCATATACTCTTCGTCATTTTTGAAATAAATAATGACATCATCAAGGTATGTAAAAATGCAGAAATTCAGGACTGGAAACATGGCTTTCATGAGCATATTTTTGATATCAGGTGGTTTTTCAATTCTGAGTCTGAAACTAGAACTACCTCTAGCATACTGAAAAAAATATTTAAGCTGTCTACTTTGCAAGGGAATCTTTTGACTATAACCTGAAACATCATCTTGCAAAAACATATGATTAAAAGCACTTTTCATCAGTATACAATGATCTTGGGTAGAAAGGACAAAATTTTTGTTATAGGGATGTGCATTAGTTTTTCTAAAATCAAAACAGACCCTATGACCAGCTATTTTATCTCTGATTATTACTGATTTGTTCAGATTGCTATATTTTCTCTTGTCGAAGTTTTTTCTTGAAGTAATAGTAGTGGCACAGTGTTTTCCCCTGTTTTCCCGGTATGAAATGGTATTCTGCATGAGATTGCTAATTCTAGCATTTCTAAGCCTTTGGTGAAAAGACAGAATACGAGCCAATTCAAGTAACTCAGGTATGTTTGGGCTGCAGCTATCATCACTGCTCATAAGAAGTTTATCAGGCATTTTTTTTGGATTTTGATCTGTTATGGCTACGGTCAAAGTTTCATTTGCAGTGGAAGGGTTATGTGATGGTAAGTCTTTGAGGTATGGTAGAAACATTAAACTTCCCTGCTCCTGAGTTCCAAACAGGTTTGTGATGTGTAAGTCTTCTAATGCCTTTACCCTAAAAAAGTTTCCGAAGGTCACTGCTGATGTTTGACTGAGGTTTGAGCAATTCGCTTGATAGTACATGAGGGTTTGTGCTTCTTTCTCAATTCCTATTTCAGAAGGAACATACTTACTTTCCTCAAGACATAGTTGTTTATGATCATGGTAGTTTTGAGTATCTAGTTCATCATAGAGAACTAGGGGTAGCTGATGTGGTGAGTCTAAGTTTGCCTCAGTTTCTTGAAATTGTTCTTCAAAGTCCTCATCAGTATAGAGAATAAAAGAGTTTAGGTCGGAATGCACGGAATACATTGGAATGTTATCTGGCCTCTCTTGACTACTGATCATGTATTTCATGTGTGACTCTCGATAGAGTATTCTTGTTTGGTCAAACACAGGGATGGTGGCGAAAGACATATCTAGTTGAATATTCCCTTGGAGCTTGGCTCCCCAGGACCTGGGTAGAAGCATCCCGTACTTGGGAGGAATGTCTGCTACTACTATTTCCATGATTAGATGTTTTGCAGGTATTTGGGCCAGACTAAAACAAAGGTCTTTGATCAAACCTAGGCATTTGACTCTACTTGAATCGAATGAATACAAGTCTTTGTATGGTCTTGTGATTTCTAGGCCTAGTCTTTCCATTACAACCTTCGACATAATATTATGCGAGGCGTCAGAGTCTAGCATGACATTGTGAAGGATTTGGTCATGGATATTTAAACTAATGTAAAAGGGAAGAGTAGCTCCCTCTTGGAATTTCCCTTCTACTTTCGGACCAAACAACACTTCAGGAGTGTCATAAGCTAGATTAAGGGTGTTAGCATCACTTCCTATATTCAAGACTTTCAATACTTGGGACTTGTAAGAGTTTTGGGTGATAAGCTCAGTAAGAGGCATGGTGATGTTTATCTTGGCGATCTCACCCTCAAAGCTAAAAGGTAGCTGAAGTTTGGACATGTTTGTTTCAACTTTTTCAACCATGACCTTCTCTATGTTCTGAGTTTGCTGGCTCTGTTTTGGGATTTTGTTCGCCACAGCCACTTCGGGAATTTTTGTGGAAGTACTAGGAGTATCTGAATCATGGTTAGTTTGGGTAACTCTATCTTTGTTTTGTTCATTTTTCCCGACTATGATTTTGTTGCTGTTGACTGCTTTCTTAAGGATGGTATCAGTGGTTTTAGCAGTGTCTGAGCTACTTTTCTTGGAGTTGTCTTGATTTTTCCTGCTTCTAAGGTCATACTGCCTGTGAGCTTCTATTATGGCATTCTGGAAGTCTATGGCGGGATCGTCGAGATCTTCATAGTTGGTTTCGTCCTGATTCGGAGAGAAGAATAATTGTTCTTCTTCTGTGAGATACACCTCACTTTCATTATCAGATCCTATGAGATTCAAATGACTTTCATGAATGGGTTCTGTATCCCTATCATCTTCTTCCACATAATTTTTGTTAAATGGTGGCCTAATTTGTTGGTCATTTTCCCTTGCTCTGTTTTGAGGCTGTTCCCTCCTAAAATTTTGGTTTCGGTTTCTGTTTGGAGGGTTTGGCTGATTGTCCCTAACAGGGACATTTTCATTTATTCTTTCCCACACTTTGGCCATGGTTTTGACTAAGTCATCTATTCTAGGATCTAGGGAAGGAGATGAAGTGGAGACCTCATCTCTATATGTGACTTTTCTTTCTGATCTAGTCCTAGCTCTTTTTTCTGCTAAGTTGGCTTCCGCTTTTATGGCTACTTGTTGCATTTCCTCTAGGGTAGGGGGATCCTTGTCTCTTAGCTGGTATGTCATGTCTGGATCGAAACCCTCGAGGAATTTTGCCAAGGCTAAACTAAGTGGGGGTTTGAAGTGAGGTGGGAGGGCGTTATACACACTGTTGAACCTAGTGCAGTATGCCTGGACACTTTCCCCGTTTTCCCGTTTTAGATTGTTATATTCTGACAGGATTTGAATAGGGTTCTTTCGGATTTCCCACTTGTTTTTAAAGATTTGATACAGTTCTTGGATGTTATGGATGTTGTTTGGAGGCAAGCTCTTAAACCATGTTTTGGGTTCTCCGCCCAGGCTTTGGGCGAATATTCTCATTCTGACGGTTTCGTCTTGTACTTCCATGTATTCAAAAGCATCGCTAATCCTAATTACATGCTGTTGAGCTGTGGCAGTCTCTTCTCCGGTAAAGTGTGGGATTTTGTCTTGATATTTATCTAGGAGAGGAGCCAAAGGTAGTGGCAACACCAAAGGTGCGTACCAGGCTGCCATGATGGGAGCTAATGGATGATGTACAAGATGAGGGCTTGTGGGATGGGCTGAGGTGATTTGAGCAGTAGTGTTTTGGACATGTGTGGCGGAATTACTTGGACTGATGACCTGGTTTTGAGCAGATCTAGAATGGTATGAGACAAAGTGATGGAGAAGCTGAAAGTCGGGGGGTGTGGTAGGTGAGGCTTCTCTGCTAGGACTCTATGGCAGATCTAGGGGTTCAAGATCGTCAAAGTTTATCTTACTATGTGACTTGCTTTTGAAAAGAGTTTTTGCTGATTCTAAGTCAAAAGAGGAATCTAGCAAGGTAGTAAGATGTTCAGGTACTGATCTTGTTTTACGGATGGACCTATCGGTAGCTAGATTGTCAGTTTCAGAAACTTGCCACAGAATCTTCTCTGGGTCATCTACTATGATAGGGGGATTTGGGTCTAGGTGAGATCTGGTGTAGATTCTTCGTGAAGCCAGATTTCAAGTCTAGAGTTTAGAGAGGGTGGTATTTGTGAAAGTTTCGGATGGATGGCCTCTCTAAGGTTATACTAAAGTGAAGGATGGTCAAAACCAAAAGGATGAACCAGTGGAGTTACCTGGTGGATTTTTATGAAACTATGGTCCACCACCAAATACTAAGGTAAAGCCAATCTGAAAATATTTTGGGGTTTTTCTGAGTTCTTATGTGTAGCCTATGGTTTGTCTAAAGTATTCTAAACTTGCTTCGACACTTTGCTAGGGTGCAATAACAAAAAGAGTTTACTCTAAATGATCTTATGGACTGCTTGCTTGTTTAAGTATCTAAAGGACTAAAGAGTCTATAAGAGTTTGCTAGACTGTCATGTACTTAGTGTCCCACCATCTCCCGCTATGTTAGTGAGCGATGGGATAGGTTGATCGGATAGTAACCTAGATTTCGGTAAAATAGTAAGGCCTACTGGAGGCTAGTGGAGTCGCCAGGTGGATTTTTAATTGTTTTGGGAGGGTATGTAACTTGCCCAACGATCTGTGAAAGAGTAATGAAGGAGATTTTTTGGTTTTCTGAGTTCTTTATGAATCTTTGGGTTTTGTAAAGTGTCACTTGTGGTGAGTCCATGTTTTTGCTAGGATGGTGATTTTGTAGCAGAGATTCTTTCCCAAAGTTTGGTGCAGGTTTGGAGATTCTAGGATTACTGGATGTTTGACAGGTCACAGTCTCCATCATGTTAGTAGTGGGACCGTCGATCGGATATTATTCTCAAAGGTCTCTAAGGATTTTTAGGTAAACTAAGTTGTTTAACACTAAAATTAAAGGCAATTGCTTCATTATGTTAGTGGCGATGAAGGTGCTTCTAATCAGAATAGTAGCCTAGAGTCGGTGAAAGCATGGAATTGAGTTATGAGTAAAACTCAAATCTTTGGAGTAAGTGGAGTGGATTTTAGTTGTTTTGAAGACATTGTATTAGCATTGGACCACCACCGGTGCGACAAAAGCCAATCTAAAGGAGTATTTTGGGGTTTTTCTAAGTTTTATGTAGTCCTGAGGTTTGGAAGAGTGTCCTACAGCTGAGTCATCATTTTGCTAGGATGGTGAGACAACCAGATTCTACTCTTCTAAGTTTGACTAAGATTTTGAGAGTTCCTAAGGGATACCTAGGATGTTTTGACTCAAAGTCCCACCGTGATCGCCATTATGTTAGGGTCCCGTGATTTGGCCGATTGGCTAGCCAAATGACGGTGTAACATCAAACCAAGTTTGGAGCCCGAGGACCTAGCCTTCCTGGACTCAGAGAGGGCTCTCTCTATATGTGTAAGGGATATCTGTGTGTTTGCTTATTTGTGTTCTGATTTTAGGCTAGTTATGAAGTAGGTTTTTTGGGTTTTAGTTTTTTAAGTTGTGAGGGATGAAACTGATCAAAGATATAAAATAGATAACAAGATGTTAGATTAACTGGGCTATGGGGTCAAAAGGTCAATAAAGCTATTAGATGACGATACAAGGTTGTTGAAGGGCCGATTTGATTCAAGGTAGAAAGGATCTTTGGGCAAAATGGAGTAAATGGACATCAAGTTTGTGAACAACAAAGAGTTTCAAGCATAACTAGTTCAATAGATAACATAAACATGGTAGGGAAAACCATTAATCATGCAAAATGTAACTACAAGCTAATCAATACATATAAATAAACATTCAAGCAATGCATAGAAGTATAATACCCTCTAACTTTGGGAAATGGCTATCAGACTTTGGGGAAAACACTTAAGGAAGACAAACAGCTTAACTTACTATGCCGGAACACCTAAACACAGTACTTCAAGTTATTGGGCACTTTGAACAACAAGATTTGCATAGTTTTAGGCAAAGGGCTAGATCGAAACTAGGCCTCCTTGGTTCAAACAAAATGATAATCTAATCATTCAAAGAGAAATTTCATGGATGGAACTATAGCTAGCCATAGGTAAGCAGGGCGTATCATAAGTCATACTTAGCATGTATAAAACCATGAATGAAACAAGCAACAATATCCTAAATATTAAAGAGCAGTCAAGAATTCTTTAATGTTACTTAGGAAGAAGAAAACAAAGAAGCTATGAAGAAACAAGAAATTTGAGGTGCCTCCATGGGCATGTCTCAAATTTGTTCTCTACTGATATATAGCAAGCAAGAAACATGTATTCATGAATGAAAACTAGAAGACAACAACAAAGCAAGAGACACTATACCATTCTACCAAGTCATGGAATCCAACAACAATCCTTCTTCATTCATCCAAGAGCATCCAAGAGGCAATCCAAAAGCATAAGACAAGTATTTCTTCCAAAGCTTGTATGACCATATATTGCTTCTCTTCTCAAGTTCAGCCTTGTTTTACAATGAAAGCCTTTGGAATATATAGGCTCAAGTGAGGAAAACCTCATGGTTCAACTTGCCATCCTATTGGCCTAATCAAAATATCTAATCTTGTCCTTGAGGCTTTACAAAGCCCAAGGCACAAAAATATCTCATAAAATATCTAAAAAATGCTAAAAATGGGAAATATATTGACTTTGCATCATTTTTCATGTGCAAAAATAGCTAAACACACATTTGGAAAAAGCAGATTTTAGAGGTTCAAAAATTACAAAATATTCAAAATTTATATCAGCAAAAGGTCCCCTGACTTGCCGGAAACATTTGGCAGCCTTCCTGATGTCGAAATGAGGATCATGATAGCTCGTTGGAAAGCCCTAAGTGTCTAATTTCTAGAAAATCTGAAATGTTATCAATTTGATGCATGGAAGTCCTCCAAAATTGAACCTGTGTGTAAAAAGCCAGAAAATTACAGTCTACTAATAGACCGGGCAGAGTGTGCAAAAAGAGAGCATTTTTTGCCATTTCGGGGAAGAAAATGATCTCCAAATCTCCTGAAAATCACTGAGGGTGTGCCCATGAAATTATGGAATCTAATGATACCATACTCCTCCTTTGAAGAATCCCCAAAATGAAATGGTGAATTTCATGAGTTTTGACAAAAAACTCAAAAATGCCAAAAAACCAAAACATGTCAAAATGAGCCCAAAATCGGTGAGCATGACCCTCGAGGGTCCTTAGCAACATGCTCTAAAGCAGAAGCCAAAATATAAAGTCCTGACATGTATCTCTTCCCTTTCTGTGCTGGTCGCTTCCCCTTTTCTTCCTTTAGCTTTTCTTGGGCAGCCTTTAACTTGCGACGAGCAAACTGATTTAACTTTTTGTAATGCCTCGTCATTCTCCTTTGCAGCTCTAGATCCCTGTTTGCCCTCTCCAGCTTCTTCTCCAAATGGTCATTGATTCTTTCAAGCCACGCCTCCTTATTATTTTCTAACTCTTGTTCAAACAGTGCTATGAGAGGGGTGGATTGGAAAAGGGCATTTTCCTCCTCTTTTGTTTCTCAAGGGCTCTTTTAAGCCCTATGGTTTTAGGCCTTTTTGGCCTAGGCTGGTCATCTTCTTCACTTTCATCAAAATCGCCTATGAGCTCATCTATCCTTGCTTGGGCTTTGGAGGCCTCTTTCTTGTACTTAGTCGCCCTTGTGTTGGGCTGTGAATACAACCACTTTGTAACACTTATTTCATCCATTTTTACTCTTCTCTATTATATCATTTGTTATAATTTATCATTTAAATCCATTTTATAAATGATTTATGCTCTTATGGATGAATATTATTTATCTTCCTTTATTTCTAATAAATTGATGATTATGAATTATTTTATCAATGATAGTTTTAATAGGTTGGTTATAACATTATTCACCATTTTTAGCCTCCAAGATAATTTCCAGATTGAAGATTTGATCATTAAAAGTGCTAACTCAGAAATGCGCTGGAATAAGGAGTGACAGTTTTAGGGTTGCGATTCTGAGCAAATGAAGACGAATCTGGAAAATCCGGAACATGGGTTTTGTCCAGAGACCCAATTAACTTTAGGAAAGAACGGTTTGCCCAAATTCGGCCTGTGTTGAGAGATTCGCAGAGTTCTTTAAGCACGATTTTCTCAGTTCTGTTGTTGCGGCCGTCCTCCAAATCTCAGCTGAAAAGCCAAATTCGACTTGCTGTTATTGAAAGATGGATGTAAATCTATTTTCTTATTGATCAATTGGTTGGAAGAAATCCAATATTGTTATGGGAAGATTGTATTTACTATTCAATTTCTCCTCCTTCTGATTATAAAAGGAGAAAGCACGTATTGTGTAGGGAGATGATTTGGAGATACGTTTTTATGTAATTTTCTGTTAAAACATCAGTTCTGATTATTGAGTCTCGTGAGAACTGGTTCATTGTACTTCTGTCCGATGCATTAATATAAGCTTGGTGGTTCTCTCATCTCTGCGTCTGGATTAACTTAAGGCGGTGTTCCCTTGGAGGCTAAGGGCTCGGCCTCGGAGGACACTTGCCGTTGTATATTATCTCTTTGATTTCTGCGTGGTTTTGCTTATCAGCTTGAATCGGTAATCTGGTGTGTTTTATTACAGCTCTGTTATATTTCCTATTTCATTCTCTGCAACAAGAAAATCGTAATGTGCATTCTAACGTATTGCTATTCCTTTAAAGTTGTTAATGTAACATTGTTGTTCTCCACATAACGTTATTGTTGTTTAATTGCAGAGTAACCAAGCTGTAACCTTCTTAAGCTGGTATTACTGTATTTTTCTATGGTTTATACTTCATACGATTGCTATTCAATTGACATTGTGGTTCCATTATGAATTGTAATCGTTACCCTTTCTAACCAGGGTTAATACTTGCGATATCAGACTCAGATTACTATTAACGTGTGCCTGTGTTAAGTTATTATGCATTTGTATTTGGCCTTCCAGCGTGTTGTGTGCGTATATGATTTATTAATGTTGTTCATAATTTATCAATAGTTATTGCTGTTCCATTAGCGTGTTCTGCTTAACTTGCCTTAAAAGTGAAAGATTGTTATTTGATTGAGAAAAGTGCATTTGGGTTAATAGATTAAGTTTGGTTACGACTCGCGAGACTTAGCTGTTCGTTTGTTGTTCCATTTTGCTATCTGTCGTTCCATTTTACTCGCATTTGTTGTTTTGGTGTGAGAGACGATCTAAGGCTGTAGTGAGCTTTGGCATTCACTGTTTAGCTCCCAGACCCGTGGTCTATGCTCTAATTTCCTTTACATCAGTTTCCAAAAGGATGAGTTATTATTACTGGACCCTTGACTGATACATTGCTTATTTTTCCGAATGCATGATTTAAGTCTTAAAGTGCTTTGCTGTAAGTAGATTTTATTTCCAGCTTTCATTTACTTTTGGATTTTAAGCACTATACTGCAAAACATTACTCTTGAGTAAATAGCCGCCTCAGACTGAGTACACTCTTGAAACAAAAGTCGTCCCTGGGTTGACAATTAATGTGAGGTAATTAGGAGTTACAAAGACACCTTTTTATCGCTCCACATTTTGGCGCCGTTGCCGGGGAGAGTGTAGCCATTTCTAAAGAGTAGTGTGAATCTGATGAGTGCCTGCTAGGGAAGAGTTGGATCTTAAAAACGGAAGGTAAGAACCTACGTGCGGAGCATGTAAATGCCCTGCTCCACTATCTGCTTTCCTAACAGATTTGCTGTTGCTTTAGATGTTTGAATTTTTGTGTGAATGACTAGGAAAAAAATAGAAATTTTGGAAAATGAATCACATGATTTCATTGAAGTGGTGATGTAAGCACCACCCATTTCACTAACTAATTGACAGGAACATTGGAAGGAGCTTTGAAGGAACACATGAAGGACATCTTCTGTTATGGTAAGAAACTGCCCAACATCTTTTTGAATTTCCTGCTCAACTAATTCCACACCCTCACCGCAATAAACCAATACAACATACTTACAGTGTTGAACTGCCAAATTTACCCACCCTTCCCACCCATTCTATCTCACATGCGCCATTAGAGAAAACTTACAATGAGATTCAGAATGTTTTAAATTCAAAAATTGTAGAAATTATGGAGGAAAATGAGCTTACTTCTAGTTTGTATCAACAAACCATTTTAAAAGCTCAAGAACCTCATGATATGATGGAAAATCAAGAAAATAAAGGATATATTGAAGATTGGTTTCACTCCATCACTTGTTTGCAACATCACTCTATGCTTCAACAATTTTTGATACCATTTTTTCAAGGGAAGTTGGCTTCTCATACCCTGATTTTCATTAATATGCATTTTTCAAATTTGGGTATGTGTATACGTGAAGCCTTATTTCGAAAATGGCTCCACTGGAAGTACTCATATACGTAGTCATATTCATTTTTCAAATTAAAATAGGTTAGTGTAGAAAATAAAATAAATAAGGGAATAAATAAATGCATTTTGTTTTTTTATGTAAAACTAGTTGTTTTTTTTGTTGCAACACGCTATCGAAATCAACATCGGTGATAAATATTTCAATTTATTTGTGTATGTAGATGAATTATATTGCAAATAACAATTCTATAAACACTTATATTCATTTTTTATCACCAATTTGAAAAAATGTTTGAATATCATTTTTTTGGCTTGCGGGCTTGATGAACTTTCTGGAAAAACAGTCGGGACAGTCATGTTTTGAGGGACCAAAAATGAATATTTTTAAAACATGTTTCTACCCTAGGTAGCCCTTGATGTCTACTTTCTAACCCAATTTTAATCAGTCAATTTGGATTTGAAACGAAAAAGTTAGAACCAAAACATTGACCGGATGTCTAGCGGACAGCTCAGGAACAGAGTTGGGACAGTCAGTTTTTGGAGGTCTAAATGAATGAATTTTTAAAACCTGTTTCTATGGTAGATTCCCCTATGAATCTAGTTTACAATGCAATTGGAATCACTCATTTTAGATATCGTATGGGGAATTTATGATCAAAATACTGACTGTCTATCGTAAATCAGCACCCTTAAAACTATGTCTTTCCAGCTGTTCCTTACAGTATTTGACCTATCAATTTTTCTTGTCTTCAAAACCTGTTTCTATTGGAGATAAATAAATGAATCTACTTTCATTTCCAATTTGAATCATTTGAATCCGACATCAAACGAAGAATCTATGCTTGAAATATAAATCGTTGGTCTAGATTGGGTAATTGAAAATGACTATGTTATGCAGGTTGTTCTAACTAAAATTGACATATCATATCATTGAATTTCTAAAACCTGTTGCTACTGGAGATAAACCTTTGAATTAGCTCTCATTTGGCTTTTGAATCACTCAATTTCGATGAAAAACAAAGAAGTTGTGATTAAAACACTGCTGGATAGTATGGTCGACCACTGCTCTCCCGCAGGTGACAAATAAATTTTACTTTGTTATTTTCTCAATGGATTTGTTATATAGAGTAACTACTTGTTGTTTTTTTGCATCGTTCTTGGATTAGGGGAGCCCGATCACCTCTCTTTATCCATGGTTTAATGTTTTATTGCAGGTAGATACTCGTTTTTTGCAGGTCCTAGGAGAAAAAGAAGGTCAATTTATGGACGAGTGATTCTTGAAACAAATTTTAATAAAACAAAGGAATTTCATCCAACTCATTACCCAACGGATTCATAATAGAACAAATGAAGAATTGATTTCAATCTGAAGATTCATGTCTTATCACTGCTGCCAAAACATTTTTCAAAGAGATCATTTTTTTGACATAACATCATAGCTGTTGTAACTTAATTTAGTTATTTACATATTGTTTTTAAATAAAACATTGTTTCTTTTCTGATATTTTTTTTTTTTATATTTTGTGTTTCAGGTGTTGCTTCATTCAAACTGTGACCCATCCTCAGCATCAATACAGTGAACATCTAATTCATTATTTGCGTGCTTGCATTTCATGCTTGTGCATTTTTGCTGTTCTTTTTCTGAAGGGACAGCGTTTGTGTGCACTTTTGTCGTTTTTGCTGTTCTTTTTTCAAAAGGACATCAATTTCGTTTTATTATTCCTTTTCCAAAGGAACAACACATTTTTGGTCAGCAATTCATTTATCACAGGTCATTTTGCCATTCCTTTTCCACGACTCTTTTTGCTGTTCCTTTTTCACGTTTTGCTGTTCCTTTTCGAAATGGAACAACACTTCTGCACTTTCACGTTTGTTGTTCCTTTTCGAATGGAACAACACTTCTGCATTTTTCATTTTTGTTGTTCCTTGTCCAAAGGAACGACACTTGCATTTTTGCTGTTCCTTTTCGAATGGAACGGCATTTGCGTTTTTGCTGTTCCTTTTCGAATGGAACGGCACTTGCGTTTTTGCTGTTCCTTTTCTAAAGGAACGGCACTTGCGTTTTTGCTGTTCCTTTTCTAAAGGAACGACACTTTTAGTTTTTGCTGTTCCTTTCTTCAAAGGAACGACATTTGCATTTTCACACTTTTTTGTGTGTATTTTGCTTTTTGTGTGCATTTCCTTTGTTGTTCCCTACAAGGAACAACACTTTTTTGCGTGTTTTTGCTGTTCATTAAAAAAAAAACAACACTTTGGGAGTATTTTCGAGAGCAACCCTTCCTTCCTCTTGTGGAATTGTCCTAGTTCATCTCAACCACATTTTACTGATTCCCCTTCATGGCATGAAGTACACTATTTTTACGAGGACAAGAATTATGGATTCTATTGAAGCGAGTTAATATCATTCATGTTATGATCTTTAACAGAACAGCTCCTTGATGATAGATTATTTTCAAAAGGGACACAATTATTTATATACTACTTTACTGCATTGTTTTCGGTTGAACATGATATTGATTGATCATCTTAATACCATGCTGGTTCCACCCTTCTGGATTATAATCTTCTCTGTCTGTAATAAATGAGATTATGGATATATTTTTCTATTGACATGTTCAACTTCTTCCACCATCCCTGCTCTTAAGGAGTACTGAGCCTCCCTCTTTTTATCATAAAAATGTGTAATAATAACAAAATTTTGTTCACAGATGAAGGATAGGGGGTCTCATTACGAGCCAGCCTACCATGTTCATAAGGTTGTAAGAAAGTGACATTCCCATTATGGCCACCACACCAGGGTTATGATCCATTGGATAGTCAAATTATCCTTGGAACAAGAGGTCTCATCACGAGCCGGCCTGATCACTTTTGCTACATCCCAGTGAATGGCAGTGTGGTTATCTGGTTACCACGCCAGCACACTGATCTCTTCTGTAGAACAGCACTGTAACTCTCTAGTTATAAATTGAGGATCCTGGCTCATATGGGTTAAAAAGCAACCCTGCCGAGGCTATGGACGCCTACTGGCAGTAACGGCTCTGCTTATGGTATTGAAGTTATATCTTATCGTCAATTATTATTATAATACCCTTTTCTTATTTTTTCTTTTTATCAGAGAAGTTATTTCCTTACTTTTCCCTATTTTGAACCTTTATGCATGAGAAATTGTTTTATAATCAATCACATCATTTTTCAGCTAGAATACCATCAGTAAAGCATCTTTTTGGCATATTGTTGTTCTTTTTCTCTTTTTCGTAACTTATCATCAATCCAAAGCGTCCTATCTCTTATTCATAACTATCTTTACACACTCTGCTCTCATTATAATCATAACCCTCGTTGTCCTATCATTGATATGTGTACTCTGCTTCATTCACTGATATATTGTTCATTCCCTTGGCTTGCCATCAGTACAACACCTCTCATATGCTTTATGGTCATGGAATTCATTTTCCAATTGGAGAGGGGAATGTATGCATTATGGGATTGCATGCGATATGATTACTGCACTCTGCCATAACTTGTTGATTTGACAAAAGTTTTTTCTGATTGAAAGTTTTGCATGCATCTTATCTGTTGCTATTCAAACCTAACACTATGGATTCAAGAACATTTTATGCCAAATAGTGCTTTGTTTGCAGAAAAACAACAAGTATGGGCAGAATTCTATTCACAGCATGACTACAGTATTGCAACTAACAGAAGAGGCTCGAGCAACTCGCATACGTGAACAATTCTTCAGACTTGATGTGCTTACCTGGATTCCACCTTTTGCATCACTTTCAGCACCAACTCTGCCTTCATCAGCTTCAACAACTGCCAGTCCATATATGTCATTCCACATTTTTTGAGGTAAAACTTGAGGTAAAATAGCATAATTTTCTGATTTATTACGAATTTAGGAGAATTTCATAAAAATCCATTTTGAGCATCATTTATCATCCTTCAGTCCACATCTATCCCACTACCTATTTTTCAGCGGCATATCATTTTCGAGTATGGGGGAGTGTTCCTTTTATTCATTTCTTTCTTATGACCATGCCATTCATATTCTTTATCATCCATTACTATTATTATTCATTCTCAACACCTCCCTCATTCCATGTTGTTTTACACCAAGCATAGAATTCAACAGCTGGTAGCAACCACCTCAATTTTTTTCTAGCATCGCATGAGGGCATGCTAATTTTTCAAAGAGGGGGAGGAATTGCTACGCATGATGGATGTTTTCAATTTTCTTTCTCATTTAAGGCATACAATTTCATTTTTACACAATGCAGAAATTGATTTCCATAATATTTTTAAAAAAACTATGAACTCAATTCTTGTGATTTCTGGAAAACACAGACGTATCATTAATACAAACCCAAGTAATTTCAAGATAAATTGGTTCATAAAATTTCGGAAATCATGCACTCTCACCTACAACCATTTTGTTTATATCTCATGATCCGTGCATCAAAACGATCTAATTTTTGGATCATAAAGACATTCATATATTATAAACTTACTTGCAACATTTCAACAAAATCTGGTTTGTAGTTTTGAGAAAATGGTTAATGAAGTTTGCTGTTATCTATATCATATTTTGTTGCAACTTCATATATACATATAGTTGAATGTCAATATAAAAATTGTTATGCCTTCATCAAGATTACTAAAAGTGAATATTCATTAATTAAGGAAGAATTCATTTGTTCTATCCATTTCATGAGCTGAGATGAACATATTTTTTATTGCTTGGTTAACACATGGGTTTTTGTCTTTGGGTTGCATGAGGACATGCAATATATTCAGTTTCGTTGCATGAGGACATGCAACATATTGAGTGTGGGGGTATGTTGGGCCGTTAATATGCCATTATTATTATCACTTGTGAACGCTTATTCCACCCATTTCTACCATTCTTCATCACGTCATTTATTATAATTTATTATTTAAATCCATTTTATGATGATCTATGCTTCTATGAATGAATGTTATTTATTCTCCTTTATTTCTAATAAATTGATGATTATGAATTATTTTATCAATGATAGTTTTAATAAGTTGGTTATAACATTATTCACCATTTTTAGCCTCCAAGGTATTCCAGATTGAAGATTTGATCATTAAAAGTGCCAACTCAGAAATGCGCTGGAATAAGGAGTGACAGTTTTGCGGTTGAGATTCTGAGCAAATGAAGACGAATCTGGAAAATCCGGAACATGAGTTTTGTCCAGAACGGACCCAATTAACTTTATTAAAGAACGGTTTGCCCAAATTCGGCCTGTGTTGAGAGATTCGAAGAGTTCTTTAAGAATGATTTTCTCAGTTCTGTTGTTGCGGCCGTCCTCCAAATCTCAGCTGCAAAGCCAAATTCGCCTTCTTCTTGTTGATCAATTGGTTGGAAACAATCTAATTTTGCAATAGAAATCATGTTGTACTTATCTTTATTGTAACTGCTCTCTGATCTCTCTTTATTTAAATCAGAACAGAGATCAGAGAGGGGGAGGATTTGGAGATACATTTTTATGTAATTTTCTGTTAAACATCAGTTCTGATTATTGAGTCTTGTGAGAACTGGTTCATTGTACTTCTGTCCGATGCATTAATATAAGCTTGTTGGTTCTCTCATCTTTGCGTCTGGATTAACTTAAGGCGGTGTTCCCTTAGAGGCTAAGGGCCCGGCCCCGGAGGACACTTGCCGCTGTATATTATCTCTTTGATTTCTGCGTGGTTTGCTTATCAGTTTTATTTGGTAATCTGGTATGTTCTATTATTTTACATCACAGCTCTGTCACGTAATCTCATTTTCTGAGACGGAAATATCATATCGATTTTGCAACGCACTGCTATTTCTTTAAGTGCTGATATAAATGGTTTTTACAGGATACCGTTGCTATTTAATTGTGGAATGTCTGTGTTGTAACATCTGACCATTGGTATTATTGAATTCATCTTAGAAATTATATTTCCTTGCGATTGTTGAATTTAAAAACGTTGCTGCTCCATTCTAAAAGACAGTCGTATTATTTATAACTAAGACTGACAAGTGGATTACCAACATCAGATTACTATTAAGGTGTGCCGTGTGTTAAGTCATTGTGTATTTATATTTGACTTTCCAACATTGTTTCATATTCCATCATTAATCAATGTTGTTCTATTTCCGTGTGCTGTCTGATTTATTCTTAGAGTAAAGATTGCTATTAATTTGGCTTTGCTATTGATTTCCATTAATTAGAGTTTGTTGTTCAGATTCCTTTAATTACAGTTTGCTGCCCATTTACTTTGTTGTTCCATTTCTTATCTGTCGTTCCATTTTACTCGCATTTGTTGTTTTGGTGTGAGAGACGATCTAAGGCTGTAGTGAGCTTTGGCATTCACTGTCTAGCTCCCAGACCCGTGGTCTATGCTCTAATTTCCTTTCCATCAGTTTCCAAAGGGATGGGTTATCGCTGCCGAACCCTTGACTGATACATTGCTTATTTTTCCGAATGCATGATTTAAGTCTTAAAATGCTTTGTTGTAAGTAGATTTTATTTCCATCTTTCATTTACTTTTGGATTTTAAGCACTATACTGCAAAACATTACTCTTGAGTAAATAGCCGCCTCAGACTGAGTACACTCTTGAGATAAAAAGTCGTCCCTGGGTTGATAATTAATGTGAAGGTAATTAGAGGTGAAAGAGACCCTTTTTATCGCTCCACAGTCTCCACATTGGCCTCCTGCTTTATAAAATATGATCTGCATTAGTTTTGTATCATTCTGCATTGTATTGCCGCATTCCCCATTTGGGAATCTTACAGTGGTATCGAAGCATTATCTTGGCACAACCTGTTCTTTCTAAGAAGCCAATATGTCTTCTGAAGAAGAAGAGCCTCTTATTGACAGAGGGAAGAGGTATCTAAAGAGAAGACACAATAAGTTTGATTACACAAATGACAATGCAGACAAGGGTAAAGCTCCTTTATCTGGAGGTGAAGATGAAGATAACGATTTTCCTAAGGGTCATGCCAATGTGACTGCTTATTCAAAGTTCACTAGAAGGTTGGTGGGAATATTTGATATAAGAGATCCAAAGGCACCATTCATGAGCCTTGAAAAGTTGAAACAATCAGGTAATACAGAAACTTACATTTCTAAATTTTTAAGATTATCTATTATGGTTTTGATTTGTTTGCAGCAAGAAGGGTGTACATGTTCATTGATGGTTTAGATGAACCTCTTCATGGGTTGGTTAAATCTACCAATCCCACTACCCTACATGATTCTATTGAAAGGGCTAGAGACCTTAAGATGCCTTTCCAAAAGAAAAAGAAACTTTTCAGCATAAGTCCTCTTTTCCTTCAAAGGGAAAGGAATAAAAAGCTGCTGCTTCCAAGGAGAGCTCATACAAGAAACATCTTGATGATGAAGTCCGAAGAGATATAAGAAGAAGGAAGCTCTGACTCACTTGCCAAGAATCATGGGCACCTGGACATAGATGTGCTGCTGGAAAAGCACATTACATAGAGGTATTCTCAAATGATGAGGAGGAAGAAGAAGAGGAACCAAGAAGAGGTCACAATGCTGACACTACAGGAGGAGAAACAACACCATTAGGAGATGGGAATGGAGAATTTTCTCCTATTGGAGGGGCTCTTTCATCTTTGAGAGGAGTACCTAAGTACTTGAACATAAGAGTTCAAGGTTCCATCTTGAATCAGAGGGTTTCTATTTTGACTGACAGTGGGGATACCCACAATTTCATTGATGCCAAACTAGTGCAAAGGAGGGTAATACCCACTAAATATTTTGAGGGATTCTCTATTTTGGTCCCAGGAGATAGAACAATGCAATGCATGCATTATGTCCCATCACTTTCAGTAACCATGGGGACTTATACATTGATTGATCACTTCTTTGTGGTTGACATACCTGACACCAATGTGATATTGGGTGTTCAATGGTTGATTACATTAGGAAAAGTCACCACTGATTGGGAGGATTTTCAAATGGAATGGGTGGATAAGAAGAGTAGTGAGACTCAAATGATCAAGGGCATGCATACATATCCCTCACATACCACTTCCACACAAAGAACATAGATGGATTTTTGTAGTGGAAGCAAGGACCTTACAATCCCATCTATCATGCTCATGAGATTGCTGCATGGGACACTACTATCTAGTGGCAAACCCCTTAGGAGGCCACCTGATTCAGATTTTGTGGAAGGATCCTTAAGGGATGGGAGAATTGGAAGACCATGATACAACGCTGGGAGTCTTGGGTAGGCTCAAGGAGGAGGGAGATATTCTCCCAATATCATCATCACCCACTCTCATTTAAGATTCTGCGCTATGGGAGGAGATGCATGGAAGGAATGGCCTTCCAACTTATACCTTTGGCATGAGAGATGTCATGGAGGAGAGCATCCACATGAAAAAAATTTCAGTTGATAGATCATTAGTGCTTTCATTGTTGGGGAGTTTAGATCCATATTGGAAATCCCAACTGTTGGTGGATTATTCCAAGGATCTTTACACTTGCATGATACTTGATGACCAGCTGCATGAAGAGGGCTATATAGTCCATGAAGGAGTCATCTATTGTCATGGTAGGATCTTCTTTTCTAGAGCCTCCAAGCTCAAGAAGAAGTTGCTACAAAGGGCCTATGAAGAGTTCTGTTTCAGCCACACATATTCCATGAAAATCTACACCATCATCATGAGGAGCTACGCTTGGAAGGGCTTTGAAGGAGAACTATATCAAAATTTTCATAGATTCATGTACCATATGGAGATGGGGTAGCAACATAACTCTATGGAGGAGTTAACTTAGCCATCTCTTTCTCTTTTTGAGGAAGGGGACAAATCTATGCACCACTCAATTTTTCTGAGGATGAATTTTTGTGAAGAACATGCTCATGTAAATAATGTTTAATTTGATTATTGTTTGCATTCTTTCACCATGTATATGTAGGCCATGAATCCAAGGAGGAGTATTGTACCTTATAAACTTCATGGCCAACTTTGGGCCACAAAAATTTCTGAATATGGTCACTCCCTTGGAGGACAAAGGGAGATCTTATTTCATGATGGGTGCATTCCTAAGGCACCAAATACATCTCACACTTTCAACTATAGTGAGATGAAATGGTCAGCAAGTAAGTGGTGGGGAAACCAATTACCACATCTTGATCTGATGTAGGCAGGAGATGCATTGCACTAGTTCCACATGTGGGACTTGTCTAATCAACTTAGTGTTCCTAAATTGATATCATAAATTGTCAACCAGGGCTAGTAAACTATTGAAGTGAAGTGCACCATATGTGCCTAGGTATATTCTTCCTACTTTGTTGTACTTCCTACTTTGTTTTACTTAGTGTTTTTCTAGTGTTTTTGGTTTTGTGTTTTTATGATAAGGGGAAAAGAACTAAATTAATAACAAAGAGAAATTACTGATCACACTAAAACATAATAAAATCTACTTTAAACTATGAATGGTACCAAGAACAGAGAATGTTAATCCACATATTGTAAAGCTACTAAGAAAAGTAACTCATAACATTACACTCAGTCCAATTCATTTCATTAGAGGTATATTGGAACTTACTGAGAAAAGGATTAGTTTTGATGTAATGAGGTTCTCTTAGTAAACAAAAACTTAAAACATCACAGAGAAATCTTATTCATTGTTTGTAATCTGTTGGAACATTTTGAGAAAAATATCATCTGTAACATAGTAAAGAATCCTATGCTAAAATAATTTATGACACTAAAATTAACTCATTCTGCAACTCACAATGTTACTATTAAGCCTCATTCAAGGATTAGAGATTTCTTGGAACATCTTGGGAAAAAGACTTGTTTGTAAAATCATGAGAATCTTTTACATAATTGCAGAACAGTCAAGAACTCAAAATAATATAACTAGTTCTTGTTCTTATAATAGTGATGTGTTAGAAGAAATTGAGAACAAGAGTAGCTTATAAAATAATGAGGATCTTCTAAATATAACTAACAGGACTGAAATGCAATTAACTAACAGGACTGAAATGCAATGAAAAGAACTTGAATGCAATTAACTCAAAGTACTACAGCTAGATCGCATTCACGTATTAGTGATATATTGGAACAGCTCATGAGAACAAGATTGACTATAATATTCGATGTAAGTAAATGACATAAAACCCGATGCAAGAGGATAAACTCAGAAAACTGCCTAAGTTAAGAACAAAATAGAGTTAAAGATCACTTATCTGGAAAATATGCGAAAGCCTTTTCAGATAGTAGGGGCCCTCTACCATCAGATTGGCACACGAGTTCTTAACTCCTTAAAGTTGCTTCAGATCATGCATCAAAGTTATACTACTTTCATTAGAAGAAAACACTCAGAAACAGAGTATTACAGTCTTTGAAAACTTAACAATAAAAAATCAAATAACTGTTTCTTGGTTCACCGAGTTATTTTTATAAGCAACTACATAACTGACATTGAGTGGAAATAGGCATAGGTGTCTTTTACAATCAAAATCGAACTAAAACTCCTGTTGAGGACTCGTATTCTGCTGAACACACCTCAAGAGTCCTTTTCCTTGTAGAAGCATGATTCTTGGTTTTGGCTTTGTCCACATGCATAACCGTTGCCATATTTGTGCTCAGCCCTCGTGGAGGACAAGGAATGATGTAGGAGAGTTTTGGAGTCTAACCATATACGTATTTCCCTTAGATTACACCTGTAACCTGTTTAAACATAAAGATGGCTACGGAACATGTGACTAGCTACAGAATGACTGCATTCTATAGCTAAGTCTACTCAAAATTCACTTTGACAACAAAACCACAAAAGTATAATAAGTCAGTCATTGCATGTATTCTTAAAGTGATTTTGATCATTCTTGTTGATATTTTAAGCCTATAACTGATAAAGGATAAATGGAATGAAGTGGATTTTGGTGAAAATAAAAGACATTTTTAGGGCTCAACAGGACTATGACCCACCTCCATATGCACAAATGTTTGTTTGTATGTATGTAGTTTTGATCCCATACATTGATGATGTACTTGTAATTTTTATGGGAATGTATGGAGGGAGGATGGGAGGTATGTTTGTGCCCTATGGGATGGAGTTTCACCATGTATCTTATGCTACATGTTCCAGGGAGAACATTGGGAAAACCATGTTTATTTCATTTGAGCTATTGTCTCCTTATGGGATGGATTATTTAAATCTCATGAGAACTTTAGAGAAGCAATTCATGGAGGGCTGGATTGGTGAACACCTATGGAGGAGGAGGAGAGTTGCAACACTCACCTTATCAATTGCTTGAAGACAAGAAAAATTTGGGAGGGGAGGATTGTAATATTCCCAATTAGTCATGAGCTAAATGGAATAATCATTTTTGTTTTATTTTCTTGTTTAAAGAATAAAAGTGAAGAGGAGGTCCATAATACTCGTAAATCATGAATAAATCAATGCCAAATGTATAAAGGCTGAATATTGGTTGCTAAATCAAGCACCCTTAGGTGTGAAAGGGGCTGGACATTTTGACTGGGTCAACCTTGACCAAATATACAACGTTGTGTTGGAGGAGTGGCCATCAATGAGGGCAGTTTTAGATGGAGATGCCTTGTGTGAAAGAAGTGATCTCATTGGAAGTGGTTAAGGGTTTGCAAGATCTTAACTTATACAAGGAAGAGGATGGAAGCATTAGAAGGTTGTTGATGATTATAATATTTTTGAATATATTGTCTATTTAGACATATATCTTTCTCTTTCTATTTAGTTGAGATTGAATGTTGTTTAGCATTGGGTGTTCTTGATTGAGAATCCCACCTCTTCCCATTAAGTAGCTCTTGGAATATTTTGTATTGTATTGTCCACTATCTGGCTTAGGGCCAAGCTTCTTCTTTCAACTACAATGTAGATCATGTTGAGGGTTTCACTTTTTTTGCAAGCTGCAGCAAGTGGAGATTAGATCTTTCAGATCTATTCCATTTCAGTGATTATTTTCAGTGGAGGAGGGTTCTACTTCATTGGGAGGACAATATTGAAGACATTGAGCATAATTTTCACATCTTGGCATGTGGCCAACTATATTTTGATCCCTACAGCATAGTGTAGATCCAGATCTGCGTTATTCCTGTAGGTGTATTTGCAGTGTGTTTCAACACATCGTTTGGGGAGTGATTTTCTAGGTGTTGGGGATCTGCCCTTCACTTTGGAGATCTGTTGGAGGACATAATATTATTGTTTATATCAGATCAGATCCACTTTCTAGATATGAATATTTCCATAGATCTGCATCTTAGATCTCAGATCTACATCTTGTACTTGGTGTTTTGTTGAAAACCCCAAGGGGGTTCTTTAAAGGAGCTAGTATAGTGCATGGATCTGCTATAGATATAACTTTTTGTCCACATAATTGCTCTAGATATGATGTGTAATCTACAACCGCTGCAAAGCCAATAAAATAATGCTATAAGGCTTTTGTGTCTTAATATATGGTTGCAGCACATTATTTTGAGGGACTTCTGTCATTGGAGACTTATATTTTCTTGTCATTCATCTTATGGGCCACTTTTAACATGTATTTTTCTGATGTAATGACAAATGAAAGGTCTCCATATTGGCCTCCTACTTTACAAAAGATGATCTGTGTTATATTTGTATCATTCTGCATTGTATTGCTACATTCCCCATTTGGGAATATTACATGTTACATTTTTCATGTGATCATATTGTTATAATGTTAGTAGATGACAAGATTATGTTTTTTTTAACTTGTTGTTTTTTCACTTATTTAAAATGAATCTAGATTGAAATTGCAAATTACAAAGCACGTGTGGTACATTATGCATTTGAACATGTGAAAGTTATAATTAGGTGTAAATGTCTATTAAAGGTGATATTTAGGTACATTTTGTATGATCACATTATTTAAAACAACCATAGATGGTTTTACATATTTAAGTTCATGAATATGTAGCAATGATTCAAGTAATTAGTTGGTACATTTTACATGTGATCATGTTGTTATAATTTTAGCAGATGATACTTGATTATGTTTTGTTTAACTTGTTGTTTTGTCACTTTTTATTTAAAATGAATATAGATTGAAATTGCAAATTAAAAAACATGTGGTACATTCTGAATTTGAACATGTGAATCTTATAATTAGGTGTAGATGTCTATTAAAGGTGATATTTAGGTCCATTTTGCATGATGATGTCATTTAAAACAATCATAGATGGTTTTACATATTTAAGTTCGTGAATATGTAGCAATGATTCAAGTAAATTTTCATTTATTTGGTACATTTTACATGTGATCATGTTGTTATAATGTTAGTAGATGATAAGATTATGTTTTTTTTTTAACTTGTTGTTTTGTCACTTGTTATTTAAAACGAATCTATATTAAAATTGCAATTTACAAAACACGTGGTACATTATGAATTTGAACATGTGAATGTTATTATTAGGTGTAGATGTCTATTATAGGTGATATTTAGGTACATTTTTCATGATCATGTCATTTAAAACAATCATAGATGGTTTTACATATTTAAGTTCATGAATATGTAGCAATGATTCAAGTACAATTGCATTTTGTTGTCACATTTTGCATGTGATCATGTTGTTATAATGTTAGTAGATGATAAGATTATGTTTTGTTTAACTTTTTGTTTTGTCACTTGTTATTTAAAATGAATCTAGATTGAAATTGAAAATTAAAAAACACGTGGTACATTATGCATTTGAATACGTGAATGTTATAATTAGGTGCAGATGTCTATTAAAGGTGATATTTAGGTACATTTTGCATGATCGTGTCATTTAAAACAATCATAGATGGTTTGACATATTTAAGTCCATAACTACGTAGTATTGATTCAATTACATTTGCATTTAGTTGTTACATTTTGCATCTGATCATGTTGTTATAATGTTAGTAGATGATAAGATTATGTTTTCTTTAACTTGTTTTTTTTGTCACTTGTTATTTAAAGTGAATCTAGATTGAAATTGAAAATTACAAAACACATGTGATACATTATGCATTTGAACATGTGAATGTTATAATTAGGTGTTGATGTCTATTAAAGGTTATATTTAGGTACATTTTTCATGATCAAGTCATTTAAAAATCTCATAGATTGTTTTACATATTTAATTTCACGAGTATGTAGCAATGATTCAAGTACATTTGCATTTACTTGGTCCATTTTACATGTGATCATGTTGTTATAATGTTAGTAGATGATAAGATTATGTCTTGTTTAACTTGTTGTTTTGTCACTTGTTATTTAAAATGAATCTAGATTGAAATTTCAAATTACAAAACACATGTTGTACTTTATGCATTTGAGCATGTCAATGTTATAATTAGGTGTAGATGTCTATTAAATGTGACATTTAGGTACATTTTGCATGATCATGTCATTTAAAACAATCATATATGGTTTTGCATATTTAAGATCATGAATATGTAACAATGATTCAAGTACATTTGCATTTAGTTGGTACATTTTATATGTGATCATGTGTTGTTATAATGTTAGTAGATGATAGGATTATGTTTTGTTTAACTTGTTGTTTTGTCACTTGTTACTTAAAATGTAGCTAGATTGAAATTGAAAATTAAAAAACACATGTGGTACATTATGCATTTGAACATGAATCTTATAATTAGGTGTAGATGTCTATTAAATATGATAGCTAACTTTTAATATAAAGTTGTAAATAATCATTCATAAACGTACTATATAAATGCATAATAAAACATGACCATGTACAATTTGCATGATGTGAATGTGGTTTGATGCTTTTAAAGGTTAAATACATATTTAAGTTCATGAATATATAGCAATGAAAGTAAATTTTCATTTATGTCGTACATTTTGCATTTGAATCATTCTTATAATGTTAATATCCACTACATAGATTTCTAAAAAAAATCATAAAATTTTAGGTACATAGATTTGTTTAAACAATCATAAATTTTAAAATTGCAATAAAAAATATGGTATACAACATTTTGCATTAATGTACATAAAAATGTTACTACGGATGTGAGTTGATAGTTAAATTTTAATATAGTAAAAATGGCAATTACAAAACATGGCACACATTTTGCATTTGAATGAATCTTATAATTTGATTTAGATGTATAAAACAATCATAACTTAAAATTGCATTATTAAATATGCTATATACATTCATTTCACATTCATGAAATAAAATTAACTAACATGTATTAAAATTTCATTCATGTATGAAATCGTTTAAGATGAGAGAATGTATGTATGTATATAAATTACTTGTTGTGTTTATGGCAAGCACAATATCAATAGAATCAAATCCTCAATGCACTTGTACATAACAAACAATATACATATAGCTTTGTATCTCAATACATTATTAAGAATTTACAACTTCAAAGTGCAAAAAAAGAAAGGCTAACAATTTATACTTGAGCTGTAAGTTCTAAAAGATGAGCCCGAGGAGAAGAAATTGTAGGGCAGTTAAATTAAAAAAATTATAATGGAATACAATCCTTAATGATCCATTCATGGTCAGTTTTTGACATTTTCAATTTCTTAACTTTCATTTTTTTCTTTGATTGAACTTCTATCAACTTTATGCACGCTGCACACACCAAGTGACTATATTGACAACTTATGACATCAGGTTGATAGTCCTGAAAGTAAAAACTACTCTCACTTTGATGAGTTTGTTGGCAAAAATAACCTTTCAGTATAATAGACCCTCTTTCATATAAAAACCCATTATCATCATAGTATTCCAATAATTTAATCTTTCATTCAGTGCACTGCATCAAATAATAATTGACATTTTCTAGATTATTAGCAGGTGCACCTACAACAAAAACATCTCCTGCACAATAAAAAAAGTACATAAATTTAGATGATATTTAACATGAAAGATTAAATTTGAAATTATCATGTACTTGATTTTATTATCTATTTCTATATCTCTATCATTTGAAAGCAATTGAAATGTTACCTTCTCTAACAAGATTAGAAACTTGATCACCTTTAGATGATATTATAGTCTCCTCTGATTCGATCTCTTGAAAGTTTGCAAGTGAAATTTTCCTCTTTGTATATACACATATATACAAATTAGCTTGCATGCATATATATATATATATATATATATATATGATATTTTTTATTATTAATTTTCTAATTTTAAACATTATTTATGACAATGATTATCTTTGATCATATATAAATTGTATTTTTAATAACATAATTATATTCTTTGTTTGAATTTTCCATATATGTTCTTTTGGAATGGAGTCCACGATGTAGATAGATTGATTGCAAATGACATTGAAACAGTAAAAGGGACTCAAAAATTGCATTCAGTTAAAACAAAGGAGTACCGTAATGTGTTTGCATTTGAGAAAAGAAAATATTATTGTTTTTGTCTTGTTTGCTTAGAGGACACACAATCCAATGATGTTTGTGAAAACAATATGTATGTAAATGTTTGGAAACATACTTTGAAATTGAATAAACATTAATACCTACATCAATTTAACTAAAATAGAATACTATAATTAACAAAATAACAAATTAAAATTGAAGTTTATCATAAATTCCATGAAGCTACAGGACAAGACCAACGGGTACTTTGTTGCTATTATATTGCACCCTAAACGACCACAGCTGAAAATGTAAAGTTGGGTTGCACTTTTTGCCTTTTTTGAGAAAAAAAATATCATTTTCAGAAGTTCTTCAACTTTCTGCAATCCAAAACAATTTTTTTGTTTAGAATTTCATTTTACAATAAAAAGAAAACTTGTCAGAAATTTTATTAGCTTTCTATTAATTATTTTTTGGAATATTTTTATTCACATTTGATATGTTAACTTAGCAATTCTTTGAGTGTGTGTTCTTCAATAATCAAGGGATTCATAATTTTTTTTTTTTTTAGCACAATTTTATTCTTTGGTAACTTAGAGTTTTGGAGAAAAAACGTTTTGCAACAAGCTAGACAGACTCTACTTTGGTATCGTTATATTTATGAAACCAACTGATGCATATCATAATTACTAGAATTTTTTGAATTTAACCAATATGAAAAATATACATATTTTGAATATGTTTAGTTTAGCGTCAATTTTCTCAACATATTAGTGATAAACAGAAAATATAAAAACTACCCATTACAGACAACAGACCAATGTAATGCACCATAAATTTTTCAAATTATTTTATAGTGTATTTTGGAAGATACAAAATTTTGATTTCACTGAATCATAATGACCTTCAGAAGTATTTTGCACCCATTTTATTAAAAAATTAATTAAAATTAGTAAATATCTATGAAATTCCATAAAATTTATATCTGCTGAAAGTAGATTCAATTCTGCAAATGCTAGTCTTGGTTTTGAAAGTTAATTCATCATACTTGGTGGATTTTAACCATTCTAAAGATGAAGAAATGTGTTTAGAGTTGAGCTGCAACGTAGTTGCAGACCTTTTAATTCGACTAAACCTTTGTAGTAGTTCATCCAAACTTTTTTCAAGTGTCGCGTCCCATTAATTTTAATGACAGAAAAGTTTGGTCGAACTTTTGGTTGCTCATTTCGTTGGCCACAAAAAAAAAACAATAATGCCCCTCGAAAAAATAAATTTCGCAAACTCTATAAAATAACGAAAACTAAAACATTATTTTCATACATTTTTTCATTTGAGCTAAATTTTCAAAGGACATTTTTTTGGCAGATTTTTAATGTGATTTTTTTTCAGTATTTTGAAGGAAATTTTTTGAGCTTCTTTTTTAAAAGACATTATTTTGGCGAAATTTTAAAGTGACTTTTTTTTTTTAATGTAAGTGTTTTGGGCTGAAGTAAGACTTTTGTGAAGAATTTTTAAAGTGATTTTTTTGAAATTAAGTCTTTTGTGATGAATTTTTAAAGTAAGTTTTTGTCTAAATTTTTAAAGTGAGTTTTTTTTGCATGATTTTGAAGGAAATTTTTTTAGCTTCATTTTTAAAAGAAAATATTTTATCAAATTTTTTAAAGTGACAATTTTGTAAAGTGTTTTGGGCTACATTAAGTCTTTTGTGTTGAATTGTTACAGTGAGTTTTTTTTAAAATTAAGTCTTTTGTGAGAAATTTTTAAAGTGATTTTTTGTCTAAATTTTGATAGTGATTATTTTTTGCATGATTTTGAAGGATTTGTTTTTAGCTTCATACTATATTATCATGGGAAATCAAAGAAATTGCAAGAAAAAATATGATCAAACAAGAAGCCTTGAGGCTCGTAGAGAATATGGTAGAGAATATCAACAGAAAGGGAAGAATGTCAATATTCAAAGGAAAATCAAGAATTTCAACTAGTTGAAATAGAATGTAAAATCTATATTATAAATTATATTTAAATTTAACTAGCAGAATATGAAACTTGTCTTTATTCTGATGAATCAATTGAAAAGATTTAAATTTTAAATAGAGAGATATCTCCGTAACATTGATGTAGTGAGATATAAAATATTGAAAGAAAAAGTGAAAAAGATAATGAACCAATGATTGAAGGTGTTGTGAAACCGGCTCCAAAAAGAAGAAAGAGATATCAAGGCTTTGAAATAAGCCACTTCGAGGCAACCTCCAGTACATTACATGAAATGAACAATTTTCTTTCAGGTATGATTAAAATGACAAAACCTCCTTTTCTATATAGGACTCCATGCCACAATGTAATCCTAAGTGGGTCCACAATGTAATCCTTTGCAGACGACCTAACAATAATAATTTAAAGGGCACAATATCACAATATGGGGGTTTCAAGGTGGGTACAGAATAACAATAAGTTACACTAACAGATAAGGGATCTATACTAATAATATAGGGACCTAAACACAGCTTCTCCTCTCCTTCAAGAGTGTTGTCCTCAACGCTGGGAGTAGCTCCGGTGCTTTCTGCATAAAATTCTCATCCTCCCATGTAGAAGACTGGTGAAGTTCTTCCACTTTCATTAGGAGACTTTAGAAACATGATCGATTTCGTAGTTTGTCGAAGTTCTTTGCTTTTCCGCGACCTCGCCAGGTTCCACATATGGTCCTTCCTCATCAAAGTTCTCGCAAATATTGTTTGAACCTGGAAGATGTCCCCTATAACCTTCTTTAAGCAATAGAAACATGGAAAACCGGATGCACATTTCGCGAAGAAGGAGGGAAGCGCCAATTCTCTATGCCATAGAACGAATATTTTGCGAATACCTCGTAAGGACCATAGTACTTGGGCGATAATTTATTATCCTTCTTAGCTTGCTTGAGCGACATTTGTTTGCATGGCTGTAGCCGTAAAAATACCTCAGTCTCCCACATCAAAACTCTCTCGCCGCGATGTTGATCCGCCCGTTGTTTCCATTCCATTTTGTGCCAAATCTAAAGGATATCCTTTTAAGAGTTTGGATAACTTTCTGCTGATGCTCGATGTGATCCTCCACTGTAGGAACCCTCGAATCTTTCTCATTAAAGAAGATGTGATGGATGGTGGATGACATCCGTAAAGTGCCATAAATGGGGTCATTTTTTGCTGTAAGTATGGAAGGAAGTGTTATACCACCATTTCAGCCCAGAGGTAACCACTTTGACCCATCAGTGCTTTGCTTTATCGTATACAAAAACAGACGAAGATATCCTTCCAAACATTTATTTCACTATCTCGGGCCTGGACCATCTGGATTGAGGATGATAAGATGAGCTATGAGCTAGCTGGAGTACCCAAACAAGAAAATAACTCCGTCCAAAAATTTCCAGTAAAAATAGGATCTCTCACTACTTACAATAGCTCTGGGTTTCTATGTAGCTTTTGAATTGTGTCCATAAAATGCAAAAGATGCAACCGTAATACTTGCTTTAAATGGATGAGATGATGCACAAAAGCGCATACATGGTAAGTCTATCAACTACCACCATGATGACACTCTCTTTTCCTTTCGGACTTAGGTAAACCAAAGGATAAAATCCATTTGAAATTCCTCCCAACGTTGACTTTGGAATGGATAAAGCTGCAGAAGACCCTGTGGGTCTTAGTGTCTCAACCTTTATTTCGCCGAAAAACCATACATTCCACCACAAAATTTTGACACTATCGATTTAAGCGCCATCCCAAAAAATTTTCTTTTCTTCACCTTTGTGCAAGTTTTTTAAAAATCTCATGTGTTCCTCCTAAAGGAGAAGTGTGTAATTCCAAAAGAATCTTTTGTTTTAGGTTGGGAATTCCTGCTAGAGATATAATAAGAGATCTTTGTACCTATAAGGAATCATTTTTTCCAACTAAATGTATCAAATGTACTAGGATCATGGCCGCAACTTTTGAATGAGCGTCCATGACTTCTTTCATCCTTCTTCCATTCATCTCTGTTTCTACATCCAATCTGGCTGGATAATAGTACTGCACAAAGAAATGCTTCCACCTCTTCATTCTTTCTGAGAGTGCGATCTTTGAAATACATTTAGCTTCCTTTTGTGTATATTTCAAAGTCACAAGCCAACATCTTTGTGACCCATTTTTGCCGCTCTTCGAAGATAGTCTTTGTTCCAAAAAGTGTTTAAGACTACATGATCGCTTTTTCCCTTGAAGTGCCTTCCCATTAGGTAAGGTTCTCCATTTCTTTTAGTGCATGCAGTATTGCTAGCATTTCCTTCTCATAAATAGGTTTCTGTAAATACTTTCCTTTGATTGGATGACTTTCAAAAGCAATGGGTCTTCCTTCTTGCATTAAAACATCACCAATTCCATTTCCTAAGGCATCACATTCCACAATAAAGGTTTTTTGTGAAGTCATGAAGCAGACCGGTGCTAGGCACATTGCCTCTTTAAGATGGTTAAAGGTCTTAGTTGCTTCAAGAAATTCATGAAAAATGCATCTTTCTTCAATGATGTTGTTAGAGGTGCCGCTACTTCCCATAGTTCTTAAAAACTTTTGATAATACCCTATTAACCCGAGAAATCCCACAACTGCTTTATGGTTGTGGGGACTTTCCATTCCTTAATTTGTTTTAATTTTGTTAGGGTCTACCTTAACACCTCGTAAGATACAATATGACCTAGATATTCCACCTCTTGTACTCCAAAGAAACATTTGGATTTTTTTGCATATAATTGTTTCTCCTCGCAATAGCTTGAGCACCCTTTCAACATGTTGAACATGATCCTTCCAAGACCATCGCAGATTTGTAGCATCAAAGGTATATTATCAAAGACACTAGCAAGGATTTTTATAAAATGGAAATATCATCAACCCTTGAAATGTAGAAGGTGCATCGTAAGGCCAAAAGGCATGACCAAAAATTCGTAATGACCCTCATGAGTTCGAAAATGTTGTTTTCCGAAATATCTTCAGCCTTTCATTCTGAATTTGATGATACCTGAATCGAAGATCCAATTTGTTAAAATAAATTGCTCCATGTAATCTCATCCAATAATGCATCAATCACAGAATGGGAAATTTATCTTTAATGAGTGAGCTTATTGAGCTCCCTATAATCCTACACATGCGTTGTGATCCATTCTCTTCATAGTACAAATGAACTTTGACAGGTGGAGCTAGAGAAAAAATCTTGGATCTAGGTTCAATTTATACTCGCCCAACATCTGTATACATCGAACATGAATAGCATGATCATGATCACGAATAGGTGGAGTCCTCTGAGTTTCAAAAAACCTTGGAATGATTGTTCCAAGGCATTTTTGGAGATCCTCAGGGAAAGTAGATGATTTTGATGTTGGAACTTCTAGTGAGCATAATTGTGCAATTATTCCTCGTTTTTCTTTCTTTAGAAGCTTTCGTCAAGACATTAGAGCTTTGTTATCTTTCCCCGTCTTCCCCGCAATACCCCGTAATTCAACTTCCTTTCCTTTCTCAAAACAAAATTGAAGAAAATTTCTTGAAAAATTAAAAGCTACCGTTCCTAAAGATTGTAACCATTGTACTTCTAGTACAACATCAACACTCCCCCTAGGGAATGGAAAGAATTGGACTATTCAATACATATTCCCCCATGGTTAACTTGATATTATGGAATTTTCTTTCAGAGCAATTTATGTTCCTCCATTTGCAACCATCACTTGACATTCTGGGTGCTAGGGTATAGGAAAATTCAATCCCTTGGCTACCTTTGCAATGAATAAACTATAGGGTACTAATCTTAATCAATCAACACTATTAACTTTTTCTTCTTTGATATGTCCTTTCTATCTGAGAGTTTGAGGAGTAGTAATTCCGCCAATGCATTACATGATATGGCTCGACTCATTTCTTCCTCTTCTTGGGCTGGTTCCTCGGTGTATATCCTCTTTCGTTCATTTTCTTCTTCCTCTTCACAATCTATGTAAAATAATTTCTTCTCAGCAATACTTATGACCTTTAGTGTATTTGCTATCACAACTTTAGAAAAGCTCTTTTTGCTCTCTTTTTCTTTCAATTGTTTGTGGTTTCAACCTTGTAGGTTGTGGAAATATAGGAGTAGAAATGCACTTCCCTCTTTATAGCAGTGAGTGGTAGGCTTCCTTGTCGCCATAATTTTACATCTCATTTTTCTGTCAACTCGAATGCCTTCTCCAATGAATCTGTGTCTCCAAACGCGAACTTCATGTTGGATGTTATCCTTTAAAGTACCAATGAAGAGATCAATCTTGTGTTCCTCTGAATATCAGCCACCCTTTATATTCAATTTTTGAAGTCCTCAATGTCTCCCTCATTACAACCCTTTTGTTTGAGATTTATCAATTGGCTAAAGAAGGTGTTGCTCTTTGTATCCCTCATAATGTGTACATTTCTCCAGTACTCTGACCACGTGACAATTTTGCTGTGGAGAAAAGCTCATCGATACAATACAAATGTATTTTGTTCTAAATGTAAAGTTGCAATGCGTACCTTTTGTGTGTTTTTCACATTATGGAGGTCAAAATATTGGTCCATCTTTAGTATCCATGTTACAAGATTCCTTTACATGCAAGCTCCTCATATCCATTTTTGGAATATGGTGCTCTTCCCGCAAACATTGGGATTTTTATGCAAAATCAAGATGATTGACATTTGTTTTGCTTCTCAATCATGAGTTTCTGCTATCTATATTTTTCACTACATATGGTGTACATTTCTGGTATCGACTTTGTCAAACCTTCCATGTCTCACGCTATAGACTCATTTTCTTTCTATGTTTTCCATTTCGCATTCCATGCCGCTTCCATGCCATCTATCTTAGATTCCATGCCATTCTTTCAAACCATCCATCTTAGATTCCACGCCTTTCTTCAAACCATCCAGACTTAGGTTTCCATCGCCTTTTCTTCCAGTAAAACTCCCATGGTCGTTTTTGTTGCTCATTTTGCGAGAGCGAAATTTGGAGTTGCACTCGATCTTGTAATTTTGATATGTCATCTCTGCCATTCTTCATCTTCAATGAGCTCATAGAGAGCTATGAAAAGCTTTAATAGAGTTGAATTATTTTTAGGGGCCATTTTAGAATCCAACAGAGGTATCTATTCCACAATATGCCTCTGGAACTCAATTCCACCTGCATTCTTCAGCCTAAGACTGTGTAATCTCAGGATACACACACCTTTTACTTGCTTTTGAGGAGCTCGATATTGAAATTGAAAATATCTATATAATTGCAGTATCCTCAACATCTCAAAATTTAGCCCCGTAGTAGTCCTCTCGTCAAGCTTCTTTCATGCCAGTAGGTCCGATCCTCGATTTAGATACTTCAAGGCAAAGTTATGTCCACCTCACAATGACCCAATTTTGGACCGGCTCACGTAGAACGGACGTAGCCACTGGCCACATGTCACCGTTTCAGCCTTTGACTTCCTCGCACGATACCCAAAAACTAAATTTTCGTGCACTGTAGCCACTTTTACGACTCCACTCCGATGCTTTAGAGAGAGATCTATGACAGATTTTCCCAAGATTTCACCTCTTTGAGATGGAAACTCGTGAGCCTCAAAAAGCCCCACGTTCCACGTGATCGTGATGCCCTCCAGAAAGACATTGCGAACCAATATCTCGAAATATTTTGACAATGTTCCTCGTGAGTGTGGCTTTCTCGCTCTAAAAATTTCAACTTCTTCGAACCGGGCTGTGAGAAAAAAAGGTATTACTAAAATACCCTCGATCCGAGTGGATGTGGTGGTCACACCACCTATTCCACTCGCTCATCACCATTGCCTATTTCAGCTTTTTCGCCTACACAAAGCTTTACTATTTTTAGCAGTGCTCTTTCGGTCCCAACTTTTGAGCCGCTTTGGAGGCCCTAAACGACGTGTGAAAAATCGAGAGCAACATGGGTCCATGGACCGATGTTTCTCATTTCAAATTTGTGGTCCTCGGACGGATTCTCTCTACCGAGGTATGGCACGCATCAAACGGAGATCGTAGGCCAAAGTTACGTCAGAGGAATACACTTCAATTTACCCAAACGGGCCCATAGTTTTGGCGCCTTCATCTCCTAGGGTTAGGGTTTCCGCCGTTTAGGATTTCATTGTTTATAAACGATAAATAAGCCCTCGAGCCCTCATCAGTATCAGCCTCGCAGGCTCCGTAGCTCACAGCAGTCTCTTCTCCTAGAGATAGCGCACGCCGCCCTAGCTAGTTTTATTTTCCATTCCGTCCGTAAGCAAATTTCGCCCGATAATAATGAAATGAAGTGTTATTTCCTGCCAGCATTCGTATTTATGTTTATATGTCGGTCTCCCATGTGCCTCTACGTGCGGATCATCGAAGGTATCGAGCGGTACCGCTCCTCGATCCTCTTTGCATGTCCCCAACGAGGCTCTGGGATAAGGAGCGCAGGCTCGGTCTCGGGTGAACCCAGGTAAAGACTGCCACGAAACTTCTACCTAACGCTTCATGTGCCTGGAAAAGAAAGATGGAGGGAGCAGGAGATCCTATCAAAATATTGCTCGAGGAGGCGACAGACAAAGGATCGTGATGATGGATAACTTTGCTCGCATCCTTCAATCCCGCCACCCACACAAGGCGCGTATTCGCATCCGGACAGCCCACTCGAGGCGCTGATACCTTTTAAGCACAAGCAATTTTGACATTCATGTTTGAGGGTCAAATGGACGTATGCCGTAGATAGGATGGTCGAATCGTTAGAAGGATATTTCGTGCCTGCGACTGTTTCGTACCGTGAGGAAGATTATTTTTTGCACTCTCCTAAAGCTACTATGTTAAGGACTCCGGTGGGAAACCTCACCGGTGAGAACAAGGACCTATGCGAACCCTTCTCGTTTCCTGTCGCCGTACCAACTTGGAATTATTTCCCAGACGCCGCCGCGAACAAGCATCATCCCGGAGCGTATGCGAGCACGAGGACACACACGACCACGCTCGCGACAACAAAGGGACCAAGATGTGCATGAGCCGACGAACTGCTCCATACCCTCGCGCACAAAGTTGGGTATCAAAGATCTCGCAGAAACATCCTGTGCAAAAGCGTGTGAGCCCACCGCCTGGCACAAATACATTCGGTGGAGAAATGGAGAGTTCCTCGACATCTCCTCGCCGCATGCGCCCGCACGCTGCGGATGCACGCCGAAGATTGAGCGAAATACGTTGCAGACAGCCAGACTGTGATCTCGCGAATCAAAAGCAAGTGAAAGGTGCCTTCCCAAAACGAACTGAAAGGGACCCGAGCCAAGGCATGGTGAAGCCAGCACATACCCATCACAAGCCACAAGAGCACAGAAACGCACCTGCAAAGCCTGTGAGAACGACACTGGAAAAGAGTGAGTTCCACAGTAGCTCCACCCACACCACAAGTGAGTGCCCGCCAGGCGGCCACAAGCGCCGAGACGAGGCTTTCGGAGGCCGCATGCATGCCCACTCCTCGACCCGCATCCAGAAAGGCAGAACGAAAAGGGTGCACAGACACGATGCGAGGCCCAATGCCACCGCTGCCACCGCAGAAGATCAAAAAGGAGTGAATCTCAAGATCCGGCAGGCGAGGATAACGCTCTTCCACTTCCTGCATGTGGGTAAAGGGCTCCCGCATGCGTCTGCTGTCTAACAATGGGAGCGAGCACCCTCGTCTACAGACGCTCAGAAGCCGCGGTATTGCCACCATGGCTTTCACGACATCCATGCACCACTCCGGTAGTGCTTTCACCATGACGAGATCTTCTCAGGCCACGCCACAGATGTCGTCTTTCCTGTAGCATCGTAAGCCCTTCACGGAGAGAGTGTAATGTTGCGGTGACGCTGGCCTCGCTGATAAGCTTTGATGTAGCCATTAGACAACCATATTTGTAGCGGCCATGCTGCGAGCGAGTTCCCGGTTTCGCCGTTATTAAGTTACTTTGCAGATAAGTTGCACGTGATACTCGCAGGTACCACCCTCCTCGCCGCTCTTCGGGTTACCGCGACCAGCCATGCAGTAAGCTCGGTTTCCCAAACCAGTTGCAGAAATCATTTTCTTGGTGATCCGCCCCTAGGGCAAGAGGCATAGCACCTGTGGCCACGACCCGCATGCAGGCTCCCTCTCGCACAACAACAACAAATGGACAGTGTCGTGGAGGAGTACTGTGACATGTCGCTCACACCACAAAAGCTCCTTCCAGCATCGTCAGCCAAGCACCCGATCGAGATTCCTGTCTGCGCCGCTACCCAATGGACCCATCTATCGCGCGCTCCGTTTCGGGAGAGCGATGAAACTCGTGAGTAAAGCGTATTTTCGTGAGCCAGCTGCGCAAAGGTCACATCGCACGGCCCATCGCTTCCGTGAGCACGACCGTGTTGGGCGCAAGCGAAGGATGGGACGTGTGAGCACTCGGACTGACTATCGTGCGGCCGACAAGATCACCGTCATAGAATGGGCACCGAATCCCACGGATCGATGACCTTCGGACCAACTCCAAAGGTGCAGCAGCATTTCAAATGAAAGATCGACCCTGAAGTCCGGGTATCACCAGGTACCACGAACCCTTCCGGCGGTAGGGATCGACAGCTTTCACAGCCAAGCAGGCTTCACTGGCCGTCGTTTGCTCGCGAGTTGAAAAATGCTCCCGTCTACCTTCAGCGAGTGATGATGACGACATCTGCGGCCATTCACCAACTCATTTGTGCGTACTTGGATGATATTCTCATCTTCTGCTCACCAGAAGAGCACACCTTCACCATCATCCGACAAGTCCTCCAACATCGCGGGCAACACAAGTTGTGCCAGCACTGAGACAGGCGCACTTTGGCACGACCCAGTGTTCAATATCTCGGGATACATTATCGATGAAAGGGGTGCATGTGGATCCACCAAGTATCCAAGCTCATCAGAGACTTGGCCAGCAACCACTATGACAGCTTGCAGCTGACTTTTCTCGCCTTCGCTAATTTCTACTCTGAGATTCGTCGTTGGGATTCTCTCATATCTACTTGCCTCGAGTCAAGTCACCAAGGGAGGAGCGAGAGAAAAATTCTTTTTGCGCCGCAACGCAGGCGGCGTGTCATCGTGACCGAAAAACCGCCTCTAATTTCGTCGTTTGCACTTACCACGTAATCTTGCAAATCAACATTTGAGACTTCCAGAGCGTAGGCCTCTCGACTATGCTAGACAGCGCTCTACTACAACAGACATCTACACATTTCGCTGCTGAGACATTGTCCATAATGAATCGCAAGTACCCCACATATGACAAAGAGAATGTACCTATTGTGCAAGCTCGTCGACAATGGAAGCGTTTACATTTTGAAGGAAACAATCATGGGTCGTCAGCACACTGCTGTGCCCTCAGCTTCCTGCGCGTACACAAGGGAAGTCGGCAGGCACTGATCGCTCACCGTAAGCGGTCTACATATCTCAGCAATGAAGCCATTTTGGAACATCAAGTATGTAGAAGGGTAGCACCAATCAATGCTGTGTACTGCCTCGCCCGACCACGATCTGTGGCGCTCACCTGCTAACGTGCTCAACTCTGCGTAAACTTTAGACTTTTCCTGATTGGCCGCTTCTCTATGAGATGTGACCTTAATTCGGCCAAACTTACAGAAGGCACTCTTTGCACGCAAGTCTCCAAATTTCTCACCTCCAAGATGCACGTGTGCACATGGGACACCCTTTAGGGAAACTCCTTCAAGCGAGCGTAAGCAAGATGATATGGAAGCACACCATGCGCCGAGAAGTCAGCCGGGCATTTTCGCCGATGACAAGACAAATCTCGTAGAAGTAGCCATTTGGCCGAACCTCTCGAGAAGGATGTCAGAGAAGGACAATCAAACTCGCACCGCACAGGCGCTGCCAAACCGACCTACCACAGTTAGCAAGGCCTGTATACTCCTCATCTACTCCCTAGTCGACCTTGAATCCATCTCCCATGGATGACGCGTCGCCCGTCTTTCTGCAAGCGGTGAAATGACCGTGTTTTTGTGGTCGCTGACGCATTCTCGAAGATGGCCATTATGGCGGCTTGCAAGAAGAATATCACACAAGAACGGTCACCGCATGAAACTTCTTCTTTGAACGAGTGTGGGTGCACTTTGGGATCCTGTCACTATCATATCGCATCGAGATAGCAGCTTCTCGGAAGACGTGGTCCGTACTTTCGGTCAAGATGTTGGATACCAAGCTCACCAAGTCCACAGCCTTTCCATCCCCAAACATCGCATGGCCGTACTGAGAGCCGTCACAGTCAGAATGATCGGCACATTCTCGCAGCGGCCAATTCAAAGACACGCACATGGGACGAGAGCCTCCCTGTGGCACAAGACATAGTTATGACCGGGCTCTCCACAAGTCTCGACCCCGCCATAGCCTTTCGCTCTGTGTGGGCTTGGGATTCCAAAGACCCACTATGTCCCCATCGATGTAGCCATGCCATCATGCACTGGCGTGCACAACGCCACCATGTCCGTCCGAAGTCGTACAAAGCGTATGCGTCACCGAAGCGCATTCAACACATCCTCCAACAAAGTTCATGATATATCGACAAGAGCTAAAGATGCCAAGTACAAGCGATCACGCCATGATCAACACCGGGTGCCACACAACTTCCGTGTGACAAAGCATGGCTACATCGTGAGGAGCGCCGACCGGACCTCCTACCACAAGCTGCTCGCCCTGCGGCTAAGGGCCGTCACACCATCGCAAGCGTCAGTAGGGAACAACGTGCATTCCGGAGCTCGCATTCCACCATCATCCTTGGTTCCGCACCCGCAACAATGTGGATCGCCTGTCGTCCTGGCTTCCCACCTCATCGGACACCCCACGACGTGAAAAACTCACACCAACCGAAAGGTCGAAATCCAGTACCGCATGGAACAAAGCACATCACGTATTGCATCATGGACATGCAACTGGTCAAGAACACTCGCCAGCCAGAAGATCCTAACTATCATTTCGTTGTCAAAGCTGGCCAACTCGCACGCACTGGCAAAGCGTGTTCACCGCTGGTGATCGAAGTTCGAAAGTAAATTTCCTCATCTCATGGAGGAACTTTAACGCAATGGGGACCATTGCTTCCTAAGGGGGAGGAATGATCCAGTGGACATTGTGGTGGGTCACCCACTCAGATCCACTTCGGGGCTCCACCATTGTCTATTTCCTGGGCTTTTTCGCCTTTGCAAGACAAGCCACTATGCTCAAACGTGCCTTTTCTGTGTCCCAAACTTTCGAGGCCGTTTTCGTGGCTCCAAATCGACGTGGGAACGGGAGAGCAGCATGGGTCCACGACCTACTGTTGCCTCGCTCCAACTGTAGTCCCTGACAGATCTTTCTAACGAGGTCATGGTACACATCAAACGGAGATTCGTACGCCAAAGTTGGCGCGAAGTTGAAACACCACACCCGCACCAGGCCCATAGTTTTGGCGTCTTTCATCTCCTAGCGTTAGGGTTTTGGTCGTTTAGGATTTCCATTGTTTCTAAATGACAACAGCAGCACGCGTAACCTCGCCCGCAGGCCTCCGTAGTCGCCACATCTCTCTTCTGCAGATAGCCACTGCGCCTAGCTAGGTTTTATTTCCACTATGACGTAAAGGAGGCATCGGCTTTTCTTTGATACTAATGAAATGAAGTGTTATTTCCGCCGGCATCTCGTATTTATGTTTATATGTTTATTTCTATCGCGTTCCCGCATAAATCCGTGATCGTCACCAGCAATGACCCGTTTAGTGTTGAAATTTCAGAGCCTCGCAAAATGACCTAACTCTGCACAAATCTATACCTTCCGAAAAAATATTGCGAACTGCTCTAAAATTGTTTGATGACGTTCCTTTAGATTTTAATGCACTCAAAAATTTTAGATTCTCAACTCCTCGTAGAAAAATGCGCAGAAGCAAAATCTACGTTTCGACTCCTTTGGAGCAAAGCAAACTTCTGTAATCTCGAAGCAAGGATACTAAATGTTGTGAAACCAACTCCAAAAAGAGAGAAGAAAAAGAGATAGGAAGTCGCCTTAGAAATAAGCCACTTCAATGGGGCAACCTCCAATACATTACAAGGAATGAAAAATTCTTTGATGATTCAAATTACAAAACCTCCTTTCTATATATAGGAGTCGATGTGTCGCAATGCATCCTAGCCGACCCAACAACAATAGTTTGCGCACAATAATAACAATATGAAGTTACAAGTACAAATAATAACAATAAGGGGGTTACGACTAACAGCAACAGAGGACTATACTAAGTAATACAAGGACTCAATGGTTAAAGGTGTTTAAAGAAATGGAAAGAGAAGAAATTGAAACACTGTATGTATATATATATATATATATATATATATATATATATATGGATAGACATATCATTTGCATTATTGAAATTATTATGTATCTATTAATTTCTTTCTAATTTCATTCAAACTCTATTTTTTAATTTAATTATTTAATGAATATTTAAAATCGGCTCAGTACATTTAATTCTCACATGTACATGTTGAAATCAATATCGATGATTAGATATGGAGATAAAAAAGTCGACCATGTTAGACGTACATCGTGTATACAAGCACATATTGATATGTTCTTTAAAAATGAAAATGTGCAGCCTCAGCCAAAAATTTTATAAGTCTCTTAACATCAAATAAATTAAAAGAAGCTACGACTGGCTCGAGTATTCGAAAATCAATGAAAAAGTAAAAAGTGAAGAAGAAGACGTGATGACAAAATATAAATAGTGGTTGTAAAATCAATTGGAAGATCTATAAAGCAGAGCCATTTAGATGCACCTAGAGAAATAAAAATGGCGAAAGGTTTAAACTGCTAGTGCTAAAGAGCACCGTTTGGCAAAATCTACGCAAAAGAATTAGTGACTCTCATAAAATAGCATTACACAAAACATCAAAAATTCTCAATACTGTAATAGGTGTGACAAATGATGAGCTCACTTGTTCCACAACTGCAGTTTATAAGTGACCATCACAAATATAGACTTGGAAAAGATGGCAGTACAAAATTATTATAGTATGGGTTATTGGATGAGAAATTCATTGTTTCACTGCATAGCAAGCGATGTGATAGTAAGAATAACACGAGATCAAACATGAAGAACATGCAAAACATATCTTGGAAACCACTCAGAGAGACTTTTTTCAATAAGTTCATAAAGAGAATCGTGAAATTGATGTCGAAATCGCGTTTGTGCAACAAAAACCATGGTATGTTAAACATATCACTATACGTGACACTTGTTGTTGTCGTTATCATGTGGAATTTTCGCTTATATTATGACACATTCCTTAATTTTGGCAAAACATTTTGGAAAAGTAATCACCTCGCTCCTTCCGGTGTCATGATCTATGCATTTCATATACCCTAAATTTCTATGTGCAAGAGAGAGTGAATAGAATTATTTAGACCAAATCAATAGTGTTGGTGGTATGTGACTACATCTGGAAAGTTGATTTTAATTTCAAAACAAATATCCTATCTCTATAAATTGACTCAATCGTCAGTCCAAAAGTAAAAAGTGAAATGGAAGACACATGAGCATATTCCTACAAGGATCAACTGCTCAAGAAAGTACTAAAAGTACAAAGGGATTGATTTACAAGACTGACAGGGCACTTTTGCAGATAGAGGTTTTGAAGAAGTTTGATGGCATACTTTATAAAGATGCCAAACATTCCCATAGAGCTTGATGGAAGAACTTGCAATCTACAAAAATCTTGAAAATTCTCTCCACAGGGACCATTTTTTCAATAGTTGATTTTGCAGTAGAGAATATACATACTGAAAACAGTACGAAAATAGAAACATGCATAGTGAGATACTATCATTCTGACCAAGCCCTCTATGCTTTGTCCATATTCTATATAGACACACTAAACAAAATGTATGATCATATAGAAAGCACCAAAGCAATCAACATGTTATTAAAGCTAAAATATTTCACTTTTATATCAACGATGATCAAAGTATTGGCTACGTGGGCCAAATTTTTTGAAACATTGTTTTGATAAGATTTATGACTCACTGAAAGGTCGTGGACAAAATCTCAATGAATGTTGGAAATGGTCATATGGATGCGTACAACAATTCAAATATCTCATGATCTATTCTTTGTTTCGTGCTTTTCCATCATGAAAAACCACAGTACAAAATTTTTGGAATTTCTTTGAGACTTTGTTATGGAAAATGAGAAGCATGACAGCAGTGGAAATTAGCACAAAACAAGCACTTTGTAAGATACCGCATGGACCACTCCGCAGAAACCGACTCGGCCCGAGTCGAAAGTTTTTTCAATGGTGCATCGCTCGCACTAATCCACGAGACTAACCTCCATCAAGGGAAGTGATAGTAGTAAATGTTGGTGAAAATGTGCAGTTAAGTTACACTTTGTGTGAGAATTGCTCGCGAAAAATCAAATGCATAATTGTACTTTTTCTGTTGAACTAGTGTTCTGTCGAACACTAAATTTAATTTTTGATCGATAATTTTTCCATTTTGAACTAATCAAAATAGTGCAACATTTGAAAACCATCGACTACACTTTAAAACAGTATCAATTTCCACCCAAAAACAATCATTTACCAACAATTTTTTCACTACCCAGCTTTTTCAAATTTCCAAGAAAATTCTTATATAGGTTTGTAGTGGTACTCATACAATGTTTTTGGACACACATTGTTGTTTCATCTTCATTTTTTCTTGTACTTTCATCGGCGTTGCATCTCATCCTTCTATCAACCCGAGCACGACTCTGTCCTCCTATTCCATACTAAGTACTTTATGCTTTCGTTTACTAATCTAAAATACAACGATGGCATGGAAATTCAATGATATGATGAAAATATTGATGTTATTAGCTTATCATCGTAGTAGACTCATTAACAAACTATCGTGTACTATTTCCCTTAAATCATGATACATGTCCATGGGGCTTGCATGTATTTCTTGGCTCTATATGTTATGTGAAATATAGCATTGATGTAATCCATTCGTTTCTCGTGGTCTTATGAGCTATGAAATGATTTTCTATGATATTTGTAGTTTCTCGTTTGTTTTTTTCACTCATAGTGATTTGATCCAAAGCTTGTTTTTTTAGTTTGATCCAACGACAGTGCTCAATGAATCTCGTTTGTTATGTTCCTCTTTTTATTTTGGTAGGCTTTGTCCCCTTCTCTGGGAGACTTCGTACCTCTAATTTCTCATCGATGGATAGTTATTATAATATCTCATTTTACCAATGAAGACGTTTTGTATTTTCTTTTTGAAAGAAAAAATATGTCCAACACGCGTATCAGTGAGTCCGTAGTGTGGAAATACATATTTTTGTTTTGAAATAAAATTAAAAATATTAGCTTTATCCAAATGAATAAGAACGACTTCTCAACATTCTCTTCGATTTTGCGTCTCATATCATATTTTCGCCGCGAATACTTTGATGGATTGATAGAAAACTTCTTCGCCTCGCTCGCCTCGCCTCAACCTTTATGTTTATCAAAGGAAGTTAAAGTCTAAAGAGCCGTACTATGGATAGCACCATTTATCATACTCGCATGACTCATGTGGACAGCAGGAGTGCTTAGCCTTTTATAATCATATAATCAAACGACTCAAAATTTTAGCGTTGAGGTGTGTATATTTGTTTCTGATGTCTCTTTTTCATTTTCAACTATGCCTGTCTAGTGGGTCTCCACCTAATAGCAGAGTAAGGCTTTGGTCTTGCCTTGTAGCTCCATGGAATCTCATGATAAAACTCTCAAACTTCATTTCGTTACTACGTCATTATATGAATTTTATCTCATTTAATTTGAAAGTAGGTATTAATGTTTATTCAATTTCCAAAGCTTTTTTATATGAGTGCAAGAAAACCTTTATGGATGATGTTCGAAGTACAATCCAGGTTAAAAAAATCATAAAAACAAAAATAAAAGAGGAAGTAAAAAATCATGTGAAACAGAATTACGTTCTTAATAAGAAAAATAGGTTTTATTTGGATTGTGATGTGTTAAAATATTTTCCTTTAAAATAAATTAAAACATTAGCTTTATCCAAACAAAAAAGAAATCGTATTGTCAATCTCGTTGACCTCGTCCCTTCGCAAAGCAGGCACTTTATGTTTCCTCACCTAATAAAATTCAATGATACAGATGAGCATATTGATGCTAGTTACTACCACAGTGACTCATCGACAAACTGATTGTCACCTGTCCAAGCTTACGGCGAGCTTACTATGTTTATGTTATATGAACTATGGATTGATGGATTCCATTCATTTCTCATGGTCTTTTGAGATATGAATGATTTTATTTGATCTGTTTAGCTCTCTCATATTTTTGGCCACTGTTTGTTTATTTTGGTATTTGAGGATTCTCAAGGCATTTGTTGATTCGTTCCTCCTGCTTATTTTGGTATGCTCTATCCCCTTCTCTTGAGCGACTTACGACTCTGATTCTCTGCTGATGAAGTATGTAATATCTCACTATTGATAAAGTTCAAGTATGATCACATTTATATGCACGAAATTAGAGTCATCTCAACATATCCACCTAATGGTCTCGTTTATATGCTTTTAGCCAAAACATTTTTTTAGTTCACTATTTTCTAAACATCTTAGTAATACATCGCACGCCGTAGCTGGTAGAGAGAAAACATAATATTAATGGTATGTGGTTTGGGTTCGAAATGAATTTTTTAGTTCACTCATTTTCAAACATCTTAGTAAATAACATCTACGTTGTGGTTGGTAGTTTATGAGAAACTTCTTATAATATTAATGGCATGGTTTGTTTCTGTAAACTGAAATTTCTTTATTTATATGGTAATTAATTCATTTTTATTTGAGTTTTATTTTTCTTGATTTAATGGTTTTAAAGCGTTTATTGTCTTTAAAATGTTTAAACTAATCTTCTAAAAGTTTGTAATACAATTATAACTAGAATTTATTATGGATTATAATGGAGAATGACTTTCCTGGTAGCAAGACATTAAATCGAAAATGTGCTAAATATTTAATATTATAATAGGATCAATGTTATAATCAATAATTTTTATGCACATGGACATAACTGAGATGAATCTTAATTCCGGGATTCTTCTAAGCTGCAATATTTTTAGTCATGTTTTTTTCACCGTTGGATATTATCACTCGACCGCAAATTTAAAGTTACAGACGTAGGCTTCAAGTGTTGTTGACTCAGTGATCTCCATTTGAGTGGTTTATCTTCCAAAGCACCTCTTTCTTCTCTTACGATCGTAGATTTTTCGCTTTTCGTTTTCTTTCTACCACTAGCTGCCTCGTCCACAACCATCTTGTTCACCAATCGCAACATTGTCCTTCCTCCTATATGAAGATAATTTAGAGGACGAGATTGGGAAACATACTTAAAATGTTAAAAGTAAGTTTAATAAAAAGAGTTTCATATTAGTTGGTACATTATTTCCTATGTATGTGTATATGTTTTAGTGCAAATAATTTTTATGGCAAAACATGGCAATTTTAATAGATATATTATGAAAAGTGAAAGTTAATATGTACTTATGTTTGTATATTTATATATACATGTTTAATATTATTGACGTAATGTTGATATTATAGATTTATAAAAATAATTTAAGAAAAACGTGTCGAATAAATTTTGTTAATAAATGAATTTGAAAAAAATATCTCAATTTATTATTTTTAGTAATTAGTTGTTATTGAAATTTTATAATGTTAATTTAATGTATATACTATTTGTACAATTATTAGCTACCACCATTAGCAACTGACGTCATTATGTCTGTCCACGAGATCTTGAATAGTATCAAGAATCTTCACCGCCTCTATTAAGAAACTCTTTGATGTGAAGTCATTTCGCGTTCAATTCGAATTTCGATCAAAGGTGATATATTGAGACATGATGAAGATGTAGTCCTACCAAGCTGCACAAAACAATATATCATTTTATTTTTACCTATGTAAAATATCATATTGTCGATTTATTAGATGTGAATGAATAAGTGTTATATGATTAAAAGAGATAAAACAAGGATTACACTCTATTTTAACACTAGGTTTTAAAAGAGTGCTTTTTCCGAATCGTGTAATCACATACATTTCATTACTAAGTAAGCTACTTTTACTAGAAAAATTACCATAAGTATGCATTAGTAAACTATGTTTCTGATGCTATGTAGCACCATTTTTCTTAATAACCCCCAACCAAATGACTCATATTCATATGAATAAAAATGATTACCTATATCCCCACCCAAAATTGTAAGAGTTGTGACTCTGGGCCATTTTCCAGCTTCACTTTCAGTAGTGAAAATTAACTCCACGAGAAAGAATTATTCACTTTTAGTGTGACTTTCAAACATTAATTAAATATTTCAATAATTTAAAATATATAGTAAATATAATAGAGAAGAAAAACAGGAAAATTAGAGAGAGAATATATAAAAAAGTAGATGGAAAGTATTTAGAAACATATATATAAAGGTGATGTAAAAACCAAAATAATGTAATTTTGGTCGATATCTCTCAGTGTCCCATCTTGATTCTATCATTCTCTATGTTATGCAACCAACTCACAACAGAAGAAAAGATAGATCAATGAGTTAAAAATTAATCCTCTTCCAAGGGGAAACCTCCTTACATGCATACAAAGAACTTTTGGAAGATACAAATGATAAGAGCTCCTTGGGTATATATAAGAGCTCTATAGGGCCACAATACACCAGCGTATATACAATAATAATGTACAAGGCAAACAATAATAACAATGGGCTATATATGTACAACAATAACAATATGATACATGGGCAAAACAATAACATTTAGGGGTTACACGAGAAAGCCACATATTTATAGGCAGGTACACTAGCATTTATAGGGACCCAATATTGCCCCTCTCCTTTCAGAAAGGTGTTTTTCCCTGGCCGCTTTGAGTAGTTCTAGATGCTTATGTATAAAATTTTCTATCCTCCCCATGTGGAATCTTTTAGGTGGTGTAAGTTCTTCCACTTAATAGAGATACTCAAAAATTAATCGATTTCTGTGGTTGCTCGTGCTTTTTTACTTCTATGGGCTGACTTCTGTCGTGCTCGAAATATGATTTTTCCTTCTTCCTCAATTTTTAAACACCGTTTTCGAACTCGGGAGTTTGTCATCGATAAACTATAGTAAGCACGAAACATGGAAAATTTGGTGTACTCGTGAAATCATGACAGCAACTCCAATTATATAGTGCCATAGTACCAATACTTTTAGCAACACCTTGTAAGGACCAGAGTACTTAGGTGATAGCCCATTATCCTTCTTAACGTGCTCGAGGCATTTGTTTGCATGCTATTGTAGTCGTAAAAATACTCTGTTGCCTACATCAAAACTACCTTCGCGTTGCATGTATAAGATCTCGCCCGTTGTTTCATTCGATTCTATGCCAAAATGAGGTTATCCTCTAAGAGTTGGAGAATCTCTCTCGATGCTCGATGTGATCTTCCACCGCTTTTGAAACTTAGAATTTTATTTTAAAGGATAATGCAGGATGGTAGACAGATATCTCATAATCGCTTCCATAAAAATGGGTTCATTTTTGTCGTAAAGGTGATGTGGATAGAATTGTTACATTACCATCTCATCTAGAGGTAAACCACTCGACCCATTGTGTTTTTTTATCGAGCATACAAAAACAATGAAGATAACCTTTCAAACATTTTCGTTAAAATTTGGGTACTGAGACAGCGGTTCCCTAAGGCGTTTCGATTCTTTGGCCTAGGGAAAAAGTGTCCAAATTTATTTATACTTTTCTTCCTAAAGTGACTTTATAAGTGGTAAAGTCAATCTACTCTTTAAAGTGATCTTTATAAGGGTAAAGTTACATTTTCTCACTTTTAAAGTGACTTTATTAAAATCAATGAAAAATTAGAAAAGTGAAAAAGTGAATATGGAAATGTACAAGGCATACAGTGGCCTTTATTTTAAGTGAGAGTGTAAAGAAAGAAGTAAGTGAGAATGTACATGCATCATTTATTCTCTCATCCCTAGATCTAAATGAATCTTATCCATTAGATCTTAGGGTTACCCAAAAGGTCATTTACGGTAAAAGGAGAGGAGAAGAAGAAAAGATCAATTAAGTCTTTCTACAAGCTATTGAGAGAAAGAGTACGAGAGAACAAGGATAAAAATTTCTGAAAGCAAGAAGAAGGTAGAAGGAGAAGCAAGGATACATTTCCATACATACCGTACAAAAGATGGAGTTTGCGTTACACATTTGTTTATGCGCAAATCCGTACATCATTTATCAACACACCTTTTCAAGGCAGAATCCATACATCAACATTTGGCATCGAATTTTGAGGACCATACAACACAAGCTTTTGGAGGAGGAGATAACAACAACTAATAGCACGAAATTCCGATGGCCAAGTTGGGCATAAATTCTCGAGGAAGAAGGCAATCGCTATCATTTACGTGCGCCGTTTGACGACATGCACCGATCATAGAGTGAAGGCCGGGCACATATCCCGAGGGCAGACTATGCAGCAACATTTAATATTACCGGTAGTTTGTCGCCGTAAAATTTTTTGTTTTAGACATCTGTCGACTGGCACATTTTGGTCAGAAAGTAGTTCAAGCACTAAAATTGAGATAATTTGAACTTTGTGGTTGCTAGAATGGCCATAAAGTAATTTAGTTTTTGTAAAAGCATTTGTAGAAAGCAAATAAGAGTCTTCAAACCGGGCTTTTCCCAAGAGTTGTAGTTTTTCCTGTGGTCGCATCGGATCGATCATTGTTTTTTATTTTCTTCAGGGTGTGTGGTTGTCATATTTTACTCGTGTTTTATTTCTCTGCATTTTCCAATAGTGGTAAAAATCTCCACTGTGTTTTCAGTAAAATTTCGTCATTTCTAGACCCAGAATTTTTATTATGCTTGGATTTAAAACTAAATGCATGGAGTGATAAGGAAAATGATAACTAGAGTGGGGGTTGAAATTATTCATGGTATCAAAGCTTGGTTGGCTGAAAAGTGCAAAGCTTTGGGACAACAATGTGGAAAAATTACAAAGAAGTCATAGTTTTTACATAGAAAATTGAAACCTTTACCTCAGATTTAAAATTTCAGTTTCCTGGAGGACGAGAGAAACATGTATTTGGGTTTGAGGGTTGAAGACAAGTTGGATGGGCAAAGAAACTACAAGCAGCATGGAGAGAGAGAATCCAAATCGTCTTTGAGGAAGAAAAAGACCGCATTATGGAAACACACCTACATCGCGCTCAGTAGTGCGTACCTCGTAGCGCAGAGTTGGGAGTAGAAAAAGGAACATGCCAGGCAAAAAGACCGCATTCCGAGATGGAGTCAAAGATAATGCTCGTCCCTCATGTGAGAGAAAGACTTATGCAAGCATGAAATGTGGACATCCCTGACACCTGGGCTCTTACCGCAGCTCAAATTAAACATAAAAATGGTCCTAAGGGGAGAAACCTGAAGGCCGCTGAACGCTAAGACTAACAAGCTAAGGCAACATACCCTCATAAATATTACTTCCAAGTGAGAGATGAGTTGGACAAAGACTCATAGGAGACACCATTGCACCCACCGAGCCGGTGAAGATTTCTCTTTCGAATGGTCTTCCTCAAGACCTAGGAGAGAGTTTTGTGGATGGCGATGAGCTGCACGTGAGAACCTTTCTGCATGGAGGTACTGGGATGATTGCATCTCTGCATCGAGATCGTAAAGAACCATCTTGGGCATCCAAACCAGTGGAGAAGGATGAAAATGGTAGCATTTGATGGCAGGGGGTATGCAGAAGGGAGAAGCAAAGAAGCTGTATATTCCACCGAAGGAGGCAAATGCAAAGGTAAAGGTGAGCAATGGAACAACATTAAGACTCATCCCAAAGCCAAGTGTTGGGAATCTGTCGAAAAGATGGGACACCATACCGCTCATCCGTCTCGGGAGAAGAAGAACAAGAAGGAAAAAGAGAAAACTCGTGAAGCCAGAGAGACGGAGGGCTCACCGAGAGGTCAGATAAGTTGATTTTTGGTTCATAGCTCAGGAGCTCGCTCAATGTAGGATAACGATGCACATACAGGTTGAGAGGGAGTGTGCACTCTACACCATTGCAGAGCATATTTCTAGCATTTGAGAGGTTGACGAAAGGGTGCTGCTTGTCATATTTGACAGGAGTCGCAGAGTACTTACAACTTTTCGCAGAGTGATACCCATATGTGAGGTAGTACATTTGGAGATGACAACATTGATAGAGTATTTGGTGATAGGGAATTCAAACCTCCTTGAAAGTGCTAGATGTTCTATATGTACCTGAAATGAATGATAGAAACTCGACATCCATCTCACGAACATGAGAGACAGAGTGCTTATAGGATCTAGGGGGAACTCTAGATTCTTTCCATGCCATAGTGATTTGTGCAGCATGCCAAGGTGTACAAGTTCTCATTCTAGCCTTTGATGGCATCGATAGTAGTAGTAGCCAAGACAAGACCAACAGCCGCATCTATGCGCGTAGAGCTTTGTGAGATTTGTGCATCATGATGGGGCACATGTATCATGGGGCCCTTGAGGACACGCGGGAGATCACCACATGTGTGCCGTATCTCAGTCGACTCACTCGATTTATGCAGTGTGCTCTATGGGGAAGTTTTCCAAATCTTCTCAATCAAAGGACGAAAGCTAGCTGCGACAATGATTCTTGACCGGTCTCATACCGATGTGAATGGTAAGTTGTCTCATATATCCTTGAGTGGTTATAAGTATTATGTTTTGTTAATTTACGACCACTCGAGGAAGCCTTGATTTATTTCTCGATAGACATAGAGAGTGAGGTCTTCAAGCAAGCCTCTAAGAGTTCAAATCTCGCGTGGAGACCTCGTGCAGTAGGAAGTGATTCAAGGTCCTCGTAGGTCGATAAAATGGAGGGGAGCAGCACTTGGTAGACTTTGCTGACTTTTGTGTTGAGGCAGTGCATTGGTGAGGAGCTCACTGTCTCTACAACCCATGGGGAGAACGAAAGGTTGTGGAGAGGAAAGAATGGATCCATTGTAGGGCTACTAAATCCATACTTCATGGATCGTGCTGCCTTTATTTTGTCGGTAGAGGCCCACAAACATAGTTGTTTACTTGCAAGACCAGAGTCCACATCGTGCCTTGGGTAATGTGACCCGCAGAGGAGAATTTTTATGGGAAGAAGCCCGACGATGCGCAAATTTCACATCTCTTTGGGTGCCTTACATATTCCCACGTCGAAGGAGAAGTTAGGAACCAAGCTAGAGCCAACTTCGTTAAGAGACAAGGGCATATTTGTGGTTTATAGCGAGATTCTCGAAAAGCTGATTAGACGTATATTCCCGTGAAGAAGAAAGTGGTTGTCATCGGCGCGCGTAAGTTCGAGGAGAAGAGGGCTTTCTGCGAGGTCACGGAGTTGCATTATCTCAGAGCCGCCCACCCTTGTAGAGAAGCCAAGTCACCGCAACGATATAGTGCTCAGAAAGTGAGAGGGCTGCGGACCATGAGGCACATCCCACTACGTTGCCAGTCCATCATGAGTGGGCGCGGCTCTCGCAGTTAGGTGGGTGGTTCTTTAGGCATCATGCAACCGCCTTGCGTAGCAGTTCAGAGGGTAGTCGACTCGTGGAGTAGTTCTGCACGCGCTAACTCGCAGGCACAGGTTCAAGCATGGAGGTCGGCTTGGCATGCCTTCAGTAGTTCGTGCTCGATGATGATGAGGGATTCTCTCACTCTAGTGGGAGAATTTTTCCGAGTGGAAGGAAGCCCAAGTGTCTTTCAAGACACCTCGGCGCGAGACCACACGCCGCTGTTGGCCCAAAAGAGACACGTTAGAGAGAGTAAAACCACTCCAAGGAAGCTATGTGGTTACATGGCATTGGTAACAAGAATTTTTTACTGCTAAGCCTTCTCTAGTTATGAGGAGGCGCTCATCCAACAAAGTCTGGAGAGAGCTGCGATCGAGTGAGCACTCCTCTGTCACAGCAGAATGATGTTGGGAGGTAGTGCTCGAGGCCTCGCAGGTACCCGCCTGATAGGGCTTCTAGATGAGCCTCACAAGAGAAAGCGTTGTTTGCAGTATGGTAGCATCGAGAAGCCCAAGGCTGCCTGCCATGTGGAAAAGCAGGTTCTGCTGCGTAGAGGGAGTCGACCATGAGGAGACCTCTCACTCCCGTAGCTCCTGCGATACACCGATTCGCTCCATTATATATATAACAACAAATAAGGGTTGGAATATCCATCAGTATGGATGTGAAGACCCGCAGTTTCTCAATGGCTGTATTTCATTTAGAGATGTTGAGGCTTTATGTTGAGCAGTCACGCAGGCTTTGAGGTGCATGGGAAGGAGTCCCATGCATGCAGATCGAAAAAGGAACTCTATGGTTTCGAAGCAAAGCTCCGAGAGCATGGTACTGCAGTGACCGATGTTTATTTGCAGTAGTTGCTCAAAAGAGTGAGGTTGATCCAGACCTAAAAATTCAATAGGTGGGTGAGGAGCCTCTTATTCTAGTGTCAGAAAGCGCGCTGATGACTGGTCATTACTAGTGGAGAGAGACTTCATTGTAGGGCTACAAGAGAGATCTTGCTTTTAGAGTTTGAGGATGAAGGATATAGGCTTGATACATTATTTTCTAGGATTGGAGGTGTGTATGTGGAGAGGGAATTTCTCACTCGGGATAAGAAGCGCGATTGTCAACATCTCTTACCGTATTTCACATGGAGGATTGCAAACCCATGTCTACACCTATGATCGCTTCAATCCAGCAGAAGCTTCATGCTTCCGATCTCCAACTTTGGTAGATCCTACTCTATACGATAAAACTGATGAGCTACGTTGATGTATTTCGTCAAACACTCCACTGTATGTGTGTTTTGCGCTGACACTATGAGCTAGCTCATGTGTGAGCCTAGGGAGAGTGCACCGGGTGGCTCGCAAAACACATTCTTCATTACTTGCGGTGGTATGGTGGATTATGGGTTGGATTATACATTTGTGGTGATGGAGTGAGGTTTCGCAGGGCACACAAAATTTATATCGGTGCAAAGTTGTGCTTTCCAGCAGGAAGAGCAGTCCACAGGTGTTGTTTTGGGTTGTTCCATGTAGTGTGTCATGGTTTAGCTAGAAAGCAATAGTTAGTTGCACGAGCCTCGGCCGAGGCATGGCATAAGCCGTTTCAGTTTTGCTCTAATTGTGGGGCCACATGGATTCAAAATCGTTTTCTGGCCTCATTTGCTAGAACTGATACCTTTTAGTGATTTAGTGATAACTCAAAGCCGCACAAAACTCTACTGCATCCAAGGTAATATTCCTAAATTAGCATGCAACTAATTGGAATATTAAATTTTGATTTTATTCTTAGATAGAGGAATAAGATGGGTAGGGAAGCCCATAAATATCTTTAGTAGACATAAATTCACTCTTAATGAGAAAAGGGATCATATTCATAGCTATATAAAGTACCTTCATGTGTGAACAAGGGCTAATGCATGTGGACAAGGTCAAGTTTGACCAAGCCAACAAAGCTAGTATGGAGGGAGTGGATCATTAATAGAGATAACCCAGTGGGAATATGGATCAATTTAGATAGTTAGAATAAAGCCACCTTGAGTATGGAAGAAGACAATGCATGGAGATCAAGTCAAGGTTGACCAAATCAAACAACGTTGTTATGGAGGGGTGGCATTGATGATGGGACAACGCAGGTTTGGAGGGAGACTAACTGCATGATGAAGGAAACCCTAATGAGTGGGACGCAAGGTGAGAAGGCTCACATTGTTTATAAGGAAGAGGATGGAAACCATATGGGGGTTAGATTATGATTATGATTTTCTAAATATATGGTCTATTTAGACATATAACATTCTCTAGCTATTTAGCTGAGATTGAATGTTGTTTAGCATTAGGTGTTCATGATCAGGAATCCCACCTCTTCCATTGAGGAGATCTTGGAGGAATCTTGCACCATATTGACCACTATCTGGCTTAAGTCCAAGCTTCACCTTTCTTTGACAGTGCAGATCTTGTTGAGGGTTTGGTTGTTTCAGTAAGCTACAGCAAGTGGAAGCTAGATCTCTAGATCTAGGTCATTTCAGTGCTCATTTTCAGGGGAGAAGGTTTCTTCTCCATTGGGAGGATAGTATTGAAGGAATTGAGCCTCATTTTCATATCTTGGTAGCAGGTCAACTATATTTTGATCCCTATAACGCAGTTTTACTTCCAGATCTGCGTGATTCCTATAGGTGCAGTTGCAGGGTGTTTTGGCACACCATTTGGAGAGTTGGTTTTCAAATGTTGGGGTTCTTCCCTTCACTTTGGAGATCTATTGGAGGAGATAATACTATTGTTTATATTAGATATGATCCACTTTCTAGATCTAAATATTTCAGTAGATCTGCAGTCTTAGATCTCAGATTTACATCTTGTACTTGGTGTTTTGCTGAAACCCCCAAGGGGATTCTTTAGAAGAGCCTATATAGTGTATGGATCTGTTATAGGTCTGACTTTTTATGCACATAGTAGCTCTATATCTGATTTACAATATATTTTTGTTGCAGAATTAATAAAATAATGTTGTCAGGGTGTTCCATCTTTACTCATGGTTGCAACCCCTCTTTTTGCATGATTTTTGGGCTATTATGGCTTGGGAGGCTTGTTTAACTAAGCTACCCTGATTTGTTTTAGATCTCCTTTTATATTTGGCTGCTATAATTTATAAATTAATGGATCCATGGGCTGCATTTAACTATTATTTCATATGTTTCTGAAAAATGCGTTTTTATTGCATGTATTGTTGATTTCCCCATTTGGGAACCATGTGTTCAACATTGAGTAAGATCTTAAGACAACAGATGCACCATTATGGAGATCAGAAGCACTGTCATTGAGCAGCAGTGATGAGTTGGGGGCCCAGGAATTATTGGGGCATTCCAATGACCTTTCTACATGTATAGCAGAGGGTAGAGAGGTGGTTGATGAGAGGCATCTTATTTTCCATTGTTATGATGGATCTTTCTTGATGAGAACTTCATTGCTCAATGAGAAAATTTTGCCTTCAGTATATTTGGATACTTATGGGGTAAACTTGGTCATTGAGGAGTGGTATTCATTTGGATATCTCCAGGAGATTGCATTTCAACATCCCATGAAATGAAAAAACAGAAATCTGATTTGGGAGAATGATATTTTCCATTGGAGGAATGCCACTTTTGGACATGATGATAAACATTCACCATTGGTTAAATGGTTGATATTGATGAGCAAGAGGTTGGGAAACCACTTGCAGATTTATGACACTAGGCAGAAGGAGGCAAGACTGCGTTGGTTACTCTTGAAAGAGTTTGGTCATCCTGTGACACATTCTATTTCAAAGAGTTGGTTGGTGGATGGAACTTGGCATGGCACTTACATCATATGGAAACAAGGTGTTTGGGTGTATTGGGGTGATATGATATCTTTCATATCAACTATCATGTTGCTGCTCCATGATTTATATGGTGATGGTGTGGGGAAGAAACAAAAGTTGTTGTTTCTTTAGTTGTTCTTGATAGAGTATGGGTTGATCTTCTCCCATACTTTGCATCATGTTTCATGAGTAGGAGATGGCACTATCATGGTGAAAAGGGGCTAATCCTTAGCCTTGGGGGATCAAGAGGTACTTCCACTTGGGAAGTAATCTCCCACATATAGAAACATTATGATTAATGGTTTTGACATGTGGGACGTCAAAGGATGGAACTATGAGATGACAGGAGCCTTGTCACAAAGGCCAACAACGCTGTCACTTGGGAGCTTGGGATTGTGGATGGAGTTTCCCAAAGATCACTTCACATATGATTCACTTGATGGGCAAGAAGGAGATGAGAGTGATGGAGTAGTGGATGGAGAAATATATTACCATGATATGATCTTCTTGACTTGTATTTTCAAGCATAAGAAGAAAGATCTACATACAGAACATAGTTCATTCCTCTTCATGGGACTATATCATACCACTATGGAGGGCTCATTCATGGATCTTATTATTAGATTACTCTCAGTACATGGTAAGAATTGTGTTTTTTCACTTATTGATTATCTAACACAATATTTTCATTTTCTTACCATCTCTATTCAGTGCATTTCTCCACAAGAGGGAAAGCCTATGTTTGGGATTCATGGTCATTTTGGGACGAACATCGATGATGGAGAGAGCCATTTCTTATATGTCTTTGAGCAAGTGTTGTACTATTTTCTATATGCTTAGTTGATAAACAATTCCATTTACTATTCAGTAGTAGATGAGATAACATGCACAACTAGCAAACTATTTGAAGACAACTTGTCATATCATATTTTGAAACTGCAATGGGTAAAACTGCGCTGTGACTAATTGAGAAACTGTTGGTACTTTCTAGCACTATGTAAAACCTTAAATACTTCTCTCATTTGGATTCCATATGAGGATAATGTCATATTCATTTTATATGGGATGATTTGGGCAAGAACCAAAGAGTGGGTCTTTGAGGATCCATTGCCTTTTTTCTCCATGAAGGCAACATTATTGCAACCCATATTCAGCAGTAGCTCTACACTTATCATAAATGGAGAGAGAGAAAATGTGGGATGGATATTTTGATCCATCATATTCAGCTATGCAGCCCACCTTCTTTGCAGGAGCCTAAGGTGGAGGAGATGTTTGAGGAGTTATCATGTTGGAGGGTGACTCACTTTTTGTGGATGATAGCTTGGGGATAGAGGCTTCACATGGGGATGATGTTTCTCAATACATTTCAGATTCCATCCCTCAAGAAGGCCTCTAGACCACATATAGTTGTTTCCATGGATATCCTACTTTTTCATGATGAGAGCCATTTGGATTTTCACCAAAGGCATACTTATACACATGGGAGGAACAACTTGAGGACATATTTTTGAGAGAGCATCTTATTCTTTGGAGGAACCAATCATATGAAGATGCTACTGGAGGAAGAGAAGGGGATCTTCAGTTCTATCCTTGCAGTTGCTTGAGGACAAGCAACATTTGGGAGGGGAGGACTGTAATATTCCTAAATTAGCATGCATCTAATTGGAATATTAAATTTTGGTTTTGTTCTTAGATAGAGGAATAAGATGGGTAGGGAAGGCCATAAATATATTTAGTAGACATAAAAACACTCCTAATGTGAAAAGGGATCATATTCATAGTTGGATAAAGTACCTTCATGTGTGAACAAGGGCTAATGCCTGTGGATCAGGTCAAGTTTGACCAAGTCAAAAAAGCTAGTATGGAGGGAGTGGATCATTAATAGAGATAACCCAGTGGAAATATGGATCAGTTTAGATAGTTAGAATAAAGCCACCTTGAGTATGGAAGAAGACATTTCATGGAGATCAAGTGAAGTTTGACCAAATCAAACAACATTGTTATGGAGGAGTGGCATTGATAATGGAACAACGCAATTTTGGAGGGAGATTAAATACATGATGAAGGAAACCCTAATGAGTGGGACCCAAGGTCAGAAGGCTCACATTGTTTATAAGTAAGAGGATGGCAGCCATATGGGGGTTAGATTATGATTATGATTTTCTGATTATATGGTCTATTTAGACATATAACTTTCTCTGGCTGTTTAGCTGAGATTGAATGTTGTTTGGCATTGGATGTTCCTGATCAGGAATCTCACCTCTTCCATTGAGGAGCTCTTGGAGGAGTCTTGCACCATATTTTCCACTATCTGGCTTAAGGCCAAGCTTAACCTTTATTTTATAGTGCGGAACCCGTTGAGGGTTTGGTTGTTTCAGTAAGCTGCAGCAAGTGGAAACTAGATCTCTAGATCTAGGCCATTTCAATGCTCATTTTCAAGGGAGAAGGTTTCTGCTTCATTGGGAGGAAAGTATTGAAGGAATTGGGCCTCATTTTCATATCTTGGCAGTAGGACAACTGTATTTTGATCCCTACAACATAATTTTACTTCCAGATATGCGTTATTCCTGTAGGTGCAGTTGCACAGTGTTTTGGCACACCATTTGGAGAGTTGGTTTTCAAGTGTTGGGGATATGACCTTCACTTTGGAGATCTATTGGAGGAGATCATCCTATTGTTTATATCAGATCAGATCAACTTTCCAGATCTGAATATTTCAGTAGATCTGTAGTCTTAGATCTCAGATCTACATTTTGTACTTGGTGTTTTGCTGAAACCCCCAAGGGGATTCTTTAGAAGAGCCTATATAGTGTATGGATCTGTTATAGATCTGAATTTTTATGCACATAGCAGCTCTAGATATGATGTACAATCTACTATTGTTGCAGAATTAATAAAATAATGTTTTCAGGGTGTTCCAGCTTTACTCATGGTTGCAGCCCCTCTTTTTGCATGATTTTTGGGCTATTATGGCTTGGGAGGCTTGTTTAACTAAGCTACCCTAATTTGTTTTAGATATCCTTTTGTATTTGGCTGCTATAATGTATAAATGAATGGATCCATGGGCTAAATTTAACTTTTATTTCATATGTTTCTGAAAATTGCGTTTTTAGTGCATGTATTGTTGATTTCCCCATTCGGGAATATTACAGTGGTATCAAAGCATCATCTTGGCTCAGCTTGTGAGTTTCATCCAATATGCTATAAGAAGAAGAAGAGAAGGAGAAAGAGATAAGAATGATGGAAGGAATGATTTTCATCTCATCTCTTTTCAGATCTAAGAATGACCTCACCAAGGAGGTCAAGCAAAGAAAAATGGAGAAAAGAAGTGAAGCCACATTAGGATTTCAAGATGAGGAAGTTCCATGTACTTTGTATTAGCAAAAAGAAGATCTGGTATTGCATAGAGATCCAAAGAAACATACTATGGCCTTTATTTTGAAGACAAGAGGCATAGAGATGGAGAACACTTAGATCATGATATTTTAAGTGAGTATATTGCAGAATACAAGTCTCAACCTAGAGCTTTCAAGGAGAATCTAACTCTCCCACAATTCATTTATCTCAAAGAAGAAAGGAGACCTTGTAGCAATAGAAGGAAAGATGGAAATAGGTTTCTATTGCCTACCTTTTATGGGTCATCCTCATGCATAGCAAGGGCTTGGGGAATGAGGTTGGATGAATTTTTCCTACTACATCCAGTAGTAGAGAGAGAAGTTGTTGATATTGCAGCCTGCACCTTGAGGGTGAAGCAAACATTTGGTGGTTCAGCCATTTGAGTCATGAAAAAATGACTGCATTTGCAGATTTTACTCAGAGGTTGATCAAGAAGTTTGACAAGAAGAAATCAGAGGAGAAGAAGCCTTCACCACTATTTGCTGCAGGAGCACTTGCATCAGGAGAAATATCCCTTGTATCTTTGCAAGATGGTCTTGATCTCTTGAAATCTAGAGTTCCATGCACTATTCTGGAGATGCATGAGGAGGAGGAGACTTGTACCAGCGCTGATGCAACATTAAAAGAGAAATCATCATTATTAGTAGTTGGGGAAGCGTTACACCAGAAGGAGGAACCCTTGTAGCAGTACAAGATGTTCCCAAGCTTTACCAAGGTATGCATATGTTTCCATTTTTTGTTATTTCAGCACATCATATGGAGGATTTTGGGAATGTACCATTGCATGACCTAGGGTCAAGGTACAATGTTGATTTGGAGCAGCAGAAAATCACTACGCTGAGCAGTCTTGATTTGTTCAAGGAGGAGATATACAGTCATCCTAGTGTATCATTGTTGAGCTGCACACAACTCTTGGGGTTAGAGTGTAGATTCTTGGAGGATGGGATGAGTATTGTCCTGAACCATGCCATTCAGAACCATGTGTTCAGCATTGAGTATGATCTTAAGACAGAAGATGCACCATTATGGAGATCAACAACGTTGTCATTGAGCAACAGTGATGAGTTGGGGGCCCAACCATTATTGCGGCATTCCAATGAACTTTCTACATGTATAGCAGAGGGTAGGCAGATGGTTGATGAGAGGCATCTTATTTTCCATTGTTATGATGGATCTTTCTTGATGAGCACTTCGTTGCTCAATGAGAAGATTTTTCCTTCAGTATATTTGGATCCTTATGGGGTCAACTTGGTCATTGAGGAGTGGTCTTCATTTGGAGATCTCCAGGAGATTCCATTTCAACATCCCATGAAATGCAAAAAAAAAAATTTGATTTGGGAGGATGGTATTTTCCATTGAAGGAATGCCACTTTTGGACATGATGATAGAAATTCACCGTTGGTTGGATGGGTGATATTGATGAGCAAGAGGTTGGGAAACCAATTGCAGATTTATGACACTAGGTAGGACTCTTGAAAGAGTTTGGTCATCCTGTGACACATTCTATTTTGAAGAGTTGGTTGGTGGATGGAACTTGGCATGGCACTAACATCATATGGCAGCAAGGAGTTTGGGTGTATTGGGGCGATATGATATCTTTCATATCAAATATCATGTTGTTGCTCCATGATTTATATGGTGATGGTGTGGGGAAGCAACAAAAGTTGTTGTTGATTTGGTTGTTCTTGAGAGAGTATGGACTGATCTTCTCCCATACTTTGCATGATGTTGCAGGAGTAGGAGATGGCACTATCATGGTGAAAAGTGGCTACTCCTTAGCCTTGGAGGATCAGGAGGTACTTCCACTTGGGAAGGAATCTCCCATATATAGCAACATTATGATTAATGGTTTTGATGTGAGGGATGTCAAAGGATGGAGCTATGAGATGACAGGAGCCTTGTCACAAAGGCCAACAACGCTATCACTTGGGAGCTCGGGTTTGTGGATGGAATGTCCCAAGGATCAATTCACATATGATGCACTTGATGGGAAATAAGGAGATGAGAGTGATGGAGTCGTGGATGGAGACATATATTACCATGATATGATCTTCTTGACTTGGATTTTCAAGCATAAGAAGAAAGATCTACATACATCACATAGTTCATTCCTCTTCATGGGACTATATCATACCACTATGGAGGGCTCATTCATGGATCTTATTATTAGATTAATCTCAGTACATGGTAAGAATTGTGTTTTTGCACTTATTGATTATCTAACACAGTATTTTCATTTTCTTACCATCTCTATTCAGTGCATTGCTCCATAAGAGGGCAACCCTCTATTTGGGCTTCATGGTCATTTTGGGACGAACATCTATGATGGAGGGAGCCATTTATTTTATGTCTTTGGGCAAGTGTTGTACTATTTTCTATATGCTTAGTTGATATACAATGCCATTTACTATTAACTAGTAGATGAGATAACATGCACAACTAGAAAACTGTTTGAAGACAACTTGCCATATCATATTCTGAAATTGAAGTGGGTAAAAATACATTGTGAATACTTGAGAAACTGTTGGTACTTTCCAGTACTACGTAAAACCTTCAGTACTTCTCTCATTTGGATTCCATATGAGGATAATGTCATATTCATTTTATAAGGGATGATTTTGGAAAGAACCAAAGAGTGGGTCCTTGAGGATCCCATCGCCTTTTTGCTCCATGAAGGCAACATTATTGCAGCCCATATTCAACAGTAGCTCTACACTTATCATAAGTGGAAAGAGAAACAATGTGGGATGGACATTTTGATCCATCATATTCAGCTATGCAACCCACCTTCTTTGCAGGAGCATAAGGTGGAGGAGATGTTTCAGGAGTTACCATGTTGGAGGGTGACTCACTTTTTGTGGATGATCACTTGGGGATGGAGGATTCACATGGGGATGATGCTTAACAATATATTTCAGATTCCATGCTTCAAGAAGGCCTCTAGACTGCATATAGTTTTTTTCACGGATATCCCACTTTTTCATGATGAGAGCCATTTGGATTTTTCACCAAAGGCATGCTTATACATATGGGAGGAACAACTTGAGGACATATTGTTGAGAGAGCATCTTGTTATTTGGAGAAACCAATGATATGAAGATGTTACCAGAGGAAGAGAAGGGGCTCTTCAGTTATATCCTTGCAGTTGCTTGAGGACAAGCAACATTTGGGAGGGGAGGACTGTAATGTTCCTAAATTAGCATGCATCTAATTGGAATATTAAATTTTGATTTTGTTCTTAGATAGAGGAATAATATGGGCAGGGAAGCCCATAAATCTCTTTATTAGACATAAAATCACTCTTAATGTGAAAATGGATCGAATTCATAGTTGGATAAAGTACCTTCATGTGTGAACAAGGGCCAATTCATATGGATAAAGTCAAGTTTGACCAAGTCAACAAAGTTAGTATGGAGGGAGTGGATCATTAGTAGAGATAACCCAATGGGAATATGGATAAGTTTAGATAGTTAGAATAAAGCCACCTTGAGTATGGAAGAAGACATTGCATGGAGATCAAGTCAAGGTTGACCAAATCAAACAACGCTGTTATGGAGGAGTGGCATTGATGATGGGACAACACAGTTTTGGAGGGAGATTAACTGCATGATGAAGGAAACCTAATGAGTCGGACCCAAGGTGAGAAGGCTCACATTGTTTACAAGGAAGAGGATGGAAACCATATGGGGGTTAGCTTATGATTATGATTTTCTGAATATATGGTCTGTTTAGACATATAACTTTCTTTGGCTGTTTAGCTGAGATTGAATGTTGTTTAGCATTGGGTGTTCCTGATCAAGAATCCCACCTCTTCGATTGAGGAGCTCTTGGAGGAGTCACTGATTAGGGGAATTTTGAGGTCTAAAATGGGCCTCCTAAGGAAATAATAAAATAATAGCTAAACCAATAAAATAATATTTATGAACTTGCAATTCACTTCTTCCACCACAATCCATGTACCCATAGTTAAATTCAATTCAAAAGCTATACCAAAATAAAATTAATAAAAAAATTGCATTGATGTGACTATAAATAAGAATGAGCTTTTCAAGAAAAGGTCATTATCATTGAACAACTAATGCATTGGTCCTTTGTACTTAAATAACTTAAAATAAAATATAAATATAAATTTATAAATTCTTAATTATATTATATGCTATTAATTAAAATTTATATTATTTAAATTGTATAATAACATGTAATTAATATACTATATAAAAATAATATAATATAATATAATATAATATAATATAATAAATGTATAGATATATGCATTGTTTCTTTCAAGAAATATGAAATGACAATAATATAGTTTTATTCAAAAAATGTGAAATGACATTTATTATGAGTACTTTACTTTGACTTTAAAAGTAATTAGAACGCTACCATGGTTAACCATGAGTTTTTATCCACCATTGAGAATGTGACAAGTAAGTACCTTTAACTCAAACAATGCCACCTCAACCATTAGGGATGATTTCATCCCTTAAAATGTGATTGGTTCTCCTAAAATGAAAAACAACTGGTTTCCTAAGTTATGGTAAAACAAATTTTCCAATAAAATATATGTCCAATCATCATCGAGATATATGAGCCAGAATCCATTGATTGTGCAATGTGCAGTAGTTACAACGATTAAAAGGAGCCAAGACTCAACTAAATTCGTGGAACCCAAAAAACGAAAGTGATGGTTTTCCTGTTAACGATCCATTACCACACAAAATAAAATTGGTTCCTATTTTCAAACAGGAGTCTTCAAGGTTCTTATAATCCATCAACGAAAGTGACTACTTGTCTGCTATAGTCCATTGTCAAAAACAAAACATGTTTTGGTCTTGTTATGAAACAAGCTCCCAAAATAGAATAAAAGAGAGATTAACGCCTTAGAAATCAGCCACTTCGAGGGGGAAACCTCTTTTACATTACATAAATGAGCAATTCTTGGATGATAAAAATGAAAAAACCTCCTTTCTATATATAGGAGTTAATGGGGTCACAATATAATCCTAGCCAACCTAACAATAATAATGTAAGGGCACAATAATAACAATAGTGGGCTATTTATGTGGCACAATAATAACAATATGGGGATTACATGGGTACAAAAATAATAATAAGGGGGTTATAATACAAATGATAAGGGACTAAACTAGTAATATAGGGCCCTAACATGCCCCTCTCATTCAAAAAAGTGTTGTCCTCAATGCTTGAGTAGTTCTGGATGCTTTTGTATAAAATTATCATCCTCCCATGTGGAATATTCAGTGGGTAAGTTCTTCCACTTGATGAGATACTCTGAAATTGATCAATTCCATTGTTGTTGAGTTCTTATTTCCATGACTACTTCAAGTTCCAATATGGTTTTTCCTTCCTCATCAGGTTTTGGCAATATTGTTTGAACCGAAAGTTTGTCACTTATAACCTTCTTTAAGCATGAAACATGGAAAAATGGGTGCACTCGAGAAGATGCAGGAAGCTCCAATCACTAGTAGAAAATGATGAAATTAATGACTAGGTGACTAAAAAAGTTAGTCGCCGCAATTATTCAATTGCATTACTACTAAATTTGAGCAATTTTAAGTGAGTGAACTAAAAATGACTAACTTAAATGACTAATTTAGTCTAGAGATAAAATATACGACTAGATAATAAGTGACTAAACTAAAAGCGAGTAACTTAAATGAATAATTTAGTCCACGACTAAAATATATGACTAGATAATTAGTGACAAAATAAAAAATGATTAACGAAAACAAGCACTATAGTCAAAGAATAAAAATATGACCAACTAACTAGTGCAACAAGTATATGAATTAGTAATTTATGCTACTCATTTTTAATTGTGTCACTCTGGATTTATGTTAGTCATTTTTAATTGATTATGAGGCATCTTTAGGTCTCAAATTGATATGTATAACTAGTAGAAAATGAGAAATTAGTGACTAAAAAAGTTACTCAATGCAACTTTTCCAAGTGAAACACTACCAAAAATGAGAAGTTAAGTGACCCAACTAAAAATGACTAACATAAATGACTAATTTAGTCTTGGGCTAAACTATATGACTAGCTAATAAGTAATACAACTAAAAATTACTAATGCGAGCGACTAATTTAAAATAAACTATGGCTAACTTCTAATAGTGTGTTAATGAGCTCTGCAAAATTCAAGAGGAAGTGATACATTGGATTCCACTGCAAAATTCAGGCAGAAAGGATTCCACTGCAAAATTTAGGCGGAAGGTCTGGATCGATTGTTTAGTATGGACAAGGTTTCGAAGGAAAAGGAAAGTGAGAAGGACAGGGGTTAGAAACCTCGAAAAGGAAGGTGAGAAGGGCGATGCTAACAGTAGTGGGAATTCCTATGAATTCAAAATAACTGGGAAGAAGGTGATTTCATGGAAGAGTGCTTTTTTTCATAATACATTAGATTGATATGATAAACTTAGACAAACTTCTGAGTAAGGTATGGACAAAACCAGAATTTTGGAAGCCAAATGAGGAGTGATAAATTAACCCAAAAAACTGGATATCATGAGTATCATCACTCAGGGCACATTTGGGACTGTTAAAACATTAAAACTTAGAACAACTATCAGGCATGATGTTCTTGATGAAATTCCAGGTGATTTCAATTTTTTCCTTCTATGATGACTAGCAGGAAAGGGATCACATATTCTTTGAATTATAGAACCTTCAAGATTCTTATTTTTAGTCTCAAACTGACATTAAAGGATAAAATAGGACTAAATTTTTCCTTGTTTATATACCGGCCCAAACTATCCTTGAATTTGGATGGTATTGATAAATTCCTTAACTTTTCCTAATATGAATATGGTATCCCCGTCCCCAAACTATAGCTGAGTGGAAGAATCAAAATTTGAAGAGATAAAATATTGAAATGGCTTAGGTGAGACTTGATTCTCTTGCTTCTTTGATAATCTTTCTCAAAGTATCCGCTAGCATGATAAGAAAGTGGGGACAAAAGACAACCATGTCTTGATCCTCTTAGCACTCTATCAAGTTTGGAATGTTCCTCATTAACCAGAAGTACACATGAAGCAATTGAGATGCATTCAAAAGTCCAATTCACCACACTCATTAAATCCAAAAGCGTGAATGGTTTTGATGATAAAGTCTCAATTAGTCGTACCATATACTGGAATCGAGGAAAATTCATAATATATTTATACTCAATGGTTCTCCAATTTGTTTTCTTGGAGAATGAATATTTATATTTCCATAAAGTCATCATAGTTTAATCAACATCTCTGATAAGCTATTTTTCTTTCTAAGGTTCTTTTTCCTACCCCTGTTTATCTATTTGTTTCTCAACATGTACAAAACTTAGCTCTGAGTTTTATTATCACTGTGCATACCACTTTAAAACATGCTTGTAGATGCCCAACATGAAAATTCTTTAATCCTAGAAAGTTACAGTAGTTTCCTTCTAACTTCATTGGATGTCCATCACTCCTTTGCTTTTCATACCACTTCAAACTAATATTGAATGAAGGTATTCCATAGGTTTATACCTCTAATATTTGTCTTGGTTACCTTTCCATTAATGAATTCCATCTACCCAATTTGTGTCTATCGCCTCTCCCAGCCTTCTCCCTACATGATCAATCCCCGCCTTGCAGTGGATTTATCTCCCTTATTATTAATCTCATATTTGTAAGAGAGTTGTTTCACATTCCTAGAAATTCCATTATTAAGGAGGTGAGCGGGTACTTCAGTCTGTTCACTTCCTTAATCACATTGTTAATCTTAGTAAGCTCAAGGCCTGATTCACTGACAATGGCTTGGTTGGCTAGCCAATCCACCAACTTATTCTGTGACTTCCTTGTGTGTGAGAACTTGGAACTTGGAAGGAAACCTCTATTCAGGGAAAATTTTAGGGCCTAATATTCGCAGGTGGGCTAATTTTCCATGCTTTTTCCAAAAAAACGATTCGCCAATTTCCATTTTTTTTGAAAATTGATTCGCCCAAATGTTGTATTCTAAAATTATTTTACCCTAAAAATCGTCAAAATTTTATATATACTAATATAAAATAATTATAAATCTAAATATTTTTATAAAAATATCATCCAAAGTTTTTGAATTTACATATTGGATACTAGTAATATTCGCCAAAGTTTATAAACTTTAAGATAGACTTCCATCCTTAAAATTTTCCCTGACTCTATTCATTGTAAAGCCCTCAGAATCCAACATATGTTGCCATTAGAGAACCAATTATTGACTTTGACTGTCCTGTTCAAGATGTTAATAAAAAATTTGGAGTATGTGTTATTTTTCAATCCTTTAGAATCCTTAAGATTTGATTAGGGTTATTCCCTCAAATGAGGAGGCTTCTACCTCTGCTAAGGCTCCTTATTTCTTTGTTTGACTTCCCATAATTTTTTTCCTTGTAACAAAACATCTCACCCTCCAACATGTAGAAAAGGGTAAGATATTCTTCAGGGCTCAAGAATGTTCAACAAGAAGGCTTGAAGTCATTGCAACAATACACTTGATATGAGCTCTGTTGGTTTTGTGCATGGGTTTGCACATGGTTTTGGGGCATGGTGGTTTTCGGCCCTTGGTATTTTGTAGATCCAGTCAAGGGAGCTATAGTTATGTTCTAATCCAGGGTTAACGGATTGGGGTTTATGAATGCTTTGGCATGTATATATATATGTTGTAACACTAAAAGGAACATAATGAAAAATCAAGGTGGTAGTCCCGATTTGGGATCCAGGGGAAAATTTCAGTGTATATCTGTTTTATGTTTTATTCTCTCGTTATTGTTTACTTTCTATTTTTAAGATTTGTTTGTATATAGTTTCTGTACAGGGTTAAAACCTACAAGCTCATCATATCACTTGTGGGAATTGAACCTAGGTGGGGAGGATAACGATCATTCCTCCTAATCACCCGAAATAAAAATAATTGAAATTTGACTTTCTTTCACTGCTATCCACTAAAATGTTGGAACTTTGGGCCATATTCTTGGGTGCCATATTTTCTTCTATGCTTTAATATAAGAATCTTCTACTCTTCTAATATAACCATGCCATATCCTTCTTTGAGTGAGTAGGATCCTCTTAATGTGGGATTTCAACACAAGACTTCTTATTCACTTTGGAATTTAGTGAATCTAAATCATAGATCCTTCTTGATTGCTTTTACCTCATTAGTTGAGAGTCGATAAATTTGTTGGTCATGTTTAAAGGATATTTCCATTTGATTTTAGTGATAGACCCCAAAGATTTTTTTGGGACTGATCCAATAATCCTTTGTTTTGGTTCACCCCAAGTTGATCATAACGTTTCTGATTCTATCCAGAGCTTGGATGCTTCTGAGAGGCTGGTGTCCAACCCATGCATACTCCCAAAATTCTTTCTTTTCTCCATGTTGGGCATCTTGGGAAATCCAACTATCTGTTAAACTTTTTTGGATCATATTATTTCTTATGATTAATCCTTTAAGGACATCATCATTTCAGGACTCCCACAAGGTGGACAGGTTCTCTATTCCCCATGTACATTTATTCCTTAAAATTTTAACACAAAGACCTTTATTTGTCAGAGTTAAAGCACCAATATACTCTTAAAAATGGATATTTTTTACCGATATTCTTACCCCTCCTTCTCATTCCAATTTAGGCATAATTATTTGTTTCCAACCTAGCAGGTGCCACTTTTTCTCCTTTAATGCCTCTTGTCATGAGAAATTTTTATTAACTTTATCCCTCTCCAAGAGGGTTGATATCGGGGTCAACAGATTGGACTTTTAGAAGATGGACATAGCTGATAAATATTAGATAAGGTTAATCTGTTTGCTAGAGAGAAACACATGGAGCTTTGTTTATTGGTCTTCTTATCCCTTCTTCTCATTCCAATTTAGGCATAACTGTTTGTTTCCAACCAATCATATGGCATTTTTTCTCCTTTGATGCCTCTTGTAATGAGAAAGTTTTTTAAATTTATCCCTCTCCAAGATCACTTATCTCAGGGTCAGCAAATTGGATTTTAGAAGATGGGGATAGATGATAAGTTAACTATTGGATAAAATATGAAGGGAGATACAAAAAGTGTATCAACCACATGGTATTATGAAAGAAACTTTCAACCACCATCCAACTTATAATATGAATGAAACAAGGTCCGCCCCTATGGATTAATTTCCCATGTTTACCCATGACTCCATATGATTCCTTTGTTGAGGGACGAGATACTTTAATATTTCTCAGATTACAGTTCCTAATATTACTTCTATTTGGAGGTCAAAGGTGGCTTTCATTAGATTTTAGATGTGATGATGCCCATTCCTAGGGCATTTTTATTGCAAGACTCAAGTATAGCCATGTCAAATTGACTAAGAAGATAGACAAGCACCTATTGTCAAAGAACTGTTCGGGGGTTTATACCCCAAAAGCTAGATATATTGCTATTAGTTTAGATGGGGAGAAAAGGAATCATGTGTGGTGGAGGAGAGTTTGGATATTTAAATATCCCTCAAAGGCTTGATTTTATGTGGTTTTCACTAAACAAAAATACTTGACTTGGTATAATCCTCTAAGAAGGAATAGACAAAGACTCAATAGGTGAAGTTTATGCAAGGTATGTGAAAATACCAATAAACATATTTTCATGGACTGTAACTAAACAATGCAAGCTTAGAGGGAGATTAAACATTTGACTAGGTTGAAAAATGTCTAAATTGGTGACACAGTTAAAAATGGTCTAAGAGGTTGGTGTCATAACTCTTCAATGAAGGATTACAAAGCACTTCCCTAGATCCTAGCTTGGGTATTTAGCAATGTTAGGTCCCTATATCACTAGTATAGCCCCTTATTATTGTTAGTGTAAACCCCTTATTGTTATTATTGTACCCTTGTAACCCCCATTTTGTTATTATTGTGCCCTTAAATTATTATTGTTAGGTCGGCTAGGATTACATTGTGGCCCACTAGGATTACAGTATGGCCCCATGGACTCCTATATATAGAAAGGAGGTTTTGTAAATTGTATCATCCAAGAATTGTTCATTTATGTAATGTATTGGAGGTTGCCCCCTCGAAGTGGCTCATTTCTAAGGTGTTTACATCTCTTTTCTTCTATTTTTGGAGCTGGTTACACAACATTTGGTATCAGAGCCTTTGGATTCTAGGGTTTCGCTGCTCCAAACAGGTCATCGTGGCATTTTCGATATAACTTGTTTTCTACGAAGTTTCAGAAGCTGAAATTTTTAGGGTGCGAAGCTGAAATCTTGAGGAAGCTGGTATAAAAATTTCAGAGCTTTTTTCGCAATATTTTCGGAGATATGATCTGTGGAATTCGGGTATTTTTTCAGGCTCCTAAACAGGGCATCGTGGCATTTTCGCTATAATTTTTTTTTACGAAGGTTCAGAGTCTGAAATTCATATGGTGCGAAGCTGAAATCCTGAGGAAAGTCGTCAAAAAATTTCAGAGCTTGGTTCGCAATATTTTTGGAGATATGATCTGTGGAAGGTAGTGTTTTTTCAGGCTCCTGAATTTCATCTCAAAGAGGTGATCGTGGGAAAATTTCAATAACTCTCTCTCTGGGCATCGGATTTGAGTGCCGTAAAAATTGGTTGCAAGTAAACAGACTTTAGTTTCTTGGATATCAATTTTAGAGACAAAGGACGAAAAAGTGACACGTGGAAAGTCGTACAAGTTTGCTCTACTGAACCAGTCCAGAATTAGGTCATTGTGGGAGATTGGACACAGCTTTGTCTTGGAGAATCCAAATCAGGTTATACCTGTGGAATTTGAAAGAAGCTTCAGAGGGATACTACAGGGCTAAATTTCAGATATCGAAGATTTTCAATTACAGAGATAATTCAATTTCAATATCAAGCTCCTTAAAGCAAGAAAAAGGTGTGTTGTTTTTTCTGAATTGCATAAGTCTTGTTTGAAGAATCAAGTTGAATTGATTCCAAGGGAATAATGAAGAATTTTTGTCAATAATGGGTTCTTTTATGCCTCCAAAAAATAATTGCATACCCATTAAGCCCTCAGAAAGCTATACTATGACGCATGAGGAGGAAGAATTGCAATATGAGATATCAAAATTACGATACCAAGTGCAACAAATTTCAATCTTACGAAGAGCAACTGAAGATGACATAGATGGTTTAAAAGCAAAAATGGAGGCTAATTTGGATGGTTTTAAGGATCAAATAAAATATATTATGGATGATAAAGTAGTGGAATATCACAATGAGCATCAACAACAAGTTCTCCAACTCTCAAAGGATAACCTAACTTTGGTGAAAAATCAAATGAAACAACTGGAAGATCAATATCACATCGAAAGAAGTTCTGAAGCAGTCACAGAAATAAGAAATCGACAAGTACAATCAATTTCAAAGTATCTCAGCAAGTGGAAGAACTTTCCTGTAGAATATTCCACATGGGACGATGAGAATTTTATACAGAAGCATCAAGAAATAATCAAGCATTGAGGACAACACTTGTTTGAAGGAGAGGGGCATGTTAAGTCCCTATATTAATAGTGTAGCCCCTTATTATTGTTAGTGTAAACCCCTTATTGTTATTATTGTACCCTTGTAACCCCCATTTTGTTATTATTGTGCCCTTAAATTATTATTGTTAGGTCGGCTAGGATTACATCGTGGCCCACTAGGATTACATTATGGCCCCATGGACTCCTATATATAGAAAGGAGGTTTTGTAAATTGTATCATCCAAGAATTGTTCATTTATGTAATGTATTGGAGGTTGCCCCCTCGAAGTGGCTCATTTCTAAGGCGTTTACATCTCTTTTCTTCTATTTTTGGAGCTGGTTACACAACAAGCAATCTATGAATGTCAACTTATTTAAAGATAGGCAAATTATTCCTATTCAATGTTCTTTTCCTATTTGATGTGGTCTCAATTCTTTAAAATATTTTTCCTTAGACAAGAGTACCTAAGTCTCCTAGGAAGACTGTTGTAGAAGTGGGTAAGGATGGTGCATGGGCATATTTCGATGATGACCCTTAGTTCTATGGAGTAGGGAGAAGCGTTTTATATAGTGAATCTCATATAATTAACTTTAGAGTTGGATTGGGGCATCAAACCAATTATCATGTCCAACTAATGGCTCTAAAACTTATCAAAAATAAAAATAGGGCCTGGACTAGATGTGTTCCACGTAGTGATGCTACATCCCTGGGTTCCCATTGCTATTACATTATATGGCGATGAATCCTTTGAAACCAACTTCACTGCACCATTAGGAGTAAACTATTTATTACACAAATATCAATATAGCAATGAATGAGAGCAGAGTAGAAAGACAAATAAATTACAATAAAAAAGATAATAGATTTTTGCAGGTTAATTACTGGAGAAAAGGATAAAATGCATAATGTAACTGAGACATACAAGATATTGATACCATAAGTAGCTAATTAATACCTTAAGAATACACCCTAAAAATGTGTGCAAAATGGTCAACTTGGCCATTGTAAGTTACAATAAGCTCTATCAAATGGAGTGACCTTAAATAATGTGCTAAGGTGCCAACTAGGGGAGCACTCCTTTGATCTAGGTGATTCATTGATCATCATAAATGCAAACCAATTACAATCTCAAAATAGAAAGACTACTAAGGCTCTTTCTCAAATGACCCAACTATCTCTCCATACTCTCACCCATATCACTATTAGTATGTCAACATACCCCCAATAGATCAGGGTGAGCTAGCACATACTCTCCAAGGAAGTAGCCAATTCATCACTTGAGAATACACCCTAAAAATGTGTGAAGAATGGTTAACTTTTCCATTGTAAGTTACAACAAGCTCTAGCCAATAGAGTGACCTTAAATAATGTGCAAAGGTGCCAACTAGGGGAGCACTCCTTTGATTTAGGTAATTCATCATAAATGAAAACCAATTACAAGCTCAAAATAGAAAAGGAAGCTAAGGCTCTTTCTCCAATGACCCAAATATCTCTCCATACTCTCACCCATATCACTATTAGTAAGTCAACATACCCCCAATAGAATAGGGTGAGCTAGCGCATACTCTCCAAGGAAGTAGCCAATTCACCCCTTAAGAATACACCCTAAAAATGTGTGCAATATGGTCAGCTTGGCCATTGTAAGCTACAACAAGCTCTAGAAAATGGAGTGACCTTAAATAATGTGCTAAGGTGCCAACTAGGGGAGAACTCCTTCGATCTAGGTGATTCATCACTCATCCTAAATGAAAACTAATTACAATATCAAAATAGAAAAGGCAGATAACGCTCTTTATCCGATGATCCAACTATCTCTCCAAGAATAGGAAAAAATGGTTAAGGGTGCAATAAATAAACTCAGTTTACTATAACTACACCCCCCCGCCCCCCCCCCACCCACCATAAATGCATCAACCACAAAATAAAAATTAAAACAATTACATTTGTAAGGAAATGAAGCAACCTAGTATTGTGTGCCAAGTGGAATCCCATTTAAAACGTACCTATTGACCATTACAAGAAGCTGCACCCTACACAATGAGGCCCAAAGTATTTTAGGCCATAAAATTCTTCTCTATAACATATCTCTCTTTGTACAAACAAATTAGATGAAGGTGAACACAAGGAATAATACACTACATGCTGGTTGTTTCTTTTTAAATCTACACTTAACCCTTTCTTAATTTGATGAGTGTCACATTGGAGAAGGGGATATACTAACTAATGAAATGAATTCCATTTTATATTCTAGAATATTAACAGTATTATGCCAAATAGGCCTCAAAACCTTTCATTAGATCACCAGCTAAGACTTCCCATCATATAGCATAATAGCTCTAGAGGAAAATTTTCCTATCATGAACAAACCACACCATGAGGAAGTACTTATGTGTTGTTTTATATTCATAGGAGTATATATCGTGTTTTGCTGTAAAATTGTTTATATCATGTTTGGCTATAAAAGGTGTTTGTTGAAAGATAGTCAAGGTCACTATCATCATATGTTTCCTTGAGGCTTGAATTCCAACCATAAAATATTTGTATTTGGAAATTCCAAAATCTACCATGGTTGCTCTCATTAGATGGTTTAATAATATATTGGCAGACTTAATGTTACGATGCACAACTGGTGGTACAACCCCATAAAATAGTAAAATACTCAATTTCAGTTGATCTACTACTACAGGCTATCCAAAAAAAATTGAATTTAGACCCATTTCAGGAGTCATTCAGACCTGTAGATACAATTAGATAGCATGATAGGAACAAGTCTCAAAGTGCATGCTTGGATGCTCCAATAAAGGCACTACTTCAAGCCCTACAGGAAGCCATTTTAGCATGTTCATATTCCATATTTGATGCCATTAAAAGCCTTTGAAAAATCTCATCCTAGTCTCCACCTCCAAGTTTCACATCTTAATCACTGCACTGTTGGAATGAATATCCCAAAATGCAAATTTATTTTGAGGAGTAACAAGAGGCTTCCCTTTTATCTTACCTTGGTCCCCAACACCGTATGATACTACACCACGTCCCTATCCTTGACCTCTATCCCATGAACTATTGGTCTGACAAAGATGGAAAACTCCATAGACATCTCCATTTTTCTATTTTTCATGATCAGTCCATTCCTCATAGCTTGAAGGCCTCCACCACCCACTAAGTGCTCTTTTTCCTATCTAGGGTGTTCTCATGAGTCATTACTTATTCTTGCATACTACCACCTTCTATGATGTTTTTGGATAACCTCTAGTGTGGATCACTTCACTTCCTTTTTATTTCTATATATTTTCTAGTTCAATCTTGGGAGGGTCATCAGTATCATGAGCACTAATAGCACTGCCGATGGGGAAGCCTCTTAGGTTAAGCTTCTCAAGCATGATATTCATCCCCTTTACTCCCACATTGTTTATTTTTTTAATCATGTTGTTTTTTTAGGTTTATCTTTGTGATGGCCCCACCATATCATCCACTCCAATTTTAAGTTGGGGGTTGCTTAAAACCAAAACAATTATCAGACCATCATGATTGCACACACATTTTCCGTGCTCTATAGTACAATACCCCATGTGTTTATTAAATGAGCTAGAGTGGAGGAACCCTAGAGCTAGAATGTAGCTAGGGTTCTACAAGAGGTACCAAATTACTAACCACATCTTTCACTCTTTGTGCCATTATCATAGAGGCCCATCATTTCTCTTTGAAAATATTTTGTTGATTTGTTGACTTTTATAAGGAATTTGGATATGTCATGAGATAGGCCTTGATTTAGTGGTGATACGACATTGGATTCTATCACAAGACTATATGAGTCAGTGCTTGCTCATTTATTCACTATCGACATCTTCTTAGACTACCTTAGGAGTACTATAGAGGTAAAATAGGAATTCCCTCTCTCACTAACTCTCTTTGGGTTCTATATCGATGAGATTGAATCCTTTATTAGGAGCATATATAGGATGGTGTTGATTGTCTTCTACTCGATGTCTTGATCTCCTTGCTTTTAGTTTTCAACAAAATTATCCTCTTGGTACCTCACCTAAGGGGTTGTAGAGACAAATTGAGGCCTTCTCCAACTCTTGTGATCTTTGATAGTTGATATTTAAACCTAGTAAGACTAAGGTTATGATCTTCAACATGTCTCAACATGCTCTCTTTGACTACCATTTTTATGTTGGAGGGGATGGGATTCATATTACTACAACCTACACATACTTGGGAGTCAGATCTTAGGAGTCTAGCTTAGCTTGAGGCATGATTTCTAGCCCCAAATTAATAAGGAATATGGCTTGCTTGGCTAAAGAGATAATGCTCTAGGACATCTCTTTCAAGGTGCACCTCTTTGGACATGATCATTAGAGCCATGACCCATTATGGCTTCAAGGTCTGGGGACTTGGCTTGTTTTGGCTTGATTAGGATAGGATAGAGAGATTATAAACCCTTATATTATGATTATTTATTTGTTGCTGACATGAAATTCCTCAATCTATCATCTAGGTGGAGTTCATGGTATTGCTTCAATAGACCCCTCCTTGGTGTACTTGTTGTGGGTTCTTCTTAATTGCTTCAGTTAGTGGCCGTTTCTGTTAATCAAATTTCCCTTTTTAGGTAATATTTGGACACTCTAGGTCAGCTCCTACTATATAAATGTGACTTAAGCTAGGATATTAGAGAGGATATCTAGAAACTACATCCAAATCACTTGGATTTCCCTCCTTGAAGGCATTATCTTCAATATTTCATTTTATTATTTTGAGTGATTTATGTAGCTAAGTGACTTTTATTGTTAGGCATATCTATATTAATAGAAATTGGATGCACAACCTTAGGAATACCCTTGGTTCATTAAAAGTGGGATCACACTAGCTTTGGTTTGAGATAGTTCACTGCATCACACACCTCAAAGGGATTTTTCAGCTATGTGACTTACAAGAGATCAAGTTGGGGGAGCACATTGTCTTCAAATGTTCCATCTATTAGGAGATAGCATAGTTACATATTTATTGGATATATTATTGACTGATAACACTTTCTATGTGGTTGTTTTTTCACGACTCACATATTTTTCATCAATTTTAAAGTTTTTCTTGTTGCCTAGAGTCTATAGCCCAGGGACTAGGAACTAGTGCTTGCCTAGCTTTCCATTTTAAACAAGAACAATATCATTTTTAAAATCTATTTTTTTAGAATTTGAAGGACATATTTGTAGGCTTATCATGGATTCCTCCCTTATGTTGGAGGAGAGCTAGCCTTATGTGAGAAGTATGATCACCAAGGTGACAATAGGTGATGTCCTCAAGTAACTTTGGGGTTTGTAGTTGATAATTGAATCTATATTTTGAAGCACATATTTTAGAGGTATCAATGAAGTTCTTTCCTCCTTGGATTGATGGAATGAGTTTGTCCCAACAAATTTGCAAATTCTAAATTTCTATTTTGTCTTATATCATTTTTATATGCCTTCAGTCAGAGATCCTGAGGGCTAGGCTTGACAATATTCCGAATCCTTGCAAACCAACATCCTTGTCGAAGTGATAATGGATTACTTTTTGGATCTATTTATGATGCTATTATCAGCCAACACATGTTATTTATTTTGAATAAATAACATGGGAATCTAATTAAATAAATCTTTTATAATGTAAATGATACTATGTAAATACCAAATTAATTCTATATCAAAGTTACTCGTTTGAAAACATGCATTGTTTATGGTCTTTGGAGCAGGTTTCATCTTCTTCAAGAGTTTTATGAGGAGAAAAGAAGTTGTTGAAAATTCCTAGTCGGTCATAATAGGAAGTAGTGGAAAACTCATCCCAATGACATTATGGTTGAGACTTGTCTAAATGTTGATCATGGAAGTTACTCTTGAATCTTAAATCCGTTGAAGGTTCTAGCTCGATTACAGAGTAAATTTATGCTCTTCTCATTTTTGCTTCATTGAAGAAAAACAAAAATAGTGGCTTTGAGTCCTTTATGTAATCTTATTATAAGAGTTGAATTCTTCTTTTGAATGTGTTGTGTTGGTTTTCTAAAATTTCTTTTGATTGGCAATGAATCATGCATTTATAGCTTCTTTATAAATTTCACTTTCAACCATTTATTGGTACTTCTGACGACATTCATCCAAAGAGTGGTGTTCTATGTGAGTGAGGAGGATATGAGTCATGATACAGTAAGACATTCATTTGGTTAAAGTTACTACATTTAGGAAGTATTGGCCATTTTTAAGAGGTTTTGATTGGTGAAATGTCGTGAGTTAATGAGATTTTCTTAACAGGTTACACCCAAAACTTGTTTCTAAAACATTTGAGGTACCCTGAGGGGTATAGAGATTTAGAAAAGTGCTTTCTATTCTTATTTACTCGAGTAGATGACATGTAGTTATTTTGGTAGTTCATCTTAGCATAGATGATAAGAAACATAATATGATATTTACTAATATTTTTGTAAAGAATATATGGGTGGAAAGAATTTGGCATCTTTTAGAAGCCTTTCTCTGAATAATTTCACTTGATTTGCTAGTCTTAAAGGGTTTCTGGCATCCAAAATTTTTGTCTATCTCACCATATTGGGTGAAATCGACCAAGCCATAAATACCCTCTTCAATGGGAGCATTCTTTGTTTGAATTTAAAATGAGAATGTATCACTAATTTGAGACATATAGTTGACTTATAAATCTCTAGATTCAGTGCCAACATTTTCCACTTTATCATTCCCTCATTGGAAACAAAAGACATTTTTACAAACTTATCAAGATTAGTATTTTTAGTAGAAGACCTATCTACATGAAGACTATTATGGTGAATGCAACACTGAAGTGGAAAATACTTACAATATGATAAATATTTAGATATATCCTTATCTCCTTCAACATAAAATAAGTGCTTTGATCAAGCATACCTCCATGGCCCACCACCCATATTGCCCTCCAAGTCCCAATTGGTTATCAAACTAATTGTAATTTTACTAAAAAACTCAAGCATAAACAAAGGAAGAACCTAGAGCTACAACTGGGGATGATTGTTCCACAGATTTGCACTCACCTCTAACATAAATGAGATGCATTCCATTGTTTGGTAAGATTACCATCAATGCCAAAATCAAAGGAAAAACCATATGCTAGAGATACAAAGCCACCCATTTCAATTGATCCATATGCAATCCAAAAGGAAGCAAAAAATAAATCTTCTTCTTGTGCCTTCCTCCCCTAGTGTTTCTCTTGATGGATTGAATCCATTACTTTCTCCTTCTCCCTTACACCCTTTCTTTCAAAATTCAACTATCCCAGTCTTATCAAGGCTTTGTGCTTTCAATTTTTTTTTTAGGAAGCAACATATATAGTAAGTGGAATGGTAGTTAAGTGTTGGAGCTCACTAGCACCATACCTAGGCAATGTGATTTGTTGTCCACAACTAGAGACATTGCTTCATATCCTTATTGAAAATTCCAAAAAATTCAATGTGTGGCTTATTTGAATACAACAGCTGCAAATTATTGATTTTTAGATCAAAATATCTTGACAAGTGAGGGTGCAAATGAGATTGTTCCTTTGATTTATTCTTCTCAACCATCAAATCTCACTGAAGGCTCTAGTCCTATTAAGAGAATAAAATAGGTTGAACAACAAATTAATGGGAGTAAACTTTTGATTGGTTGCAAAATAGTGGATCTAGTGAAAGAATGTTGCAACACTAATTATCGACTTTCCATCTCAAAAGTTGCAAGAATACTTTCTTTGAAGGTGCCTAGGTTATTTATTCCAGATGATGTGTGAGTGTCACCTGTTAAACAACCTATAGTGAATTATTTTGAGAGTGTTTTCTTTCAATGGATGGAAAGCCATATTACCTCTAAAAAATCCAAATTAGTTCTCAGAGTTCTTTTCAATTGAAATGTGAATAAAGTGTGTAATATATTCTCGATAAACCATTTAAAGGTGGCAAGAAATTGTATTTTTTCAATATTGACTATTTTAGGCTAAGGCCAACCTAGTCAGCTTTCTTGGAGCTAGCACCCCACTACTATAAGTGTGAGTACATGCACATTAACCCTTATTTTCATCATACAATATTATTTTACAATGCCCTTGCTATTCACATTCCAGAATCTTTTTGGGCTTTGGTGATGTCCTTAGTACTATCCTTTTCATCATTGACTTCATTATCACAGGATTCTTGATTTCTCCTTGGTTCTTGACTTGGACTGATTTCTTCTGCTACTTTTTTACCTCTGTATTCAGTAGGCCATGGCACTTCAATTTCATCTGAATTACCCCAGATATAGTCATCGTCAAATATAGAATCTCTGCTGAGTGTATATTTTTCCAAATAAAAAATATGATATCCCATTGACTCTTCATTGTACCATATCAAAATGTACTTCTAACTTTTATCCTCATGCTTATGCATTTTCTTAAGAAACAAGTACATGGGAATTGCAAAGAAGCACTTTCGGATGACTCTCCCGTGGTTTCTCATCACTTCATGCTTTTCTACGTGTACTATTCCTTGCAATTTTCATTGTACTTCTATCAAAAAAATACATTGTTGTCCTAATTTCTTCAACCCAAAACTATTTGATATATTTTACCTGTTAGCATTCTCCTTGCCATCTCTATAGCTACCCTTCCTTTGCAACATTTATTTTTATGTGAATGCCACGAGACTTGCAATACCTATAAAATACTGAAATGATTGTGTAATATTCACTTGTGGCCTCATGCCAACCTTACATGTAATCCAGGATATAAGCCTACACATGTGCAACCACAACATTATATTGTATTTTTTCAATAATGACTATTTTAGGCTACGGCTGACCTAGTTAGCTTCCTTGGAGCTAGCACCCCACTACTATAAGTGTGAGTAAATACACAGTAATGCTTATTTGCATCACACATTATTTTGTCAAGATGTCCTGACTATTAACATTCCAGAATATTCTTGGGCTTTGGTGATGTCCTTAGTACTAGCTTTTTCATCACTGAATTCATTATCACTAGATTCTTGATTGCTCCTTTGTTCTTGACTTGGACTGCTTTCTTCTACTACCTTTTTTTACCTGTGTCTTCAATAGGCCATGGCACCTCAATTTCATCTGAACTACCTTGGATATGGTCGTCCTCAAATATAACATCTCTGCTGAGTGTATCTTTTTCCAAATAAAAAAGTTGATATCCCATAGACTCTTCATTGTACCCTATCGAAATATAATTATAACTTTTATCCTCATGCTTATGCACATTTTAAGAAACAAGTACACAGGCATTGCAACGAAACACTTTGGAATGACTCTCCCGTGGTTTCTCACAACTTCATGCTTCTCTAGGTGTAACATTCCTTGCAATTTTCACTGTACTTTTATAAAAAAAATACACTAATGTACTAATTGCTTCAACCCAAAAATTATTTGATAAATTTTACCTTATAGCATTCTCATCACTATCTCTACAACTATCCTTCCTTTGCAACATTTATTTCTCTGTGAATGCCACGAGACTTGAAATACCTATAAAATATTGAAATTATGGTGTAATATTCACGTGTGGCCTCATGAAAACCTTACATGTAATCAAGTCTATAATCGTACACATGTGAAACCCCAATAGTTTATTGTATTTTTTCAATATTGACTATTTTAGGCTAAGGCCAATGTAGTCAGCTTCCTTGGAGCTAGCACCCCACTACTATAAGTGTGAGTAAATACACAGTAACCCTAATTTTCATCACACATTATTTTGTCATGATGTCCTCACTATTAACATTCCAGAATCTTCTTGGGCTTTGGTGATGTCTTTAGTACTACCTTTTTCATTATTGACTTCATTATCACTAGATTCTTGATTGCTCCTTTGTTCCTGACTTGGATTGCTTTCTTTTTCTACGTTTTTACCTTTGTCTTCAATAGGCCATGACACTTCAATTTCATCTTAATTACCTTGGATATATTTTTCCTGAAATATAACATCTCCGTTGAGTGTATATTTTTCCAAATTAAAAATATGATATCCCATAGAATCTTCATTGTGCCCTATAAAAATATACTTCTCACTTTTATCTTGATGATTATGCACTTTTTTAAGGAACAAGTATACAACCACTGCAAAGAAACACTTTGGGATGACTCTCCTGTGGCTTCTCATCACTTCATGCTTCTCTAGGTGTAACATTCCTTGCAATTTTTGTTTTACTTATATCAACAAAATACAATGTTGTACTAATTGCTTCAACTTAAAAATTATTTGATAGATTTTACTTTTTAGCATTCTCCTCGCCATCTCTACAGCTATCCTTCCTTTGCAACATTTATTTCTCTGTGAATGCCACAAGACTTGCAATACCTATAAAATATTTAAATGATGGTGTAATATTCACTTGTGGCCTCATGCCAACCTTACATGTAATTAAAGACTATGAGCCTACACATGGGAAACCGCAACATTTTATTGTATTTTTTCAATATTGACTATTTTAGGGTAAGGCCAACTTAGTCAGCTTCCTTGGAGCTAGAACCCCACTACTATAAGTGTGAGTAAATACACAGTAACCCTTAATTGCATCACACATTATTTTGTCACGATGTACTCACTATTAACATTTCAGAATATTCTTGGGCTTTGGTGATTTCCTTAGTACTAGCTTTGTCATCATTGACTTCATTATCACTGGATTCTTGATTGCTCCTTTATTCCTGACTTGGACTACTTTCTTCTGCTACCTTTTTACCTATGTCTTCAATAGGCAATGGCACTTAAATTTCATCTGAATTACCCTGTAAATGGTCATCCTTAAATAAAACATATATGTCGAGTGTATATTTTTCCAAATCAAAAAATTGATATCCCATAGACTCTTCATTGTACCCTATCAAAATATAATTCGAACTTTTGTCCTCATGCTTGTGCTCTTTTTTAAGAAACAAGTACATAATCATTGCAAAGAAACACTTTGGGATGAATCTCCCATGCTTTCTCACTACTTCATGCTTCTCTAGGTGTAACATTCCTCACAATTTTCGTTGTACTTCTCTCAACAAAATACGTTGTTGTACTAATTGATTCAACACAAAATTATTTGATAGGTTTTACCTTTTATCATTCTCTTCACCATCTCTACAACTATCCTTCCTTTGCAACATTTCTTTCTCTGTGAATGCCATGAGACTTGAATTACCTATAAAATATTGAAATTATGGTATAATATTCACTTGTGGCCTCATGCCGAACTTACATGTAATCAAGGATATAAGCCTACACAAGTGCAACCTAAAAATTTTATTGATTGTTTCAATATTGGCTATTTTAGGCTAAGGAAAACCTAGTTAGCTTCCTTGGAGCTAGCAGCCCACTATTATAGGTGTGAGTAAATACACAGTAAACCTTATTTTTATCACAAATTATTTTGTCATGAGCTAAGTGTCATCTTATGTGATTCTTTAGCTTATGGACACATACATCTCATGTTTCTCATGTTCATGGGTTCATCTTCTCTCCACTTTCTGTTTATTCTTTTTGCTGATTTATGGTTTGTTGGTTATTTACATTCAATCCTTGTTTATCTCTTGTAATCTCAGCATGGTATCATATCAAGTGTGAAATTTCCTCTTCAAATTATCTCATTTCTTCGAGGGCTTTCTAGATTTTTTCCCATGGTTGCACCCATCTTCAATGGCACACTGAAATGTTGATCCAGAAGTGGTTTAGGATCATATTTTATAAGGTTTCTTCCTTTTAGAGCTTCCAACTAAGGCTCACATTTTACTATTTTGATCAAGGGAATTGCTTAGCGATGGAATTTTTTGGGTTTATTAGTCGATCTGTTAGACTAATGACCAATGGCATTTCCCCAAGGGTTGTGGGACTAGGGTTTTTAGACCATCTTCATTTTAGAGTTTCAAACCCTTCTTTCATGCACAACTTCTTAGGTGTATGCAAGGGATCTCTTAACCCGCTTTATCTTCAAATTTATACTTTTCCCTAATCAAAGTGGCTGCTAATTCTAGGGTAGATTTTATTTAGCAGTAATAATTTCCAACTATGATCTTCTAGATGATGCTACTAACACACATTTATATGCACATACTTTACTCCACTATGCATGTTGTGCTCTACCCATTTTGGGATATGATGATTTGGCTCATTCATCATTGGAGGCTTTCCTTATTTTTTAGGAAATTGTTGTTTTATAATGGATGCCATGGTTGATGATGTTAGGCATATGTAGAAAATTTAACTAGCTGGCAGCCTCCACAGTTTTAATTTTTTGTTCAAATATATTTCCGAAAGTCCGAAACTAGAAGGTATGATATAAAACTTTAGAATGAAATTTATTTGAATCATTTAAGCTATCTCTACACTTAATTTTTCCAGCTGATATGAAAGAATAAACAAGCAACACATACACAAATTTACACTTTTACACAGTTGTTGTGGGTCAAATAACCCTAGAAAAACCCATAAGGGGAAAACCAGTTCTTCAGGAGGATTTGTATTGCTTCATAAGGAAATAAATACACAGAAAAAAAACACAGTATTATCTCTCTTTTTGTAGCTGATATCACTCCCTAGGTTTACTTAGATATTTGAGCCCCACACAATCATGTAACTCATGCTATGATTTGCCTTAAATTCTGTGTGTAACGTCACCCAACAGTACCTCAAAATATATGTGAGAATGAGCCGAAATTTCTATAAAATTCATGGCTCAGTACTCTCCTTGATGCCTTGGGGTGTTCACTGTAGAATATGTTGAAGAATGTAACTAGGTTTGATCTTCATAAATGCATTTGAGTCATTATGTAATGTACTTATCAAAAGAATGAAAAATACTTTTTTTTTTAATTATTGTTACAATGACTTATTAAAGCACACATTTCATGTTTGGGTCATATTTTATTAGTTAAAGTCCCCATTGTGGACTCCTAAAATTTATATTGAGTCATTTTATTTTATTTTTTCAATATTGATTATTTTAGGCTAAGGCCAACCCAGTCATCTTCCTTGGATCTAGCACCCCACTACTATAGGTGTGAGTAAATACACAGTAACGCTTATTTTCATCCCAAATTCTATTTTCATGAGCTAAGTGTTGTTTTATGTGATTCTTTAGCTTATGGGAACCTACATCTCATGTTTCTCATGTTCATGGGTTCATCTTCTCTCCTCTTTGTGTTTATGATTTTTGTTGATTTATGGTTTGTTGGTTGTTTACATTCAATCCTTTTTTATCTCATAACATGGTATCAGAGCATTTGTGAACTTGCCTCTTTGGATTATCTCATTTATTCGAGGGTTTTCTAGAGTTTTTCCTAGGGTTTCAACCATATTCAATGGAACACTGCAATGCTGAGCCAGAAGTGGTTCAAAATCATCTTTTCTAAGGTTTATTCCTTTAAGAGCTTCCAAGTAAGGCTCACTTTTTACTATTTTGATCAAGGGAATTTCTTAGAGATGGAATATATTGGGTTAATTAGTCGATATGTTAGACTAATGGTCAATGGCATTTCCCCAAGGGTTACAAGACTAGGGTTTTTAGATCATCTTAATTTTAGAGTTTTAAACCCTTCTTTCATGCACATATTCTTAGGTGTATGCAAGGGATCTCTTAACCCCCTTTATCTTCAAATTTATACGTTTCCCTAATCAAAGTGGCTGCTTATTCTTGGGTAGATTTTATTTAGGATTAATAGTTTCCAACTATGATCTTCTAGATGATGATACTAACACACATTTATATGCACATATTTTACTGCACTATGCATGTTGGGCTCTACCCATTTTGGGAAATGATGATTTGGCTCATTCATCATTGGATTCTTTCCTTATTTTTTAGGAATTTTTTGTTTTATAGTGGATTCCATCGTTGATGATGTTAGGCATATGTAGAAAAATTTAAGTAGCTGGCAGCCTTCACAATTTTAATTTTCTGCTCAAATATATTTATGACATTCCCAAACTAGAAGGTATGATATAAAACTTTGGAATGCAATTTATTGGAATCATTTACGCTATCTCTACACTTCAGTTTTCCAGCTGATATGAAAGAATAAACAAGCAACACACACACAAATTTACACTTTTACACAGTTATTTTTGGTCAACACACCCTGGAAAACGCCACAAGGGGAGAACCAGTTCTTCAGGAGGAATTTTATTGTTCCATAAGGAAATAAATACACAACAAAAAACAAAAAATAATCTTTATTTTTGTAGCTGATGTCACTGCCTAGGTTTACTTAGAGATTTGAGCCCCACATAGTCATATAACTTAGGCTATGATTTGCCTTAAATTTTGTGCATAATGTCACCCAACAATACCTCGAAATATGTGTGAGACTGAGATGAAATTTCTGGAAAATTCGCAGCTCAGTCCTATCCTTGCTGCATTGGGGTCTTCACTATACAATATGTTGAAGAATGTAACTAGGTTCGGTCTTCATAAGTGTATTTGAGTCATTATGTAATTTACTTATCAAACAAATGAAAATAATTATTTTTTATTATTGTTACAATGACTTATTAAAGCATGGGTTTCATGTTTGGGTCATCTTTTATTAGTCAAAGTACCCATTGTGGACCCCTAAGATTTATATTGAGTCATTAGAGTCATTATACATTTTATGAGACCCTTCTTGGGCTTTTGAATCATGTAAAACGAATTATATTTGAGTCAAAAGTGAATTTGGTCACCTCCACACCAAGTTGTCCCTTGCCTGATGAAGTCAGCCTGAAAGGGAGAAATTCAACCGACAAGAAGCCTATATATACAAGTGCAGTTCGATCTATTTGGATATCCACTCAACAAGTTCGATACTCATAAGAAGATGTGCAGTAAAACGTGCAAAGTGCAAGAGGAAGAATAAGAAGTACAGGATCAAAGTTTTTGGGCTCTCTCCCTCTCTTTTCTCCAAAGTTACTGGGAAATTTCATGATTAAAGTTGCTAGAATTGCAGGGTCGAAGCTCTGCTACTATAGTAGGTTGAAGTTGCAGTAGGTCAAAGTTGTAGAAGGGTCAAAGTAGCTGAGGTCGAAGTGTTGCTGTTGCATAGGTCAAAGTGCTGCATAGATTGAAGTGATGCATAGTTCGAAGTAGTTACTGCTACATATGATCAAAGTTTTGTTTCTGCAAGGTCAAGGATCTATATCGAAGTTGCAGGAAGGAAGGGATAACTTAGTGGTTGGAGGAAGTATGTGTCTAGGGTGAAGATTCTAGGATTATCTTAGGAAAACTATTGAAGGAAGATATTTTGATTCGGTTTTACCCTAGATAAGGGTTTTTCCCTGGTAGATTGCCTACATCTTGCATCTCTTGTTTTGTGATATTCATACATACATAATTTGGTAATTTATTGGTGAAATATTATATAAAAAAGAAGTAAAATAAGCCAACATAATTCACAAGTAATTATCAAGACACAGGAATCTAAGACCTAAATCTACTTTCATTGATTTCTCAACATGGTTGGATTCCCACCACAGAAGAATCAAATATATCCCTCATATGCATCCAAGGATCCATGCCTGGCCCTTGAAAGTTCAAGCCCTAAAGATATTTCTCTTACGAAAAACACAAACAATGTCAAAATTCTTCTCATGTGAAGCAATAATTTATGACTGACAAACCTTTGAGTGAGTTTCCTCACTGCCCTCTTCAAATGTATTAATAAAATTGCCATCCTGTTTTAAAGCAATCTGGGAAACTTTGTAAACCTATTCTGGAACTATAGCTTCAAATAGGTTTCTACCTCTCTTTAGGCACACCAACAATTATCTTATCAATATCCCTATGGAACCCCATATCTAGCAAATGGTCAACTTCTTTAAAGTACGAGCACTTTCACACCCATTAAATGACTTGAGACAACTGAGGTATTCTTTATATGGTCTCAAAGCCTTCAAGGACTGGCCAGTAATATCTGCAAGGATTTGTGTGTAACCATTTATGTTCTCTTGGTAATTTAGTGCCCCCACTAACTACTTGTATGCCAATATTTGCAAGGAATTTAAACAAAACATTGGCCTCAACAACAACTTGTTTTTGGATCTGCTTGTTCAATAGGACTCAACATTGGTTGGTTGTGCCCCACAGGCTTCATTGAATGAAATTGGTCACCTTCATCTTCATCTTTAGACTAATCTTCATCATCACAGATCTTTAGTGCTTGGATACCAGAGGATTTAGAGCCTCTTTTGTTCAACAAGTCACCTTATCCTGGGATGCCTCTTGTAAAGACCCCAATACCTCTAGAAGTTATAGAGAATCCATCATTATCATTATTTATACCAGACTTCAGCCAGCCAAACATAGATATACCTCGCTTATTAAACTAGTTATCCATGTCGAGTTCCTCTTCAACCAGATGTTTGAAATGGGCCTACCTTCGATTACCTGGGTTTTCTTAATGAAATCCAAGGATGAAGTATTTACCACATTTCAAGAATTCAAAGCTGAAATAGAGAACCTTACTGAAAGGAGAATTAAGGTATTAAGGTATGATAATGGAGGAGAATACACATCCAAGGAAATTATAGCCTTCTGTAAGGAATTTGAGGTTAAGAGGGAGGTGATAGTCCCATATAATCCTGAAAAAAATGGAGTTTCAAAACGAAATAATTTTTCCAATGAAAAAAATAAACAACCTTTTATTATCTTGGAGGAATGATGACTTCACTATCACCTCAATAGCTGGAAACATAAATGCTATTGTCTTGCCAGTGTAAGTTTTAGCCTTGGTCAACACATCCTTACCTTTGAGAATAGATGGAAGAGTTGCTTCTTGCACAATGGTCATACATCTATATCCCACTATGTTGGTTGCCTTGAGTGTCAATGGGGAGATATTGATAGATTGGAGGTTTCTGTGGTGTAGATTTTCAGATGCAAAACTCGGAATATCCACAGTATTCATTTGTAGTCTACATTTCGAGTCTAAATCAAGACTCATCTCTAGGAAAACCTGCTAAGAAGAGAATAGATCATGGTAAATAAATAGTGGAAAGAAAGAGATGAAAGCGCCGACCAGTTCTTAAAATTTTTAAATTAATTAGCTATTTATTTTCATTTTTTCATTTTTTTATTTTTATTTTTTTCTAATTTAATAATGACACATTTAAAATCTTTATTATTATTATTTATCGAATTATTTATTAGATATTCTACGCTATTTGTTATTATTATTTTATTAAAATTAATATTATTAAAATTAATTTTATTATAACTTTTATTTTATTTATTAATACTAAGTATAAATGTTTGAAATGTTTAGGTAGTTTTAATAGAAATATTTTAAGATGGTTAACCTATATTATAATGGGTAAGTATAAACATTTTAAATTATTGTAATAATGTGGAGATATTAGAAGGGTTTATTTATTATTATTTTATTAAAATTAATTGTATTAAAAAATTTTCAATTTTATTAATACTAACTATTAGAGGTATTAGTAAATAAAGGTTGGTTGTTACTAAAACTAACGAACAATATTATGGTTATTTTAATAGATATATTTAAGATGGGAAGTAAAGGGATGACATATATTATAATGGGAAACTATAAATGATTCTGAATATTTGTAATAATGTGGAGTTTATTATTATTAGTATTAGAAGGGGTTATTTATTAAGCAGTGTAGCCTTTCTATTTTGTTATATTTTATTAAAAGAAAAGAAAGGTGGTTTAAGGTGTGATTTAGGAGTGTTTTAATATTTAAAAGAGGTTTAGAAAGGTAGTAGGTTAGTGGGAGGAAAGGTGCTAGGAAATGATTTAGGAGAGAAAGGAAATACAAAGATAGAGGGTAGGGGGATGGTGTGAGGGGAGGAGTATTATTGTGAATGAGATATGATAGGAAAGTGTGCAAGGACAATGACAAGCGAGAGGATGGACAAGGTTTCATCAAATAGTACAGGGGGGTAATTTTATTTGCGGGAAAGAATGTGGATCCAATTCCTGCTAATTTCTAAGCCTCAATCTCTATTGAGGTTGTGTGGGTGTTTAATGATTTCCAGGGCTTCATTCAATTTATGCTTAAATTGATGCTTTTCATTGGTAATGACCACTACATCTTCAAGAAATATGTGGTGACATGTCTTATTAGAGTGTTCTATCAAAGATGAGGTTTTGGTTCTTCCTAATCTGATGTCCACACCATGTTCTTTAAGCCTTATTTTGAAGGTACTACCTGTTTCCCCAATATAGCATTCTCCGCATGAAAAATTAATTTTGTAAACCCCTTTTTACTGGAGGTGGTTGGGGTCATCTTTAACAGATTTCATCCTCTGTCCGGTGGTAATTAGAGGTTTGAAGCATGCTCTAATTTCCTTCTTGGCTATAACTTTGGCCATCTTGTCCATGACCCCTTAGATATAGGGGAGATATTCTTTTGTTGTTGAGGAATTTTCAGTTGTAATTATTTTATTTCTGGATCTAGCTTTTTTAATAGCTCTGTTGATGTCCTTATTGTTGTATCCCAAGTTCATGAACGATCTTCTTAGAGGTTCTATTTCTTCCTTAATATGAGTATTGTCTGATATTCTAAAAGATCTTGTAAAAAGAGTCAACATAACCCCCATCTTCTGTGTAGGGTAGTGGTGTGAATCAACATGTAGGTAATTATTAGTGTGAGAGTGTCGAAGCATTCCGTCTTCAGTTATTGAGAGGAGAATGTCTAGGAAAGGGATGTGGTTGTTTACCTCACCTTCCATTGTAAATGATGTGGTCTATGAAGCTTTTTAATTCCTCATCACCATGTGGCCAATTGACATTAGTGTCATCCACGAACCTAATCCAAAATTTAGGTTTCAATGGGTAAGATTCAAGAGCTTTCTTTTCAAATTTCTCCATGAAGAGGTTGGCCACTGTGGGGGACAACGGAGATATTGTGCTGGTCAAATATTGATTGGGTCAAATAATTAGCATCCCAGTAAACTTCACAATACTTATTTTTGGATCTTCTTGTTCAACAAGACTCAAAATTAGCTACTTGTACCCCATAGGCTTCACTAAATCAAATTCATCACCATCATCTTCATCTTTATACTCATCATCGTCATCACTAATATTCAGTGCTTGGATACTAGAGTATTTAAAGCCTCTTTTGTTCAAAAAATCACCTTAACCTAGGCTGCCTCTTGCAAAGACCCCATTACCTCTAGAATTTCTAGAGAATCCATCATTATCATTATTTCTACCATGCTTCAGCCAACCAAACATTTATATACCCTGCTTATTAAACTAGTTATCCATATCCAATTCCTCTTCAACCAAATGTTTGAAGTGGGCATACCTTCGATTACTTGGGTTTTATTAATGAAATCCAAGGACGAAATATTTACCAAATTTCAAGAATTCAAAGCTGAAGTAGAGAACTTTACATAAAGGAGAATTAAGATATTAAGGTATGATAATGGAGGAGAATACACATCCACGACAATTATAACCTTTTGTAAGGAACCTGGGATTAAGAGGGAGTTGATAGTCCCATATAATCCTAAACAAAATGGAGTTGCAGAATGAAATAATCAGTGAAATGACAAGAATAGGTGATTTTTTATGACCTTAGAGGAATGGTGACTTCATTGTCACATCAATAGTAGGAAACATAAACGCTACTGTCTTGCCAATGCAAGTTTTAGCCTTGGCCAACACATCCTTGCCTTTGAGAATAGATGGAAGAGTTTCTTCTTTCACAATGGTCTTACGTTCATATCCCACTGTGTTGGTTGCCTTGAGTGTCAATGGTGAGATATTGTGCTGGTCAAATATTGATTGGATCAAATAATTAACATCCCTAGTAACCTTCACACTAATTTTTTTGGATCTGCTTATTCAACATGACTCAACATTGGCTTCCTGTGCCCCACAGGCTTCACTGAATCAAATCTATCACCTTCATCTTCATATTTAGACTCATATTTTTCATCATTGATCTTCAGTGCTTGGATACCAGAGAATTTAGAGCCTCTTTTGTTCAACAAGTCACCTTCTCCTGGGTTGCCTCTTGTAGAGACCCTAGTACCTCTAAAAGTTATAGATAATCCATCACTATCATTATTTCTACCATGCTTCAGCCAATCAAACATAGGTATACCCCACTTATTAAACTAGTCATCCATATCCAGTTCCTCTTCAACCAGGCGTTTGAATTAGGCTTGCCTTCGATTACTTGGGTTTTCTTAATGAAATCCAAGGACGAAGTAATTACCAAATTTCAAGAATTCAAAGATGAAGTAGAGAACCTTACATAAAGGAGAATTAAGATATTAAGGTATGTTAATGGAGGATAATACACATCGAAGGAAATTATAGCCTTCTGTAAGGAATCTGGGATTAAGAGGGTGTTGATAGTCCCATATAATCTTGGAAAAAATAGAGTTGCAAAACAATCATTCCAATGACAAGAATAGATGACCTTTTGTGATCTTGGAGGAATGGTGACTTCATTATCACCTCAATAGCAGGAAACATAAATGCTATTGTCTTGTCGGTGCAAGTTTTAGCCTTAGCCAACACATCCTTTCCTTTGAGAATAGATAGAAGAGTTGCTTCTTACACAATGGTCATACATTCATATCCCACTATGTTGGTTTCCTTGAGTGTCAATGGTGAGATATTATGCTGGTCAAATATTGATTCAAATAATGAGCATCCCAAGTAACCTTCACACTACTTGTTTTTAGATCTGCTTGTTCAAAAATACTCAACATTGGTTGCTTGTGCCCCACAGACTTCACCGAATCAAGTTCACCACCTTCATCTTCATATTTAGACTCATCTTCCTCATTGCTGATCTTCAGTGCTTGGATAGTAGAGGATTTAGAGACTCTTTTGTTCAACAAGTCACCTTCTCCTGGGCTGTCTCTTGTAGAGACCCCATTACCTCTAGAAGTTCTATAGAATCCATCATTATCATTATTTATACCACGCTTCAGCCATCCAAACATAGATATACCTCGCTTATCAAACTAGTTATCCATATCCAGTTCCTCTTCAACCAAACATTTGAATTGGGCCTACCTTTAATTACCTGGGTTTACTTGATGAAATATAAGGACAAAGTATTTACCAAATTTCAAGAATTCAAAGCCGAAGTAGAGAACCTTACAAAAATAAGAATTAAGATGTAAAGCTATGATAATTAAGGAGAATACACATCCAAGTAAATTATAACCTTCTATAAGGAATCTGGGATTAAGAGGGAGATGCTAGTCCCATGTAATCCTGAACAAAATGCAGTTGCAGAACGAAAGAATCAGTGCTTTGAAGAAAGTGTAAAAACTATGCTACATGATTCAAATTCTACTATAGAAAGGGAAACTAAGATATAGGGTTCTCTCACCCGCTCAACTTTAAATTTAAGTTGAATCAATTATCAAAATGCTTCAATTTTCTTCAGGAGTGGGTGATGGAAATCACTTCAATCAACAAATTTTGAATTCCAGATTAATGTAGTTTTTCCCTCATACTAGTGAGAGACTCTTAGCCTTGCAGTTTTCTACCATGTGTACGAGCTTGGATGAATTTGGAAAGTTTGGAACTTTAAACTCTCAACATATTGCTTTAGGGATAAATATTGAGAATTTTTTCCCTAGCTTAGGATTAGCACCAATAATTACTAGCCACACTAGTCAGTTAGACATGAAAGACGTTGAATCTGTAGTAACTGTGTGAACCCCAACAACTATGTCACTACTTATGATGGAGGGCCACATTTCATATCAACACCAATACTATTTATCTAAATTAAACATTGGATCTCCAGTTGGAATTCTTCTTAGTAAACATAAGAAACAAGTGTCACCAATCATTCCCTGGCATGTAGATATTAGTCAATTTTGAGAGCATCTTCCCACTACAAGGTTTTGAGCTACTACCTAGAAAATCCACTTCTTTTTGTTGTTGTCAGTGTTATGTGAATTTATGTCAATGGTGTTGTTTTTGTTTATTCCTTGTAGTTTGAAATGGTTTATGTTTCTTTATGAAGGCTAAGTGAATGTTCATTCTAGGGGAATTTTTTTAATTATTTTTAACCATTTATTTTCAATGATCGTGTGCTAGCATGGGCATATGCAACAAACCACTTCATAGAAAATTCTTGGTTATATTTAAGTTCTTCTTATCACTATTTTACTCGTAGTTAAATAATATAAATGCATACTTTCAAATTTGAAGACATCATATGAATATCTTTATTCTTCCTGAACCCAAATTATTCCTATGTTGGCTATAGGAGAAAGATGAGATTGATAACCAAGAAGGGAAGGATCAATACCTCAAGTCAAGAGAAGGTTAAAACTAAAAATTAATTTGATGTAGCAACTAATTCCTCCAATACCTGTTGTGATTGCTCACGAAAAATAAAGTGTGTAATATGAGAATGCAACATATACTCTTGCTAAAACAACCTTGCGAGATGCATGAAAGTTATATTCCACCTCCAGTAAAGATATGGGAAAGAAAGCTGGAAATGAAAAATTGTATGTATCTAATTGGCTTCACTTAATCAATTGACTATATTACAATTATGGTCTTGTTAGTTCTACTTATAGTTTTATATCCATTCTATTGTTTTGTAATATTCACCATCTCTCTTAATTTTTTTTTTTAATCCTAAATATGCAACTTTTCCTTTTAACATGAAGTCTTCTAAGAAATATTGTACACAATGTTTTACTTTCTTGAATTTTATATCACATGGTCAAACTATATTTTTTCAGTACTAGAAGCATTTTATGAAAATCAATGAAATTCACTACCTCATTTAGCAAGGACTTTGCGCAGCTTCAGATACCTAAAATATTGAATGTGAATTCGGTTTTGAGGATAGGAAAAAGATTCATGGATAGAGAAAATAATTTGGAAGATGAGTTCTCTAGGGAGTATTTATCTTTGAACAACACCACTAGTTGCAGCAGATTGTCAATATTTGTAGTTGTTTATCAAGCTTCAACAAGACACTTATCATTTTTTTATTGATTATTAATTGATGGATTTTTTTATTTATACTTGTTTCTATTTCTTGAAGTTTTTGTGCTAAATATTTTGAACTAATTGAGGATCAAACATTGGTGGTATTGTTGTAATATGTTAAATTCTTGTTTGTGTTGAATCCAACATTTACTGTAAAATCTCAATCAATGTGTTATATCTTGGAAATTACAAGTATGGTAAATATGTGAAAACTATTGGTTCTTTGCATGTAAATACGAAAACATATCAAAACTACTCTTATTTTATATTCTCATTATAATGATCACTGATGTTTTGAGTTTGAGTGATTGAGGATGGCTACAGGTGTTCCCTCAAATTGGAAGTTTGGTGTTGGGATTCAGTGTGGATTTTCCATTCAAGAATCATATAGCAATTGGAATATGAAAGTTACATTCCAAAATAATCCTTTTTTGGGGATTACTAGTGGTGATTGCTACATATTTTCGTTGTTGGAAATTTGCTCCAAATCAAAACTAATATATTGTACCACAGGTGAGCAACATAATGGGAAGGGATTGTATTTTCAATTTACCGACTTATATTGTAGTGATCCATAAATATAAGAAAAACATTAATAATCTGATATAGACTAGTTGGATTATTCATATGTGATAATGGACCCAAATAGTAGTTCTTATTAAAGAAATGGATTAGTTCTTAATACTTGATATTTTATATAATATAACTTGTAGCTGAAATTATTTATTGTTGCACTTGATATTATTTAGTATTGTAATTAACATATGTACCTTTGTGTTTTCATATTAGATGAACATGTACATTGTATGCTATTTTTTATTTTTTATTTTTAATTTAGTTTCAAAATCATACTAATTAATTTATGTTGATTAATAATGAACACATAAAATCAATCTAAAACTACTAAATTAGTAGTTTATGTTTATTAAATATGAACACAAATAAAGTTAATATACGACTAAATTAGTTGCTTATAATGATTATCAACGAAATGAAATGAAATGAATATAAACTACTAAGTAGTCATTTATATAATGAATATAAAACTACCAAAAAAAGATAAATGACTACTACAAATGATAAATTTGTGATTACAAATGACGACTAAGTTTTGCATATATACGACTAACTAATTTACAATATCTTATAACACGACCAAAATTTAGTCATATTTCTTTTATCATTAATTGGTTTCAAACGATGACCAGAATTTGCATATATATGACTATTAGTAGCTAATTTATAGTATCTTATAACACGAACAAAATTTAGTCATATTTATTTGGTTATTAATTGGTTTCAAATGATGACTAAAATTTTCATATATATGACTATTAGTAGCTAATTTATAGTATCTTATAACACTACCAACATTTTGGTCATATTTCTTTGGTCATTAATTGGTTTTCTCGAGTGATCATTTAGTAATATATTTTGTTGTATATTTGGTCATTAATTGTGGCAATTAATGACTAAATTAATGATTAAATTTATAACCAAATTTATGACTAAATATACTGCTAGACAATAAAGTTGAGACAACTAAGTAATGACTAAGCTAAAAATGACTAAAAGTTGGTCGCGTTATAAGATACTGTAAATTAGCTACTATTGGTCACCAACCGAAAAATAGTCATTTATATGCAAATTTTAGTCATTTTTTTAATAAATAATTAGTCATTTTGTACTAGTGAATTTGTATTCCATAGTACCAATATTTTTCAACACCTTGTAAGGACCACTGTACTTTAGCGATAATTTATTATCCTACTTAGCTTGCTTGAGGGACATTTGTTTGTACGGTTGTAATCATAAAAATACCCAGTCTCCTACATCTAAAATTCTCTCGCTGTGATGTTGATCTGCCTATTGTTTCATTCGATTTTGTGCCAAATTTAGGTTATCCTTTAAGAGTTGGAGAACTTGTTGTTGATGCTCGATGTGATCTTCCACTGCTTAAACCTTATAATTTTCTCTTAAATATGATGTGATAGACAATGGATGATATCCATAAAGTGCCCTAAATGGGGTCATTTTTGTTGCAGTGTGGAAGGAAGTTTTATACCACCATTCAACCAAAGGTAACCAATTGACCCATTGTGTTTTTTTATCAGATACAAAGAAACGAAGATATCCTTCCAAACATTTTTTCACTATCTCAGTTTTCCCATCGGATTGAGGAGGATAAGATGAGATATGAGCTAGTTGAGTACCCAAACAAGAAAATAATTCCGTACAAAAATTTCCAGTGAAAATAAGATCTCTATTGCTTACAATAATATTTGGGTTTCCGTGTAGCTTTTGAATTGTTTCCATGAATGTAGTAGCAATTGTACTCGCTTTAAATGGATGAGATAATGCACAAAAGTGTGCATACTTGGTAAGTCTATCAAATATCACAATGGTGATAATATTTCCTTTAGACTTAGATAAACTAGTGATAAAATCCATTGAAACCTCCTCCCAACGTTGATTTGGAATGGATAAGGGTTGTAGCAGTCCCGAGGTTTTATTTTTCTCAACTTTATTTTGCTGGCAAACCAAACATTCCACCACAAAATTTTGAATATCAGATTTAAGGCCATCCCAAAAAAAAATCTTTCTTCACCCTCTGGTAAATTTTTTAAAATCCAGAGTGTCCTCCTAAGGGAGAGGTGTGCAATTCGAAAAGAATATTTTGTTTTAGTTGGGAATTCTTACAAAGATATAAGTGACCTTTACCATAAGGAATCATTTTTCCAACTAAATGTATCATATGTGCTAGGAACTTGTTGAAACTTTTGAATGAGTGTCCATACTTTGTCTTCATTCTTCCATTCCTCCCTTGCTTCAGTTATCCAATGGGGTTGGATAAAAAAAATGGCACACAAAAATGCTTCCACATCGTCATCCTTTCTTGAGAGTGCATCTGCAACAACATTTAGCTTCCCTTTTTGTATATGATTCAAAGTCATAACCCAAAATCATTGTGACCCATTTTTTCTACTCTTCTAAAGATTATCTTTGTTCCAAAAATTATTTAAGACTATCATGATCAATTTTACCTTGAAGTGTCTTCCCATTAGGTAAGGTCGCCATTTATTTAGTGCATGTAGTATTTCCAACATTTCCTTCTCATAAATATCATTTTGTAAATACTTTGCTTTGATTGGACGGCTTTCAAAAGCAATAGGTCTTCCTTCTTTCATTAAAACAACACCAATTCCATTTCCTGAGGCATCACATTCCACAATAAAAAAAATTGTGAAGTCTGGCGTAGTTAAGAATGGTGCTTGGCACATTGCCTATTTAAGATGTTCAAAGGCCTTAGTTGCTTTAGGATTCCATGAAAATGCATCTTTCTTCAATAATTTTGTTAGAGGTGTTGCTATTCTCCCATAATCCTTAACAAACTTGTGATAATACCCTATTAACCCAAGAAATCCTCGTAACTTCTTTATGGTTGTGGGGACTTTCCATTCCTTAATGGCTTTAATTTTGTTAGGGTCTACCTTAACACCCTCCTGAGATACAATATGACCCAGATATTCCACATCTTGTACTCAAAAGAAACATTTAGAGGTTTTTGCATATAATTGTTTCTCCTCCAATAGTTTGAGCACCTTGTCAACATGTTGAACATGATCCTTCCAATACCTATTGTAGATTAGTATATAATCAAAAAATACTAACACAAATTTTCTAAGGAAGGGTTTGAAAATGGAATTCATCAACCCTTGAAATGTAGAAGGTGAATTTGTAAGGCCAAAAGGCATGACCAAAAATTCATAATGACCCTCGTGAGTTTGAAATGTTCTTTTCAGAATGTCTTCAGTATTCATTCTAATTTGATGATATCCTTAACGGAGATTCAACTTGGTGAAATAAATTGCCCCATGTAATTCATCCAATATTTCATCAATCACAGGAATGGGAAATTTATCTTTTATAGTGAGCTTATTAAGCTCCCTATAATATGAACACATGCGCCATGATCCATCCTTCTTGTGCACCAATACTAATGGAGCAGAGAAAGAACTTTGACTAGGTTCAGTTATACCAACCTCTAGAATTTCTACAAATATACATTCAATTTCACTCTTTTGGACATAAGGATATCTGTAAGGCCTGATGTTTGGCAGAACACTTCCCGGAATCAAATGAATAGCATTATCATGAGCATGAATAGGTAGGAGTAATTTGGGAGTGTCAAAAAACTTGGAATAATTTTCCAAGACTTTTTGGAGATATTGAGAAATAGATGATTTTAATGATGGAACTTTTAGTGAGCATAATTGTGCAATGAAGCCTCATTGTTATTTCTTCAGAAGCTTTGTCATGACATTAGGGCTTATTATCTTTCCCAGCTTCACTATGATACCCTGTAATTCAACTTCCTTTCCTTCTGAAAAAATTTCAAGAAAATTTCTTGAAAATTAAAAGCTATCGTCCCCAAATATTGGAACATTGTACTCCTAGTACAACATCAACACCACCCATTGGAATGGAAAGCATTGGACTATTCAATACATATTTCCCATGGTTAGCTTGATATTATGGCACTTTCCAAAGAAATTTATAGTTCCTCCATTGTCCACCATCACTTGACACTCTGACGCTGGGTATAGGAAGCAATCCAATACCTTGGCTACCTTACAATGAATAAAATTATGGGTACTACTCGAATCAATAAGCACTATTAATTTTTTCTTCTTGATATGTCTTTATATCTTGAGAGTTTTAGGAGTGGTAATTCCTTCCAATACATTATAAGATATGGTCAGATTAATTTCTTCTTCCTCTAAGGTTGGTTCCTGGTCTATATCCTCTTCTTTTTAATTTTATTGTTTCTTTTCTTCCTCCTCTTCAGAACCTATGTAAAATAATTTCTCCTCAACACACTTATGACCTTTAGTGTATTTGTTATCACAGCTATAACAAAACCCTTTTTCTCTTTTTTCTTCCAATTTTTGTGGTGTCAACCTTGTAGGTTGTGGAAGTCTAGGAGTAGTAGCACTTCCATATTTATAGTTGTAAGTGGTAGGCTTCCTTGTCACCATAATTTTTCTTTCAATTTTTCTAGCCTGCCTGAATGCCTTCTCCAATGTATCCGTTTCCCAAAGGTGAACCTCATGTTGGAGGTTATCCTTTAGAGTCTTTATGAATACATCAATCCTATGATCCTTTGGAATATTATTTACCCTTATATTCAATTTTTGGAAGTCCTCAATGTGCTCCATCATTGAACCCTTTTGTTTGAGATTTATCAATTGGCTAAAGAAGGTGTTTCTCTTTGTATCCTCATAATGTGCTATCATTTGCTCCAAAACATTGACCAAGTGACTAGTGGTTTATGAGAAAACATCCATCGATACCATACAAACTAATTTTGTTCTAAATATAAAGTTCCAATGCATACCTTTTGTGTGTTTTGTGTATTATGGAGCTCAAACTATTACTCGATTTGTAGTATCCAAGTTATTGGATCCTTGAAATAAAACTTCCTCATTTCTATCTTTCAAATATGGTGGGTATTAAATTTAACATTAGATTCTATGAAATCATTATTAACATTTCCTCTTTTCTCATCATGAGTTTTCTCTAGCACTTTTTCTCCATTAGGAAGTTTTTATTGAAGCAACTTTGCCAAACCTTCCTTCAAACCTTCCATGTATTTCTTCAAATAGTCCATGTTACCTTCTATAACAATGTTCAAACCATCCATCTTATCTTCCATGCCCTTCTTCAAACCATTGATCTTAGCTCCCATGCCTTTCTTCAAACCGTCCATGTTTCCTTCCATACCATCCATATTAGGTTCCACGCCATCCATCTTAGCTTCCACGCCATCCATCTTAGATTCCATTCCATTCTTCAAACCATCCATATTAGAATCCATGCCTTTCTTCAAACCATCCATCTTAGCTTCCATTCCTTTCTTCAAACCATCCATTTCAATTTTTGTTACTTTTTACGAGAGTGCAATTTGTTGCACTTGTTCTTGTAATTTTGATATATCATGTTGCACTTATTCCTCTTCATGAGATATAGTAGAGCCTTATGAGGGCTTAATGGGTGTTGAATTCCTTTTAGGGGCCATTTTAGAGCCCAATGCTGATATTTGTGCTTCAATATGCCCTTGGAATCCATTCAAAATAATTTTTCAAACAAGACTTATGCAATTTCTAAAATAAATACACACCTTTTTCTTGCTTTTGAGGAGCTCGATATTGAATTTGATGTATCTCTGTGATTTTGGATCCCCAAGATTTTATCTTCGGTGTTCTATTAGCCCTCTGAATACTCTTTCCAATGCTAGTCAGACCTAATTTGGATTCTTTAAGGAAAATTTATGTCAAATCTCCCACAATGACCTAATTATGGACTGTTTCATTAAAGCAAACTTGTACAGCCTTCCACGTGTCACTGTTTCCTCCTTCGGCTTTGAAATTTATACAAAGGAAACTAAAATCCATGTAATTTCAGCCAATTTTTATAGAATTCCAATTTGATGCTAAGAGAGAGAGTTATAATGATTTTCCCAACGTCACCTATTTGAGATGAAATTCGAGAGCGTGCAAAAACCCTAACTTCCATAGATCATATCTCTGAAAATATTGCGAACCAAGATCTGAAATGTTTACATAAAATTCCGTAGTATTTCTTAGCAAATGTTTTTTTTTAGCGGCTGAACCTTCATAGAAAAAATTCTATAGTGAAAATTCCACGATGATCAGTTTGAAGCAGCGAAACCCTTGAATCCAAAGATCTGATACTAAATGTTATGAAACCAACTCCCAAAATAGAAGAAAAGAGAGATCAATGCCTTATAAATTAGCCACTTCGAGGGGAAAAACTCCTTTACATTACATAAATGAACAATTCTTGGATGATACAAATGACAAAACCTCTTGTCTATATATACAAGTCCATGGGATCAAAATATAATCCTAGCCGTCCTAACAATAATAATGTAAGGGCACAATAATAACAATCGTGGGCTATTTATGGGGCACAATAATAACAATATGGGGATTAGATGGGTACAAAAATAACAATAAGGGGGCTATATAAACAACAATAAGGGACTACACTGGTAATATAGTGCCCTAACAGGTGTCCAATGAGAAGAAAAATTATTGAGTTTTAGCAATTTGATAGCCCAACATGCCCATATCAGTACGGTGTATGGATAAAATCCAAAAGTATTAATTTCATGTTACTTATTTTCTTTTGAAACTTTTCCATGATTTTTGCCTTCTTTTTCAAAATCCAAAAGCATTACTCTCTTGCACAACTTCTCTGTGACTTGTACCAGTGAATGCTATGATTTATGCCTTCTTTTTCATATTTGTTTTAGAATTTTTAAACTACTATGCATCTTCAATGACTATAATACCTCCAATATTTATGTGTGTGCTTGCAAAGAAAGGAAATTAGAGGAAATCGTTGAAGTCATTAGATAGAGAGAGAAATGGAGAAAGGTGTTGTATCAATGATGATATTTCTGGGGCTTCTTCTCTTGGAAACTAATGTTAAAGCAACAACTATTAGTTTATCCCAGAAAGGCATATCATTCCTCACAAGTTCACAGGGACAATGGTTTATACCATGATCACCTGTATGAATTCTTAATTGGTGGAAGTGCTTCTCTTCAATCCTATGATCTTGTTTTGAAGGAAGATGAAGGAAATGTCAAGAAACTTGAATTCACATCATCATAATCCATGGACGTTGACGACACAAGGGATGGAGCAGCCCTTTTCTCATTTAGAAAGGCCCTTGGTCATTCTCACACTAAGAAATAGAAGTCGATTAATTAAGGAGCTTAAAATTTCACTCATCATGCAGAGTTACAAACACCCATGGCACCCATGGAGGGAAGAAACCCATGAAGGGGGTAAGGCTTATACCTATTGATTTTTCTGTTCCCTTTGAGACTCCTAACAGTTGATAAAGAATCCAAATCCATGGTTGACACTCAAAATATGAGATTCTCTTTCATGTAGTAGATGAAGGTATCCTAGTGACCATTTTTAATAGGGAAACTACCTTATAGGTGGTGGTTGTGGAAAGCAACTAAACCATAGACAAATTGTTATATGTCATTGGAATTTCATCACCTGATTAATTCTAGGGATAATTTTTATTATTTACCTTCACTCAACCTTACAAAGAATTATTTCATGGCACCTCGATGTTGATGATGAAAAGCTCCAATATTTCTCAGGAAACACTTTAAAATCTCATAGAGCTAGATGAGATAGTGAGGAATGTAACCTTCGGTTTATAGCCTTAATCATTTATAACCATATTGAGACCTTGATATTTATATATAGATTTCCTTTCTATTTGTAATTTTGTATAGCTTTCAAATATATATTTGAGACCATAGATTCCATGGGGAATATCTCGGAAAGTGTCGGGAATAATAATATCAAATTTTTACTTTTTTATTTTTCTATTTCTCCTCAATCACATCAAAATTTCACAGTCTAAAAATTCCACAAAGAAATTATAATGAAACTTATAATATGACTTGTTTGGGACTAATTTCAAAATTAATCCAAAATCCTATATTTTATAGGATATATCTCTGAAACTCCAGCGAACTACATCTTGAATTTTTTTTCATTTACATACTATAATATTTGATCTCAATCTCCTCAAAATTTAACTATTTGAAATTTCCTTGAAAGAAATTTATAGAAAAAAGTCCATGCTAACTTTTTTTAAGAAGGAAAACCCTAGGATCATAATTATGATACCAATTTTTATGATCTAAAGACTTAAATAACTAGAATTCATATTGTGCATACCAATATGAGTGTGGAAAACAACTCTAATATAGATAAGGGAGATGTGTTACACATTAAATCCTTAAATAATAGGAGAATCCTGTAGAAATTTGAATAAATGATATATTATTCACCGAGATTCTCCTGATCACACACTATTTTAACTTCATGCACAATACAAAATCTCTTCTACCATTGATCATTAATTGCGGAAATATAAACAATCGCATGCGCACATTAAAACCATAAACAATCACACATATGAACACATTATTTCATGGGAAAGCTTAAAGCTGAAAACCCCCAACTATATGTATATTATATGTCGTAGAGATCATGTAAAAATCATTGTACAAAGCTCCTCACAAGCTCTCAGTACAACCTCGAATTGCTACACACTAATCAAGCTAGATCTAGCAAAACACATGCTCCAATCTCTGCCACCTCATAGCCATCCTCTATTGCGTAATCAATGTTGTAGGATGGCTCATTAAATAAATTGAACCACCTGGCTTGTACTGCGCAATCCTCATGGGCTTCTCCAATCACTAGTTGTTGCAAATATGCAACAGTATAGTCACAACTAATAGTTAACCTACTCTTTCACCTATCTCTGCACTGGTCTCCATTGAAATTGTCCATGCACTGAAGTTAACTGATGTATTCTTTAGTTGATTAATGAGTTTATAATTAGTGAGTTAATTAATAATTAATTCACACCACTCTCACTAATTGTATCAATCAGTTAAACTAGATACAAATAGCTCAACTATGTTTAGATTAGTTAAACTGAATACAACTCCACTAACTTCCTCAATCAACTCCACCAAACTCTGTCACATGAGTTCTAACTGAAGTATCCATGCAATAACTCCACATAACCCTCAGGAATAGTCTAATTCCTTCTATCAGCTCCTGTGCCACATCTGTGCACTTAACTGAAGTGCTCCAAGAGAATAAGATAATGTTTATAGTCCAAATATTATTAAGAGCTAATAATATTCGACATATCTATTTTTAGACTCGCAATCTAAAAATAGATTCCACCCAATATTTTTAAAAATAGAAGTCCATCTATTTTTCCAACTTGACCAACCATCCACAAATAGCATCCTGCAACTCATAGAACATGATCCATATGTCTAAAAATAGACATAGTCTAAAAATAGACTTTGCGCCAAAAATAGCCTGCAGGCCCACTTAGTGAAGGCGAATTATTTCCACTAAGCTCATCATCTTGTTGTAATCTCAACACTCCTTCTCAACAAGATAAGGATTATCTGCCACCCCTATCCTGCCTCTGTGGTATTCGAATTTTCTCCTGGTGAGCGCCTTTGTCAAGATATCAGCATCCTGATCCTCCGTGGGAATGTATGAAAGTAACATGATCTTCCGCTGCACACAATATCTGATATGATGATACCGGATGTTAATGTGTTTAGATCTATCTTGAAATACTGGATTAACCGAGAGTTTGATGCAACTCTGATTATCACAATAAATAACAGTAGGCTCTCAGTGTGAACCGAACAACTCGACCAGGATCTTCCTCATCCATATAGCCTCGCATGCAACCAAAATCGCTGCCATATACGCGGCCTCTACTGAACTGAGTGCCACGGATCTCTGCTTCCTTCTGTACCAAGAAACTACTGTCGACTTGATACTGAAAATCCCTCCAGATGTGCTCTTTCTGTCCGTTGGGCTCCCTGCCCAATCTGCATTTGTGAAGCCACACAACTTCACCTCAATTATATTTATCACAATACCATAATCCATATCCGTGTGCCTGCGATATCTCAATATATTTACCACCTTCCGGAGAAGCAGGGAATAGAGCATAGCTTGTGAAGAAATTTGGTGTTGGTTATGACCCTTGTATATCTTAGATTATTATTGAAGTTATACATAAGTGACCCACCACCAACTCTCGATAAACGGTGGCATCCACTACTTCGCCCAGAGTAGCATCCTCCTCACTCCAATCTCCGGAAGAGGAGTATCAACAGGCTTGCAGCCATGCATGTTGAACTTCTCCGGTATCTCCCGGGCATACTTACCCTGAGAAACAAACAGTCCATCACTGCGCTGCCAAATTTCCAATCCCAGGAAATAATGAAGGAGGCCCAAGTCCTTCATCTCAAACTCTTTTGCAAGATCATCCTTGCATGAGAGTATCAACAACTCATCACCTATCAAAATCAAATCATCTACATAAAGTACAATGATCAACAACTTACCCTCCACCACAATCTGGTATAGGTTAGGATCTGCCTCACTCTTGGAGAATCCAAGTCCGGTGAAATAACTGTCTATCCATGTGTACCAAGCACGAGGTGCTTGTTTCAACCCATACAATGCTCTCTTGAGCCTGCACACATGTGACCCGCTGCTGAAGATCTCGAAACCTTTCGGCTGCTCTATGTACACCTCCTCCTAAATCACCCCATTGAGGAACGTAGTCTTCACATCCATCTGATGAATGTGCCACCCCAACTGCGTTGAGAGAGAAAGAATCATCCGTATGGAAGAATACCTTGCGACAGGTGCAAAGGTCTCCTCATAATCGATCCCCTCAATCTGTGAAAAGCCTCGGGCAACAAATCTTGCCTTGTACTTCTCCACACTCCCGTCAGCTGCCTGTTTCACTTTGTAGATCCATCTTGAACCCACCACTAATTTCCCTTCCGGCCTTGGGACAATCTCCCATGCACTGTTTCTGACAATCGAATCATACTCTTCCACCATGGCATCTACACATGCGGGATCCTCCATAACTTCCTCGAAAGAGGATGGCTCCATCATGATACACTTTCTCATAAGAGCCATGTATCTAGTATACTGGTCAGGTGACTGTCTCTGTTTGTGCTGTGATGTAGGTGCTCCTACAACCTTCTCTGCATCTTGAGCCAGTCGCTCAGCTTCTGTAGTGCGCTTCCGCCCTCTGATGGTTGGCGCTGCCTGAGTGGTCTCTTCCACTCCATGAACCTCATCTTGTGGCTGATCCACATCCTGAGACTCATCCTTAGGAACTAATAGCTCCTCATGTGCATGCAAGTGTGGCTCCCTCTCAAGCGAACACTTCATGGCTTTCTCCTCATGAAATTTGATATCCCATCGCACGACAATCTTCTGACTGTCTGGAAAATACACACGATATTTGTGGGGTGTATCAGTGTACCCAAAAAATATCCCAACCTCTGCAGTTCACTCCAGCTTCTTCCTGGCATCCTTCATCACATGAATGTAAACAGGTGAACCAAAAATCCTCAAATGAGAAATATCAGGCCTCTTACTAGAAAACGCCTCCTCGGGTGTACTCATGCCAAGTATCTTGTGAGGACAACGATTTTGCACATAAACCTTAGTATTGCATGCCTCAGCCCATAAGTGTATGGGAAGGCCTTGATCATGCAACATCGCCCGTGCAGCACCCACGATCGTTCTGTTCTTCCGCTCCGCGACCCCATTTTGCTGTGGGTTATGAGGCGCTATGAGCTCTCTTCAAATTCCTTCTGCGCTACAAAAGTCCTTGAATTCACCAGAGATGAATTCACCACCATTGTCGCTCCTAAGAGCCTTCACTTGCTTCCCCGATTCTTTCTCCACAAGTGCCTTGAACTCACGGAGACTTTGAGTATGATCCAACACTTCCGAGAAAAATCATCAACAAATATCACATAGTACATGTGCTTTGCTGTCGAAGCTACTGAGAAAGGTCCACACACGTATGTGTGAATTCTCTCAAGGATCGTCGTGGCGCAACTATCCTTCTCGTGAAAGGTGGCTTTCACAAATTTTCCCAAGGTACATCCCTTGCACTGATCTGACTGCGCAAGAGTACCCTTAGGAAGCCCAGTAGAAATCTGCTGCAATATCTTCAAAGCTCCATGGTGAAGGTGGCCCAATCTCCGGTGCCACAACTCGCCATCATCCCGGCTCACCACTCCTTCTGCCTTGCCTGCCATTGCTGTGCAGCCATCTACCTGCAATTGATAAAGGTTCTTAACTCAAACCCCTATCCTTCGGGTCTCACCAGTTTCCTTACTACGCAGGAAAGCCTTTCCCTCGCTAAAGACAACATCATATCCCTTGTCTTCTAACATCGCCACAGAGATAAGATTCTTCTTCAATCCTGGAACATGCATCACTTCCTTCAATACGAAGGGTTTACCAGACTCCCTCTCAAAGGAAATGGTACCGATACCGGTTGCACTGTGTCTACCATCATCGCCCATCTCGATGTGCACTCCAAGATCTTTCTCATCCAGATCAATAAACAAATCTCGATATCCTGTCATGTGAAAAGATGCACCACTGTCAAGAAACCACACTGAACCCATCACAATTGAGACCAAGCATGCGGTCAATGAAAAATCTAGCTCAAAATGTGAGGCTAAGGCCTCTCCCGCTGCAGATCCAGCAACCTGCTTATTTTTCTTCTTCTGTGGACAATTAGTGGCATAATGTCCGTGTTGGTGACAGTGAAAGCACTTCACCTTGGACATGTCCTGCTTCTTGCCTTTCGCACCGGATTGAGAAGATTTCTTGCTCTTCCCCTTATTTTCTTTGGCAGCCAAAGCACAATTCTCTTCATCAGAGTTCTTTGATGAAGATTCATCCCTGGTACTTCACCTTATCTCCTCTTGCACAAGATCCGACCAAAGTCACTCCCATCCTGGAAATTTCTCCCGACCATTGACAGAGTCCTGATAGGAATGCCAACTCTTCAGAAGCCCAAGGAGAGCCAAGCTCACTAAGTCCTCATCATCAAAAGTCACCCCCACACTTCCCAGCTCATCCCTGCATTGGATGAACTTCGTGAGGTACTTGGGCATACTGTCGCCTTTCTCCATTTTTATGTTTCTGAGTTTATCCTTGAGCGCCAACTTCTTCTGGTTGCTCTTTCTTTGGAATAAGTCTGTCAACGCTTTCCACATCAAGAATGGAGAAGCCTTACCATGAAGGCTGGACACTATGTGATCCTTCACACCTTCCAACAGAATTCTTCGACACTTTGCTGTCTTCTTTTGCCATGCGTCAAGTACGGTAGCATCACTAGAAGTAGGTTTTGGAATTTCTGCATCTATGAACTCCTTCAACCCATTTTCATCCAGCACCGTCTCCATCCTGTACTTCCATGAAATATAATTCAAGCTGCCCTCAAGGGCATACTCCAACCGCAATCCGTTGAAAGACATCTCAACTTTGACACCAAGAAAACACTGCTACAAATTCAAATTCCACCAGCTCAAAACTCAACTGCTTCAATGTTTTGCAATTTCTCCAATGATCAATATAGCTCCGATACCATGTAGAAATTCGAATAACTGATATATTATTCACCGAGATTCTCATGATCACACACTATTTTAACTTCATGCACAATACATAATCTCTTCTACCATTGATCATTAATTTCAGAAATATAAACAATCCCATGCGCACATTAAAACCATAAACAATCACACATATGAACACAGTATTTCATGGGAAAGATTAAAGATGAAAACCCCCAGCTATCTGTATATTATATGTCATAGAGATCATGTAACAATCATTGTACAAAGCTCATCACAAGCTCTCAGCACAACCTCGAATTGCTACACACTAATCAAGCTAGATCTAGCAAAACACATGCTCCAATCTCTGCCACTTGATCGCCAGCCTCTATTGCATAATCAATGTTGTAGGATGGATCATTAAATAACTTGAACCACCTGGCTTGTACTGCGCAATCCTCATGGGCTTCTCCAATCACTGGTTGTTGCAAATATGCAACAGTATAGTCACAACTGATAGTTAACCTGCTCTTTCACCTATCTCTTCACTGGTCTCCACTGAAAATGTCCATGCACTGAAGTTAATTGATGTATTCTTTAGTTGATTAATGAGTTTAAAATTAGTGAATTAGTTAATAATTAATTCACACCACTCTCACTAATTGTATCAATCAGTTAAAATAGATACAAATAGCTCAACTATGTTTAGATTAGTTAAACTGAATACAACTCCACTAACTTCCTCAATCAACTCCACCAAACTCTGTCACATGAGTTCTAACTGAAGTATCCATGCAATAGCTCCACATAACCCCTAGGAATAGCGTAATTCCTTCTGTCAGCTCCTGTGCCACATCTGTGCACTTAACTGAAGTGCTCCAAGAGAATAAGATAATGTTTAGAGTCCAAATATTATTAAGAGCTAATAATATTCGACATATCTATTTTTAGACTGGCAATATAAAAACAGATTCCGCCCAATATGTCTAAAAATAGAAGTCCATCTATTTTTCCAACTTGACCAACCATCCACAAATAGCATCCTGCAACTCATAGAATATGATCGACATGTCTAAAAATAGACATAGTCTAAAAATAGACTTTGCGCCAAAAATAGCCTGCGGGCCCACTTAGTGAAGGCGACTTATTTCCACTAAGCTCATCATCTTGTTGCAATCTCAACACTCCCTCTCAACAAGATAAGGATTATCTGACACCCCTATCCTGCCTCTGTGGTATTCGAATTTGCTCCTGGTGAGCGCCTTCGTCAAGATATCAGCATCCTGATCCTCCGTGGGAATGTATGAAAGTAACATGATCTTTCGCTGGACACAATCTCTGATATGATGATACCAGATGTCAATGTGTTTAGATATATCTTGAAATACTGGATTAATCGAGAGTTTGATGCAACTCTGATTATCACAATAAATCATAGTAGGATCTAAGTGTGAACTGAACAACTCGACCAGGATCTTCCTCATCCATATAGCCTCGCATGTAGCCAAACTCGCTGCCATATACTCGGCCTCTACTGAAATGAGTGCCACAGATCTCTACTTCCTGCTATACCAAGAAACTGCTATTGACCCGATACTAAAATCCCTCCAGATGTGCTCTTTCTGTCCGTTGGGCTCCCTACCCAATCTGCATCTATGAAGCCACACAGCTTCACCTCATCCAACTTTCTGTACCATAATCCATATCCCAATGTGCCTCTGAGATATCTCAATACATGCTTTCCTGCCTTCCAGAAGAGCTTGGTAGGCTTAACCATAGCTTGTGAAAGCTGGTTAACAGCATAGCATATGTCGGGTCGTGTATTGACCAGATACATAAGCGACTGCACCAATTGTCGATAAACAGTGGCATCCACTACCTCCGCCGAAGTAGCATGCTCCTTCCTCCAACCTCTAGGAAGAGGAGTATCAATAGGCTTGCAGCCATGCATGTTGAACTTCTGCAGTATCTCTCGGGCATACTTACCCTGAGAAACAAATAGTCCATCACTGCGCTACCAAATTTCCAATCCCAGGAAATAATGAAGGAGGCCCAAGTCCTTCATCTCAAACTCTTTTGCAAGATCATCCTTGCATGAGAGTATCAACAGCTCATCACCTGTCAAAATCAAATCATCTACATAAAGTACAATGATCAGCAACTTACCCTCCACCACAATCTGGTATAGGTTCAGATCCACCTCACTCTTGGAGAATCCAAGTCCGGTGAAATAACTGTCTATCCGTGTGTACCAAGCACGAGGTGCTTGTTTCAACCCATACAACACTCTCTTGAGCCTGCACACATGTGACTCGCTGCTGAAGATCTCGAAACCTTCGGGCTGCTCTATGTACACCTCCTCCTCAATCACCCCGTTGAGGAACGCAGTCTTCACATCCATCTGATGAATGTGCCACCCCATCTGCGCTGAGAGAGCAAGAATCGTCCGTATGGAAGAATACCTTGCGACAGGTGCAAAGGTCTCCTTATAATCGATCCCCTCAATCTGTGAAAAGCCTCGGGCAACAAATCTTGCCTTGTACTTCTCCACACTCTCGTCAGCTGCCTGCTTCACTTTGTAGATCCATCTCGAACCCACCACTGATTTCCCTTCCGGCCTTGGGACAATCTCCCATGCATTGTTTCTAACAATCGAATCATACTCTTCCACCATGGCATCTACCCATGCGGGATCCTCCACAGCTTCCTCGAAAGAGGATGGCTCTGTCACGATACACTTGCTCACAAGAGCCATGTATCCAGTGTATCGATCAGGTGACTGTCTCTGTCTGCGCTATGATGTAGGTGCTCCTACAACCTTCTCTGCATCTTGAGCCAGTCACTCAGCTTCTGTAGTGTGCTTCCACCCTCTGATGGTTGGCGCTGCATGAGTGGTCTCTTCCACTCCATGAACCTCATCTTGTGGCTGATCCACATCCCGAGACTCATCCTTAGGAACTAATAGCTCCTCATCTGCATGCAAGTGTGGCTCCCTCTCAAGCGAACACTTCATGGCTTTCTCCTCATGAAATTTGATATCCCGTCGCACAACAATCTTGCGACTATCTGGAAAATACACACGATAGTTGTGGGGCGTATCAGTGTTCTCCAGCTATTGAAGAATGAATTGGTTATAGGTAAAAATAAAATGAAATAAGTAGATCCACATGTTATGATAGGCGATTTGAAGAGGGGGATGTGTTTTTTCTTAAGATACAATAATAGACGTAGGTTTCCCTCAAGCAACAAACGAAGGGAAATAAATCAAAACCCAAGTACCATGGTCCCTATAAGGTGCTACAAAATATTGGATGTATGGGTCACAAATTGGAGTTGTCTTCATCTTCATACATGTATCTAGTTTTTCATGTTTCTTATTTAAACAAGGTAATTTATGACAAGATCACAATTGAAAATATAGTACTAGATATTAATGAAGAAGGGAAAATCATACTAGAACTATAAATAATCCTTAAAACATGGATCCAACAACAAAAAAATGAGCAAATACTTGGTTCTTCATCAAGTGGAAGAAACTATCAATAGAAGAGGTGACACTAGAAGGTGCATACTCCATTTGAAAACATATGAAACTAATCAAATGTTGAGGGAAACACTTGTTTGAAGGATAGGGTCAAGTTAATACCTAGATATTGAGTTATTACATTTATAATTTTATAATAGTTTTGTCCTTATTGTCCAAATGGGCCTTTTATTGGTCAATTAAACACTTTAATCGTAATTGTATCATTTTTCACACACACACACACACACACACACACACACACACACACACATATGACCTAGATTTATAGATCATCTCATCTTTTTCATTTATTATATTGTACAAGGATAATTCTCCCCTGAAGAGGCTTCCCATTCATTTTTCTCTCTCATTCTCAAGTTGTGGAGTTACTTTATTTCTATTTTATGTTATTTGAGTGTTTGACAAGTATCTTTATTCACTATTATTCCCCATTCAATAATAATTTCCCACTAAATTTCATATATAATGAATGTTCCCACACTTTTATTCAATGGATCAAACTACTAACTAATTAATTCAAACTAGAAATAATTTATTTTTCCAATATTCACCTTTGTTTTCTAGTCAAATTTGACACTGACAAAATTTTGGATAGAATTAGTGAGTTTACAAAAATTTCTTCACAAGTATTTTACGCTCAATGAATATTACCCACTAAATTACATATAGAGGAAATTAGATTCCACGGTTTTCTTCAATATCAAGTCCCAAAAAATCGACCTACCAACGAAAATCAAACTAGAAATAATTAGTTTCCCCAATCTTCTTGACCACTTTTTCCTAGTTAATACTAGTATGAACCAAATTCTAAATGGTTCTAACACATTTGCACAAATTTTTCATAAATATGTCCCACTTAATATGAGATGCCCATTAAATTCCATATACAATGAATGAGTTTCCATGACACATACTATTGAAGAAAAGAGTGGTAGTATGTCTCATAAATTTAAAATACCAACAAAATTCAAAGGAAAGACAAATTGTTTCCATCACTGTGTTCACCTCTATTACTAGTCAATACGAATGCGAAACAATTTCCAAATAAAATTCACAAATTTTCACAATTGTCTCGTGAATATTTCTCACTTGATATGAATCTGCACTAAATTTCATATAATGGGAATTAGTTTCCATAACAATCATCATATGTCCCAATGAAGTGGTCAATTTCCTAGAAAATATTGGTACAAACCATTTTTTTTATAGACATAATCAATGATTTTCCATGACTTTCTTTACTATATGTCACACTGGACATGACTTCCCACTATATTTCATTTAGGATGAATTATTTTACATATTTTTTCAATTGTATATATATTACACAATTTACCTACCAACTGACTTTGAACTATAAGCAAATCATTTCCCTAATTTTTTTCAACTATATTATCTCGTCAATATTTCCACTAATCAAATTCAAAATAAAATTAATGAGTAGAATAAAGTCACATTAAATATGGCTAACCCACTAAATTTTTATATAGTTTGAATAAGTTCCCAAAACATTGATCAAATGTCCCAATGAAGTGGTCAATTTCCTAGACAATATTTCTAGCAACCATTTTTTTGCAAATAGAATCAATGATTTTTCATGAATTTCTTCACTATATGTCAGATTGGACATAACTTAACACTATATTTCATTTAGAATGAATGATTTAAAAAAAAAAGCAATAGTATATATATGATACAATTGACCTAGCAAATAAATTTGAACTAGAAACAAATTGTTTCCCCAAATTTCATTAACTCTATTTTTTTCTCAATAACTGTGGTAATCAATTTCAAAATAAAATTGAGTGGAATAAAGTCTCATTCAATATAGCTAACCCACTAAATTTCATATAGAATTAATGATTTGCCACACTTTTTGTCAATAGTACATACAAAAATATTTGGCTACCAACAAAATTTAACATAAGGACAATTATTTTCCCTACTATGTTCACCTCTATGTACTAGTCAATACCACTGCCAACAAATTTCTAGGTAAAATTCACAAATTTGCAGAATTTTATTCATGAATCTATGTCACTTGATATGAATTCCTACTAAATTTCATATAATTGGAATTAGTTTCCACAACGTTCATCAAATGTCCCATTGAAGTGGTCAATTTCCTAGAAAATATTGGTACAACCATTTCTCTTTTCCAGGCAAAACCAATTATTTTGCATGAATTTCTTTAGCAAATGTCACATTGGACATGAATTGCCTCTAGATTTCATTTTGAATGAAAGGTTTTCCAAATTTTTTCAATAGTATATATATTATACAATTGACCTACAAAATAACATTGAACTATAAACAAATAATCTCCCGAAATTTCTTCAACTCTAATATCTCATCAATATTTTCACTAATTAAATTCAAAATAAAATCATTGAGCAGAAGAAAGTCCATTCAATATGGCTAACCCACTAAATTTCATATAGTGGGAATAAATTCCCACAACATTCATCAAATTTCCCAATGAAGTGGTCAATTTCCTAGACAATATTGATATCAAACATTATTTTGTAAATAGATCAACAATTTTGCATGAAAATCTTCACTATATGCCACATTGGACATGACTTTCCAATATATATATATATATAGAGAGAGAGAGAGAGAGAGAGAGAGAGAGAGAGAGAGAGAGAGAGAGAGAATATGATTGACCTAACAATTAAATTTTAACTAGAAACAAATCATATCCCCAAATTGCTTCAACTCTATTTTCTCATAAATATCTGAACTAATCAAATTCAAAGTAAAATTAATTAGTGGAAAAAAGTCCTATTCAATATGGATAATCCACTAAATTAAATATAGAATGAATAATTATGCACACTTTTCCTTAATATTATGTACCCAAAAATTTAGTTACCAATAAAATTCAAAGTAAAGGCAATTAGTTTCCCTAACTTGTTCACCTCTAAGTACTAGTCAATACCACTACCAACGAATTTCTAGATAAAATTCATAAGTTTGCATAATGTTATTCATGAATATGTGTCACTTGATATATATCTCCACAAAATTTCATATAGTGAGAATTATTTCCCACAACATTCTTCAATTATCACAAAGCAATAGTAAATTTCCTAGACAATATTGGTACCAACCATTATTTTGTAGATACAATTAGTGACTTTGCATGAATTTCTTTACCACATGTCACATAAGACATGAATTTCCAATAGATTTCATTTAGAATGAATTATTTTACACAATTTTTCAATAGTATATACTACAATTGACCTACCAACTAACTTTGAACTAGAAACATAAGATTTCCCCAAATTTCTTCAACTCTATTGTCTCATCAATATTTTCACTAATCAAATTCAAAATAAAATTAATGAGTGGAAGAAAGTCCAATTCAATATAGCTAAACCACTAATTTTAATATAGTGGGAATAAGTTCCCACAACATTTTTCAAATGTCCCAAAGTGGTGGCCAACTTCCTAGACAACATTGGTACGAAGAATTTTTTGTAATAGAATCAATGATTTTGCATGTCTCTCTTCAGGATATGTCACATTGGACATGACTTCCCACTAGATTTTATTTAAAATGAATGATTTTCATCACCCTTTCCAACAGTATATGAATATCATACAATTGACCTACCAACTAACTTTGAACTAGAAACAAATCATTTCCCCAAATTTCTTCAACGGTATTTCCTTGCCAATATTTTCACTAATCAAATTCAAAATAGAATTAACCAATTTACACAAATTTCTTCATCAATATAACAATGTATTCAATACAAATTTCCCACTAAATTTGATACAGAATAAATATGTTGAGTTCACAGGTTTTTTGAAAACCTTAACCTAGTAACCAAATCCAAGTTAAAATATTTAGTTTCCCCAACTTCTTCACCTCTATTTCCTAGTGAATCATGATTACAAGCAAATTCCAAATGTATTAATGAATTTGCATGTTTCTCTTCACCAATATTTCCCACTCAATAATTCTTTCCCACTAAATTCAAGATGAACGGGTTTCCACACCTTTCTTCCTTACCATGCATGTGACAATCCCCATACCAACTAAATTAAATGAACAAAAATTTGTTTCCAATTTTTCACCTATATTTTGTTATCAATATTTATAACAATTTATTTTAATAAAAAAATAATGAATTTGTATAAATTTGTTCACAATTATCGTATTCTATACAGTTTTCTAACTAAAATCCATATAAAAGGAAATGTTTCCACATATTTCTTCAAATATGTCTTTAACAATCAATCATCGATCATATTTTAGCCCAAAAAAATTAATTTTCACAACTTATTTAGTTCTCTTTTCTTGAAAAGAGATTAATAAATTTAAAGTAACTTTCTTCACCCAATCCAATATAGATTACCTAGTAAAGTGAAGCTTCCACGCAACTAAGTGAAGTATTTAATACAACTTCCCCTTACAGAATTCCAATAAAATTTCAACAAATTCAATAACTCTTATCAAGCCATTTGATATCAATCGAACACAAAATCCCAATAAAATTTCCACACTTTATCCAACAATTTGTCCATTCATCATATCAACAAAATTCATATTAAAAAACAACGGGTTTCTCACAACAAATTGTCCAATAAAATATATGTCCAATTATCATCGAGAAGAAGGCGTTCCTCCCTCCTTCCAAAGCCCTACTTGGTGGGATGTGGGGACCGAGCTTCTTAATTGTAGAACACAGAGCAGGGGGTGGAGGTGTTTGTGGCCCGCCGAGGTGGAAAGTCAGTGCAAATCTCCTGGAGGATGGTGGCTGGTATGCGGGGTGGTCGAGGGCGTGGTGGCTCAACGAAGGTCTGTAGGGGTCAATCGTTACGAACACTGGGAATGGGCGGGGCTTGGTGACGTAGCGGCTCGGGACGACAAGGGGGTGCAGAATCTTAGGTTCCTGGTTCAAGGGTCATTCAACATTGTTTCCTATAAAATTGTAGAGACTTGATTCAATCCGTGCTGGAGGGATTGGAAACTACTGAAAGGATCTGATAGGAGGAACATGTGGACCTGGTAGCTACCTTGGATAAATTACACTACTTTCAGTGCCATTTCTGGGAGCATATTTGGTGGCCTGGTAGGACAGAACCATCTATCAGAGAAGGTGGAGAAGATGGATTCCTGGATGGCTCACTTTGAGGAGCACGTCCAATGCTCTTTTTGACCTATACCTCCTCCTAGGACAGCTCTAGACAACCCAACCTCCATTACGTTGGATGACTAGCATGACTACATGTGTTTTCTATGTTTTACTTGTCTTCTGGTGCCTTTGGCCTTCTCGGGTTTGGACGATTTCCTTAGTTTCCTTTTTGTACTTTTTTCATATGTTGTATGTGGTGGTCAACAAACCTGGTCAGGGTGAGACCACCTATTTTTTGCTGCTACTCTCAATGTACATATTTTTTTAAGAATGAATAGAATTTCGACTTACAATATCAATATATATATAGTTAAAAACATTAAAAAGTAATTAAAATAAACATTAAAATTAAAAAACATTAATATAATAAAATAAAATAAAATAAAACATTTAAAAAATTTTAAAATTGAAAAAAAAATAAAAATCCTGGCTTCACGGTCCTAGTGTAGGCCAAGGCTGATTATGGGAATCAGACTTGGCCCACCTAGGGCCTGTGAGGTCGCAGGCCTGAGCAGGGCATAGTTATACGCAACCCCCGCTCGCCCATGCCCTTGACCCACGGACCCTATGTAGGCCAAATATGATTCCCGAAATTGGGCTTGGCCTGCCCAGGGCTTGTGGGCCGCAGGAAGCCCTTGCCCGCCCAAGGCCCGCGACCCACAGGCCTAGGCGGGCAGGGGTTGCATGATGGGCTAGGGTTGCACGAAGCCCTTGCCCACCCAAGGCTCGCGTCCTATGGGCCTGGGTAGATGGGGGCTTAGTTCAACACTCACTTAACCAGGTTTGTGGCCCACGAGCCCTAGAAAATCCAAGCTAGATTCTCCTAGGGCCTATGGGTTGCACACCGCACCCCATCAGGCTTGGCCCACACAGGGCCCATGGGTCGTAAGCCTAGGCTGGCGGGTGTTGCATGAAGCCCCTGCCCGCTTAGGCATGCAGGCCACGAGCCCTCGGTGGGCCAAATCCAGATTCTCGGAATCAGGCTTGGCCCGCCCAGAGCGAGTGGGACAATGATTTTTAAATTTTATTTAATTTTTTTTAAATGTTTTGTTTTTAAGTATTTATTATGTTTTTTTTGTATTTTTATTTTAGTGTATATTTTTTTAATTCTTTTTATTGTTTTTTTTTTCTTTCTAATTTTATTTAATTTTTTTTAATGTTGATTTTTAATTGTTTTGTGTGTTTTTTTTTCAAAAAGAAATGTTTTTATGTTTTTTTTTCAACATTTTTTTTTTCCTTAACAAGGGTAAAAAATAAGCCCTCTAAAAAAAGGGGTTGAAGTTGCATCAACACCTTTCAAAGATCAACATGAATATCACTAACATTTAAAAAAAATGTTCATACTTGATACATAAGACAATTTAAAGTGTCAAAAATATGCTCCAAAAAGAAGGTGTATTCTGAATCAACACTTTCAAAATCGGATGACTTTTTTCTACCTCAAAAAAACGGGTACGCAATACAGTTCTCATTTTATAGTTTATTTTGTTAATTGCACTAATCAAATCAAAATAAGACTAATGAGTGGAAGAAAGTTGCATTCAATATGGCTAACCTTATAAATTTCATATAGAATGAATGATTTTCGACACTATTTTTCAATAGTACATACCAAAAAAGTTAAGATACCAACAAAACTCAAAGTAAAGAAAATTGGTTTCCCTAACTTGTTCACCTCTATTTACTCGTTAATACCATAGCCAACCAATTTCTCGATAAAATGTTGATTTTTGTAGCATCTAATGTGCTCTAGCCTCGTGATTTTGCAGAGAGGTTAAGTCGCATGCATTCTCCAAGACCCATAAATTGTTTGGGGAAATTCCACCCAAAAGTGACTTAATTAAAATAATTAATCATTTTTTAATGTTTCCTAAGTCTAAGCTTATGAAATATGATTAATTAAATGGTATTAATTAAGTCGGGTGCAAATCTTCTAGATAAAGGTGTGGATCGAGTCCAAGTTAATCTGGGTAGTCGACTAAGATCTAATCCTGGTCATTGCTATGTCAATGAGAGATTATAAGAAGGAGCGCGATGAGAACTTGGAGAACACACTTGAGATTTGCAGAGATCAAATTTACTAGGAGGTCGGATTCTCTGAGTAGCAACGTTTAGTTGCCAAAAAGAGATCTAGTGATTTCATTGTAGTGAGGGGCAGAGATAATAAGACCCAAGGAAGGTTTCTAGATCCAAGGAGTGCAAGGTAGAGAAGAAATCAAGAACCATAGAGAGGTTGCACAGTGCCACGCAAAGGAAAATCAAAGCTTCAAAGGGCGTCCACTATTTTTTTAGGAGGCAGTCAAGATCGAGTGGTAGAAGTCGAGTTGTGAGTTTGGAGGGCCAGGGAGTCTAGTTTCTAGTGAGGAGAGGATCATAAGGAGAAGGTGACAATGTTGCTAGAGCTATGAATTACTGATTATTTATGTTGATGCATTTACTACATTATGTAGGTTGATGCATTTACTGCATAGAGACAACGTAGGACAACTCATATTGAACCCAGATCAGTGTCAGATCGCTTGTGACAGTGCGAGGTTTTCCCACTAACTCTTTTGTCAGTATTTCTCTATATTGGATATCCAGTTTGGGAATCCCATGATTTTTACTCATATTACTGCTACATAATAATAAAACCCTCAGTTGCTGCACCAATTTTCCCATGTTGGGTTTCTTCTAGGACGATTGTCCAAAAATAACAGTGTATTTTTGTGTGTGTGTTTCTATCTTTCCTAAATTATATTTCCCTAGTATTTTATTTTGATATTTACCATAATACACGATAAATAATGTGTTCAGTTAAATTACAAATAAAATAAATCTAATCAGTTATTGCAGTAGGATTCCAAGTAACCAAATTTTCGCATGTTATCAAAGCATAGAAAAAGTAAGAAGAGCTCAGTTGCAGGAGGAAAGAGGGAGCTTCAAAGCACTATGTAGGAAGCTTCTTGAAACCCCAACAAGGTTGTGCCATTCATTGGCAAGTAAGGTATTTTTTGAGGAAATTTCCAGATCGAGGATTGTCAGAGGTAGAGGGAGCAACAACAACATTTTTTCTGCAGAGTAGATCTTCAACTCGGACACAGTCATTTTGCAACAATATCTGGCAGAATAAAGTCATAAGGAAAGAAGAGCACACACTGAGGGAATTTCGTCCTCGGAGAATTTCTAGCTAAGAAATTCTCATTTTCCACATAGAGCAATAGTATTCGAGAGCAGATTTACCCACTCAATAGGGAGTGCATAAGGCCAATCAATAGCTGCGCAGAGTAAAAGAGGTATAATTCAATTTTTTTTTTGGAGAGATGGCATCAACAAGACTGAGAGATCAAGATATATTGGAGAGATCATGTATCTATGTGATCTAGAAGGCAAGGATTTCCTTCCTTCTGGATGAATATGATCTCAAAATGTACATCGATAATATGGTGGTTGTCCCTAGGGATCTAGATCATAATAATACATACAAGAAATAGATGGAAAAAGTGAAGATAATGATCCTTGATGGAGTTCTGGATCACGTGGTATCTCACATAGTAGCCTTGAGAATGACCAAAGAGATGTGGGACTCCCTTGCCACGTTGTACAAGGGATCTTCCGAGCAGTGGAAGATGTACCTGGAGGAAAAGCTGAGATGTACACTGTTTGGGTTTCAAAATGTCACTCATTACCATACATTTTTCACCTATGCTTCCATTATATCACCCATTATTCACCACTGTGTCACTTCATTTTCCCTATTATTCACCATTAATGGGTCTCATTTATATTTTCCAAATATTATTTATTTTTAAGCATTTTTAAGAGAAATTCTTGATTAAATATTAGAAAATAATATATTTTACTTTATATGTGGAAAGTGGGTTGTTTTTGTGACATGTGTAGGTGCCAAGGAAGCTTCCAAGACACCTTTATGTGGCCTTGAATGATCAAATTCGAATTTGAAGAGATAAACCTCATGGAGAAGATCAAGGATAAAAGGGGGTTATGTGTCTAGATGGTTGAGAGATGTATGGAACTAAAGAGAGATTAGTGGATGATCATTATGAGTTTGTTACTCATCCCATTGTATAAATAGGAGTACAATCTCCTCCATTTGTAATCTTGAAGTTTTGCAATCTTAGAATTTTGGAATATGTAATCTTATAAGCTTAGAGTTGTAACCTTAGAGTTGGTTTGTAATGGAGATTTTGAAATAAAGGATCATACTTCGATTTTGCTTCTACATCTGAGTCTCCATTGAAGTGGTGTGCTTGTGGAGTTATGGAGGGCTCCCATGGCCTCACTTGCATGCTTATTTGTTTATTTTAGGTATAACGTAATTTATGTTTTTGTTTTATTTTAGCTTTTAAATTTTGTTAAATGTTCTAATATTGGAAGGATCTTATTTGAAAGTGTTTTTGTAAGAGAACCATAAGATCTCAAACAATTATTAGATCTAGGTTTACTTCATTTCAGCTTTTAAGTTCTTATTAGATGTTCTAATGTTGGAAGAGATCTTGTAGAATATGTTCTTGTAAGAGAACCATAGATCTCAAACAATTATTAGATCTAGGTTTGTTTAGTTATTGGAAGAGATCTTGTCGAATATGTTCTTGTAAGAGAACCAAAGATATCAGACAAATTAGGAATCTTTCTAGATCTATATATTTTATATAAGCACTTCTAAGTTTACCTTCCCGGGTTGACATTAAATTAAACTCTAATTGACATCATCAATTGGAACCAAACATTTTGGCGTCGTTGCTGGGGAAGTGCAACTAGAAGGATTTAGTAATTATTTTATGCATTTGTTTTTAATGGGCTAATTTGTGGAACTTGGTGACAGCAGGTTCATAAAGGAGTTCAAAGTTTGGAGCATTTTTATTTTCGCACATAGTTAATTTAAATTAAGTTTTTATTTTAAACCCCCCATTTCTCACTAATCCATCTACGGATGATGAATTTGACAATGTTGAACAGGTACTTCTTGGAGAGCAAGGACAATAACCTTGAGCCAACTCTAAGACAGGATTCTCACATACTTGTAAAACATAATGTAAAATTTTTAAATCTTGATGTGAGCATGTTCGAATTTTTAGTCCGTAGATGGTTTCATTGGAAGCATTCTTTTACTTAGAAAATAAAACATCTTTCAAGTTAATGTAGAATAGATTAGAAAAATAAAAATGAGATCTCATTAGAAGTCATTAGAAGTCGTTATCATTAGAAATTTTTAGTTTTGTTTTCAAAAAAATAAATAATCATGAATAAATTCAGTGGCACATCTTTGCATCTCTATGTCTTGTTTCTGTATCACGAGTGAGCCAGGAGCTTGATTATTGGAAAGCCTTGTCTTCCGAGAGTCTAAACGCCCCCGTGACATTCCAGAAAGAGTGTAGATAATGCAAGGTTTTGTCACAAATCTTAATTGTGTTTTATCATCCACGTTAACCTGCATAAATAAAAAATCAAGAGATTAGTATGCTCTCTTCCTGCGCTTTGTGCGATCAGAAAGATCAGAAAATCAATTGATTTATTTCAAATAAAAATACTTTTGTTGGAAAATTGATTTGCGATATGACAATAAAGAATTTTGTAAATGGGCGAAAAATCATCTTAAAAAAAAACATGTTAGATAAAACTTACTCTTTTTAAGTTTTAGTTTAACAAAAAAAAAATAAAAAAATCACATAATAATAATATATATATATATTATTATTAAAAATGATATATATTATTATTATTAAAAAAAAAATCTTTTTAAACTAACCAATTTTTTTAAAGATAGGAATCAATTTTATTTTTTCTAAGATTTAAAAAAAAAAAAAACTCATTCATCCAACAAACATCACTTAAAAACAAACCATTCCGAGAATATATTCGAGCTTTCGAGCATATATCAACGTGAATGATAATTCTCCAGCGAAGTCTTCGTTCCCTTCTTGAATAACTCATGTCTCACGATCTTGCTCCCTCATCAACACGATATGCCATGATGTCTCACGTGAGCCATGATGTCAATGTAAAACCTATCCAACAATGCTTTTTGTGAAGCCCTTTCATAGAATGTCCGAGGACACGTTGAGTGAGTGCTTCAATCTAAAACATTGTAGATGGCATCCCAATGAATTTGGCAGTAAATTATAAAGCAGATTGAGGATTGCATGAATAGTGTGACTTGACAAATAGACAAACTATGAACAACAAAGTCAAGATAAATTGGAAACAGAAAAATAGGAGTCCCCTAGAAGCCGACGCTGAATTCCATTTGATTACCTGTCCAATTGTAGCATCACTGTTGGATTACGTAAGGGATTGGTAACATTGGCAAACTCATTTTGGTTAGTTTGGTCAAACATTTACGTTGCTAAGTAGTTGCACGCAGAATGCTCATCTCCATGTTAAAAACTCCAACCTCATTCTTTGAAACTGATCCCATTGGACGAATCATTAACAGACTTGCAAAAATCTTGGGAAATATAGATATGAATGTTGTTGTTTTGGGCAATATATTTCTGAGCCAAGAAATTAATTATTTTAATAGAAACTGTAACTGCAGTGTCTCTGTGTGCAAGAACACACAAAGCGCTGAAGGAAAAGGAGGTTGTGACCATGTATGACGAAGAGGACAACATTCGATTTGCTGAGTAATGCATCGCTGGTCATGCTGGATTTGGATGATAACTGACCCAACGATTAGTTATCCCTCATTTTAGTACTTCATCCACGACTTTTCTGAATTGAAATATCGGTTTCAAAAATTCGCAATGATCTCAGCAAAGAAATCATGTTGCAAATTGCAATTAGGTTGTTGTAAATTCTATTCATGAACATTTTGTTTAATGCCAGAGATTTTCTAGAAAATGTGATGGAACAAAATCGTCTAAAAATGAGAAAATCGATTTTTCTGTCCACAGAATGAGGGAGAGATAACGCTCAAGATAATTAACATCCGATTTTGCAGCAAGTTAAAATTCAACTCCATTTATATTTTAACAATTTGCGCTACCTTGAACTGCAATCATTGAACGAATTGCACAAATAACCTGCAATGCCCAAGGAATAAGAATGCTATGACAAATTCGTTTTAAATATTTGGACTTTGATTATTATGCAGCAAGATGGCTTCTTCTATTTCAGAAAGATGCACGCGTCTCTGCTCTGCCGTAGCAAGGCCTGGTGGAGGATTGATTCCTCGCGTTGCACCAAAAATTCATTCAGAATTTATCCTAGTGTCTTTGCAAATCCTAGCATCACCTTGTCTTCTCCTGGATCAAATGGGGCCGACATGTGCTGCAGATTCCTGTTGATTCTACATAAAGACCACTGCCTTAGATTTCCAAAGCTCAGACCATTATATTTCGGATTTGAATGCTATTTCAGATCTGTGGGATGATATTTTTAGAAAAACAAGAAGGGTCGAACTCTCAATCCTCCTTAAGCTCAAAATTCTGAGGGACTCATAATAATGATCACATACTTGTTTAAAATCCTATGGTGAATGATGCACATATATTATCAAGAACATGAGAACATTGAAGATCCTTGGTAAAGAAGCAGTGAAACATTTGAATAATGTTGTATTAATAGTCTTGAAGCCTTTGTTGATACAACCTTGAGAATACTTATTGCAGCAGATTTGACAGGAAATGTATTGCAGAAATGTTTGAAGTCTGTTTGATGATGATTTGAAACAGTTTTGAAGCAGTATTATGCCTTTTATTTCTCATACCAAGAAGTTTTACACTGCCTTAAAACTAGCAGCGCTACCGTCTGGAGTCTGGAAGCTTAATATCTGCACAGTTTGCACAAAAAAATAATGACACAGGAAAAATTAGTTTTCGTCTTCAAATTTTTTTATTTTTATTTTTATTTGACACATTTGTATTAACATCTTGCAAGTTTTAAATGATGCAGATTTTGGCAAATACAAGATCGATCGATGACAACATGTGAAATTCGATATCATAAATGAAAATCATGAAACAATTTCAACGATGGTTGGGGTTTGCATAATTGCAACAAAATTGAATTTACAAAAGTTACATAAGAGGGGAATTAATTATACTGATTTCATATTTTAAAATGGATTTGTAAAAAATCATAAAATTGGGCTAACTTATACATTTGATTTTATTTAAATCTGTTTCATTGGTGTTTAATTTTTGCATAAAAAAATAAGTAGAAATTGATCACTTTTGCTTGGATATATTTATGTTTTGTGAATACCAAGTTTTTGCAGGTTTGTGTTAATCAAATGATCATTCAAGGAGTCTAATTTGTCGACAGTTGGACTTCCAACAGATCAATTTTATGATGAATCATGTGAATAAGTCCATATTGATTACAACCAGTCTTTTATTCCCTTTGTAAAATTGTAAATCCCAATGAGTCCTCAATGCAAGCCAAAATCCCTTTTTCCCAGCAAGTTTCAATCATGCAGTCAAATCTGCTTCTTTTCATGCACTTCGTTTCATTCACCCCTAACCCACAAAATAAAACCAAAAATCTCACTTACAAGAAGCTCACTTATTGTCATTTTCCTTGTCATTTCCATTTCCTTTTTCCTACCATTTTCATCTTCCGCCAATAAAATCCTGCTTCTACATATCACTGAGTCAAAGTCCTAGAGTCTAATTATCTTTTTCAAAACACCTAGAGGCTTGCATGCCTTAATGGCAAGTACTCTTGCCAATGAACAATGGGAGTACATTAATATCCCTTGTTCGTTGGATCTTGTAGGTGACTCGACCACAACAAACTCATTTGTACTACAAAGATGTGTTAGGCATCTTGACTCCCATTGGAATCAATGGTGGGAGCTCTCGTGTTGGCTAGTGGCATTCATTAATGGCCACTAAGTCAACAAATTCTTACTATGTTCGACGCCAGCACATTTAATCACATAGTAAGATTTGTGCCATCGACCGTTGAAGACTTGAAGACCCATATTTTGTAGCAGATGAAGCAGATTTCCTTTCATTTGTTTTTGAGCTTTTCATGACTTGAGGACAAGCCAATAAATAAGGCTGGGGGGGAGGAAAATGTAACTCATATATTTTGTATACCTTCCAAGCCTTATACATTTTCAGCCATATTCAGCAAACTCATCAGATTCATTAGACTATCCAGCAGAAGATACGACAATACAGATCCATCTTTCATCCACAACTTGCAGAAGAATATTCAGATCAGAATTGTAGCAGCTGAACATGCATGATTCATCCACTTCTGTAGGTAAGTGAGGTATGATGTTTTCTAACCTTTAATCTTGAAATTATTTTTAGATGATAAAATGATGATATTTGGAAAATATTCCACTATTTCACTATTCCCTTTCTCATTAAAAATTGCCAAAAACCATCAGTTGGGGAGGGGGGAATTTCACACTTCATTTTTTCTCTCATTCATATTACATCTTAACCCACATAGTCTTCCCACAATAAAAAAAAATACTACAAAATGATGAGCATATTAAATGACTTCTTAAAATGATTGATCTCAACAAAGTAAATAATGATTGTAACACAAGAACTAATCATTAAACAAAGATCTCAACAAAGTAAATAATTATTGTAACACAAGAACCAATCATTAAAAGATGCAAATGCTTTGCAAAAATAAAATTTATCCAAAGAAGTGCAAAGTTAAAAGGAAGTCCATAGTTGAAAGATGCTTGTTACATAAGAACCAAACATCTTGTAAAAGGAAGCTCATCTAAGAATCAAATCAGATAAGTCATTGTAGTAGCTTGCATGAGGACATGCAAGAGCTTTAGTTGGGGAGTATGTTTGGGTTTCAAAATGTCACTCATTGCCATACATTTTTCACCTATGCTTCCATTATATCACCCATTATTCACCACCGTGTCACTTCATTTTCCCTATTATTCACCATTAATTGGTCTCATTTATATTTTCCAAATATTATTTATTTTTAAGCATTTTTAAGAGAAATACTTGATTAAATATTAGAAAATAATATATTTTAATTTATATGTGGAAAGTGGGTTGTTTTTGTGACATGTGTAGGTGCCAAGGAAGCTTCCAAGACACCTTTATGTGGCCTTGAATGATCAAATTCGAATTTGAAGAGATAAACCTCATGGAGAAGATCAAGGAAAAAAGGGGGTTATGTGTCTAGATGGTTGAGAGATGTATGGAACTAAAGAGAGATTAGTGGATGATCATTATGAGTTTGTTACTCATCCCATTGTATAAATAGGAGTACAATCTCCTCCATTTGTAATCTTGAAGTTTTTCAATCTTAGAATTTTGGAGTATGTAATCTTAGAAGCTTAGAGTTGTAACCTTAGAGTTGGTTTGTAATGGGGATTTTGAAATAAAGGATCATACTTTGATTTTGCTTCTACATCTGAGTCTCCATGGAAGTGGTGTGCTTGTGGAGTTATGGAGGGCCCCCATGGCCTCACTTGCATGCTTATTTGTTTATTTTAGGTATAACGTAATTTATGTTTTTGTTTTATTTTAGCTTTTAAATTTTGTTAAATGTTCTAATATTGGAAGGATCTTATTTGAAAGTGTTTTTGAAAGAGAACCATAAGATCTCAGACAATTATTAGATCTAGGTTTACTTCATTTCAGCTTTTAAGTTCTTATTAGATGTTCTAATGTTGGAAGAGATCTTGTAGAATATGTTCTTGTAAGAGAACCATAGATCTCAAACAATTATTAGATCTAGGTTTGTTTAGTTATTGGAAGAGATCTTGTTGAATATGTTCTTGTAAGAGAACCAAAGATCTCGGACAAATTAGGAATCTTTCTAGATCTATATATTTTAGATAAGCACTTCTAAGTTTACCTTCCCAGGTTGACATTAAATTAAACTCTAATTGACATCATCAATTAGAACCAAACATACACATATGCAAAAGTAGGAACACATAAACCACTTTCTCACCAGGCTTCAAGATGTCTGAGATCAGTTGGCAGTTGTAGGGTCAACATCTCAGGCTTCAAAGATGGTGTGGATAGGTCTAAATTAATTCTCAGAAGAATGGGAAGTGTTTTTCCAAAGTATTTTGGGCAGAGAAACATTTCCAAGGTGGGATAGGATTTGGGCATATCTGCAATAGGAGGAGATGGGATAAGATATGGTGAACAACACCATGAGTGGAAGCAGTAACAGTGGGATGAAATCAAAGGTGATAGAAGAGGATAATGCAGCCCTCACATCAAGGGGAAGTAGGAGTAACGCAAAAGAAATAAGGATGTTTCGAAGATCAAATGCTTTATATGTGATCAACTTGGTCACTACAACACCCAGTGTCTGCTTAGAAAGAGGGACAAAGAGGAGAGGTAAGATCAACAAGCTACATTCGTAGATATCGAAAGGCTAACCTTCATACTAGAGGAGGATTTTGGCATGCTAACTAACATACCTCCATGGGTGAGGTGGGGTGATTTTTTTTGTAGCCCCAAATATTTGTAGATGGGAAGGATCCTTGAGGAGTCCACCTCTTGGATCAATTCCTTGTTGCAGAAGCCCATAATACTAGTATCAGGACGGGCCAGTGACAATTGGTGCAGTTAAGTGCCAGAGTGACAGATGTAGTATCCAGTAGCAGGCTGAGACTGAGTAGCGCGGAGCAGAGTTGGCAGTAGTGCAGCAACACAAAGAAGAGTCAACAACAGCACAGAGGCTTCAGTGAAAACATAGATACTATCAGTAGTGAGGACCCAGGTGACAGATGCATCAGAATAAACACAGTTGGTTCAATATGATGAACATCTCTCAGTTGTAGCAACAATAGATGAGAGACAGTTGTAGATGTTGCAATGGCAGCAATAACAGAGTTGCAGTGCAGATACAGTAGTTGGTAGCAACATGGAAAGTCAGCAACAATGCATATGCAGTGCATAATCAAAGTTGTGCAGTAGTTGGTGGGAAGTAATCCCAGACATTAGCAGCGCAGAAGGAGGTGGTACATAGTCAGAGAATTTCTATCACGATGGCAACAGTACTAGAGCACATTCCTCGCTAATAGGGGGTGTTAATGTTTATATCATTGGATGCGTTCTAGCCTCAATATTTTGCAAAGAGGGTAAGACACATGCTTTGGGGAAATTCCACCCGAAAGTGACTTAATTACAATAATTAATTTTTTTTAATATTTCTAAGTATAAACTTAGGAAATATGATTAACTAAAGGGTATTAATTAAGTCGGGTGTGAATCTTCTAGATAAAGGCATGGATCGAGTCCAAGTTAATCTAAGCCATCAATTAAGATCTAATATTGGTCGTTGATATGTCAACGAGAGATTATAAGAAGGAACTCGATGGGAACTTAGACAACACACTTGATATTTGCAGAGATCGAATTTACTGGGAGATCGAATTCTCAGAGTAGCAACATTGAGTTGCTAGAAAGAGATCCACTGATTTTGTTGTAGTGAGGGGCAGAGATTGTAAGATCGGAGGAAGGTTTCCAGATCCAGGGAGTGCAACTTAGAGAAGACATAGAGAGCCACAGAGAGGCTGCACAGTGCTACACAGAGGAAGTGCAAAGCTTTAGAGGGAGTTTTCTATTTTGCTAGGATACAGTCAAGATCTAGTGCCAAACGTAGGGGTGTGAGCCTGAAGGGCCAGGGAGTCTAGTTTCCAGTAAGAATAATATCAAAAGTAGAAGGTGATGTAGTTCCTAGAGCTATGATGCAGTGACTGTATAGGATGACGTAGTTACTGTGCATAGACATTGCAAGGTAGCTCATCCTGAGCCCAAATCGGTGCTGGATTGCCTGTGGCAGTGTGAGATTTTCTCACTAACACTTTTTTCAGTATTTCTCTATATTGGATAGCTAGTTTGGGAATCCAATGATTTTTACTCATATTACTACTACATAATAATAAAACCCTTAGTTGTTGCACTAGTTATCCCAAGTTGGGTTTTTCCGGGTACAAATTTCCAAAAATAACAGTGTACTTTTTGTGTGTATTTCTATATTTTCTGTGTTGTATTTCTGTAGTATTTTAATGTTGTGAAGGTTGCAATGTGTTTTATTTTGATATTTACCGTAGTACATAATAAATAATCTGCTCAACTAAATAAAAAATAGAAGAAATCTAATCATTTGTTTCAGTAGGATTCCGAGTAACGGAATTTTCACATAAAATTCATAAGTTTGCACAATTTTCTTCATGAATATGTGTCACTTGTTATGAATTCCCACTAAATTTCATATAATGGGAATTATTTTACACAAAATTCATCAAACTAATGAAGTGGTTAATTTCCTAGAAAATATTGGTACCAACCATTTTTTTTAGACATAATCAATGATTTTGCATGACTTTCTTTACCATATTTCACATTGGACATGACTTTCCACTAAATTTCATTTTGAATGAATGATTTTCCAAGCTTTTTTAATAGTATATAGATTATACAATTGACCTGCCAATTAACTTTGAACTATAAACAAATAATTTCCCTAAATTTTTTCAATTATATTATCTCGTCAATATTGCACTATTCAAATTCAAAATAAAATTAATGAGTAGAATAAAGTTGCATTGAATATGACTAACCCACTAAATTTCATATAGTGGGAATACGTTCCCACAACATTCATCAAATGTCCCAATGAAGTGGTCAATTTCCTAGACAATATTGGTTTCAAACAATTTTTTGTAAATATAATCAATGATTTTGCATGAATTTATTCACTATATGTCACATTGGACATGAATTTCCACTATATTTCATTTAGAATGAATGATTTTCCACATTTTTTCATTAATATATTTATTATATAATTGACCTACCAACTAACTTTGAGTTAGAAAAAAATCATTTCCCCAAATTTCTTCAACTCAATTTTCTCATCAATAATTGAACTAATCAAATTCAAAATAAAATTAATGAGTAAAATAAATCCATATTCAATATGGCTAACCCACTATATTTCATATAGAATGAATTATTTTCCACACTTCTCTTCAATTGTATGTACCAAAAAATTAAGCTACAAACAAAATTCAAAGTAAAGGCAATTAGTTTCCCAACTTGTTCACCTCTATGTACTAGTCAGTACCACTGCCAAAGAATTTCTAGATAAAATTCATAAGTTTGCACAATTGTCTTCATGAATATGTGTCACTTTATATGTATCTCCACTAAAATTCATATAGTCGGAATTAGTTCCAACAACATTCTTCAATTGTTGCAACGCAATAGTCAATTTCCTATCCAATATTGGGACCAACCATTATTTTGTAGATAGAATCAATGATTTTGCATAACTTTATTTACAATATTTCACATTAGACATGAATTCCTAGTAGATTTCATTTAGAATGATTATTTTCCACATATTGAAATATATATATATATATATATATATAGATATAATTTACCTACCATCTAACTTTGAACTAGATACATAACATTTCCCCAAATTTATTCAACTCTAATATCTCATCAATATTTACACTAATCAAATTCAAAATAAAATTAATGAGTAGAAGAAAGTTCAATTCAAAATGGTTAACCCACTAAATTTCATATAGTGGGAATAAGTTCCCACAACATTATTCAAATTTCCTAAGGTAGTGGTCAATTTCCTAGACAATATTGGTACCAACCATTTTTTGAAATAGAATCAATGGTTTTGCATGACTTTCTTCACTATATGTCACATTGGACATGGCTTCCCACTATATTTCATTTAGAATGATTGTTTTTTCAGACTTCTCTCAACATTATATATATCATACAATTCACCTACTAACTAACTTTAAACTAGATATAAATCATTTCCTTACATTGCTTCAACTCTATATTTTTGTCAATATTTGCACTAATCAAATTCAAAATAGAATTAACCAATTTACACAAATTTCTTCATCAATATAACAACATATTCAATATAAATTTCCAAGTTTAGAATAAATATGTTGAATTCACACATTTCTACAAAAACATTAAAGTACTAACCAAATTCAAGTTAAAATAATTAGTTTCTTCAACTTCATCACCTCTGTTTCCAAGTGAATAAGGGTAACAACCAAATTCCAAATATATTAGTGAATTTTCACATTTCTTTTCACCAATATGTTCCACTCAATAATGATTGCCCACTAACATATTGAGATTGATTGGTTTCCACATCTTTCTTTATTACATATGAGACAATACTTCTACCAACTACTACCAACTAAATTTATTACTTATGAGACAAATGAGAAGCATTTTGTTTCCAATTTTTTTCACCTATACTTTGTTATGAATAAGTATAAAAAGTTATTTTAATAAAAACTTAAAGGATTGGTATGACTTTGTTCACCAATCTATTGTATTCTATATAGTTTTCTTACTAAACTCCGTATAAAATGGAAATGTTTCTACTTCTTTCTTCAAATGTTTTTAATAATAAATCATCGATCACTTTTAACCCCAAAACAGTTAATTTTCACAACTTCTTTACTTCTATTTTCTTTAAAAAAAAATAATAATAATAATAATTTTAAAGTAACTTTCTTCACCAAACTATTCAATATAACTAATCAATCACCAATCACCTTTAAACCCAAAACAATTAATTTTCACAACTTTACTTCTATTTTCTTAAAAAAAAAAAAAATAATAATTTGAAAATAACTTTCTTCACCAAACTATTCAATATAAATAATCAATCTCCAATCACCTTTAAACCCAAAACAATTAATTTTCACAACTTATTTACTTCTATTTAAAAAAAACACACTTAAAAATTTTAGAGTAACTTTCTTCACTACACTATTCAATATAGCTTACTTGAAAGTTATCTAAGTAAGAACTTTCCACAACTCAATAAAGTATTTAATATAACTTCCCTCGCATAATTATTTCAACAACTCTCATCAAGTTATTTAATATCACTTTGCACATAAAATTTCTACACTTTCTCCAATAATGTGTCTATTCAACATATCAACCAAAGTCATTAAAAACAACTGTTTTCCCAGGTTCTGGTACACCAATTTTCTCCAATAAAATATATGTCCAATCAACGAAAGTGATGTTTGTCCGCTATAATCCATGGTCGATCTCAACACATGTTTGTCCGCTATAATGATTTCTGCCTTCTTTTTCAAAATCCAAAAGCATCACATTCTTCCACAACTTTTCGATGACTTTGTACCATTGAATGCCATGATTTTCCATGGTCGATCTCAACACATGTTTTGGTCACAGGACTAAATTCGTGAGCAACGAATTATTGAGTTTTAGCAATATGCAAAAACATTACTTTCCTCGTTTTCTTTCACACCTTTTGCATGATTTCTGCCTTCTTTTTCAAAATCCAAAAGCATCACTTTCTTCCACAACTTTTCGATGACTTTGTACCATTGAATGCCATGTTTTCTCATTCCATGATTTCTGCCCTTTTTTTCACATTGTATTTAGATTTTCCAACCTACTCTGCATCTTCAATGACTCAATTATATGTGTGCTTGCAAAGAAGGGAACTCACAGGCAAGTCGTTCAAGAAATTAGATTTGGGATAAAGAGACAAATTGAGAAAGGTGCGGTGAGAACGGTCCTCCTATTTAATCCCATGATTTTGTTTTGACTGAAAATGAAAACAATTTATAGCAAATTTTATAGCATAGTTATTAAATTTGAATTCAAAACTTAGTTCGAGATTATATAGTAAAAAAAATTGTTATTATAAAATTTAATAAGGAAAAAGTTTGAGAATATACATGATTAAGATAATTTTTTTTTTTTTTCAAAATTTAAAAAAATTGAATTGGAATAATACTTATATTAAATTTTTTAAAAAATATATCATTAAATCTTTCTCTTATACTTATTCTCAATATTCATTTTACATGAAGGATCAAATTCATCAAATTTATTAGTATTACAAAGTGAGAAAAATGTAAATAAAATATAATAACATAAATAACAAACCTGAAATAAGAAGTTCAAGTAGGTTTCAAGTGATATCTATATATAAATAAAAAAATATGACTCAATCATTATTCCTATGGGATCCAAATTTATTTTACAATAACAAAAAAAATTAAACTCTAATTGAATTACACACCACTGGTCATCTCTTTTGTAGGGGAAGTAATATGATAATTGCTATCATCTAAAAACTGAGTTTTTTTTTTATTTTTAATTTTTTAAAATATAAAAACTTATCTTTCTCTACAATATTTTAATTAAATAAACTTAAATTTGTTAATAACTTACCATTAATTAACTACAATTCCTTAATATATAATTTCTATAATAGTTATAATATAGAAATTATTTCTTTTCATTCCTATTTTTTTAATAAGGAACTTCTCCAAATTTTTAATATAAAATTAAAAAAAAATACTATTTTCCATTCCTATTTTTTATTAAGAAACTTCTCTAAATTTTAATATAATTAAAAAAAAAACTATAGATTTTTAATATAACTTTTTAAAAAAGCTATTAGTCCTCTTTCATTTTAATATAAAACTCATCCTCAACCAAAAACTATGGTATGGTATCAAGATCATAGAATTTTTAAAAAGCTATTGTTCTTCATTCCTTGTAATTTAAAACTCATCCTCAACCAAAGAATTTCATATAGTATCAAGATCAACCTATTTTAGGCTAATAGAATGGTACCGGTTAATTATCTATTTTTTTTTTCAATACAGCCAAACTTGGTAACTAGGCTTCATGGTATCATTCCTTCAAACATTATAAGTCTCATCAAATTACAAGACATAATCAGTGGGAGGATACCAAGGATTCAAAAATCGTGGGTCTTCCAAACTCAATAGTAATACATTGTATGAGAATCTAGACATTGTTATCGAAGGATATGAATATATTCTAACATATGTGTTGGTTACAAAACACAATATTGGATTTGTCTAGCAATAATTTTATGAGAAAAATACCTCCAACCATAAGGAATTTGAGCAGCCTGAGATTTAACAAACTGGAAAGGCACATACCTCCATCTCTTGATTTTATATCTACTTTGGAACAATTGGACTTGGCCAAAAATATTTAGGTGGACACTGGAGAAATTCCTCAAAAACTATTTATAATATTCATACTAATATATCTACATGTTTAATCCAATAGACTTTGTGGGAGAATTCCACTAGGAACACAGTTTCATAGTTTTAATACTTCTTCATTTCAAGGAAACCAATGTTTATGTGATTTTTCTTTACATGCATGCACTGAAAAAAAAAAAATGGTGTCAGAATAGAACAATGGGAGTTGTTCGTCAAAGATTGTTGACCCATTTAGACCAATATATATCATTGAGTGCAGTGGGTTTAGAAATGGACAATGGATTTGGTGGAGTTATCAACGTAATAATATTATGGAATAAAAGTAGGAATAAAACTAGGAATTGGGTGGTGCCTCCAATAACAAAACCATTTTGGACTATACAAATTTTGAGAAAGAATGGTTTAGAACACTCATATATTCCAGACACAAGTGTATGCGATCAACACACACACACACAGATTACATTAAGATTACTCTAATATATAGGGTTTCTCATATCTAACTTATTCCTAAGCTAGAAAGAGAGGTTGAGAGAATTTCTCAACCATCACAAACCAACATTTCAATTATAGGATGTAAGAATTAATTCCAAGATCCCCTCTTAATGCTTACATTACATAAATTTATTGAAATCACCCATAAAAAACAAAATACACGATCATTCTTTAATTGGTTTACAACTTATCAAAATAGGCTCCATCAAGTTGCCTCATAACCCTCGTAAAGGTGTAGTCGGCAAGTTGGATTCCTGATTTTGACTCCTGAATTATTGAATCAAGGACCTCCCAAAGTCAATTACCAGAAAAGGTCCCAAACTGGCGCATAACGTCATTAGAAGACCACTTCACGTCTTCAATCAATGAGGGATCCTTCCCTAGATCAACAACTACCAGACTATCTGGACAACCATCCATGTTGAACCTGAAGTGTAGTTGTTCTAAAAAAGTTTAAGAGGTTCAAATTCTTCATTGAATTCATCATCAGAATTTAGTGGATATTCATCTGTGGCTATATTTGTTGATTCTTTCCCTTTTAACACATCACTAGTACGTATTCTGCAATTCCATGTTGTATGCCCAAATTTCTTGCAATAGTAGCATTCAATTTCACCTTTGTTTACATTTTTCTTTCTTGTCCTTGTCTTTGTAAGCAATGCATTTTATACTGGAGAGTTCTCTTCTATATCCTTTAGTTTTAGTCTCTTTTCCTCTGCCATAAGTGTTGCAATTATCTCATGCAATGTTTGTGAAGGAATTTGACTCAAAGTGAAGACAACATTACTATAACTTGAAGGAAGACTATTTTGTAATAGTGCTTTAGCATCTTCATCCTCCACCTTCGCACCCGCTTCAGCTAATTGCCTTAAAATAGACATTAAATTATTTACATGACTAGACATAGATGTCTCCTCATTCATTTTTAGTCTAAATAATTGCAGCTTTATGGAAAATTTTGCATTTGTAGATTTTACACCAAATAGCTGAGCCAAATGTTCCCATATTTCCTTCTAGATGATTTAGTCAGATCTACAAGATGTAATTACGAATCTGAAAGAGAAAGTTCGATAATGGACTTAGCTTTGTCATCTCTATTTTTCCATTCAATTAGCTCTTTGGCATCTTTAGGTTCTACTTCTGAACAATTTACTATGCCCCACAAATTTTTATTCATTAATTGCATTTGTATTTTTACTTTCCATGAGGGAAAATTCAAACCATTGAATTTTTCTAACACCATGGGCTTCATGATGAAGAAGAAAACAAAATACCTTTTAAAATTTAGCATGGATGTACCCTTCTGCAATAAAAAATGCTTCAGATGCCTTGTGAAAAATGAACGCCTTCGTACATACACTTCATTGCGAAATGCTTTCTGAATTCAAGGCTAACTCTATCAATTTCAGGCTTCAGTCACCATCAACAACCTCAATATTCAAACAAACATCTATCAAAGAAAGAAAGTAGTTTCATTACAACAAACAGTTGCACTACTGTGGCCGGGCCTGAACGCATTCAAAGAAAAAATTATTCGTGGGCTTCATTCTAACGGCAACCTCCACCTCCTCATTCTCGCCGTCGCATTACGTTTCCAATACCCTACAGCAGAGAGTATTGGCCTCAACCACTGCAGAGACAAAGTACATGAATCTTTGACTTCTTAACGTTTGAGCCAAGAATTTTCCAACATAAAGCTTCGATCTTCGATATTGCACCTCTCTAATTAATGTAGTGCTCCTTGCTGCTATATCATTGCAAGCATCAGTGTTCACAATATGCACAGTCCACTGTTCGCACAAATTTTCCAAGCACGAGCTTGGCGCTTTGATACCATGATAAAGAATGGTTTAGAACACTCATATATTCCACACACATGTGTATGCGATCAACACACACACAAATATTACATTAAGATTACTCTAATATATAGAGTTTCTCAGATCTAACTTATTCCTAAATTAGAAAGAGGGGTTGAGAGAATTTCTTAACCATCCCAAACCAACATCTCAATTTTAAGATGTAAGCATTAATTCATAAATAAATAATGTGTATTGATGGCCGACTGTGATATGAATTTTTGTAATGAAAATTAAAATATATATAATTTCTAAGTCGTTAAATCACATCCTTGATATAGTTTATTTATTTAACTATTTCATTATTTGTATATTTTTAATGTTTATTTTTATCTTTATTGACTTAGTTTTTATTATTATTATTTTATTATTTTATTTATATTTTTATAAACATATATTTTTATTTTTATTTTTTATTTTTTTAAGGATGGGATTTATTTCGTGTTCATTCATTTATTATTGATTTTTTTATTTTATTTTAGGTAGTACTATTTTTATTAATCCTTTTAGTTTATTTAACTCTTTATTTTTAATTTCGATTTTATTTTAATTTATTTATATTTAGTTATAGGGTTTATTTTTTTCCATTTTATTACTTTTATTTTATGTTTAATTAGTCTTTGTAAGATTTTGACTATTTTGATTATTTTATTTTATTTTTATTTTGACTATTTGTTTTTTGACTTGGTCTTTATTTTTATTATTTTATTACTTTATGATGAGATTTATTTCGTTTTCATTCATTTATTTATTGTTTTTGATCGTTTTTAACGTCTATTTTTCCATAGGTTTTGACCATTGATTTTCTCTGCATGATATTTATATGATAGTTAGAACAACCAATCTTCATTATCTTGATGATAAACTACATTCAGTAGTTCGAAACACGTTCGTCCAAATTTTTTTTCATGTGATTTAAATTTAATTTAAATGATAAGATACGTAGTGGAATGCAAAGAGCAACACTTAAGACATTTTAAAAACTTATGAAAATTTGAGATAATTATTGGTATCTTTTAATATATGTATAGTGTAATGTCATGAATTCTTTACATGCAAGAATAGGAGCACTTAGACTATGAGTAAGAGCCAATGAATTGTATGTGGAAGATCATCAATGTTCCTAACTCACAAAGGATTATTCTTAATCTAGAATAGGAATGAATTCCTTTAAAATTCGTTTTTGGATATGATTGAGAAACTATTGGTTTATCAAGGCTCCCAAGTTTATGGTAGTTTATTAAAAGGGTAGGAACAATGAGATTACCTTCATTCCAAAAGGATAATGCTTCTATAAGTAAGGGTAGGTGCTCAAACTATATAAGGAAATGTGTAGTGAACTCTATAGTGCTTGTCAAAGAAGGTAGTAAAGTTAGTAGTATGAAGGGCATCTTTATATATATCAAGTCATGTGTGTGGTACTATAAATCCCATAGTAATCTTTCACTTGCAGTATTTTCAGAAATTATAAGACTCATCGTAGAAGACATAGGTTTTGGATTTGCAGGGAAGGGAAGCTTTGAGTATTTCTATAGATAGTTTTTGAACAACTCCTCAAGTCTAAGTATTTATTGTTGTGAGGACTATAGTTGATGGTGGTACTAATTCAATTTCCATTAAAGGCAAGATATTAGACTTTATGGGATTAGTTAGGTGGTCTGAAGGTTAAGGTAAAGGAAATGAAAATTGAAGAGGGATTGTGTCAGATTGAAAGAAAGGATTTAGTTTATGATCAATGATAAAATATTGAAGCACCTAATATTCTACATGTAAGAGAGAGTGGTGGCTGATATTTTCTTTAGAAATCACTACATGAGTGAATCAGTAAATTTTGGGGGAAATCTTGTTGAGAGGCAAGCCTTTGTAATACATTTAGGCCCAAGGATGGTTGAATTTTATTTTCAAAACTAATAAGTATGGTAAGATATTTAAATAATGGAAGTGGATATTCCAAAATATGTTTCTTTCTTGAAAATTTTGTTTCCCCATTTAGACTCCTAGATGCAAGAGAAATTATACCAACCTATTTGGGTAAAAATACTAGTATTACACTTGGAATTATGGAAACACTCTATGATCAAGGAAATAGTAGACAATATGTTCCCAGATTTATGAAGGAAAAAAATGAAATACAGATGTAAATAGAAACACAAATATGCAATGAAAAAAAAAATCAATTCATTAATAAAAAAGTATTGAAAATTGTATACATGCATAATGGAAATAAACTAGCTCAGGTGATCGTAGCTTATCTCTTAGAAGAGATGTGACATCTACATGCCTTATGAAATATGTTATAATGAGGCTTAAAGGCCTATGTATTATTGAGAAACAATAGAAAAAACTAAACATAAAAAAACCTAACCCTAGGAGATGAAGCACCAAAAGTATGTGGGCCTTGTTAGGGTAAATTGGTACATCAACTTCCCAGGTTCGTGAATTTGGAATATGATCTATGGTTGAAGTTTATGATACCTTTTTAGAAATATATATCAGAGGACTACAAATTTCGACTGCAAACCCTTGTCATATGTTACAAATTCTCCTCACTTACAAAAAACATCATTTAGGGCCTCAAAACGACTCTGAAAGTTCAAGACCCAAAAACTGCTAAAATTAGTAAATTGTGCTACAATTAAGGTGACTGAAAGAAAAAATGGTGGGGTTCCAAGTATAATAATCAAGTCATTAGAAATATCCACTTGGATCACAATATTACTATCTTCCTCAACATCAATGAGAGATCAAAATCCTCATTTTTAATGTATTTAACTAGAATACTGATAGAGATAGATTTTTGAAATAGCTCACCTTGAAATATGGAGATAGAAATAAGTAATGTGAAGCACATATAATCCCTATATTACATGAGGATTTCATTTCATTTTGACTTCTCTTACAATTATGGTCATCTAAAATATAAATTCCTATGTAGGTCACAAAATCTACTAGAGTTTAAGATCTATGTTCACATTATAGAAAGGTGAACTTGAAGACAAAAATTACCATAGTTGCTTTAAAAGGTAAAGGTAACAATGAACTTAATCAAAATCAATAATATATGACAATCCTCAATGCTAACATATGTAACTAGGATACTGATAAAGAGAGGTGAACTTGAAGATATAAGTTAGTGTAGTTGCTTCAGAATGTAAATGTAAAGATGACAATATGAGATCATAAATTCATAGGTGGAAAATGTTAGAAGCAAGAATTATAACATTATCACATGGATAAAAGGTTGTTTATCCAATTAATTATCAAATTTTAGGATTTTAAGCACAAGATCAAGGTATAAGTGTGAAAATTTATAAGACTATCTACTACAAAACAAGAGAGAATGAAGAGAAAATTTTCTTAGAAAATTTACTAATAACCAAAGAGGCAATTCGAATTACAAAAGAGAGTCATTAGAAATTTGAGTCAGGTTACCTACTTAAATATAAGTGGAAATAGCTTTACTAGTTTCATACCTAAAGGAATTGAAAAATTGAGTGAATTGACCTACCTCAATCTTGGTACGAACAAGATACATGGTAGAATCCACGAGGGTCTTTCTAGTTTGAACAATATTCAACATCTTTATTTAGATACAATTTATTTACAAGGACAATTCCGAAAGGCATAGGGAAGCTCCATTCTCTTAGAAAATTATTCTTGAATTTAAACAATATTTTTGGTCACATTCATGGAAGTATTCGTGGTTTGGTTTTGCTTCAACATTTGGATATATCCGAAAACCATTTGGAGGGACCAATCCTTGATCATATTGGCAAATGTGTGGGATTATAGGTGTTATATTTTTCTAAAAACATGCTGAATAGAATGATTCATTGATCCCTAGGAAATTGTAAATCTACAAGGAATTTATTATTGCAAATCAACTTTTGTCATAGAAAATACCATCAAATTTAAGTAAATGTATCATCTTACAAATTTTTAAGGTGTCTGAGAACAATCTTAGTGGAAATCTAGACATAAGATTTGCAGTTTCTATGGAAGTTCTCTCTACTTATTCTAATAATTTATTTGGGTCTTTGCCTACTTCTTTGGACACATGTACCCAACTTGAGCTATTAGATTTAAGAAAAAATTAAATAACATGTCAACTACTAGGTTACCTTACATATCTTTATGAATTAAGAGTTTTAAATGTTGGTTATAATAATATTCATGGTAGTATTCCTTCAAACATCACAAATCTCATCAAATTTCAAGTGTTGTATTTGTCCAACAATAAGTGGAAAGATACCATATAATCTAGAGAGACTATAAGGATTCAACAATATTGGGTATTCTGAACTCAATAGTAATAAACTATATGAGAATATAGACATTATCATCAAGGGATATGAGTACACTCTAACATGTGTGTTCACAACAAACACAATATTGGACTTGTCTAGAAATAATCTTATGGGAGAAACACATCCAAGCATAGGGAATTTTACTAGCTTGAGATTGTTGAATTTATCAAGTAACCACCTGGAAGGGAAAATAAATCATCATATTGGCTAGTGTGTGAGACTAGAGGTGTTATATTTGTATAAAACCGGTTTGAATGGAAAGGTTCCTCCATCCCCATGAAATTGTAAATCTATGAAAAAAATTTATTATAGAGTAACTTCTTGTCAGGGAAAATACCACCAACTTTAAGTAATTTCACCTCCTTACAAAGGTTGAAGGTGTCTGAGGACATAATTGGTGGAAATTTAGACATAATATTTATGGTTTATATGGAAGTTCTATCTGCTTATTCTAATAAATTCTTTGGGACTTTTCCTATATCTTTGGCCAAATGCACCCAACTTCAACTATTGATTTAAGAAAAAATGAATTAACTGATCAGCTATCTGGTTACCATGTAGCTCTTCATGAATTGAAAGTTTTAAGTGTTGGTTATAATAAGATTCATGGTAGCATTCCTAAAAACATCAAAATCTCATCAAATTGCAAGTGTTGGATTTTTCAAACAATAGAATTAGTGGAAATATACCATCCAATCTAGGGATGCTACAAGGGTTCAAAACCTTTGGGTCCTCCAAACTTAGTTGTAAATATTGTATGAGGATTTTCACATATCATAAAGGGATATGAGTTTATTCTAGCATATGTGTTGGCTACAAACACAATATTGGAATTGTCTAGAAATTATTTTATAGGAGAACTGTTGGAAAAATTTGAGCACTAATTGGGGAGGTGAATTAGTAGTGTGACCTATATACGAATTTTACCAAATTAAGCTTCAGTTACTGAATCATACGCTAATTATAAAAAACTCATTAAACATTAGTAGATCTATGCATGAATCATAAGCAACAAATAAACCATTAGCAGGAAAAAAAGAAAACATCAACACATAAGACACAAGATATCTGGTGTAAAACCCTTCACTGGGAAAAAAATGCCCTTGATGTTGTTGCACTTCTCTAAACCTTCTATTAATAAAAATACTCCTTTTACATATATTTTTTGACTCTCATCATCTAGGAGACTCGCCCTCATATACTACTGTCCAACACCCATCATCCTAGAGATTCGATTCTACTGATCATATTGAAAGGCTATGTTCTCACACAGATATATGGAATACCATCCGCTGAAAGCCACTACGATCAATCGATCCTCGGCTAACTCCAATTGGACTATCAAACTACCATTGGATTGAGAAACTGTTCATTTCACTAAAACTTTGCAATCACTTCTCCACATCCATGAATTCACTCCTCCTCCCCTCTATGAGGATCTCCTTTCATATATTTTCAAACTGGATCCAAGAATTTATGATAAAATTGATTCAGCTCTGTAAGACGACTTCTAGCAGCAAGACATCATCATATCAATAAAAAAAATGCAATTATATGCTCTCACACAATAAAAATATTGGTCATAATACATTAAAAAAAAAAAACTCAATAATATCACCAGCAGCTAAAAAAAACCCTCACACCAAAATATGAATGTTGCATAATACAATCAAGAACATAAGACACTATGGCTATGTTCTAAATGCATTAGAAGCTCCTCTAAAAAAAAATGTGAAAGTCACTAATATAAAGCTCCATCAATACCAAACTATGCTACAAATTTCTGCATCACTGATATGAAATCTGGAGATCTGAATCAATACTATACTTTAGAAAATATATTTACTCATATTGCTTCCATTAGAGCTCATATACTGAATCAATCAAGATCACTATGGCTCTGAAGCATACTCACACGATGAAACCTTATATTCCTCACATACCCTCACCATCAACCAATCCTTAGCTCCAAAGTAATGAATATAAAACATGTAGGGTGAAATTGAGCTTGGGGTTAGGATTAAGTGTGCACAAATTGGATCAAATCAATCCACTAACACAAGTAATTGTTAACTAAAGGTGTTCACATCATTAAAGGACCTTTTCAACCATTATCAACCTTTACAATTTATTCTAGAAGCCTATAGGAATTTCCATGCCAATTTTATTCTGATTTTCACGAGGAATGTGGAGGAGTTTTCATGTTTTCTTTCGGTCCCATGCAGAAAACTAGCTACACTTGATTTTTCACATGCACATGATTTCTTCCAAGCGACTAGATATTTTCTGATGCATGCACAGGATTGGCTCTATGAAACTGGGGTAAAGGATGAAGAAAACCATCAAGCCTTCAGGTCATAACGTCTTCTAGCTATTGGATCCCCTTCTCCAGCATATGCACAACCATCCAAACCTTTAACATAGCCTCTAAAAAATCTGCAAGTCGATCAAACATGTCCCCCAAGTGTTAAAACCAATTTGCACTAAAAGGTAAACAATCAAGGTTGGAAATAGTGCCAACAATTCCTCCACTCTCCATCAAACATCTGCACAAGATGCAACACCTATAACAAACGAACAATAATATGTAGGACATCTCCATCATCAAACATAAGGCCATCACACTACAAAAAGTCATCTCCATGAGCATAAGCATTAAGACCTGGATGAATACCTAGTTTCGAACTCAACTATTGTGCCAATAATCATTTCTATCACATGTAGATCTGCATCGTCCATTTGCAGCAGCATCATCAACCAAATCGATGCCATCATCTGACCATCATGAGTGTGACATCGTATTGTTGAAATCAATGCCAACTTAATCATCCCAATTCTAACATAGCAAGCTGCAACTATGCTACAATTAATTACCTCCAAACATAATCTAGTCTACAAGGGTTGACATCAATGCCAACATGATCTATCTTCCATCATAAACCAATGCCAACATAAGCTAGTTGGAACCATGTAAAACACAATTCCAATAATCTCCTCCTTTTGCATTGATGGAAACCATACACAAACTCTAGACCATAATCCTCTATCTCTCCCCCTTTGACATCAATGGAAACCATACACAAAATCTAGATCATCATCCTCTATCTCTCCCCCTTTGACATCAATGGAAACCATACACAAACTAGACCATCATCCTCTATCTCTCCCCCTTTGACATCAATGGAAAAGGATCAACTCCATCTGATAAGGCAGGAAGAACTAAAGTACAAAAAATAGAGAAATACGTATCTATGTGGCTGAAATATAATGCATATCAATGATCATCCATGCCCCCAAAAAAGAAAAAAGCAACATAGACCAATTAACATACAAAGAAACATACCAACTGACAAACTCTAGCAGAAAGTTGTAGTATGCCCACATGAGGCAACCACAAGCATCATCAATGAACATCACATAATAGAAACTATGAGCAGCATCAACTGTATGCAACGATATGCACATGAGAGTCAACCAACACTCTCAACATAGCAACAACATCAATAAGAAACATCAACCTCTCTAGTCATACCATGAGGTTAAAACCCCAACTGTCATATCATAGCATGAGGCACAACATGAACAACTCAAAGAAGACCATGATGCCAACAATGAATGGTTGAAATAAGCAAGAGAAAATAGATGCTCCCCCTGAACACATGCCGTCTCCAACACCAATCCATGTTGTAGTGAATCGCTTCTACTCCAAACATTTCCTCCTTTTGACAAAAGGAAGCACCATATGGATCAAGACTCCACATGACCATGATTTTTTTTTTCTAAGTAAATCTATTTCTATTTATATACTTTAAAAATACAACGAGGCACAAGCCTTAGCAGTGCAATCCCAAGAACTGGGCATTAATCCTCAAAAATGCATAGTACTGGACTGCCCATATGCGGGAAACCAGTCCTAGAGAGAAGTTTTTTGCTGCCCACGTAGGGGAAACCAGCATGTTGAGCAAAGGACATATATCATTTTTCATAATCAAAATAACACTATTGTTCAGGAAGGCAAAAATGGACCCAAACAAAATATGATCCAAAACCAAAAACCAGCTAAGACTATAGTGTTTACTTGTCATTGGATAGAGAGGGAGTCTCCTCCACAATTAAACACCTATAGGCATCACTGCAATCAGCTGCTACTGAGAGATTTGCACAGGTGGAGTCGTCCTTAGCAACAGTTGAGACACGAGCCATGGGATATTTTCCTTGCTGATTTTCGCTGATGTCCTCCTTGTGAGTTCCTTTGCTACTGGAGGCCCCATTCTGTGAGACAGTAGGAAATTCATAGCATTGATCAGAATTCTGCACACTGGGATCGTCAAGGGTCTCAGGGTGAGCTGCTTCCTCCCTGACAGTAACTGTGATGAAGGTAATAATGTTGGGCTGATTCATTATACAGGCATAATGAAACTTAGTGGTATGAGTGGTTTGGCGTAGGGTGACCTGCGAGGGGGGGATGGAAATGGCAGTGGCTATGGTGGTGGTATCTGGTCTCGAGGGGAAAGTGGTAGGAGGAAAAAGAGAGCTAGACTGCAGGTGCGTTTGACCAGTAGGCCAGACTCTACCTCATCCACTACGAGTAGCAGGATATCTACCATGGTCAAATTCCTGAGAGGAGGAAGATGTATCAGAAATGGAAGAGGGTGGCATATGAGTGGCTCTTCCACGACTACTACCCCGACGGCAGCGCATTTGCTGCCTTAACTGAGTCATGAGGGCACTAGAACTTAGATAATGACGCACAGGCATAGGTGAAGAAAGAGCTTCAGAGAATGAAGGAGCCAAGGTCAAATGCAGGCGGCAATGCAGGCTTTAAGAGAAGTGAGCACCTGGAGTAAGCTCAATGCAGCAAAGGAGGGAGCAGTGCCTCCCAGTATTCGTGTGAGAGCTTGGCTTTGTGATACCAGAGGGGCATCTGCAAGCCCTCAGAATAGGGGAGGGGCAATTGAGGAGTGGAGAACCAGACGGAGAAGAAGGCCTGCCCATCGTTTGCAACTTGTAGCTGTGAGTTGATCCTCGACGAGAGTGCGAAGTAAATGAGCATTTACAATATGCTCTGGTAGCAATTAAATCCATACGAGTGAGCTCATATGTAATCATGTGGCCAGGCCACACGCCAACATCCGGTTACCACCAAGAGCCGTCCTCCCATATCACCTTAATATGCACCCGCATCCGAGATCCACATGACCATGATTATAGGACATACACATTACAATTGCATGGTTGTAGCAGGATCATAACACCTCATACATCACCTCGTATGACCATAAAATGACCTCATGGATCATGAATATATGACACAATGATACATAAAATAAAAGGGCATGGCTTCATGAGAGTTTTACATGGATGTATAAAAAAAATACATGGATTCTATGATCATCTCCTATGGACCAATGACTCGAAAACATAATACATCATGGCTATTAATCATCATCAACCCATACATGTGGATATAAAATGACTCCATAATACTCCTCCATAACAAGGCTATTACCATGATGACTTAACATACTATTGAATAAACTCTCAATCAATACATAATGATGATATGATGACAAATAAATGGTTGTAGTAATAATCATAAATTAAATCATACATGGTTGGTCCATGCCACATGTCATCTCTATACATGGATGGAGGAATGAGTAAATTCTATGCATGGTTGCACATCTTTTCAACCATCCATTAGTTAAAACCAAAAACATATATGTGGCTGAAAAATGTAGTCCTTTTCACTCATGAAAAAACACATAAATATGTTGTAAGTAACTGAGTGAAAGCAATGAATAATATGCCAAATAACCTAGGAAAACATCATACCATGCATATCTCGCCCTAAGTTTAATATACCTCTAAGAAATAGGTTGATCTTATGGACCTTAATGTGTATGAGGCTCAAAAGAACTCATCAAGTGTTGTTGTAATAATCACGTGCTCATCAAGCAACCAAATTATCCCCCTGGGTTGTGAACCTCTCATGAATTCTACAATCCTCTATGAATATGCATGAAATAATCATGGGCTGCATAATAGAATTCTCTTCTCTACTTGAAGAGTTGTTGCTCCTTCTCTCTCCACACGGTTTTTGGATGCTTCCTCTCTTCCTTGAATTTATTCTTTCCTTATTTCACTGGTTTTATGTTATGTACCCTTTTCTTTTGCTATTTTGTTGATTTTTCCTTGACTAACGAGGCAAGAAACAGTCTCTTGCCATATGGCCAAAGTTATGACATGTGTAGCACTCCACATGGACAAGGTATGAAGTAAGAGGATCAAATGTCTTGTTTCTCATGTCAGATCTAAACCTTGCATGAAATGTGATTCTCCTCCATCAGTTAGATCTAAAATTAGATGCCTTAAGGCCAAACATGCTACATGAGTAACAATAACCATAAAAATCATGATTATACCTAAAGGCCAATCTCCTTGGTTGTTGATATTGTTGCAATCTATGTTGATTTGATCTATATGTTATATTCCAACAGTTAGAACTTGCAACATGTTCAAACATGTGACAATTGTAGCATTGTATCTCATGAATCAAAGGAACAAAAAGACTTTGCTTCCTTTGAAATCTAATGGATCTACCATGATCATATCTAGGAGCAAAAGGTCTTCTGAATGTAGGTTATCCTTGAGATTTTCTTCTTTACTATAGGTTTGGCTACTGGATATGCTTCTTGTTTCCTTGGTTCTCACTTTTGTTGTTGATAGTGTTTTCTATAGGTTTCTTGGGTTCTTCTTTGTTATTTTTTCCTACATGAAAACTAGACTCACCCTTTTGAAATCAAATATCGGATTTATCCAATGGTGATATTTGGATCTCAATCAAATTATCCAAGGCTACAATACTCTTCTCCATCTTTCGCTTCTTTCAAAAGCACACCACTGTAGCTTCTAATTTCTCACAAATTTTTTCCTTCTCTTGGTACTACTTCCTCATACCTTCCTCAACTTTTTCTGCTTCTACCAATTTAATCTTTAAGCTAATGATTTTATCCTTGAGTTTGACATCTTTATCATCACATTTCTACAATAGTTTTTCTTGATCCTTGCAAGTAGTTGTTAGTCTATAAATCTCAGCTCTAAGAACCTTGATAATATCCTCATAGTCAATATGTGCTTCAACGTGATATAAATTTGATTCATCAAAATTATAACTCAAAAGAAAATCATTAATGTTTATACTATTGGATTCATGATTTTATCATGTCTTCTCACCATGTATTGAATCATGTGCACTATAAGAATGAGACTCTTCTGGCTGAGCTTCTTGTTTTTTAAGGCCCTTCTTCGTGTTCTTCTTCTTGTTTCTCTTCTTCTCATTTTCCAATTTGTTGTTGGTACCATCTCCAAATATGGATTCTAGATTTTCCCACAATTGTTTGGCATGTTTCAAACCTACTAGTCTCTTCAAATCATCATTATGAATATTCTTATAGATTATGCATCTAGCTTGTGCATCCTGAGCCTATAAAACATCATCTGCAATTGGATCCTTGATCCAGGTGGATATTGGCAGCCATCCACCTATTCCACTTGGGGCCCCACCATTTTTTCTTTCAGTTTTTTAGTTTCCTTAAGTGTAGCAAAGTTTACTATTTTTAGTAGTTTTTTCAGGTCCTGAACTTCCAGAACCGTTTTGAGGTCCTAAACAACATTTTTTTGGAAAACCTAGAGCAACATGAAATTTTATTTGATGTTTCTCACATCAAAAGTTGTATTCCTCAGATAGATATTTCTAACGAGGTATTGTGTGTGTCAAACGAAGATCTTATGCCAAAGTTACGTCCCCAGGAAGTTGATGTACCAATTTACCCAAACGGGGCCCATAGTTTTGGCGCTTCATCTCCTAGGTTACGTTTTTGGGTGTTTAGGGTATTCCATTGTTTCTAAATAATAAATAAGCCCTTGATCCTTAATATAACGTAGTTCAGAGGCTTGTAGCCACCACATATCTTCTCAGAGATAAGCTACCGGTGCCCTAACTAGTTTATTTCCATTTTGTATGTAAACAAATTTCAGTTCTTTGATATTAATAAAATGAAGTGTTATTTCCGCTGCATATTTTTATTTATGGTTATATGTGTATTTTGTTGCGTTCCTACATAAATTCGGATCGATCCTTGCCATAATATTCACATACTACTTTTATAATGTTAAATCCACAAGACAAAAACTAAGTTTTAACAATTTTGTGTCATACCTTGTAATTTGCAGCAGTGAGGACAACCATTCTGAAATAAATTTCAATTTCCCCCAATAAACCCCTAATCTATTGTCTAGCGATCAACCTACAACCAAGAGCCTCTCTCTGATACCAATTGTTGGAAACCTTTGAGCACTACTAAGAAGTGGGGGGGGGGGTGAATCATTAGTGTGATCTATATATGATTTTTACCAAATTAAACTTCATTTACTGAATCACACACGCTAATTAGTAGCAACTCACTAAGCATTAGAAGATCTATGCATAAATCATAAGCAACAAGTAAACCATATGAGCAACATAACCATGAAAAAGAACACAAGAAAGCATCAACACACGAGACACAAAATATCTAGAGGAAAACCCTTCATCAGGTAAAAAACCATCGTTATTGATGTTGTGTTTCTCTGAATCTTCTATTAAGAAAAAAATGTATTTTACATAGATTTTTTTACTCCCATCAGCTAGGAGACTCGACCTAATATACTACTATCCAAAACCCATCACCCTGGAGACTCGACTCTATTGATCGACTCAAAAGAATATGTTCTCTCACGAATCTATAGACTACCATCTGCTAAAATCCACCATGACCAATTGATTCTCGCAATCGACTCAAAAGAATATGTTCTCTCACGAATCTATAGACTACCATCTGCTAAAATCCACCATGACCAATTGATTCTCGCACAAATCCTATTGGACTATCCAAATACCATTATATTTATATAATTTTCCTTTTTCTGAAACTTTGACATCACTTATCCATATCCATGAAGTCGCTCCTCCTCTCCTCTATGCATATCTCCTTTCATCTATTTTCAAACTGGATTCAAGACTTTCTGCTCAACTTGATTCAACTTTGCGATACGACTTCTAACAATCATATGCTGTCACAAAAACAAAATAGTGGCCATAATCGATCCAAAAACATCTCAATGATATCACCAGTAGCTGAAATAAAACTCATGAAAAACCCTCACACCAAAATATGAATGCTACATAATGCAATCAACAACATAAGACACTATGGATATGTGTCAAATGCATTAGAAGCTCTTGCAAAAATAGATGTGAGAGACTCTAATATGGAGCTCCATAAATACCAAACTTTGTTACAACTTTTTGCATCACCGATATGAAATATGGGGATCTGAATCAATATTATGCTTCAGAAAATAGATCTACTCATATTAATGCCATTAGATATAATATACTGAAGAAATCAAGCTCACTATAGCTCTGAAGCATACTCACACAATGTAGCCTTCGCTTCCTCATATACACTCACCATCAACCAATCCTTAGATCCAAAATGAGTAATATAAAACATGTTGGGTGATATTGAGCTTGGCGCTAGGATCAAGGGTGCACACATTGGACCAAATCGATCCACTAACACCACTACCTATTCACTAAAGTTTTAAAAATCATTGTACGACATTTTCAAACCATTCTTTACCTTTAAAACTTATTTTAGAAGACTTTAGGAATTTCCGTGCCAATTTCGTCTGATTTGTGCGAGGAATGTAGAGGATTTTTTGCATTTTCTTTTGGTAGCATGCAAAAAAATATCTAAAATTGACTGATCACATGCATATTCCTAGAAATTGGATCTTTTCATACACATGCAAAGGCTTGGCTCCATGGGACTGGGGAAAAGGATGAAGAAAAACATCAAGACTTCAGCTCAGAAACTATACCACCTGTTGGATCCCCTTCTCCAACATCTGTAAAATCTTCCAAACCTTTGACATAGCCTCTAACACATCTCCAAGTGGATCAAACATTTCTCCCAAGTGTCACTTCCAAGTTGACCTAGAAGGCCATCAAACAAGGTTTGCAGGAGTGCCAACAAGTTCTCCACTCTTCATCAAACATCCTCAAAATATGCAACAAATCTGACAGAAAATAAATACTTTGTAGCACATATCCATCATCAAACATAAGGCCATCACACTGCAACAAGTCATATCCATGAGCATAAGCATGAAGACCTGGACGAAGACCTAGTTTCCAACTCAACTAGTGTGCTAATCATCATCTCTATCACATGTAGATTTGCATCATCCACCTGTAGCAACATCATCAATCAAACCAATGCCATCATTTGACCATTATGAGTGTGACACCATACTATTGACATCAATTACAACTCAATCGTCCTAATGCCAACACAACCATCTACAACTATGTTACAATGAATGTTATCCAAACATAAACTAGTCTACAAGGGTTGACATCAATGCCAACATGAGCTATTTTACATCATAAACCAATGCCAACATCAGCTAGATGGAACCATGCACACCATAATGCCAAAAATATCCCCCCTTTGGAATTGATGGAAACCATTAAAAAAGTCAATACCATTATCCTCCATCTCTCCCCCTTTGACATCAATCGAAAAGGGACAAATCCATCTCATAAGGCATGAAGAACTAAAGCACAAACACTGGAGAAATACATATCTACATGGTTGGAACATAATACATATCAATGATCATCTATGCCTCCATACAAGCAGCAAGAAACATATACCTATCAACATCTAGAGCAGCATACCAACCGACAAACTCTAATAGAAAGTAGCAATATGCCAACTTGAGGCAAGCATAAGCATCATCAATTAACTTCACATAATAGGAACTATGAGCAGTACCAAGTGTATGCAACAATATGCACATTACCATCAACCAACACTCTCCACATAGCAGCGACATTAATATGCAACATCAACCTCTCTACTCATACCATGAGGTCAAAACCCTAACTATGATAACATAGCACAAGGCACGACATGAACACCTCCAAGCAAACCATGATGCCAACAATGAATGATTGAAATAAATAAGAGAAAATAGATGTTCCCTCACAATGTTCCCTACTTTTACTCCTTTTATTAGACAAATGAAAATCCTAAAGGTTAAGTGGACCAAAAGGAAAACAATATTGGTGGACATATTATATTATTTAAATTTTATAAATGTGGAATTTTAATTACTGTGCAAATAATAGAGTATATTGGAGACCGGGATTTCAAGTCCATGAGGATGGAATTAAATCCAAAGACTTTCCCAAATTCTCCAAAACTTCTTAGAGAAAGTAAAATAAATTAAAATATTAGATTGGAGATAAAAATCTAAAATACACCTCAGTAAAGTGGAAAGTTACTAAGAAGAGGTGAAATAAAACTAGAAAGAGGAAAAATATAGTTTTAAAGTGCTTTTGTGGAAAAAAAAAAGGTAAAGTCTAGGCTAAAGGAAAATAACATGCCGATTTAAATGGACGCAGTTATGGAAGCATGTTGAAGGGAAATCAAGCTTAAATAAGCCATTCTTGGGTAGACAAGAGGTTGTCTACTCTTTGGAGGAATTGGTCTCTGCTCGGGGGGAGCTGTGGAGAGAAAGCTCAAGGTTGGGTGGCAAATAGTCATACTGAAATTGGTATACACAAGTAATTTAATTATGTCTTATGAAATTGTTGTTATGATGAGAGTTAGAGTAATGATGATTTATGTAGAAATATATGTGGAAATTATCTTTCTGTATGTTTAATTGTTATAAAAAATTTCTGTTAATTATAAGTTATAGAGTCTTATGTATTTAATTGAACACACTACAATAGATATAGTATAGTTATGTATAGTTACATAGACAACTTATGTTAGTAAACCAACAAGTAGTATTTCTAAACCCAGGTAGGAGGGTTTAAATTTGCTATTAGGTTTAAAGAATATAATTATAACGCAGAAAATACATCAGTAAATGTGGAAAAGACGTATGATAAATAATGAATTTAACTATTTTGTACTTTATAATTAAATAGAAATCTAGATACAGTAAGAGATAATTGTCAATCTATAAGAAAGCATGATTATAAAAATTAAATCTGAATACTCTATTGTACATTAACAAAAAGGTGTCATATAGTTATTCATTCTTATGTTGAATAAGAAATTAAATATCAAGTCCGCATTAAAGTACTATAGGATAGTATAAGGGAAATAATGCAATGAATTAGACCAATACATAAACCACTGACTTATAAAAATGAAACTTTATTATTATAAACATAACATAAAAATTGTATTAACAATGATATAAATTATCATTACAAATTGTCATAACTTCTTTGAAAAAGTCCATTGTTCTATATAAATAATTACATGAATTATAAATAATGAGATATCCTTGAATTCAGTGGATTGAATTGTATGTGTAACATGGACCAACCTGTAAATACAAGAAATAAAATGCACAGTCAAAGTTGGCAGAATTAATGCCCCAAATTTGAGGAATGGTAAAGTGAGAGAAGTGCAATACCTGCACAAAGATACCATATGCAAAGGTTAGTATATATAATAAAGTAAATAATTAAATAAAATATAAACAATTGATGAGGGTAATTGAATTAGAAGGATTACCTTGTTAGTCAAATGTAAGCAGTGGAATCATCACTGTGCACAAAGAGAAAATGAATAAGTTCATGCGGGTAAATGAACAAGAAGATATTATAGTGACAATATGAAAAATATAAAAAGGTAATTACCTGACCTTGGATAGACGAGGTATGTATCAGAGTTTCGGAATTATCTCGAAAGATGAAGAATAGTTCCTGTACATAAAATCATTTTATTAATTGAGGAAAATTAATAAAATGAAAAGTACTAACGAAGAGAAGAATATTAAATTTCTCTTATCAAATTAATTACTGAACAAGTAGTAGATAAATAATTATAGGTCATAATTATAATTATTTAGAATAAAATAGCTCCTACAAATTAATACTGATTCATCATAATTATGTAGCTATGTATACATAAATGGAAATTGGGATTCAAACTTTAACTAAATTTAAGACCCTATTACAAAATCTGAATTAACAATTGGTTGCATACCTGCAAGAATTATGGTATGTCTAAAAATAATGGGATTGTACAAAATGAAGTGCAAGTATATATTGACAAAGAAAAATTAAGAATTATATACCTAATTGCAATTCGGTTCCCTACAGTTAGGGTTACTCTGACAAATGGAAATTTGATCATCGTAAAGGAAAAACGATGTATGTATTCGTGAAGGAAAAACGACTATAGAACAGAGTATTTATAATACCCAACGAAGGATTGCAATCAAAATTTACTTATTCATAGTGAAGGAAAAATGAATATGAATGAATTTTATAAAATATATAATTCAAGAAGACCGAAAATTTATACATAGAGAAATCAAACCTTTTCATGAATTAATAATATAATTTCTCTGTAACTTCCCAAGAAAGTTGAGGATGGAAATATTAATTCAATATGAAGAGGAGTTTCATATTGAGTTTAAGGCTAGATAGAGAAAACAAAACCATATTTCCCTTTCAAGGAATTAAAACAAAAAATAATCTCTGTGGAATAAAACAAATAAATAGGGGAAAATTGATTCCATAATTCCAACTGTAAATGATTGTAATGGAAACAATACTATCTCTGTATAAAAATGGAATTCAATAATAGGAATGAAATGAACAAACATCCAATGAAGGAACTGTGTCAAACCACAGAGAAATGTTCACAGAACAGAATTTGTAGAACGAACGACTGTCTAAAAAAAAAAGAGACGCTCCTCGTATAACAGAAATCATAATTCCAAGAATTTACTCACTGAAATAATGAAACGAAATGAAAAATGAATTGAGGGAAATTGGTTTGTAAAACTAAGCCATGGCCATATTCACAAAATAACGAGAGACAGAACATATCTTCATGAAACAATGGGTCCATGAAATTCTTACCTAGAAAATGCTAAAAAGATGATTACCTCAGGAATTCGAGGAGTAGAGGTACGAAGAATGTTTAAATCTAGGTCTTAAGAATGCCTTGTGTTCACAAAAATAAAATTTAATTAGTTTCAGCAGAAGAAAACCAAAAATTTGACAAACGAACGTATTAAAAATTCATGTGTAAATTTACCATAGAACAATCACTTATCTGAGGTGAGTAGGTCGTCGTAAGCAAGGAGACGAGGGCTACTAGAATGCACATGAGCTTGGTGGAGAACCAAAGATGAAGCCTTGCAAGCATTGACAAGTCCAAATTAAAATCTGAATAATCACAATCCGTCGAAAACCTAACAGAGAAAACGGAGGGAGAGGATACAACCTCATCCTCACCGTAAATGTGGTATCCATCCATGGTGCAAGAAAATTGAAAAAATCAATTAGGCCATGTGACAGATTTAATTAATGGAGTAAAAAGCATTAAACTACGGTAGCCTTGAACAGAGAAATAACATTAATGCGCTAGAAAAAAAATTATTGTAGGGATATGATAAAATCCCAATACGGATTGTCAATTTTCGCCATAAGATATGGTACCCATAGCTGAGCATTTTAAAATACTGTTGCAATTAATTGATACATGGAATACTCAAATGTAACAATCCAACGTAATATCATAAAAGGGAATTGACTGTATGTGATATGTTATATGGTATTGAATATGATTAATGCTATAATGCAGGTGGGAGTATATATGTACCATTTGATATATATTATTCGAAAATCATAATAGTACTTGCGTTTATGACTTCAAAGAAGTAATTCGATTAGAGTCTAATGATTAAGTATTGGTAGAATGTAGAATTCATTGGATAGAAAGTATCAACGATGCTTATACGCCTTTGAAATGGTTTAGGGTAAATGAATTATTTGTGGGCTAAGGGTTATGTCTACAATTGGATAAAAACCCTCATTCTATTAATCTTCAAAGTTAAAGTCAAAAGGTTAAAAGAGTTGTATATCAGTAAGAGTGTGGAGTATAATATTAGAATATAAAATATATATTCTAATATTTTAATAGATAAATTTAGCATGATGATTATTAAAGTTATTATCTTAATAAAAATGCTAGTAAAGGCAGAACATTATTAAGATGTCAAGGAATAGTAAAATAAGTTACTATTATAACAAAAATTGTATATTGAGGAAATGCCACAAAGGACAGTCTAGATGAAAAGAGAAATTGTGGAATCATTGGATATGGTCTAAGGATAATTAACAATAGAGTTTTATTCTTTTTACAAAAAATGATGTTGTCAAATAAATCATCACAGAAAGTACACATGTGTTGAAACATCACAATATGACGAAATGTAATAAATTCAAATGACGATAAAGTAGGATAAATTGTATAAATAGTTTTTTTTTTTTTGGGTAAGTAGAGTTGTTACAAATGGTATCAAATCTCATGTTGAAAACGTTGGGCCTATGTGCCCGCCCACACAAAAGAAAATATAAAAACCCAAAATTATGCTGCTCTAAATTATTTACAATTTTGTAAAATTTGTTGCACTAATTTATTTCTGTATACTGTGATTAAGTGCACAAAAATACAGTTGTTACTATGAATGGCGGAGGAGTAATGTACATGGATTTGGGGGGTGAGGGAAATCCACTAGATCAAAATGCTCAATCGCTGGATATGGTCGAGGATATGCAACGAGAATTGATTCAACTGAGAACTAGCAATGAACGATTGTTGTAGGCCACTAAAGAGGAAGAGAGGTTGATCAAAGAATTAACCTCAGGGTCTAATCAATAAAGTGAAGACCCTAGAAAAAGAGAGGAAAGAAGTTGAAACCAACTCAGAAGGATCTAAGGGTGTTGAAGCACCTAGACAACATTCCAGAAAGAAAAAGGAATTGCAAGGAGAATTCTGAAAAATCAAACCCCTAACTATGATGGTGAAAAGGAGGAGGATGCAAAAGCTTGTCTTATGAATATGGTTAAATACTTTCAAGTCTATGAATATGGAAGTAACCTAAAAGCCATATTGGCCATTTACCAACTACAATGTAAAGCTACCCTTTGGTGGGAAGAAACTAATATGGTACATGTGTTGGATGAAAAAACTATTACTTGGGAAGACTTTCAAACAAAATTTAAGTCTAGATAACTAAATGAGAGATATTATGATGATAAAGCCAAAGAATTTCATGAGCTGAGATTGAGATAGCTCACCATTGATGAGTTTGTTACCAAATTTATTAACTTGCTTCCCTATGCACCTTATATCAAAGAGGAAAATGCCAAAGTATAGTAATTTTTAAACTGCCTACCTACTATTTATAAAGAGAGAATAGAATTTTACAATCCAAAGAAAATGGATGAAGTTGTTTGCAAAGAAAGACTGTGTTATTAGTAGTTCAAAGGAAGAAATGATCAACTGAAAAATTGGCAAAAAAAAGAAAAAGGGAAAAGTGACTCTAATGTTAAAAGGGTAAAACCAGCATACTTAATTTTTTTTGGGAAAAACCATCAAAGGAAGAATTTTAACAAAACTAGAGAGAATCAACCATCACAATCACAGACTGGGTCTAAGCATATGGATGAAAACAACAAAAGGAGGGTGCTGTAAAAATGAAAGAACCATTAAAGTTCTAGGGATGTTGAGAACCTCACTTGTTACGTGATTGTCCTCATAGAACATTTCATATCATTCAAGTGTTATGAGAGGCAACTACTGTGAATGAAATTTCTAGAAACATTCCAAGGATGAGTGCTGTACTTGAGGATCGCCAAGTTGAACACCTATCAACCATGATAGAAATCAAAGGTAAAATTGTTGAACAACCTGTTTATGTTTTGATAGATCCAGAAGCAAATTTAAGCTATATAAGTCCTCAGATGGTGGAAAAGTGCAAGTTAAAATCAGGAAAATTTCAGCAAGCATGGTTAGTTCAGTTAGCTACTGGAACAAAAAGAAAATTTACCCAAAAATTCAAAAAACTGCTATAAATTTAAATGGGCATGAAACTGAAAAGAATTTGAACATTTTGTCTCTTAGATCTTATGATGTGTTACTGGGAATGGAATAGTCAAGGAAGCATAAAGAAATAGTTAATTGCTTAGATAAAATAGTTCAACGTATGGATGGTGAGGGAAAACTTGTGATAGTGAAAGTCAAACCAAGACCCATATTATCAGGAAAATTTCTGCGCTAGAGTTAAAAAGGACAAGAAGAAAAGGCTGTGAAGTGTATGTTGTACAAGTGGAAGAATTGGGATAGCAAATTGAAAAAGAAGCTATAGAAAATTTACCAGTAATCAGAGAGTTCAAAGATGTATTTCCAGAGGAAATCCCCCATCTACCCCTAAGAGAGAAATTGATTTCTTAATTGAATTGGTACCAGGAGCTACACCTGTCCCTTGAGCACCCTATAGAATGAGTACTCTTGAATTGTTAGAGCTAAAACTGAAACTACAGGAGTTATCAGAAGAGGATACATCAGACCAAGTGTGTCTCCTTGGGGAGCACTGGTATTGTTTGTTAAAATGACAGCTGGCACATTTCAGATGTGCATAAACTATAAACAACTGAATAAATTGACCATAAAGAACATTTATCCTCTGCCAAGGATATATGACTTATTTGATCAAGTGAGAGGAGACACTATCTTCTCAAAGATTGATCTAAGAACAAGATATCATCAACTCATAATCAAAGATGAAGACATAAATAAAACAACATTCTGGACTAGATATGGACACTATTAATTTGTAGTCCTACCCTTTGGAATTACTGATGCACCTGCTACATTCATGTGTTTAATGAATAGTGTAGTGCACAAGTATCTAGAAACATTTGTTTTAGTGTTCATTGATGACATTTTGGTATATTCCAAAAATGAAGAAGAACACAAATAACATCTCATAATTGTCCTACAAACACTTAGAGAACTTAAGTTATATTCCAAACTCAACAAGTGTGAATTTAACAAGGACAAAATTTAATATTTGGGTCATGCGATTTAAGAGGATGGCTTAGCAGTAGACCCAGAGAAAATACAAGCAATTATGGATTGGCTTGTACCTACTAATTTCCCAGCCATAAGATCCTTCATGGGTATTGCTAGATACTATTTTAGGTTTTTGGAAGTATTTCCAGCCTTAGCCTATCCTATTATTTATTTAAAGAAAAAGTTAGTAAAGTTTGAATGGAAAACAATGTGTCAAAATAGTTTTGAAAAGTTAAAACTTAGACTAACAACTGCCCCCATATTGAAGATTTTTGATCCAAACAAAGAATTTGTAGTATGTACAGATGCATGTGAAAAAGGATTAGGAGGAGTATTGGTACAAGAAAACTCAGTCATAGCATATGAGTCAAGAAAAGTAAATAAACATGAACAAAATTATACTATATATGACTTAGAATTAGCTACTGTGATACATGCATTAAAGATGTGGAGACATTATCTGTTAGGAAAGAAGTTCATACTAATGACAGATCACATAAGTTTGGAATACTTCTTCACTCAGCCTAATTTAAATGCTAGACAAGCTAGATGGTTATCTTTCCTTAGTGAATTCGGTATGGAAATCAAACACATTAAAAGAAAGGAAAATAAGATTGCAGATGCTTTGAGTAGGAATTCTCATCAAATTTTGAACAATGCTGGAAGTAGTGTGAAATTTTACATAGAGGAATCCATACAAGAAGTGATGAGGCAAGATCCAAACTATGTGAAATTACAAGAAAAATTGCAGAAAACTGAAATAGTGGGATATACTCAAAATCAGAAGGGGATGATTTATTACAAACAAATATTTTATATTCCAAATGTGACATATTTAAAATAGGAAATTTTATGTTAGTATCACAAAAGACCTTATGCAGGACATTCTGGTTATCAAAAATTGATTTCAGCATTGAGGAAGAATATGTTTTGGCCAAGTATGAAGAAATATGTAGCTGATTATCTAGCTAGATGTTTAGAATGTCAGCAAGTAAAAATGGAACATCAGCATCCAGTAGGATTGTTGAAGCCTTTAGACGTTCCAAAATGGAAATGGGAAGTGGTTTCCATATATTTCATCACTGGATTGCCTAGAAATAAGTATCAACATGACTCTATAATGGTGGTTGTAAACACATTCACTAAAGTTGCACATTTTTTACCAGTGAAATATACTTTTGGTACATCTCAAGTAGCTAATGTATTCATGAAATAAAATTGTGAAGCTACATGGCATTCTTAAAATGATTATATCATACAGAGATGCAAAATTTACTTCAGCCTTTTGGAAAAATCTGTTTGGAGGAATGGGTACCAAATTGAAATTCAGTACCGCATACCATCCTAAAACAGATGGACAAACAGAAAGGCCTAACCAAATTTTAGAAGACATGCTACGCATGTATTTATGGATATACCTACAAGATGGGAAGATTTTTTGCATTTAGCAGAATTTGCATATAATAATAGTTATCAAGCTTCAATAAAGATGAGTCCTTTTGAAGCATTGTATGGCAGAAAGTGTCACACGCCGCTTATCTAAAGTCAACCAGAAGATAAGTTAATTATTGGACCTAATGCATTGCAGGAGATGGAAATAAATGTGAAGAAAATTCAGCGAAATATTAAAACAACTCAAGACCAACAAAATATTTATGCCGACAAAAAGATAATTCGAAGTGGGAGACCATGTTTACTCGAGGATTAAGCCTAAAAATAATAGCTTATATATGGGTAGTTGTGTTAAGTTAGCACCATGCTACTGTGGACCATTTAAAATTCTAGAAAGAGTGGGGCCAGTAGCTTATAAATTGGCTCTACCTAGTCACATTAAGGTTCACAATGTTTTTCATGTTTCCTTATTGAAAATGTATGTACATGATCCTACTCGTGTAATTGATTAGACTATGATACAGGTGGAAACAGAAGGGGAATTTCTTCTAGATCCCCGTCGTATACGGGCACAGGAATAAATCGATCTCCGAAATAGGACGGTAGCTAGGGTGTAAGTGCAGTGGAGGAACTCTACACCTAAAGAAGCTACTTGGGAGCAAGAAGAGGAAATGAAAGAGAAATATCCATCACTTATTGAAAAGTGAACTGATATTTTGCAACACCAAGTACGGTGTTTTGTTTTAGAGGGGTAATATGTAATATCCCTATTTTACAGTTTTTATTAGACAATTGAAAATCCTAAGGGTTAAGTGGACCTAAAGGAAAATAATATTGGTGGACATATTATATCTTTAAAATTTTATAAATGTGGAATTTTAATTACTGTGCAAAGACTAGAGTGTATTGGAGAACGAGATTTCAAGTCCATGGGGATGGAATTAAATTCAAAGACTTTCCCGAATTCTCCAAAAATCCTTGGAGAAAATAAAATAAATCAAAATATTATATTGGAGATAAAAAAAACTAAAAGATACGTCAGTAAAGTGGAAAGTTACTGGGAAGAGGTGAAATTAAACTAGAAAGAGGAAAAAGCTAGTTTTAAAGTGCTTTTGTGGAAAAAACAAAAGTAAAGTCTAGGCTAAAGGAAAACAACATCCTTATTTAACTAGATGCAGTTATGGAAACATGCTGAAGGGAAAGCAAGCTTAAATAATCCATTCCTGGGTATATAGGAGGTTGTCTACACTTTGGAGGAATTGGTCTCTCCTCGGGGGGAGCTGTGGAGAAAATGCTCAAGGTTGGGTGGCATATAGTCTTACCAAAATTGGTATGCACAAGTAATTTAATTTTGTCTTATGAAATTGGTGTTATGATGAGAGTTAGAGTAATGATGATTTATGTAGAAAGATATGTGGAAGTTATCTTTTCTGTATGTTAAATTGTTATAACAAATCTCTGTTAATTATAAGTTACAGAGTCTGATGTATTTAACAGAGCACACTAAAATACATATAATATAGTTCTGTATAGTTACATAGATAAGTTAAGTTAGTAAACCAACAAACATAATGTCTAAACCTAGGTAGGAGGGTTTAAATATCTTGTTAGGTTGAAATAATATAATTATTAATGCAGAAAATACATCAGTAAATGTGATGTATGAGAAATATTGAATTTAACTATTTTGTGCTCAATAATTTAACATAATTATAGATACAGTAAGAGATAATGGTCAATCTATAAGAATGCATGATTGTACAAATTAAATTAAAATACTCTACTGTGCATTAACAAAAAGGTTTCATATAGTTATTCATTCTTATGGTGAATAAGAAATTAAATATCAAGTCCACATCAAAGTACTAGAGGATAGTACAAGAGAAATATTGCAATGAATTAGACCAATATATATTCCACTGAATTATAAAAATGAATGTTTATTATTATAAACATAACATAAAAATTGTATTAACAATGATATAAATTATCATTAAAAACTGTCATAACTTTGACAAAGTCCATTGCTTTGTATAAATAATTACATGAATTATAAATAAAGAGATATCCTTGAATTCAGTTGATTGAATTCTATGCATAACATGGACCAACCTGTAAATAGAAGAAATAAAATACACCGTCAAAGTTGGCAGAATGAATGACCCAAATTTTAGGAATGGTAAATTGAGACAAGTGCAATACCTCCACAAAGATACCATATGCAAAGATTAGTATATACAATAAATTAAATAATTAAATAAAATATAGAAAATTGACGAGGGTAATTGAATTAGAAGAATTACCTTGTTAGTCAAATGTAAGCAGTGGAACCATCACTGTACACAAAGAGAAAAATGAATAAGTTCATGTGGATAAATGAACAAGAAGATATTGTAGTGACAGTATGAAAAAAATAAAAAGGAAAATACCTGACCTTGGGTAGATGAGGTATGTATCGGAGTTGCAAAATTATCTCGAAAGAGGAAGAAGAGTTCCTGTACATAAATCATTTTATTAATTTAGGAAAATTAATAAATGAAAAGTACTAATGAAGAGAAAAATATCAAAATTTTCTTATCAAAATAATTATTGAAGAAGTAATAGATAAATAATTATAAGTCATAATTATAATTATTTAAAATAAAATAGCTTCTGCAAATTAATACAGAGTGATCATAATTATGTATCTGTGTATACATAAATGGAAATTGGGATTCAAACTATAGCTAAATTTAAGACCCTATTAAAAAATTTGAATTAACAATTGCTTTCATACCTGATAGAATTATGGTATGACTAAAACTAATGGGACTGTAGAGAACAAAGTGCAAGTCTTTATTGACGAAAAAAATTGGGAATTATATACCTAATTGCAATTTGGTTCCCTACAGTTAGGGTTACTGTGACAAATATAAATTCGATCATTGTAGAGGAAAAACGATGTATGTATTCATGAAGGAAAAACGATTGTAGAAAAAATTATTTCTAATACCTAACGAAGGATTGCAATCAAAATGTATTTATTCATAGTGAAGGAAAAACGAATATGAATGAATTTTATAAATTATATAATTCAAGAAGACTGACAATTTATACGCAAAGTCAAACCATTTCATGAATTAATAATATATTTTCTCTGTAATCTCCAAAGAAATCCAAGGATGGAAATATTTATTCGATATGAAGAGGAGTTTCATATTGAGTTTAAGGCTAGACAGAGAAAACGAAATCGTATTCCCTTCTTGGGAATTAAAACGAAAATTAATCTATGTGAAATAAAACAAATAAAATGGGGCAAATTGATTCCATTATTCCAACAATAAAAGATTGTAATGGAAACAATACTATATCTGTATAAAAGATGGAATTCAATAATAGGAATGAAGCAAACAATCATTCAATGAAGGAACTGTGTCAAACCATAGATAAATGTTCACAGAACAGAATTCATAGAACGAATGACTGTCTCAAAAACAAAGAGACGCTCCTTGTATAACATAAATCGTAATTCCAAGAATTTCCTCACTGAAATAATGAAATGAAATGAAAAACGAATTGAGGGCAATTGGTTTGGAAAACTAAGCCACGACCATATTCACAATATAACCAGAGACAAAACCTATCCTCGTAAAACGATGGGTCCATGAAATTCTTACCTAGAAAATGCTAAAACGACGATAACTTAAGGAATTCGAGGAGTGCAGGTACGAAGAATGTTTAACTCCATGTTGTAAGAATTCCTTGCGTTCACAAAAATAAAACGTAATTAGTTTCAGCAGAAGAAAACCAAAAATTTGACAAACAAATGTAGCCAAAATTCAGGAGTAAATTTAACGCAGAACAGTCACTTACCTGAGGTGAGTAGGTCGTCGTAAGCAAGGAGATGAGGGCTACTAGAATGCACACAAGCCTGGGTGGAGAACTAGAGCCGAAACGTTGCCAACATTGATAAATGAAAATGAAACTCTGAAGAATGAAAATCCACCGAAAAACTAACAGAGAAAATAGAGGGAGAGGATATGTCCTAATCCTCACCGTAAACATTGCATCCATCCATGATGCAAGAAAATTGAAAAAATCAATCAGGACATGTGATAGATTTAATTGATGGAGTACAAAGCATTAAACCATGACAGCCTTGAACAGAGGAATAACATTAATGCGCTGGAAATTTTTTTATGGTAGGGATATGATAAAATCCCATTATGAATTATCAATTTTCGTCATAAGATATGGTACCCATAGCTGAGCATATTAAAATACTGTTGCAATTAATTGATAAATGGAAAAATCAATTGTAACAATCCAACGTCATAAAAGGGAATTGACTGTATGTGATATGTTATATGGTATGGAATATGATTAATGTCATAATGTAGATGGGAGTATATATGTACCATTTGATATATATTATTCAAAAATCATAATAGTACTCGCGTTTATGACTTCAAAGAAGTAATTCGATTAGAGTCTAATGATTAAGTATTGGTAGAATGTAGAATTCGTTGGATAAAAAGTATCAATGATGTTTATACATCATTGAAATGGTTAAGGGTAGATGAGTTATCCATTGGCTAAGGGTTATGTCTACAATTGGATAAAAACCCTCATTCTATTAATCTTCAAAGTTAATGTCAAAAGGTTAAAAGAGTTGTATATGAATAAGAGTGTGGAGTATAATATTAGAATATAAATATATATTCTAATATTTTAATAGATAACTTTAGCATGATGATTATTAAAGTTATTATCTTAATAAAAATTCTAGTAAAGGCAGAAAATTATTAAAATGCAAAGGAATAGTAAAATAAGTTAATATTATAAAAGAAATTGTACAGTGAAGAAATGTCACAAAGGAAAATCGAGACGAAAAGAGAAATTGTGGAATCATTGAATATGGTCTAAGGATAATTAACAATAGAGTTTTATTTTGTTCACAAACAATGATGTCGGTAGATAAATTATAACGAGAGAAAGTACATATATGTTGAAATATCGCAATATGACGAAACATAATAAATTCAAATGACGATAAAGTAGTAAAAATTGTATAAATAGATTTTTTTTTTTGGGTAAGTATAGTTGTTAAAATTACCCTTTACCTTTTCTCTTTGACACTTAAAATAAATTTTTTGACCTTTTTGCACTTAAAAATGGCTTTTTTGCACCTTCGAATGAGATATGAGGGTGGAATGAACCTCTTTCACTCTTTGACACTTGAGGTTAGTTTATAAACCTTTGAATGAGACAATGAGACAAAATCCTCCTTACAAATAAGACAACAAGACTGCTTTTCTTAAAACCTTTGAACTTTCACACCTATGAACTTTCACATTTGGGAATGAGTCTTTTAAAAGTAGATAAGGTGTCTTTGAGATTGGAAATGACTCCCTTTGCATTTGACTGGGACAGTGGGTCAGATTGACCTCTTTTGAAGCTCTGACAGTCAAGATGACTTTTTGGATCCTTTAATAAGATAATCAGGTAGAATTTTTATTTTTCATGACACAGTGAAACAAAACTAGAGTTTCTCGGAACTTTTTTCAAACTTGAGCCATATGAAACTAGAGAGGTGACTTTTATTTCATCTTCATAAACATGATTTCTCCTTCATTATGGTTTTGTGAGTGGAATGGAGGGTTTTTGCCTTATTTTAGGTGAAAATTTGAATATTTTTTCAAAGGAAGAAATGAACCTAGATAGTGACTTACATGAGATGGAGTGACCTAACCCTAGACCTCTTCAGTGATGATGATGGAGATGGTGACCAGAAACTGATGATGGAGATGACCTTGAAACTGATGATGGTGATGAATGAAATGAAGGAGAAGCAAACATAATTTATACCTCTTCAGTGACGAAATTTATTTTCTGAGAACTTGTTCGAAAAATTAAAATTTTTTAACCTATGACTTTATGGAAAACAATTGAAAGAGTCATTTGATCACTGAGATGCCCGAGCTAACAGGTAGAAAGGCTTCTGATAGATGTGTGCACAAAGACCTTAGTCCTGGTTGTGTGCAGACTTCTCTAACTATGTGCATGGAAGGGTAATTGGTATTGAAGAACTAAATGTATTGGAACTGTTATATCTCTTAATAAAGAAGACTATTTTGGCGAACTGGAAATTGTTATGTGATTGTTTTTTAGTTATCTGTTATTTTCTTTGAGATCAGAATCATTCTATGATGTGTTATATTTACTTATGTTTATGATAAAATTCTTCTACATGAATGAATGAAGTCTATTCTATGTGAAGAACTGTGTTGATGAATAGATTTGATTAAAATACATATGTTTACTACTCATAAGTATCAACTTCATTCGGGGATAATCTGTGAATAGTTGATCTATTTTTCTGTTGTTCAGTTGTCATGCGTATCTACATATTATCTGTGATAAGTTCTGTTATAAGTCTTTTTAGGGCCACCACATCAAATTCGTCCTCAGGGTGTGGAAACCTGGTTCTGACACCCTACCATACTGCTTCGGATGAGACTTTGATCTACACAAGAAGTTCATTACTGAAAGGGCCAGTAGTAGGAGGTTTTATTGGCTGTGCAATAAATCTGAACCTGGGTCATGACCCCTCAAGCCAACAAATGGTTCTGTTATCGGGACCGAGATCATTTGAGGGATAATTGATGTCTTCTCATCCTACAAAGAACGAATTACAATATTAACTGGATAGAAATATCATTCAATTCACAATCCAAGAGAATCAAAGTTATAAATTATATGTTGAAGATTGGGTTCAAAAGTATATTTATATAGAAATTCACAAGATATTCTTTGCTTCCTTCGCGACTGAGCTGCATGATTGGTTTTCTCGATTGACTGAATTTAATACCTATGTAAAGGATGACATTGTCCCTCAGTGGACTCCAAAATTGGTACAATAGTTATAAAAGACCAGAAATATGATTACCTACGTGATATCTCATTAGATCTATCGTGTTCTGAGAGGATTTGTAATTGAGTTTGTTATTGATTAGTTGTGTCTTATTCTGAAGCGGAAAGAATATTTTTCAAGGGTATTAGAGGTAAGTTCCTGCACTCTTTGAAGTTTTGGATTAAAATGTTATTTTGTGAACATGGTAGTCTATGTGGGCATATTACGTGAATGTCCCAAAGAGGCAGGACTACCATATGTGGAAGAATTGACTGCGCAGATCTAGAAGAAGGGTTTATTTATAGTCCTCTAAAGGGTAGATATGATAGTGACAACAAGCAAGAGACTAGTAGCTCTAGTGAACCTATGCACTCTGAAGAAGAAGAAGTCTCGAAATATCAGAATAATCAGGGAGTGTTGACCATAGTTCAAATCCCATCCACTCCACTTCCAAACTTATCTCACAAGTCATCCACTCCACCTCCACCTCCACCTCCCCCAAGTGTAGATATGGTCATGTCTATGAAGTTTCCTAATTTCAAAGGTATTGGGAATGAAGATACATAGTAATTATGGCTTGTCACTACTGTTATATGGATAGCACAATAGGTTAATAGTGACGATGTCAAGAAAGCGCAATTAGCCACCACTTTTCAATACCATGCGTTGGATTGGTATATAATATATGTATCAGTGAACCATAATGAAACTAAGAATGATCTGAAGGATGCCCTAAAAGAACAATTCAAGAATCCACAATCATACACGCAATGTGTCACAAATTTGAAAGAGATTCACCAGGAGGTGAATGAATCGATATGGGATGTAGATCAGAGATTGAAGTGCACGTGAGATGGTGGATTCACTATTGGTGACACCCAACACAAGGAATGGTTTATTGCTATGTGGCTCCCACATCTACACCAACCCTTGAGCCAACAAAATATTGTTACGCAGGTTGAGGCTATAGAAATTGCAATGAAACTAGAAGTTGCACTGATACCCACTGTGATTGGAACTTGACAGATTTAGAGTCAGTTAGAAGCAATGCATTTGGAGATTCATAATCTACGCAAAGAGAAGGGAAGGGAGTGTGCAAAGTATATGGTGCATACGATGTAAAGATGTCAGGATTCATAAGGATCAATGCCCTGTGTTCAATGATTATCTGCACGTTGGAGGACCAAGCCCGCTGAAGAGTGTGGTTGGACCAAGTGGGACACCTACAGTATGGTGTAAAATTTGTCAGTCTAGAAGTCTGCATGAGATAGATTATTTTCCAATGATTGGAAAATATATGCCTGAGCTAAAAAAACTATTTTTTAGATTATGCTCATCACTGGGATATGATCAACAACACTATCGAAGTTTTGATTTGATGATTGAAAAATATAATTTGTATAGAATGCAGGATGAACCTACCTCACCAACATCCCCATCTGGGCATGGTGGATTCTAGACTAGAGGAAGACGAAGAGGAGGAGTATCAACTGGTCGAGGAAGGGGATAGCTCAATTTCTACAATCATGGAGATTTTGGTTATTATGCACGCGATTGTCCAAATCTTGCACGACAATCTTGCAGGTATTGTAGGAAGTTTGATCATGTAATTAAAGATTGTCATTTTTTTATTTCTAAGATGTAGGAGAAGAAGACACAGTCTCTGACGCAGAATATTCAGATGGTCAGGGCAGAGCTACACGAAGAGGATCCTAGCGTGAATGTTGTCACTAGGAGTGGTGCAGCCACTGGTGAAGATAAAGGGAAGAAGTGAAATGTTGATCTTTGGATCCAAAAGGCACCGGAGGAAAATTATGGATTCGATTTGCAGTGCGATAAGACACTTTTGTAGAAGAAAAGAAGTGTTTTTTAGAAGCAAGCACATTAACATCAAGTAGAACTATGGATGTGGTTGAAGTAGATGAAGAAATAAAACCATTCCTAGAAACTTGCATCAAATTACTACGCAACAAGAAGGTGGTAAAGAATCTACAGGAATTGATAGATAACTGTACAGGAAAATAATAGCCCTGGATGGAACAGAAATTTTTCAAAAAGATCTATAAGAAAAAAAGAAGAACTAGACAAGATATGCAATTGAATACTCAGATTGGTTCCTATGAGATGGATCAGGTCATTTTAAATCTAGGGTCTGATGCAATTGTATTACCTAAGCAAACTTGGAAGCACATGGGAGAGCCTAAGTTGGAGTGGTCTACTATTCAGTTGTGAATGGTGAATCAACAGAAAATCATTCTATTAGGAAGACTCTCACAAGTGGTAGTAAATATTGAAGGAGGTAAGGTGCTTGAAGATTTGGAATTCATACAGATTGTGGATGATACTGATCCTTATCCTACATTTTTGGGTTTAGATTGGGTTATTGATATGAATTACATCATAAATCTTAAAAGGAGAAGTATGGTATTTGAGAACAATGGGACTAGATTTGTAGTGCCCCTAGATCCTGTTGAAGGTGCAATATATACAGAACCAATGCGTGCAGAAGATGATGTTGACCATATCTATAAGTTGGTTTCACGAGACGATGATTAGATCAATCCAACTACTGATGGACAACTTAATTGGGAAAAATATAGTTCCTGCTTCTTAGATTCAGATGAAGAGTTGGAGAACTGGCAGAACCAATTACATGAAGTATCTAAATTGCACTGCAATCGAGTGACCAGATCCCTTCATTGCATACCATCATAGGTATGAGAATTCTCGTATTATGATGGTTTAACTAAAGTGAACATGTTTTTAGGATAACTTGAAAGAATTGTTCCAGAAGGAAAGAGATTCCATGCACTGGATATTTTGATGCACTCTACTCCAACATGATGGTGAGATACTCAGAAACGAAACTTGGGAAACTTGGAAGAATGTGCTCGAATGATGAGATTGTGCTTTGAGTGTCCAACTACCAAAATGGAAGAGACTTATTCTAGAAAGGGTGATCCGCACAAACAACTGGCTTAGTCGACTGAAGTATGGGGCACAGAGCCGAGACCAGAATGGGTGCCAATGTTCATCCACACGTTGGGGAAGGTGCCTACTGATTGGTACCTAGAAATGCAGTTGTGCCGAGGAACCAATGAATGGTTTGTGCTAACTGAATGTTTCATTTTGACCTTCAACTTTGATAGTGGGTTTGATTGCTTGGGTAAAGTGCTGCAAGGTATTTATGAGGTCATCTTTGATAGTTCAAAGCCAAATGTAGAATGTGCTTCACCAGCATGGGATGCGCAAATGAGGGATATTCTCAATTGCAGAAATCTGATAGTTGAATAAACTGAAGGAGATCCAAGGAATATCACAATCCTTGAATCTGAGGGACAATGCACAGTTTTTGGGCCTTCAATTCCATCGCTCGATGTCACAAAACCTCTAAATATTCGACAAGTGAACATTGGTACAAAAGAGAATCTGAAGTTATCGAAGATCGTAGATTACTGGGATGATGATAATGTGGTAAAGGTCGTTGAGCTGTTGACAGAGTACTTGGACCTGTTTCCTACAAAGTTTTCTGAGTTGGAAGGCATAACTGGCGAGCTTGGGGTTATGAAGATCACTTTGAAACTTGATCCATGACCTGTAAATCAGAGCCCTTATAGATTGAATCCAAAATACAAGTAGAAATTTAAGGAAGATTTGGATAAATGGTTGCTACAGACATTATAGAAATAGTGGAGGAGTCTGATTGGGTGAGTCCTATAGTAGTAGAGGATAAGAAGATTAAAGGATAAATAAGGGTTTGTGTGGATATATGCAAATTGTATTGCGCCTATGTTCATGATATATTTCCAACCCCACTTTCCAATGAGATCCTGGACAATGTAGGAGGATAAGAGGCTTATTCATTTATAAGTGGTTTCTCAGGATATCATCAAATCGGAATTTCACTGAAGGATAAGAGTAAGACAACCTTTTCCACAGAATGGGGATCTTTTCAGTATACAGTCATGCCATTTGGATTGAAGAATTCACCTAATATCTTCTTGCGCGTAGTAGTAGCTGCATTCAAGGAGTATATCCACATGTTATTAGAAGTCTACTTTGATGATTGGACTGTCTTTGGGTTGTTGAAGAAGCATGTATCAAGTTTGTGCCTAATGTTGGATACTTGTAGAAAATATCATATCTCACATAATTTTAAGAAGTGCATATTTTGTGTGCCATTTGGGATATTGCTGGGTCATGTTGTCTACCAGCAAGGGTTGATGGTAGATCCCATGAAGATCGAAGTGATGGTTAATTTGGAAGTTCCTGTGAATGTCAAAAAAATTGCGCTTAATTTTGGGGCATACAGGATATTATCAGAAGTTCATTCAGGGTTATGTGTTGATCACTGTGCCCATGGAGAAATTTCTCAAGAAGGATGTGTCATTCTATTGGGATGAATAATTTCAAAAGAGTTTTGAATTGTTAAAGGAAAAGATGGTCACTGCACCCATATTGGGCCTTTCCAGATTGGTCGAAGGTGTTCCATGTGCATGTTCATGCCTCCTGCGTCGCACTTGGAGCTATTTTAGTGCAACCAAGAGTTGGGGAGATCAATCACCCTATTACATTTTCGAGTAGGAATTTATCAAGCGCGGAGCATAATTATTCAACCACGGAGAGAGAAGGATTGGCGATGGTTTATGCACTGTAGAAATTTCACCATTATCTATTATGTCACTTTAAGATGTTTATTGACCACTCTACTTTGAAGTACCTATTCTATAAGCTTGTGTTGGGGGGGAAGATCTACAATTAGTTGCTAATGTTCCAAGAGTATTATTTTGAAGCCATTGTGAAGCCAAGGAGACTGAATGTTGGGCCAGAAAATATATCGTGCATTAAGAATGGAGAAGAACCTACTAGTTTGGAAGATGGTTCACCAGATGTGTAGTTATTTTCTATAATGGTGGTTGATGATAACTTCCTTAATATCATTAATTTCTTGACTTCTAGATGTGCGCCCAAGGAGTATACACTGCAACAGAAGGAAGAGATAGTTCTACGCATAACTGAATTCACTCTCATTGTTAGTTAGTTGTAAAAAATGTGTGTAGATGAAATTTTGTGATGATATTTATTGGAATTTGAAAGACGATGTACCTTAGATCAAGCTCATGGAGGGGTTGTTGGAGGTCACTATGCAGGGAAATCCATAGTGAAGAAGATTTTGCAAGCTGGTTTATGGTGGCCTAGGCTACACAATGATGCATATGCACATTTTCACGCATGCAATGCATGTCAAAGGACAAGAAATCCATCGCGTAGAGATGATATTACCTTGCACCCACAGATTGCACTGCAAGAATTTGATAAATGGGCAATTAATTTTGTTGGACCTATTGAGCCCCCCAGGAAAGAGGACAGGTGCACATGACATAATCACTGTGATAGATTATGTGACCCGATGGGCTAAATCTAAGTTGATGAAGGATTGTAGTGCGGACACAACTACACACTTAATTTTTGATAATATATTGACTCAGTTTGGATGCCCTAAGGTTCTTATGAGTGATCGAGGTATGCACTTCGTGAATGAAACTATTGAAGCTCTAATAGAAGAATTATGGATTCCTCATAAGAAGAGCACTCCATATCACCAATAGGAAAATGGTGCAATAGAAGCTTTTAATAAGATATTGGAGACTGCGCTCACTAAGATTTTCAATGCTAACTAGAATGATTGGGATGTGTGCATACCTACGTTTCTTTGGGAATATATAAATACATGCAAGAAGTTGACAAGAAAGACACCATTTAGGATGGTTTATGGGAAGGAAGCTATGATGCCAATGGATTACATTGTTCCAAGTCTGTGCATTGCAACATTTACAAATGTGGCAGAAAAAGAGATTATGGAGGAACGATTGTCGCAGTTGGTCACGCTAGAAGAGGATTTATTTATTGAAATTTTCTATTAGCAAGTGCAGAAGGCATGCGAAAAGGAATGGCATGATAGAGATATGAGACATAAGGTATTTCAGGAAGAATATTTGGTCTTGTCATATGCCAGCAAGTTTGTGCGCCACCTAAGAAAGTTCAAGATTCATTGGCTAGGACCATATATTTTTAACGAGATCACCAACAGAGGTATGGTGCTCCTGGCCACGTTGAGTGGCAAAAATATTCTTGGGTATGTTAATGGAAGATGATTGAAGCCTTACATCGATTACCCTCTCCCTGCACGCACCAAATGACTATATGATTGGAGTACTGGATTTACATAGAAGGGATGGTGGATGCGTAGACAGGTGCGACACACACATGGTAGCTACGTGCGAAGGTTTATTGGGTCACAAAAGTGTTAGAATATAGCCGTTGGAATATTAAATCTAGACAAGATAGAATTATTACAGTTTTGAGGAGTGTCTAAATTTCATTTAATGAGGATATTATGCTAGATTTGGAGATGTTTTATCATTTATGAAGTTCCATTAATGCACATGGGACCGTTTAAGATTCACCTAGGCTATAAATATGAACAAAGGGGTCGAATTAGTACCCTTTTCCTTTTGTGTGATTTTTTTGAATTGAGCTCTTTGATTTCTCAAGCTTGACTGAAGTCTATGTTTGGTCTTGATCCGTTGTTTGAGGAGGAGTTGTGTCGTAGAGGTTTAGGCCACGTATTCCCGCCCAGTATGACAGCCACTAGACCTAGAGAGGAACCTATTGCACAGGCTTCTGAGACCATTGCACCCACTCATACCAAGAAGGGACAGATCTCAGGGTCCCAGAAGTCTCCTAGAGAGAAGCCCGCTAAGTTGCGCTCCATTCTGACTAAGTTCCAAAAGAAGGCGATGGCCAAGTTTCTAGAAAGCATAATGGAGGAAGAGGATGTGGTAGATATTTCTAATCCTATCACATGGTTTCCTGCATATGTTGCATCACGCAAATCTTCGGTGAAGATATCGAAGAAACTTGAAAAAGTGTGCGCTTATATCAACATGCCATTGCTACCAGAGAATGTCCCTATGGAAGGCGATATGTTCGCCAAAGTTTTGATGTTGAAAATGGAGGGTTGGGACCTCGTTGATCCAGAACAATTTCCTGAGCTCATACCAGACATGTATCTAGAGTGAATTCATTATGATGATGGTGTCATGAAGGTTGAGTTGATGCCCTGGGCGTTGGGCTTGAATAAGTCTAGATTGCTCAATCTGCTACAAATCCCTCACTTCGAGTGTAGCCTGATCAACGATATTTGTGTGCGAAAGTTTCTTGTATTAATTCATGATGAGTTTCTAAGGCTCGGGGATCGCATACCCATCGACACCGCATTGATCCATCAGATCACTGGTTTGTCGAACTAGGGCAGAGACCCTATAGCAACATTTAGTCGGAAGGGTCAAGAGAAGAAGGTCGCTGACAAAGTAAATAAGGATTACAAAGTGTCGTGCCATGCCCGAGGGTTCATGGTAAGAGAAATCAGTGACTCAGTTGTCCAATTTGGAACCATACTACTTTCCTGCAAAATGTTGAAGAAGTGCAGGCCGAAGGAAGTACCAACGCATGTTATTGTGTTGGCCGCACAATGTGATAAGGGTGTTTAGTACAAATGGGAACAATATTTATACATGAAATTTATGGAGAACATATGCAAGGAGCAGGAGGAAGGAAAACATTTCTACTACGCCTGGTTGATCCTCCTCGTCGCTCTCATTGGATGGAAGACCCTGGAAGATACACACTTCCCCAAGATAGAGCTAGAGATGTATGAAGCCGCACGCTACGCCATTGTGGAATTATAAGATTCCAGCAAGAATAACTGAAAATAAAGTATTTTGGGTCCTTTTTTACTTTGCGATGTGTCATGCGATTCCATCGAAGCTGATGTTGTCCTCAACCTTGTATGAGCAATAAAATCTTATTGTAGACTTCAAGGAGACATTCCATAATGCTCATATCCCCACGAAAGGTGTCGTCAAAGGTGTGTGGTATGATTTTCCATACCTAGTTAGAGAAGACGACTTAGTGCACATCATGGAAGAGTGCCCACCAGCTTGGTTGAAGCCATGCACCAAGGGAGAAGTTTCATCATCAATTCCAAGGACTCCAACAAAGCCCCAAACATGTACGTAGAAAACAAGTAAAGATACTAGAGCAGAGGCAAGCCGACCACAACCGGTAAGACCATTGATCTCGAAAAAGAGACAGCGCCTGAAAATAATAGTGCAAGTGCCAAGGAGACTGAGGCTCATATTGTCGAGGAGACAGCAACCCAGGCCACCAAGGGAACAAAGCGTGACTCTGAGGATATGGGAGGTCTATGGAAAAAGAGAAAAGGATATAAAACAATTGAAGTAGAGGACATCAAATTGACGGAATATGACCTTAATGAGATCTCCAATACTGTAACATCCACCACCGAGGATATGTGGACAGATATAGAGGCATTGCACAAAGCTGCACTTGAAGGAGTACAAACTACCATACAGGAACTAAAAGTGCAAGTGAGCCTGATTCAAGAGAGCGTGGCCCAAGCGAGCTAGCTTCAAGTAGGTGTGCCTACCACCAACGCGTATCTGATCAACACAGTGCTACCATCAACCGAGGATAACTGCATAATCCAGATCCATGAGCTTGCCATCCGAGTCGAGTCGTTAACTCTACGTGCGTAGCTCAGAGTCTACGGTGAAATCAATATTGATCTAGCTGTGCTACTAGTAGGGAAGCTCCATATGATCTAGAGCATGATTATGGAAGAGTTGCAGTTTAGAGAAGCCCGAGCCTACCGCATTTCCACTTAGTTTCAGTAGCAAGTAGCCGAAATTCAACACAAACAACAAACAGCAGGGGAAGTGCACCATGCAGTTGAGGCTCGACGCACTGACCTGGAGGCCAAAATTGATCAAGTATGCAGTAATTTTCCAGCAGTCCCTGCCTCAGCCGCACCTGTAGAAAAATTGGAAGGGTTGGCCACTGCGTTGAAGTCATTGTGTGATGAAGTGAAAACTGTTAGATCAAAATTTTCACATCAAATTGCAGACTTGCAGATGAAGTTGCAGCCGAAAACGCCTCCGAAGGTCAAAGAACAGCGTGTTGCAGAATTCAAGGTAGCGAAATATATCATATAAATTATTGTCACAGAGTGCAGCCAATTGTTAGATGAGGCCATGGGTGTTTGGAATTCGGTTCAGAATGACCCAATGGTGCAGCAGTTGTGCAACGAGTTGCGTGTGAAGGATTAGTAGTTTTCCGACATCAGGATGGCAGCGCCCACATTGGTGATCACACAATGCCTTGCCCGCCTTCAGGAGGGCCGAGTGATTCAAATGGATATATAAGATATGCATCACCACGAGCACTTATTGGAAGTAAGGATGCAGCTGTGGGCTGAGTAAGCCCTACAGTTCCCTCATACCCTGGATGGTGTATTCATTAGGGGAATTTTAAGGTCTAAAATGGCCCTCCTAAGAAAAATGTACAACCAAAATAAGCTTTAAGAGAACCAATAGGATTCTAGATGATGATGTCAACCATGGGGGATAATTCACCATTTTATGAGTAAAAAATTAAAAAGATTAAAAAATAATAAAATAATAAAACTACTTTTTCAACTCATATTTTCAACTTATCTCCCTAAGGGTTTGCTAAAATTTCGAGCGGGGGTACTCGTTGGATGCAAAATTTAATTCCTCATCCAAGGAGTACACATGTTGCATACTTTTGATGGAACCTGCTACATGAAAAATGAGAAATACATGAAAAAACATGATTGCAATCACGTTTTTCATGTATTTCTCATTTTTAGTTTAGAAGATTCCATGAAAAGTATGCAACATGGGTACTCCTTAGATGAATAATTAAATTTTACATCCAATGAGTATTCCTGCTCGAAATTTGAGTAAAACCTTAGGGAGATAAGTTCAAAATACAAGTTGAAAAAAGTAGTTTTTTCTATTTTCCCTAAACTCTGATGATGTAATCAAATATTATTTTATTATTTCCACTATTATTTTATAATTTCCTTAGGAGGCCCATTTTAGATCTCAAAATTCCCCTAATGAAAGAGCCTTCAGCAGACATAATGCAACATAAATCTAGCAGCTGAAGGGCTGATGACTGCAGAGCTCGTGGATGAAGTGCAGGGAGCTGCTGCGTAGAGTGTCGAAGTGGTCCTGCCACTGAAGAGCTCTGTCGAAGTGCTCGAAGAAAATATGGAGCCCACCCCACAGTGACTCGGGATGAGTGACAAGTTTGTGTCAAGGGTTGTTGGAGCAGGGTCCCCTAGGGTCAATTTTGATAAATTTTTGTATATGTTTTGTTGTACACGCTGCGCGGAAGAGTCAAAGGGGCTTTGGGAAGGTCAAAGTTCCTAATCAATGTAAATGGGTTTTGAGGGAAAACTATGAGTCTCAAACCATGATTTGAGACAATGGTATTAGTGCCCTAATATGAGTATAAATATAGACAGATTGAGTCTAGTAAAGATATCTTATGTCTGCTAATGAATGTTTTATAAGGTTGTGATATATGTCTAGGTTTTGGGTAGAAAGGCTCCTGTTGGCTATGTACGCGGAGACCTTAGTCCTGGCTATGTGCATACTCCGCTGGATGTGTGCACGGAAGGGTAATTGGTATTGAAGGACTTAATGTATTGGAACTATTATATCTCTTAATAACGAAGACTTTTTTGATGAACTGGAAACTGTTATGTGATTTCTGTGTAGTTATCTTTAATTTTATTTGAGATCGGAATCTATTCTGTGATGTGTTATATTTACTTATGTTTATGTTTCAATGCATCTGCACGAATGAATGAAGTATATTATGTGTGAAGAATTTTGTTGATGAATAGATCTGATTAAAATACATATGCTTACTGCGCATAAGTATTTACTGCATTCAGGGATAATCTATAAAGAGTTGATCTATTGTTATGTTGTTCTGTTGCTGCGTGCATCTGCATATTATCCATGATAATTTCTTTTATACGTCTGTTTAGGGCCACCACATCAAATTCTTCCTCAGGGTGCGGAAACCTGGTTCCAACATCCCCCCATTCTGCTTCAGGTGAGACTTTGATCTGTGCAAGTAGGTCATTGCCGAAAGGGCTAGCGGTTGGAGGATTTGTTAGTTGTGGAATAAATCCGAACCTAGGTCAAGACCCCTCAAGCCAACACTCATGCCAAATTTAAACCTTACATGAAATTTTCTTCTCCTCCATTGATTAGATCTGCAATTAGATTCCTCATGTCCAAACAGGTTAATGAGTAACAATAACCATAAAATCACGATTATACCTGAAGGTGAATCTCCTTGGTTTTTGATATTGATGCAATATATGTTGATTTGATCTATATGTTTAACTCCAACAATTATCTACAACGTGTCCAAACTTGTGGTAGTTGTAGCATTGTATCTTATGCATCAAAGGAATAAAAGGACTTTTCTTCCTTTGTAAAGGGAGTTGCCATGATAATCTCTAGGAGCAAAAGGTATTATGAATGTAGCTTCTCCTTGATATTTTCTTCTCTGCTGCTCATTTTTCTTATTCTTCTAATGCTATTTTGTTTTTTTGTTAGTCGTTTGTTGGATATGCTTCTTGTTTCCTTGGTTCTCACTTTTGTTTTTGGTATTTTTTGCTACAGGTTTCTTGGGTTCTCCTTTGTTATTTTTTCCTGCATGCAAACTAGAATCGCCCTTTTGAAATCCAAGACCATATTTATCCAATGGTTATCTTTGTATCTCAAGAAAATTATCCAAGGCTATGGTACTCTTCTCCATTTGACGCTGCTTTCTCAAGGACACCACTTCAACTTCTAATTTCTCACACTCATTCTCCTTCTCTTGGTACTGCTTCCTTATAACTTCCTCAACTTTTCCTGATTCTACCAATTTAATCTTTAAGTTGATGATCTCCTCCTTGAGTTTGGCATCCTTATCATCGCATATCTACAATGGTTTTTATTTATCCTTGCATGCAACTGTTAGTCTAGAAATATCACCTCTGAGAACCATGATAATATCCTCATATTCACTAAGTGCTTATGCATGATCTAAATTTGATTCATTAAATTTATAACTCAAAAGAAAATAATTAATGTGTATACCTTTGGATTCATGATTTTCTAATCTATTTTCATCCTCTATTGAATCATGTGCAGTAGAAGAATGAGACTCTTGTGGCTGAGTTGTTTTTTTTAAGGCCCTTCTTCTTGTTCTTATTTTTTTTCTTCTTGTTTCTCTTATTCTCATTTTCCAAATTTTTGTTTGTACCATCTCCAACTATTGTCCCACATTGTCTTGGCATGTTTCAAACCTACTAGCCTCTTCAAATCATCATCATGAAGATTCTTGTAGATTATGCATCTTGCTTGTGCATCATGTTGCAAAACTTCACCTACAATTGGATCCTTGCCACAACCTTCACATACTACTCTCCAAATGTTATATCCATAAGATGAAAACTGGGATTTAAAATTTTTGTGGTATACCTTGTAATTTGTAGCAGTGAGGGCATCAGAAAAAAATTAAAATTAAAAAATAATAAATAAAAAATGAAAAATAATAATAATAATATAAAAATCAATTTATGCCAACAAACCCCATATCTACTCTCCAACGATTAAGCTACAACCAATATCCCCACTCTAATGACAATTGTTGGAAACCTTTGAGCACTATTGAGAGGGGGGAGGGTGAATCAGTAGTACGATATATACATGAATTTTACCAAATAAAACTTCACTTACTTATTCACACACACTAATTAGCAGTAAATCATTAAACATTAGCAGATCTATGCATAAATCATAAACAACAAATAAGCCATATATGCAAGATAACCATGAAAAAGAACATAAGAAAGCATCAACACATGAGACACAAGATATCTGGCGGAAAACCCTTCATCGGGGAAAAAACCACCCTTATTGTTGATGTGTTGCTTTGAATCTTCTATTAAGAAAAATATGTCTTTTACATAGATTTGTTGACACTCATCAGCTAGGAGACTCGACCTCATATGCTACTCGCCAACACCCATCAGCTCGGAGACTCAATTCTACTGATCAACTTGGAAGACTATGTTCTCACACGGATCTACAGACTACCATCCACTGAAAGCCACCATGATTAATCGATCCTCTCCTAACTCCGATTGGACTATCAAACTACCATTGGATTGAGAATATTTTCCTTTCACTGAAAATTTGCATTCACTGCTCCACATCCATGAAGTCATTCCTCCTCTCCTCTATGTAGATCTCCTTTAATGTATTTTCAAACTAGATCCAATATTTTCTGCTCAACTTGGTTTATCTCTACAACACGACTTCTAGTAGCAAGGCATCACCATATCAATAAAAAATACCACAATCCATTAGGTGATTTTTTAGGTCTAAAATGGGCCTCCTAATGAAATTATAGAATAATAATGGATATAACAGAACAATATTAGATTACATCATCAACTTTTAGAGGGAAAAAGAAAAAAACTATTTTTTCAACTCGTATTTTCAACTTATCTCCCCATGTGTTTACTTAAATTTTGAGCGGAAACACTCGTTGGATGCATAATTTTATTCCTCACTTAAGGCGTACCCATATTGCATACTTTTGATGGACACTTCTACACGAAAAATGAGAAATACATGAAAAAATTGATTGCAATCACATTTTTTCATGTATTTCTCATTTTTCATGTAGCAAGGTCCATCGAAAGTATTCAACATGGGTACTCCTTGGATGAAGAATTAAATTTTGCATCCAATTAGTACTCCGCTTGAAATTTGAGTAAAAAATTTGGGAGATTAGTTGAAAATATGAGTTGAAAACATAGTTTTATTATTTTATTAATTTTTAATATGTTTACTTTTTTACTCCAAAAATGGTGAATCATCCCCCATGGTTGAAGTCATCATCATGAATCCTATTAGTTCTTATAAAGTTTATTTTGCTTGTAAATTTTTCTTAGGAGGCCCGTTTTAGACCCCAAAATTCCCCTAATGATATTCTCTCACCCAAGAAAAATATTTCCTGTAATCCATCCCACAAAAACTCAATAATATCACCAATAGCTGAAATAAAACTTATAAAAAACCCTCATACCAAAATATAAATGTTACATAATACAATAAAAAACATAAGACACTATGGCTATGTGCCAAATACATCAGAAACTCATGCAAAACAAATGTGAGAGTCACTAATATGGAGCTCCGTAAATACCAAACTCTACTTCAACTTTCTGCATCAATGACATGAAATCTAGATATATGATTCAATACTATGCTTCAGAAAATAGATATTCTCATTCTTATTCCGTTAGAGCTCATATACTAAATCAAACAAGCTCACTATGGCTTTGAAGCATACGAACACAATGCAACATTCACTTCCTCACATGTAGTCACCATCAACCAACCCTCAGCTCCAAAATCATGAATATGAAACATGTAGGGCGAGCTTGGGGTTGGGATGAAGGGTGCAAAAATTGGACCAAATCAACCCATTAAAACCACTACTTGTACGCTAAATGTGTTCACATCATTGGAGTACATTTTCAACCATTTTTGGCCCTTAAAACTTATTCTAGAAGTCTCTAGGAATTTCCATGCCAATTTTCTTATGATTTGTGCGAGGAATGCATATTATTTTTCGTGTTTTATTTCATTCACATGCACAAAACTAGATAAAATTGAGCCATTGAATGCACAGGCTTGCTTCCCAATGAATGGATCTTTTCAAATGCATGCACAGGCTTGGATCTATGCGACTGGGGAAAAGGATGAATAAAAACATCAAACCTTCAGGTCAGAACCTCTGCCACCTATTGGATCCCCTTCTCTAACATTTGTACAAGCCTCCAAACCTCTGACATAGCCTCTGACACATATGCACCTGGATTAAACATGTCTCCAAAGTGTCACTTCCAAGTTGACCTAAAAGTCCAACAAACAAGGTTGTCAATAGTGTCAACAAGTCCTCCAGTCTCCATTAAACATCTGCACAAGTTCTAACACCTATGACAGAACTGCAATACTCTATAGCATATCTCCATCATCAAACATAAATTTTTCACACAACAACAAGTCATCTCCACGAGCATAAGCATGAAGGCCTAGATGAAGACCTAGTTTCCAACTCAACTAGTGTGCCAATCATCATCTCTATCACATGTATATCTACATCATCCACATGTAGTAGCATAATCGACCAAATCAATGCCAACATCTGACCATCGTGAGTGTGAATTCATACTGTTGACATCAATGGCAACTCAATCATCCCAATGCCAACACAACCAGCTACAACTATGCTACAATGAATTTCTTCCAAACATCAACTAGTCTACAAGGGTTTACATCAATGTCAACATGAGCTAGTTTCCATCATAAACCAATGCCAACATCAACTAGCTAGAACCATGCACACCATAATGCTGATAAGAAATACCTCCAAGCATAGTGAATTTGACTAGCTTGAGATTGTTGAATTTATGAAATAACCAACTAGAGGGGAAAAAACCTACATCTATTGGTAATATATCTACTTTGGAACAATTGGACTTGGTCAAAAATTATTTGGGTGTAGAGATTCCTCAAGAACTATTTGGGTTATCTATGCTAGCATATTTGGATGTTTCATCCAATAGACTTTATGGGAGAATCCCACTCGGGACACAATTTGATACTTTCAATCTTACTTCATTTCAAGGAAACAAGTATTTATGTGGTTTTCCTCTACAAGCATGCAATAAAAAAAACAAGTTCGGAATAGCTCAAGGAAAGATGTTAGTAGAGGATGGTTGAGCCATTTGAACAAACACATGTCATTGATTGCACTGGGTTTAGGAATGGTTGTTGGAATTGGTACACTTATAAGTGTTGTGATACTATGGAAAAAAATTAGAATGTGGGTGGTTCCTCTAATGACAAAACCATTTTATGGACTGTACAAATTTCCTAAATAATATGTAGTGAAAACTAATTATAACATCAATTTTTGTAATGAAAAATAGAGTATATAATTTCAAGTTGTTAAATCATATCCTTGATATTCTTGTGTTATTTGAATGCTTTAAGAATACTTACCTATCAATATCCTCGCATACTAGCTAAGATGCTATTTTATTCACCGTCCACATCTAGTTACATGATGTCTGGCTATCTCTGCTCCGTGGTAAGAGTTTGACAAACTATATGAATTTCAAAATGTAAAATTTTATTTTCTATTAAGGAATACACAATTTCAATAGATTATACTTCATTTGAAATCAGTTAATTTGTCCCATAACATAGTTTGTTCTCATCAATGCTTTGCTTCTACATAGATTTTGCATTCAATTCTACAGAATTAGCTATTAGTAATTAATGTTATCTGGGCTCATTTTTTTTAAGGAATAAGAATAACAAGTGTCATATAAAATTATTTATAGATATGATATGTATTAATTTACTATATTATACCAAAATTTATCTATATATTATAGATTAAAAATATTTATGATAAAATAAGATAAATATATATGAATAAAAAATTTGTTCAATATTTTAACATTTTATAATTATAATTTTGTTTGAAATTTTAATGATTTCATATGTTTTATGAAATAAATGCTTATTATAAATTAATGTTTATTAATATTTACTCATCATTTAAATTATCTAAATATATTATTATTATATAAAATAAATATGTAAATAAACTTTACATATTATATAAGCATTAAAATTGTAATTTACAATTTTGTAATTCTTTGGAACGTGAATTGTGAGTATGCAACGAATTGGCATACCCACTTTCTGGTTGGGGATTCCACACTCAAGCACTATCCAATCCAATGCTGAAAGAATTGGACAAAAGCTTAGAGAATAAAATATAATTTGGAGATATTGCAAGTTATAGTAAGAAAAAGATTTGCAGCCGAGGTTATTATTAATTGTAATATTAATAAATGTCGCAAGTTAGTTTAGTTTTGTGTTTTCAAATAAATTGAAAATAATATCTAGATTCTAAAAATTAATGTTTGCATAATTTTTGGTCAATAGCAATGGTTAGTAAATAGCAGTGGTTAGTAACTCTTTATGTTAGACAACTTTATTTTTATTTATTAATGTGTTGAAGAATACATAAATAATAATGGGACATAAGCTTGTGGTAAGTATAACTTTGTACATTTATATGTTTACTCTTATTTATAAATGTGCTGAAAAATAAGTAAATAATGGTGGGATATAACTAGTGGTAAGAATATTTATTAGCATCTTGTTTTTATCTATTTTTATACAAATACTTGCTTAAATTATGGTAGGCACTCACTTATGGTAAATATGTTAGTGAGTACAAGTTATTTTGAAAGATTTTCATTTTTTGGTGACTTTCATATTAAGCCAGAAATCACTATAGAAATGTCTAAAAATCATGGCATGGATATTACTATGGCTAAAAATTTGGGGCAATTCTCTACGTGGCAATTTATTTTGTTAACAGTGCAATCAGAGCTTCAAGTTGTGGTCCAATTATATGCTTGAAAAATAGTTTTTTAATAATATTAAAAAATAAATATTTGATTTTTAAAGTAAACATTATTACTTGCATAAGGGAATGCTATAATAGTGATTAATAATCAAATCCATTGCTAGGACATTTATACTTGCATTGGTCAATGCTATAATAGTAGTCAATATTCAAATCCATTGCTACAGTCTAGACTTGGAGAGACTAATATTTTTTATGAACTATTAATTGATATTTAATATTTTTATTAAATTTATGAAATAAAAATGGAGGCATTGGAATGTTATAGAGATTAGAGAGAATTGAGATTATTTTTATTTTATTTTTAATAATAATATATTATTATTTATTTATTTTTAATTAAATTGAAAAAAATATCTGTAAATTTGCAAATTTTTTATGAGACCGTAAATATAACTTCAATGCAAATTTATGTAATACAATTGCGTACTTAATGTTATTACTAACTATTGCAACCATATAAATTAAATATTATTAATAATTAGCTTGATCATATAAATTAAATGGTTGGTAAGTATCAAAGTACTTACTTTATGATACATCTCACATTGCCGAAATTTAAAAACATTTTAAAAATTAGCTAGATTATAATTTTATTTTAAATTATTATTATTACTATCAATTATTATCCTAGATACATCTTACCCAAGATCTACGAAACAACAAGAGGACTCAATTCTCTTTTCACTCTAAAATATGTTATGCACCTCAAGGGATTTGTTTCCTCTAGGCACTTGGTAGATCCGAAGTTAAGACAAGACATGATAGGACAAGAAATTACAACATCTCTTCCATACTTGGTTGCAGATCACCTCTCGATGCAATAAATATGATATAAACACACAAACACACACACATTAAAAAAAAATGTAACATGATTCTTAAACATGGATATGCTTAATTTGTCAATAGGATTTATTAGACTTTGCTACAATACCATGGGTGAATACTAAATATTATCAATACCACATTGCCCAAAAAACCATAACTCATATTCATATGACTTCAACCTTTGATTTGCATATACTACTAAGAATATTCTAGGATATTACATGGAGGCTAGATCCCTTGCATCCATCTAATAATTATTGATAGTTAAATTAAAATTCCTGAAGCCCTATTTCAAAATAAACATTTCCATCCGCATAATTATTGTAAAAAATAACATGTATATACAATATTATCATAAAATTTTCAATCATGAATTTTAATTCAAATGATAATATAAATAGTTCAATGCAAAGAACAACATTCAAGACATTTTAAGCACTTATGAAGATTTGATATAAGTACTAGTTTGTGTTAATTTAGATATAGAATCATGTGAGGACTTCTATAGTTTGAAGAATACTAGGAGCATCTAGAATATGAGAAGGAGCCAAAGGAACTATGTGGAGGATCATCAATGTTCCTAACTTGCAAAGAACTATTCATGATATGGAATAAGAATGGATGCCTTTAAAGGTATTCTTTGGCTATGATTGAGAAACTAGGGGTTAATCTGGATCCTGGAGCTTATGGTATTTTACTAAAACAGATGGAACGATGGGATTACCTTCATTCCAAAAGGATAATGTTTTCATAGACAAGGGTGATGCTCAAACTACCTGGGAAACTGATTAGTGAACTCTATAGTTATTTTCAAAGAAGGCAGTAAAGTTATCATTTTGAAGGGAATCTTTAGATATATCAAGTCATGTAATTAAAGTACTATCATGAAAATCCCATGGTCAACCTTCACTTGTGGTATTTATAAATTTCAAGACTCATGATAAAGGAGATAAGTTTGAGCTTTGTCAAGAAGGGAAGCTTTGAGTATTTCTATAGATAAATTTTAAAAAAATCCTAAGTCTAAGAGTATCAATTGTTTTCAAAACTATAATTGATGGTGGTACTAATTCAATTTCCATTGAAGTTGGGATATGAGAATTTATGGGGATTTTCTAGGTGTTTTGAAGGTTAAGGTTAGGCAGTTTTTTGGCATGGTAAAAATGAAGAGGGATTGTTTTAAATTGAAAGAAAGGATTTATTTGGTACTCAATGATAAAATATTAAAGCACCTAGCCTTCCACGTGTAAAAGAGTGTGGTGGTTGCTCTTTTTTCATAAATAACTAAATGAGTGAGTTAGTCACTTTTAGGTAAAATATTGTTGGGATGCATTCCTCTATAACATATTTAGGCCCAAGTATGGCTGTGCATTATTTTAAAAAATAATAAGGATACTAAGAGATTTAAATAATGGAAGTGGATATTTGAAAATATGATGCTTTTTTGAAAAAACAATTTCCCAATTTAGACTTCTAAATGCAAAAGAAATTGGACCAACCTATTTGGATAAAACTACTAATATTACACTTGGGATTTTGGAAATACTCTCTGATCAAGAAAATAGTAGACAATATTACTGTCTTCCTCAACATCAATAAGAGATTGAATACTTGGAGTTAAGATATGTAGCCAGGATGCTGATAAAAATGGATTTTGGAAATCTCTTCAAATATAAAGATGGAAACAAGTAACTTGAATCACATACAATCCCCACATTACATGAGGATATCATTTCAATTTGGATGATCTTATAATTATGGTCATCTAAAAGATAAATTCCTATGTAGGTCACCAAATCTAAACAACGTTAAGATCAAAGTTCACGTTATAGAAAGGTGAAATTGAGGATAGAAATTATCACATTTTATTTAGAAGGTAAAGGTAACGATGAAATTCATCAACGTCAAAGAGAAATCACAATCCTCAGTGTTAAGATATATATTCAAGATATTGATAAAGATGGATTTTGGAAATGGGTCACCACGAAATATGGAGATAGAAACAAGTGACCTAAAGTATAGGTACCCCATATATTACATAAATATTTCATTTTCGTTACAGTTACCATTATGCTCATCTAAAAGGTAAATTCCTATATGGATCATCGAATCTAATAGAGGCTAAGATTAAGGTTCACGTGTCAACCCAAAGATAAAAGTTGGCACAATTGCTTTACAGTGTAAAAGGTAACACTCACAAGATGAGATCATAAATTCATAAGTGGAAGATGCTAGTAACAAGAAGTTTGTTGATCCAATTAACGATCAAATTGTAAGATTTTACAGAAAAATTCAAGGTCTACATGTGAAAAAATATGAGATTAGTTACTAGAAGAGATAATCAAGAGAAAATATGCTTAGAAAATTCGAATTACAAAAGAAACATGATATGAAAATATGATGTGTTATTATTGATGAACATGAAAACAATATATAGACTCTCTGTGACAAAGAATCAATTTGAATTTGGTTGAAATTTCCTTGTGCATACATTCAGTTAACTAGAGTAGTTTCCCCAAATAGGCAGAAAACCAAACTTAGATGTGTGGTACCCCTTGGATTGACAAATTATGTAATTATATGTGCATATTTGTATTTCTTGTTAAAGTATGATAGTTTGAAAAACATTTGAAATTTTAATTATGAGTAAATTTTATGATAATAACTTAAGTAAAGTTGTAATGAAGGTGTTTTACTTTTGTAAATAAAGAAAATCTAGAAGATTGGTTTTTGAGTACAAATGGCTAAAAGAGATGAGAGTACAAATTATTATGGAATAATTACTACCCATTAATAAGTCCTACGAATCTAATATATATGATTAGATTTAATTGAGGAATTATTATTATTACTCAATTAATTGTTTCCTAGAAGATAGGGAGTTATCTTCAAGAGTGGAGAAAAAATTCTCATTAATGATCTCATAATTACCTACCACCTATTGGTGAGGTGGAGGCAGTTATTAATCACCAAAAGAGTGGTAGATTTATTTTTGGATAAAAATATTTTTCTACTTTTTTTTTCTCACTCTAAGGGTAGAGGAGACTGAATGTAAGAAAGAAGCAGAGACACAAAGAAAATTGCAGGCCTAGTATGCTTGGGAAGACATTGGTTGTTTTGTAGTGTCAAGATTGAGAGCATCCAAATACCTGAATATTAATTTTCCACACAATTAATCAAACCAATATCTCTAACTATAAAAATTATTTTATTTGCTCAAGGAAAATAAAATGTTTGAGTTTTATTTTCAAATACCTATTACACAATGAAAAGGAAAAACAACATAAAAATGAATTTTATTAGTAAATTTAGAATGTAAAATGAAAAGAGATTTGTGTATTCTAAATTCTATAATTGATAGAAAGAAGAGAATAAAGAAATGAGAATATCAATTTTAAATTATATACGTTACATAAATATAATACTCATGTAAAATATGAGTATAAACATATATTTATGTTGATTTTCATTTTGAGCATTATTGTAAACAAGGAAAATTGAAACCTTTTGAGTTAGAGAAAATGTTCAGTAGACTGTAATAATGACATTATTAAACAAATAAGATGTTTAAGTAGAAGAAGTAAGGTTGCAAAAAAAATATATATATATATATAATTTGACAACTTCATGGATAGATTAAATACCAAAAAATAGAGGAATCAATATGTATATGTAATTCTTTTTATACTCGTAAGAAATTAGTAGTAATTGAGAAAACTGAACTTTCTTTAGACTAAGAAGGATTGTAAATTTACAATGGAATTATGAAAAAATTCAAATTATCATGTTAATAAACTAGTAGTAATTGAGAAAACTGAACTTTCCTTTTAGAGACTAATAAGCATTGTAAATTTACAATGGAATTATGAAAAAATTCAAACTATCATGTTAATAAATTGAGAGTGAAGAAAGTATGTACATAACAATGAAATTAATCCATAGATATAATATTTAAACCATTTAAATAAAATTGATTTAAAGACTTGTTAAAAATAGATATTCTATTAAATTAAATGGCTTTCTAGGTGAGATACCTCGAGAGTGTCCAAACACTCCACACAATGCACTCACTATTTAGTTAGAAGAACCTCATACATATAGGCTTTTACACTAACAGAGTGGTTTCAACCACTCTCTTAGTAGGATTTGAGACCCAATCTTACAATCTCAATCCTATCCAAACAACTAAGTCTAGCTTTCTCCATTAATTCCAACACTCCCTCTTAATGGAGAAATGGTACTGAAAGAATAACATATGCGTTCTGGTCTAGTCTTGGCTAGGATTACATAAAAAAAACTTGGTAACAAAGTTTTCATTTTAGTCTTCTTGTTTGAGAGTCCATGCTTGTTCATTCATAGGCGAGGCTTCATCTTTAATTTTCTCACCATGAGTTAGTGACAATTCTTCACCTCCTTTCTACGTTTTCTTCCCCAAAGACGGAACGCTTGAACTCTAATCCTCCTCGATCTTGATTGTAGGTTGTCATCCTTTATATCTTGATTGCTAGTAATTGATAACACTTTAGAGGGTACAAGCTTGATAAGAGAATTTTTCCTCTCACTATTTCTGGTGTAAAACATCTGAAACATTAGCCATGTTGTCTTCAACATTTATTGATGCCACTTCTATGTTAACTTCATAAAGTCATGGTGTTTCAAGCCATTCTTCAAAAAGCTTTAATTCCTCTTCAAATTTTGTTGCTTCTTCCTTGTTGTTGTTGCTGAAATCTGCACACATAAAAAAATTCATGAGATTATCATAATTTGAATTCTCTCCAGCTTTGTTTTCTTCTGACAAGTCTTTGCAATTAGCTTCATGTGGCTCATACAATTGATCTTCAACAATATGTTCCTCTTTACTTCCTTCCTCAAGAACGACTAGTGAGTCTTCTTGATCTTCAACAATTTTTTCTTCTTTACATTCTTCGTGAAGAACAACTTATAAGTCTTCAATCTCACGTTGTTGCAGAACATATAGTATCTCTCAATAATTGTGGTCATTAATAAAACCACCAAGCCTCATGAAAAAAATGTCGTCAGGGTCAAATATTTCAAGTGCTTCCATATTGAAGAAAAAAAAGTCCAACTTATCTCTCGCTTTCTTTAACTGTAAAAACTTATAGTGCACATTGTGGTTTCTATGCCACACAACCAAATCTAAAAAAAATCCACCAATGCAACCTGAACTTGAGTGCACTCACACCAAGCTTCAGGATCGAGGTTTCAAATCACCTCTCAATACAGATTGCCTCTTGATCTGCAGGCTTTCCAGATGTTGTTACTTCACCTTTCTGACCATATCTATGTTGGATCGTGCGAAGTCCATGATCCCCATTCAATAGTTAAAAACTGATAATTCGTGGTATCCTACTATAGTTCGCTTGACCATGCGAGCACCACTCTCGATTGGAAATGATCCACAGTGCTGGAAATGTTAAAAAATGGATCCTCACAGATGGGGGAAGATCAATCCACGGAGAAACGCTACCTCCGATCTGATCTGATCCTCTTTCGCTGCAACTCGGCACTTACGGTTTCTCCAAGTGACAGGACTCTCCAGGCTATAGAACTCGGTGATCCGCAATGGACGCAGGATCCGGCTAGTGAGAGGGCATTTGAGCTCTTCATCCGCTATCAGCGCGGAGTTCCGGTGGCCTGCCTGGAAAAAAAGAATTTGGAAGCACAAACAATAACGATCTCAGAGGCTCTGAAATTGACCACCAGCAACCACCGGCAGCACTGATCACAGCCTCTCTCACCCCATCAGTTTCTTCAGCAAGACAAAATTCTCAACCATTTATTGGATGATACTTGTAGGTATGTTGGATGGTTTCTATAGTTTGCTAGCCGCACCATGGTCGGATCTCATTTGATGAACGTTGCTCCTTTTGTGATCCGCAATGGACGCAGGATCCGGCTAGTGAGAGGGCATTTGAGCTCTTCATCCGCTATCAGCGCGGAGTTCCGGTGGCCTGCCTGGAAAAAAAGAATTTGGAAGCACAAGCAATAACGATCTCAGAGGCTCTGAAATTGACCACCAGCAACCACCGGCAGCACTGATCACAGCCTCTCTCACCCCATCAGTTTCTTCAGCAAGACAAAATTCTCAACCATTTATTGGATGATACTTGTAGGTATGTTGGATGGTTTCTATAGTTTGCTAGCCGCACCATGGTCGGATCTCATTTGATGAACGTTGCTCCTTTTTCACACCACAACAGTCAACGATATAGACCGCAAAAACACACCAAAGTTTTATTAGATCTCCATCTCACCACCAGATCTGATGCATATCGAACTAGCTTATGGCAACCCACGCACTCACATCCCTACACGCAGCACAGGTCCAGTCAACTTCGGCTTCGACCTGAAGCTCAGATACCATATTAAAAATTGATATTCTATTAAATTAAATGACTTTTATGAGATATCAAACACGCCACACAATGCACTGATTATTTAGACAAAAGAACCTCATACATATAGGCTTTCAGGCTAACAGAGTGGTTTCAACCACTCTCAAACCACTCTCTAGATAATAAGATTCAAGACCTAATTTTAGAGTCGCAATCCTATCCAAACAGCTAAATCTAACTTTCTCCATTAATTCCAACGAAACTCACTTACAACATAGTGAACACTGAAGAAGTCCGACATCATGAACGTTGTAGTATGTGTGAGCACCTAGAACAGAATGCGTCTGGATGCCTATGCATTGAAGACGTGTGTGGACCTCTCAGCATGTTGTGTTGCATTGGACACATTTTTTGCTGAATTTTAGGTGGAGCAGACTTACCATGAATAATCTATGATTCTGCGTGGAACAGAGTTGCATTGAATGAAAGCAACCATGGAGTCACTAACATGGAGTAGAAGTCCAACATGTGAATTACTCTGCGTGCATGACTCTGTTTTGAATGTTGGACAACGAGAAAGATTGAAGTTCTCGTGAACTACGCCGTCAACGTGGAGAAATTGTTGTGTGCTCCATATTTATAAATGGCAGAAGCATTGAACGTTGGACGTATGTTAACTGGTTCCTTTTATTAATTAAGGTCAAACTACATCGTTTGGACATTTTTGCATGCTTTGAACCTAAGTTAAAGCTTCCATCACATAATTCAATCTTATTTTTTGGTACTCCCAAGGTTATGTATTTTTTTAATATTCCTTTAAAGGTTTGAAATTCACCTCAAGCGGAAGTTAATGTTTTTGAAAACCATTACTATCATACTCTGCATTATTTTTAAATATGAGTGAAGAGAGAGGATTAGTGGAGATCATGGGAGGGGATTAATTGGTTTTTAATAAAGTTTGTAGGTTGGGTTTAGAAATTAGAGGGTATAGTTATCAAGTCCTTTTCATTTTGTAATATTTTTTTAAAATGATTGGTTACAAAGTTGAAAATGGAGGATGAGAAAAATTAATTATCTTTTTTATGATTAATTTAATTTTAAGAAGAATTTGGTTGTAATTGTGTATTTGTTGTGTTATATGTGTACTTTTTTAATTAATAAAAAATATTTTTGGTGGTGTTTGAGTCTCAATTTTGGGATATTGGTTCTTTTTTTCGATCGAAGTGGGACACATTGTGTTCATTGTATATTTTATCTTTCTAATTCTCTAATTCCATCTTACTCTCCTCACAACAACAAGAAGTATTGTATTGCCTAAACTTGTTGGCACAAACTATTTTTATTGGAGCAAATGCATGCAACCTATATTCATTACCAAAGATTTATAGGAACTTGTAACTGATGGATACATTATGCCTTCTCCTGATGAATTAAAAGCATTAAGTGATGATGAAAATAAATCTCTCAAGGAACTTATTAAGAAATATAATGAAGTACTTTCACTTATAGGAAGCGTTCTTGAAGAATCTGTATCTCCAAGAATCACTGGTGCAATATGATCTAAAGAACCATGGGATATATTAAAGAACACATATGAAGGTGTTTCTATAGCTAAATTGCAAACATTAAGGAGGAATTTTGAAAATGCCCATATGAAAAGTAATGAATCCATTCATGATTACATCACAAAAATACAATATCTTGTTAATCAAATGAGTCATTAGGTGAAGGTGTTCCAGAACAAAGGCTAATTGTAAAGATTTTAAGAAGTGTTCTTCCAAAATTTCAGATGGTCACTACCAATATTATGGTCTCCAAAGATTTAAATACCATAAAAAATGATGAATTAAGTGGATTATTGTTAATTTTTGAAGAGAATCAAACATTTGAGAAAGCAGAACATGGCATTTCTTAACATCATAGAGGACAAGGAAGGAGTAGGTGTCAATATCATAATCATAATCAAGACAGAAATTAGGAAATTTCACAAGGAAATGCATCACCGTTGAGAGGTAGAGGAAGGAATATGAGTCAATTTAGAGGAATAGGAAGAGACATATCTCGAGGAAGAGGAAAGAAAGATATGGAGGTAGAAATGGAAGAAGAGGTGGAGTACCACATTGTTATTATTGCCAAAAATTTAGTCATCTTGTGTAGTATAGCTAGGAGGGATAATATGGGCTATAGAGGGAGGTGACCAAGGGAATATAACGAGGTAATAATGTAAGAATGATAAATAAATGGGCCATATAGGAAAATATGGGGTACAGAGCAAGGTGCCCAAGGGAGTAATATGAGGTAATAATGTAAGAAATGTAGTATACCTAGGAGGGATAATATGAGGTACAGAGGGAGGTACCCAAGGGAATAATATGAGGTAATAATGTAATAATGATAAATAAATGGGCAATAGTTAATAAATAAACTGATTAACCCACATTATACAAAGAACCGCAAGTAGCTAAGGAATAAAGTGATAAGCCCATTGTATTGGATGTATGGTATTGAGAGACCCATGGTAATTACCTATGGTATTGTATGTATGAAGCCTATATAGAGGTTAGAGACTCTCCATTGAGAGATGTCAAGGATTATGGTATTGGCAACCATATGGATTGTGGAGTGATCTCCTTCCTCAAGGAGTGATTGTATGGTGTTGCCCTACCTCAAGGGTTTGATATTAATGAAGATCTAAAGTTTTATCTTCTATTGTGTTGTTTCTTGGGCATATTTTCCATTGATATATATTTTCAAGTCAGATTTATTACAAGTGGAATCAAAGCACTTTCTTGGGCAGAGTTGGGGAGATTTTTTTGGGCAACGAGTTTGCATAGTGTTAGTCATCAGTAATTTTTTCCTTTTCGTAGATGACTAAATTCTTATCCTAGATTTCTAGAAACAAAATTCATGAATATTGTGAGTTCTAGAAATCTCACTGCCTTCATTATCCTTAAGATAATTGTTTCACTATTTCACTACTCTAACAAGTCATGGCCAACCTATCACTCCCAAAAGACCCATCATGGGCTCATGCCACTCATTATTGTCCCATTTTTACACGCATGACCTTAGTACCCTATTCTTCCTACCTATAACCCTTCCGCTTCCACCTCAGATTGTTAACTGGCCTAACCTTTTCCTCTATTCACCAAGTGCCTGAAGCATTGGGGGTCTCAAGCTACTTCTCTAAGCTCTTTAGATAAATCAAAATCAGTAGTTTTGTGTTTGAAATGCATAAATTTTGTCATAAGCTATGTTTTACACCTAAAGACCCCAAGTCAAGTTTTCAGCCAAAGATAAGCCTAAAGAGCCTCTCACTAGGCCATTTAGCATTTCATAGGTTATAGGATGGTTTTGGTGATCTGAATCACTGCTTTATATGTGCCAAGAAGATGAAATCAAATGGAAATCAGGGTCAACACTTGATTGTCCAAAATAGATCAAAAATATTTCAAGAAAGCCCCCCATGGTCAAGACAACATTCTTCTAGAGGACAGATGCCCATATTAAATATTTCTGCAAGAATGATTGAGATGAATATCAGCAGAAAAAGAGGTAGGGTAAGAAGCTAAATCATCACTAAGGACAACCACGGCAAAGGAAGAGGTAGGAGGCCTATGTACAAAGAGAATCAGGGTTTTGGGACTGATTAGAAAAACAGTGTTTCCAATCAAGGAGCCAATGTAAAGACCACAAGGACAAAAGCATAACATCACAACCAAGCACACATTGAAGATTTTTAGAAATTATAAATGAAAAAGGGAAAAGGGTGAGGTGAACTGAACAAAAATGAATGAACTTGAAAGGTCTATAGAGAACTTAGAAGACAACACTAATTAATTTTCTCTAACAGCCCTAAAACCTAATATTTGGGAAGGTAGGAAAAACAGGTGAAATGTGGATGATGGGCCTCTGTCATGACAGAAAGAGGTTTTCAAAAATCCTTTGAAGGTGGATTTTAGGGTTTTACAAGGAAACAATGCTTCACTGCACAAAAGGGAGAAGGAATGAAAGGGTATCAGTATGGGAGAAATCAAACCTTCAGTTACTATCAATTTCCCTCAAAATGGTCAAAGGAAGGAACTCATCAGGTTAAGTGTCTAAATGGAAAATCAAGGTGAGCATGAGCTTGTTTTTGAGTGACTGAGATTGTCAAAATCCAAAGATGACAAGGGAGACCAAAAAACTATGTCATGGCACCTGCAGCAAATAAGAAGTGGCCAAGTGAGAACATAGTAGGCATGATGTACAAATCTTTGCCAAAAAGGACATATCACTGTCAATCATAACAAAGGTCAAAACACATGTTTCAAGTCACTTACACTCAAGCATGCCAAAAAGGGTAAGAATAATGGTTTCAGTTTATCAGTGCAAAAAGAGACAGTTTGGACAGTTCCCCGACCTTCAAAGATGAAAAAAGGACCTCTTCACCTTTCAGCACACCCTCACCAAAGAAAAATCACTTTGACAAGTTCAAACCATCTGCAAAAAGAGAAGAGAAGGCTTTGTAGAAGAAAAAAAAGGTTTTTGTCGATTTTCGGGCAAGGGTTACTGGCGCTGCACTAATCCACCTTTCTCCCATTCAAAAAAACACTATGTTGCGCTAATCTGGGGTGGAATTACACAAATATGGAGCGCTACACTCTGACCCGACCGACACGCACAGGACCCGACCGACAAGCTTGTATGCGCTCGGTGCTTTGCTAATCCTCGAGCATGACTGTCGGTGTTGCGCCCACAGGATGACCCGACTACTCAGGCAAGGCACTGCGCTAATGCATAAGGCCCTCAAACGAAGGAGAAACTTGCCCTGAGTCTCAAATTCATCACCAAATTGGCCTCCAAGGCCTGCAAAGGAGCCAAGGCTGGCAGGTGGCCTATCCTCCTTATCCTCCAAGAAATTTTCATAATTTGATGGCTATGAAGTAATTAGACCCTAGGTGTGCAGACCCTAGGTCTCAAATGAATGATAGACCTTTGTTTTTTACCTCCTTGAATAAATTAAGTGCCATTTAAGGGAGGTTAAATTAGTATGGTTACAATTCATATTCAAGAGATGCCCCATTAAGCTCAAAAGAACTCATTCATACCCTTGCCTTCATATCATTCATATGCAAAGGCTACCTTCACCACCATTTTATTTTTGCCCCTCCAAACCCTAGTTTATCCACAAACAGCTCCCATCACCATGTGAGGGGCAGAAGATAGTAGCAGCAGTGACAGAGGTCAAGGGCCTATGAGTCCAAATCACAAGGGAGGGAAAGTGAAGAAGAAATAGAGGCAGATGATGATGGAGATACAGAGACAGATAATGAAGAAAAGGGTAGTGGGCTTGACAAGGATGAAGATGAAAAAGGTGAGGACAATGCAGAAAACAAAGGGCAACATGAATACAGATGAAGCAAGTGACAAAAATGTAGAAAGATAATGAAGCAATAATAAGTGAAAAAGAAAACATTCATGATAGTCATAAAAATAGTAAAGGCAATGACCCCCACAGTGACAATAATGATAAGCAAAGTAAAGGAAACAAAAAGAGCAGTCATAGTGACAGTAAAGAAATTGGGAAGGATGATAATGAAAATGAAGACCACAGCCATGATAAAGACACCAACAAGACTACCATCACACCTTTTTTCATTGGCATATCAAAGAGGCCCTCATTCAAATTCAAAACACTAAAAAGAGGAAAATACCATGTAAACCTTGGAATATTGCCCCAATATTTTCTACAGGTCTCCCAAACCCTATGAAGGATACACCCACCAATTTTGAAGAAATTTGGACAAGTTTTTGTTTTTTGAGAATTTGAAGGCCTATTAGCGCAACGCCACTAGCGCTACGCTTTTTCCTCAGGCATTCTAAGAGGTAAAACTCTATATTTTTGGATTCCTCATGGTTAGCACACTATGCTCACAAAATTTCAGAGCAATTGGAGCATCATTTACCCCTCAAAATGTCAAAAAACACCTAATTTTTCACCATTCTGCCTCCTTTTCAAGTCTGGCACTGCGCTTATAGTAGTGTTGTGATTTTGAAATTTTGGATACGTTATATGTGCTCAATAAGAAAACCAAAGGAATATCAGAAAATAGGACTCAACAAGCTTTCCAACGAGCCATCATGGAGCAAAATCTGACATTGCGAAGGGGTCCAAAACTTGGTTGCAACAAGACCTATTTTCTGTCTAAGGTGGCGTTGTGCAAATGGACATCACTATGTGTTTTGGACCAAAAGTCAAAAAGCACACTCATTTATTGCAAAACAATATTTTAGTGTTTTTTGAGGCAAATCACTCTAGAATTAGGTGTTAGAAGTTATTTTGGCATTTATTTCATGGGATATTTTGTGCCTTGGGCCTTGCATGGTCTCTTGGGCATTTATGACATTTATGAGTGATTTTGACATTTTCCAACCCTATCTAGGGTTTTTTCCCTCCTTTGCTGATTTAAATAGAGCATGAGGTCTCTCATTGTAAATGTTGGAATTTGATGAGTTTTGAGAGCAATACATCATTTTCTTTAGTTTGAAGATGAAATTGGTCTTGTGGAGGTTTTGAATGCCTTGTTTTGATTGACGATGAAGGAGGATATCTTGCAGGATCCCTGAGCTTGATTATTGGTGAAGTGATTCTCTCTTATGTTATTTTTTCTCATGTTTTCATTATGTTTACATCCTCCTATTTTGTAGTAGAACATAAGAGTATAGGTTAAGAAATGTTCCTTGAGGCACCTTAGTCCTTCCTGTTTCTACTGCCTTTGTGTTTTCTTCTGCTAGGTTTGTTTAAGGAATTCTTAGCTCCTCCTTAGACCTCACTATGCTTGTTCATTCCATGAATGGTTCAATACAATAGTTTCAATATGTTTTATGGTTAGCCCTGCCTATTTGATGCTATTTAAACTCTGTTTTATAATATCTCTTTGAAGTATTACTTGTTAGGTTTTAGCCAAAGAGGCCACGTTTTGATCATGCCCTTTGTCCATGCCTGAGAAGTTGCCTTAAAGTTATTTATAGCTTTATCATTAATGTTTAGGCGTTCCCTCTTCATTGATTAAAGTTATTTGTTATCTTGAATTTTTTCTAACCTTGAAGGTGGAATCAGTAGAAGTTAAATGAGTTTCTCCCCTTCTCTATTTCATTGGAATATTTTTCTTGAATGTTTATTTGCCTAAGTTCAATCAAAGAGTTATTGGTTCGCCCTGTCTATTGATTTCTTCTTTATGCTTATGTGTTTAAGTCTCTTCCTATTAGAAAGGTTACATGATAAAGGATTCTTGGTAGCCCTTTACCCTACCTTTGTTCACCAAATTAATGTTCATTTCACGTCACACATACCTTAAGGATCCATTTGACCAAGCTAGATTTGCCCTGTTACACATATTATTTCATTGTTGAGATATCCAGGACTTTCATAGACTCCATAACCCAATTATTTGAAGACCTCTCACTCCACCTATTCTACTTGACCATCTTACCCAACCAAACAAACAACAAACCCTACACTTAACAACTAGCCTAAAATCCAAACCCTAGAAGAAAACAAGTATACACCCTTTGCATATAATAAAGAGAGCCCTCTCTGAGTCCAGGAAGGCTAGGTCCTAGGACTCCAAAGACTGGTCTTATGTTACCCTATACATTTGGTCTAACATTCTGCTAAATCACGGGACCCTAACATTCTGGCGATCACAGTGGGACCTTATGAGTTAGTGACAAACTAAGTATTCCTTAGATCTCAGGAAACGTACAAACATCATTAGATTGGTATTCAATTGCTGATAGTGGACAACAACCTTCCTTAAAATAGTTTAAATCATCCACCTAGAGACTCTAAAAACTCTCAATAGACCTAAAGACTCCACTGGAGGAAAAATCTGAAACATGACCAGTCATCTTAGAAACAAAAAGCACTCAGGCCAAGGTTGGATTCAAAAAATTATTGTTTTTAACTATAACCATGTTCTATCTTACTTTAAGCCTGATCAAGAATACACTGATGAAATCTACACTGATCATTGGAAATATCTCAAGCCTAAAAAAGATGAACCTAAAATTGCAGACCTTGAGCAGACTTCTACACATGTGCCTACCCTAGATACACTTATGAAAGACCTAGTGAAACATCAGTCTCGTGCTACCTTTCCTACTCTTTCTAAAACCTTAAAAAATCATCAATCTCTTTTTGCACTAGCTATATCCACAAAGGTCACAGAAAGATACAAGCCTCTAGTTTTTCCTCTTATCCTCCAGGCCCTCCCTGCAAATCTTGTAAATAAAATATTGATATTTGATGGAGAAAACTCAAAAGTCACCGTTGAAGAACACATTCAAAATCTTGAGGGTTTACTTGACCTATTTGAAATAGTAGATGATGATGTGTGTATTAGAATGTTCACCTTATCATTACAAGGAAAAAGTAAGAGTTGGTTTAAGGACCTTCCAGCTGCAAGCATTAGCAAGTTTTATCAATTCACTCAAGTTTTATTAGATAGGTGGGAAGTCATGGGAAATTTTCTTCTCATCAAAAAGGATTACAACCATTTTAAAAGACATCCAGGGGAGACATTACAACAATTTTCAGCCAGTTTCAATAAAGTATACAATGCAATACCTGCTAAGATAAAGCCACCTCTAGAGTGGGCTATCTTGCAATACCCAAATACTTTTGACCTAGAAATGGCATTCCAAATAAGAGAAAGAGATCCTTCAAACCTTGAATAAATGCATAATATGGAAATTACTATGGAATTCAACATACTGGAAAGAGAGGCAAAGTTAGAAGAAATAAGGAAGGACAAAGCAGCTCAAAAGAAATTGATATCTTTAGAGGTAAAGCTAGAGATGTTGACAGATACAATCAACAAAATGAGGCATATACTTGGCAGGAAAGAAGAAGAGTACAAGGTTGAGGTTGTTGCTGCTTATTCAAAACAACCTGTACCTTTTTCTTGGGAAGAACAAACTCAGTCATTACAGGGCAAGAACAACAATCAAAATACGCATGATGAGAAAGATTACAAATAAGAGAATGTAGAAAGCTATCAAGTAAGTACTGGATACATTCCTACATCTTGTGCTTCACTACTAAGAGAGCATTAAAATCAAATTGAAAATGGAAAAAAGGTGGAATGCTCTAAAGAATAAATCAGGGACAAGATGGATGATGCAAACTCTTTTTCATATCCAGAGGTCTTTCCCTTAAGCCATCTTGAAATCAAAAAATCTGAAATAGAGAAGGATTCAAAACCTTTAGGGTATCTACCCTTATTCTTTAATTCATTTCAGATTATGAAAGGAAATTTACATCCTAAAGATCTCTTAGCAGATATTCATGAATCTCATCCTCAAGTTAACTATCACGAAAATCAAGAAAAGTTGGTTGAGGATGAAATCGATCGTGGAATGAAAGAGAACCCATAGGATCTCTCTAAAGGCACAAATGATAATTCATCATCTCTTCTAGGTGAGGCTCAAGAAGACATCTAGCCTCAGGATTAGCCTTCACAAGAGAATGAGGATTGTTGTAGTTATATCCAAAGAAAGAGAAAAATGCCTCCTTTTTTAACTGAAGAGGAGATAGATCAACTTATAAACATGCAGGCGGCCTATAAACTTTCATATGAACAAAACATTTCTATTTAATTTCCTCCTAATCCTAGCTATCACATAACAGAAAATGGACTTATAGATTGATTCGAAGAGAAACAATCTGATAGTCCAATATGTACGATTGGTGACATTAATGATTCTCCAAGGTTTGATCAATATGTTGATAGTGATGATGTTCTCCAAACAGAAGCTAACTTTGCAGAGAAATCAACAGTTGGTTTGTTGGAGGAAGCTCAGTTTCATCAACTTGAGAAAGTAATCAGCTAATGCATAGCAGCTATGACAGTGATGAGAAAAGTTTATAAAATTTGGAAGCAAATGAAGGCTTGGAAATTGATGATCACAAGAGAGTTGTTGCACTTATTTCTCAAGAATATTTGTTGCCAAAGAATACTCCTGCTCATCGACATGGTACTCTTCATACATAACTCAAACCACTCTATCAGAACACATCAAGTTTGCTAGAGAATAATATTGCAATATATGATGAGTCTACTAGTTCAGATGATCATGAGGAAGAGGTGAAGGTTCTTTCCCAAAAGAGTCCCAAGCATAGCAAAGTGGAGGAAGAAGCAGTCCTGGATCAAGGTTATCTCCCAAATCTTCACATTCATGTATTTTTTCAAGATCCCATGGTTGATTTGTTAGAGACATTTGAAGAGGGAGTAAAACATATCAAGAGCATTTTGATGCATAATTTCAAGAACATTGATGGCACTACTGTTCAAACACAAATAAGGTGGGAGTGGCCTTTTAATTTTTTCAAAACACTCAAAGAGCTAAATCAAGATCCCTCATGGAATCATCTGCTTAATTGGTTGTATTGGAAAAGAGAGTTCACTAGCTAAATGCATATCATGTATGTGTTGGATTAGGATAGATAGGCATGTAAATAAGCTCAACCTTTTGAGCATATAGTTTTGGTTTCATATTGTTTTGTCAAAAAAAGATAAAAAAATGAAAACACGAAAATGGAAAAAAGATGAAAAAGAAGGTAGATTTAAATAAAAGGTATAGCCCCATACCCGAAAAGGAGTACTACTGAAAGTGTGCAAGTCTAAACACCACTACTTGTTAAGAAAGAGAGTATTGTTTAGTCATCTAGCCTAACCATGGCTGAACATGTTTTAATTTTTTGTTGATAAGTTAGTGAAAGAGAGATTGTCAAATAATTCGAAGTTGACTTGTCAAAAAGGATAGATTAGAAATGAAAGATATTGGTTCCACATGCTCAAAATTAAACCAAAGAGGAAGATGGGGATGCATACCAAATGATAAATCACAACCCTTGCTTTCCTAGTTTTTTTTGTACAAAAAATAATGTTGGTGTGTAGCTTGTCCTAATGCCACAACCCATGGTAAATTAGATTGCCTAATCCCGATTTATCTGTATGTCAAGAGTTTAGAGAATGAAGTCTGTCATACAGATTAATATTGATAGTCAAATAGTCTAGGTAGAGAATAAAAGAGTTCACTAGCCTAATTTGAACTCTTGGAAGTGATAAGAGTAGAAATATATAGTTTGTTTTGCTTTCAAAAGAAGAAATGTCAAAGGTTTGCCAATTCAAGTGCACCCAAAGAAGAAAAAATGTTAGGTGAGTAGGATGGGTAGGTAGAGATGAAGTTGAGCCAATCATGTTTTTGAGATTATTGAGATCAAAACACCAAAGAATCATCAACAAATGAAAAGAAAGGAAAATCTTCCCAATGGATGAGGCACTGGTCTTCATAAAACCAGAGATCTGAAGTTCTGGACACCTCCTGAAAAGGAGCTTCCCTCCCCAAGTGGAGCCACTGTTAGTCATCATTAATTTTTTCCTTTTCATAGATGACTAAATGCTTATCCTAGATTTCTAGAAACAAAATTCATGAATATTGTGAGTTCTAGAAATCTCACTGCCTTCATTATCCTTAAGATAAAATTTTCACTATTTCACTACTCTAACAAGTCATGGCCAGCCTATCACTCCCAGAAGATCCATCATGGGCTCATGCGGCTCATTATTGTCCCATTTTTACACTCATGACCTTAGTACCCTTTTCTGCCTACCCATATCCCTTCCACTTCCACCTTAGATTGCCAAGTGGCCTAACCTTTTCCCCTATTCCCCAAGTGCCTCAAGCATTGGTGGTATCAAGCTACTTCTATAGGCTCTTTAGATAAATCAAAATGAGTAGTTTTGGGTTTGCAATGCATAAAGTTTGTCATAGGCTATGTTTTACACCTAAAGAACCCAAGTCAAGTTTTTAGCCAAAGACAAGCCCAAAGAGCCTCTCACTAGGCCATATAGCATTTCATAGGTTATAGGATAGTTTTGGTGTTCTGAAACAATACTTTATATTTTCCAAGAAGATGAAATAAAATGGAAAGGAGGGTCATTAATTGATCGTCCAAAATAGATCAAAAATATTTCAAGAAAGCCCTCCTTGGTCAAGACAACATTCTTCTAGAGCACAACTGCCCATCTTAAACATTTTTGCAGGAATGATTGAGATGGCTATCAACAGAAAAAGAGGTAGGGTCAGAGGCTAAATCATCACTAAGGACAGCTACATCAAAGGAAGAGGCAGAAGGCCTATGTACAAAGAGAATTAGGGTTTTGGGACTGATTGGAAAAACAGTGTTGCCAAGCAAGGAGCCAGTGTATAGACCACAAGGACAAAAGCACAATAGCACAACCAAACACACATTGAAGATTTTTAGAAATTATAAATGAAAAAGGGAAAAAGGTGAGGTGAACTGAAAATAAAAGAATGAACTTGAAAGGGCTATAGAGAAATTAGAAGACAACACTAATTAATTTTCTCTTACAACCCTAAAACCTAATTTTAGGGAAGGTAGGAAAAGTAGGTGAAATGAGGATGATGGGCCTCCATCATGACAAAAAGAGATTTTCAAAAATCCTTTGAAGGTGGCTTTTAGGGTTTGTCAAGGCAACAATGCTTTACTGCACCAAAGGGAGAAGGAATACAAAGGGTATCAGTATGGGATAAATTGGAAACCTTCAGTTACTGTCACTTTCCCTCTAAATGGTCAAAGGAAGGAAATCATCAGGTTAAGTGTCTAAATGGAAAATCAAGATGAGCATGAGCTTGTTGTTGAGTGACTGAGATTGTCAAAATCCAAAGATGACAAGGGAGACCAAAAAACTATGTCATGGCACCTACAACAAATTATAAGTGCCCAAGGGAGAACATAGTAGGCATAATTTTAGAAATATTTTCCAAAAAGGCCATATCACTGTCAATCAGCACAAAGGTCAAAACACATGTTTCAAGTCACCTATACTCAAGCATGCCAAAAAGGGTAAGAACAATGGTTTTAGTTTATCAGTGCAAAAAGAGACAACTTGGATAGTTCCCAGACCTTCAAAGATGAAAAAAGGACCTCTTTATCCTTTCAGCACACCCTCACCAAAGAAAAATCACTTTGAAAAATTCAAGCTATCTACAAAAAGAGAAGAGAAGGCTTTGCAAAAGAAAAACAATGTTTTTTGTCGATTTTCGAGCAATGGTTACTGGCACTACGCGAATAAGTGGCGATGTGCTTACTAGGCTTGGAACTGCGCTAATCCTCATTTCTCCCGTTCAAAACAACACTGCATTGTGCTAATTCGGGGTGGTGTTGTGCAAATCTGGGGTGCTTCACTTAGACCCGACCGGCAGGCCTGCACGTGCCCAGTGTTGCACTAATCGTTGGGCATGACTGTCGGTGTTGTGCCCACAGGATGACCCAACTGCTTGGGTAGGGCATTGCATGAATGTAGAAGGCCCTCAAAAGAAGGAAACTTGCCCCAAGTCTCAAATTCATCGTCAAATTTTCCTCCAAGGCCTGAAAAGGAGCCAAAGCTGGTAGGTGGCCTATCCTCCTTATCCTTCAAGGCCTGAAAAGGAGCCAAAGCTGGTAGGTGGCCTATCCTCCTTATCCTCTAAGAAATTTTCATAATTTTATGGCTATGAAGTAATTAAACCCTAGGTGCACAAACCCTAGGTCTCAAATGCATGTTACACCTTTGTTTTGTACCTCCTTGAACAAATTGAGTGTCATTTAAGGGAGGGTAAAATTAGTATGGTTACAATTCATATTCAAGAGAAGCCCCATTATGCTCAAAAGCACTAATTCATACCCTTGCCTTCATATCATTCATCTGCAAAGGCTGCCCTCACCACCATTTTCATTTTTCCCCTCAAAACCCTAGTTTGTCCACAAACATCTCCCATCACCATGTGAGGGGTAGAAGATAGTAGCAGCAGTGACAGAGGTCAATGGCCTATGAGGCCAAATCACAAGGGAGGGAAAGTGAAGAAGAAACAGGGGTAGATGATGATGGAGATACAAAGATAGATAATGAAGAAAAGGGCAGTGGGTTTGACAAGGATGAAGATGAAAAATGTGAGGGAAATGCAGAAAACAAAAGGCAACATGAGTACAGATGAAGTAAGACACAAAAATGCAGAAAGATAATGAAGCAAGCATAAGTGAAAAAGAAAACATTCATAACAGTCATAAAAATAGTAAAGGCAATGACCCCCATAGTGACAATAATGATAAGCAAAGTAAAGGAAACACAAAGAGCATTCATATGATAGTAAAGAAAGTGGGAAGGATGATAACGAAAATGAATACCACAGCCATGATAAAGACACCAATAGGACTACCATCACACCTTTTTTCATTGGCATATCAAAGAGGCCCTCATTCAAATTCAAAACACTAAAAAGAGGAAAATACCAAGTAAATATTGGAACCTTGCCTCAATATTTTCTACAGGTCTCCCAAACCCTATGAAGGATACACCCACCAATTTTGAAGAAATTTGGACAAGTTTTTGTTTTTTGAGAATTTGAAGGCCTATTAGTGCAAAGCCATTGGCGCTACGATTTTCCCTCGGGAATCCTTAGAGGGAAAACTCCACATTTTTGGATTCCTCATGGTTAGCACACTATTTTCACAAACTTTCATACCAATTGGAGCATTTTTGACCCCTCAAAAGGTCAAAAAACACTTCATTTTTCACCATTTTTCCTCCCTTTCAGGCCTGGCACTGTGCTAATAGCAGTGTTGGGATTTTTCAATTTTTGATAGGTTACATGTGCTCAATCGGAAAAAAAAAGTCATATTTGGAAAGAGGACTCAGAAATATTTCCAACGAGCCATCATGGAGCAAACTCCGACATTAGGAAGGGGTCCAAAAATTGAAAGTAACAGGACCTATTTTCTGCTTGAGGTGGCACTGCACAAATGGACGACACTGTGTGTTTTGGACCAAAAGTCAATAAAACACACTCATTTATTGCAAAAACATATTTTAGTGTTTTTTGAGGCACATCACTCTAGAATCAGGTGCTAGAAGTTATTTTGGCATTTATTTCATGGGATATTTTGTGCCTTGGGCCTTGCATGGTCTCTTGGTCATTTATGACATTTATGAGTGATTTTGACATTTTCCAACCATATCTATGGTTTTTTCCATCCTTTGCTGAGTTAAATAGAGCATGAGGTCTCTCATTGTAAATTTTGGCATTTGATGAGTTTTGAGAGCAATACATGGTTTTCTTGAGTTTGAAGATGAAATTGGTCTTGTGGAGTTTCTGAATGCCTTGTTTTGATTGATGATGAAGGAGGATATCTTGCAGGATCCCTGAGCTTGGTTATTGGTGAAGTGCTTCTCTCTTATGTTATTGTTTTCTCATGTTTTCATTATGTTTACATCCTTCTATGCTGCTGTAGAATAGAAGAGAATAGATTAAGAAATGTTCCTTGAGGAACCTTAGTCCTTCCTATTTCTACTGCCTTTGTGTTTTCTTCTGCTGGGTTTGTTTAAGGAATTCTTAGTTGCTCATTATACCTCACTATGCTTTTTCATTCCATGAATGGTTAAATACAGTAGTTTCAAATATGTTTTATGGTTAGCCCTGCCTATTTGATGCTATTTAAACTCTGTTTTGGAATCTCTCTTTGAAGTATTACTTGTTAGGTTTTAGCCAAAAAGGCCATGTTTTGATCATGCCCTTTTTCCATGCCTGTGAAGTTTCCTTAAAGTTATTTATAGCTTGATCATTGATGTTTATGCGTTCCCTCTTCATTGATTAAATTTATTTGTTATCTTGAATGTTTTCTAACCATGAAGGTGAAATCACTAGAATTTAAATGAGTTTCTCGCCTTCTAAATTTCATTGGAATGTTTGTCTTGAATTCTTATTTGCAAAAGTTGAATCAAATAGTTAGTGATTTGCCCTGTCTATTGATTGCTTCTTTATGCTTATGTATTTAAGTCTCTTCTTGTTAAAAAGGTTACATGATAAAAGATTCTTGATAGCCCTTTACCCTACCTTTGTTCACCAAATTAATGTTCATTTCACCTCACACATACCTTAAGGATCCATTTGACCAAGCTATATTTGCCCTGTTACGCATATTGTTTCATTGTTGAGATATCCAGGACTTTCGTAGACTCCATAACCCAATGATTTGAATACCTCCCACTCCACCTATTCTACTTGACCATCTTACCCAACCACACAAACAACAAACCCTACGCTTAACAACTAGCTTAAAATCCAAACCCTAGAAGAAAAAAAGTATACATCCTTTGCATATAATAGAGAGAGCCCTCTCTGAGTCCAAGAAGGCTAGGTCCTAGGACTCCAAAGACTGGTCTTATGTTACCTTGTGCATTTGGTCTACCAATCTACTAAATCACATGACCCTAACACATAGCGTATCTGAAAGTTTTTCTGCAAAAGTTTCAGAAATAAATAGTAGATCTGTATTCCTTGCACAAAAATACCCAATTTCAAAAAAAAAAATAGCAGAATCGGAGTCCTGATGAGGGAGACATCATTGATTTAATTTCAGTGGTGTTCTAGAAGTTTTTCTGACTACAATTTGTGGACGACGGATCTCCTATAATTTTTTGAATATTTCTGCTTAATTTTGGAAAAAGGATTATATATATGTGATCGGCTTGAAAAATCACCTAATTTCAAAATAAAATCATTCAAATCGGAGTCCAGACGAAGGAGATATCGTTGATTTAAAATCACCTCTTTTTTTTTAGAATTTTTTGTGACGACGGGAAAGTTGCAACACAAATCCGAGTTTACAAACTGCTCAGATCAAAATTTTAAACAAATGGGAAGCTGTAGAATGGTTGTTTAATTGCCAAAAATAGGCTATAATAAGGATTATGAGTTATATTGGCCAAATTATTCTCTTTTTTAATTTTCGCCCAACAATAAGAAATTTCCAAGAACCCTCAGTCTATATGGGTTCTAAAAAGAGATATTTTACAGGAAAAGATAATAGCACGACTATTGGAGAATTTATACAATATTAGAAGTCTCCATCTCAAGATTTTTGGAAAATTAGTCTAGGACTTGAAATGAAAGATGAGGCTGCTAAATGGTGGTAATCACCTGACAAGTTAGCGAGACTACTTTCTAGTGAAGAACTTAAAAGAATCATTTTCGACATGTGTTATAATATGCAAAAGAAGGAAAGTAACAAAAAATAGGGGCTATTTTCTGCTAGTATATCCTTATTATAGGTTCATGGTTGTATTCAGAAAGAGAAGATCATTGTGTCTATTAATCCTTTTTGCAAGCATAATTTTATTAATGCTCATTTGACTAAAAGATTGCAAGTCCCAGTAACAGAAATGGAGCACACAAAGGTTGATAATGAGGAGGTGCAAATTTATAAATATTTGAAGATTTATATGGATAAATATGTGTTGCATTATAATTTTTATACTTTAGATATGGCTTCTGTGGATGTTGTTCTGGGACACCCTTGGATGGAATCCATTGGCACTGTCAATATTAATGTGAAAAATAAATTCAAGAAGATCTGGTATAAAAAGAAGAAAATTACATTGTAGGATATTTCTATTAGGAACCAGGCTAAGACTAAGGAATAATAAGAAGAAAGCTTTAATGAAAATGACACATCAAATGATGAGCCTTTTATGGTAGAAAACCAAACACAAACATCAAAGCAGGTACTAGAAAAAGCACGAGACACTACTTAGGCAACAATAGTGGAGGAATTAACGAAAGATATTCCATCAGTTACATCTCCAACATAACACCACCCACATCACTGAGAAAGACAACAAATAACAAGGTGGAAATGAATTAGCAACAAGGAAAGCAATCCCTGGATGACACATAGATAGGTGTGACGATCCACCCACCTCACATCAACATAGAGTAACCACCAAAACCAACTTCCATCTCAACCGAGCGAGCCACCAGCTAGATCAAGTGTTCACCTTTCTCTCAGATGGCTAGACGCATGTGCATGGTACAAATGGACTACTCTTCTAAGTAGATATTATTATTTGTGTTCTTCTCATGTTTCGGGGACGAAACATGTTTTAAGGGGGATTTAATGTAGTATACCTAGGAGGGATAATATGGGGTACAAAGGGAGGTATCCAAGGGAATAATATGAGATAATAATGTAATAATGATAAATAAATGGGCCATAGTTAACAAATAAAGTGGTTAACCCACATTATACAAGGGACCACAAGTAGCTAAGGAATAAAGTGATAAGCCCATTGTATTGGATGTATAGTATTGAGAGACCCATGGTAATTACCCATGGTATTGTATGTATGAAGTCTATATAGAGGCTAGGGACTCTCCATTGATAAATGTCAAGGATTATGGTATTGACAAACATATGGCTTGTGGAGTGATCTCCTTCCTCAAGAAGTGATTTTATGGTGTTGCCCTACCTCAAGGGTTTGATATTAATAAAGATCTAAATTTCTTTCTCCTATTATGTTGTTTCTTGGGCATATTTTCCATTGATATATATATATATATATATATATATATATATATATATATATATATATATATATATATTCAAATCAAATCTATTACATCTTGAAATAGATTGTTATGAAAAAATGTGATATATAGAATGAAAGGGTGCTGATACAGTTGTTGAAGAAAATAGGAATGAGAATTTATTCATCTCAAGTATGATGGCACATATTGAAGAAATTTAAGCATGGTATATTGATTCAGGATTTTCAACTCATGTGACATCTCAAGAGGATTTTTTTTACCAAAATTAATGACAACTATTCTGGTAGAGTCATATTTGGTGATGATATTGCTTTTGAAGTGAAAGGGAAAGACATATTTGCAATACTAGTATTGCATGAAAGTGCAAAGTCAATTGAGGACAATTTGTTAACACCAACATTGAAGAAGAACCTACTTTTTGTAGGATAGATGATGGAGCAAAACTGCAAGTTAGTGTTTGATAATAAAGAGTGTTTAATCATGGATAAGTTGAATCAAAATGCAGTTGTAGAAAGAGGTGAAATGACTGAAGATAGAATTTACAAGCTCTCCTTTGATTCAATTCATTAATGGAGTTTCAAAGAAATAGAAGAAAAAATTAGTAAGCTTTGGCACTTTAGGATGGGACATCTGAATTTTCAGATTTTGGTCTTGTTAAGAAAGAAAAACATGGTGCATGGTCTTCGTTATATTAAGTTGGATGATGATGTATGTGAAGGGTGTATTTTTGGGAAACAACACTCGGAAAGTTTCTCAAATATAATTTGGAAGGCTATAGAATGTCTAACTTTGGTGCATTCATATTTATGTGGGACAATGGAGGCTATGTATTTTGGAAAGACACATTACCTTCTCACTTTCATTGATGATTATTATAGGATGACATGGGTGTATTTTCTATAGGAGAAGTTTGAAGTGTTTTCTAATTTCCTCGAGTTTAAGTCTTTAGTTGAAAAGGAAAGTGGTTTGAAAATTCTCACCCTAAGAACAAATAATGGGGAAGAATACAAGTCAAATGAGTTTTTGAGTTATTGCAGGAAGAATGGAATAAAGCGAGAGTTTACCAATTCATACTCTCCTAAAAAAAATGGTGTTGCAGAAAGGAAAAATGGGACCATAGTTGAAATTCCTAGGAGCATGTTAAAAACTAAGTCTCTTGGAAATGAATTTTGGGCTGAATCAGTACACACAACATTATACACTCTTAACGGTGTACTACAAAATAAGTGTTGAAGTTTATTCCAGAAGAAGCATGGTCAGGATACAAACTAAGCGTTGCAGATATGAAAGTTTTTGGTTGTACTACATATGCACATGTTCCTAAGGAAAAGATGAAGAAATTGGATGACAAAAGTGTGAAGTGTAGCTTTATTGGATAGAATACCTAAACAATAAGCTATAGTTTGTTTGATAGTGAAGCAATGAAGGTGATAATAAGCATAGATGTTTTGTTTGATGAGTGAGGAATTTAACAATGAGGCATGTGTAGTTTGAATTGAATAAAGTTGAAGTGAATATTGGTGATGAATAAAATTTCAAGTTAGTAAAGATAGATGAAGTTACGAAGAATCCTAAGTGGCTTGAAAGGTGCCATTCAAAAGGAAATATGTTGGATAAATGTTTTGAAAAAAGGGTTACTAGATCTCAAAGTTATCTAGTGAATTATGCACTTATGGGACATGTAATGAAAATGGATGAACTAGAGGATTATGCTGAAGCATCAAGAACGAAGGAATGGAATGAAGCTATGGAAGCACAATTGAATTCCTTGGTAAAAAATGATATAAGGTACTTGGTTAAATTACCTAAAGGAAAATATGTAATTGGTACTAAGTGGGTTGATAAAACCAAGTATAAATAAGATGTCACAATTGATAAGTATAAGGCTCATTTAGTTGCAAAGGGATATGCATAGAAAGAAGGAATTGATTATACTAAGACATATCCCCTAATGGAAAAGTTGGATATAATCAAGATGGTTCTGCATTAGTTGCACAATACAAGTGGAAACTTTTTTAGATGAATGTTAAATAAGCCTTTCTAAATGGTTATGTGGATGAATAAATTTATATGGAGCATCCTGAAGGTTTTGATGTGCTAGGGGAAGAAGATTATGTTTATAAGTTGAAGAAGGCCTTGTATGGTCTTAAACAAGCGCCAAGGGCATCATATTGAAGAATTGATAAGTATTTTCGGGATCTTGGCTTAGTTAAAATTTTATCTAAGCCCAATCTATATATCATTCAGGGAGGACAAGATATTTTGATAGTTATCTTATAAGTTGATGTTTTAATCTACACGGGGAACATTACAAAAGTATTTCAATGGTTTAAGTCACATATGATTGCTGAGTTTGAGGCAATAGATCTTGGTGAGTTGCATTACTTATTGGGTATTGAATTTTGGGTGAAGGAATATGGTAATTTCATGTCACAAGCCAAGTATACTTGTGAAATTATAAAGAAGTTTATAATGTTGAGTTGCAAGCCAGCGAAAATTTGTTTGGAAGTTGGGTTAAATTATTATGGACATAACGACTCCAATTTAGTTGATGTTACTTTGTATTGTCAATTGGTTGGAATTTTGATCTACTTAACTACAACTCAACTAGATATTTCATTTGCATTCAGTATGGTATCAATATTTATGGAAAAACCCAAGGAATTGCATTAGAAAGTATCAAAGAGGATTTTATAATATTTCTGTGGAACAATTGGTTATGGTTTGATATACATGTATATATAAGGTGTCAGGTTAGTTGGTTATATAGATTCAGATTGGGCTGGATGCATGGATGCTAGGAAATCAAATTCAGGGTATTCATTTAGCGCGAGTTCAACAAAAATTGCTTGGAGTACTAATAAGCAACTTACAATTTCTCTCTCCACAACAGAAGAAGAGTATAAAGCAACAACGACAACAACATGTGAAGTGATTTGGTTAAGAAAAATTCTAGAGGATATACAAAAACAACAAGAGAAAGCCACTCAGTTGATGTGTGATAATAAAAGTGCTATTGAGATGACCAAAAATCTAGTTTTTCATAAGAAGACCAAACATAATGATATTAAATATCATTTTTTGTGGGATTTGGTTCAGCAAGAAGTGATCGAGATCGAGTACTATGGAACAGATGAATAGGTAGTTGATATATTCACCAAAGAATTATCTAAGGAAACATTCTACAAATTCGGAGATGATCTTGGTATGTTTTCAAATGATCATCAAGGGGGAGAACAGATGGAATAATGATACATTTGATAATTGCTAGTGTTATTGTAAATTTTTTATTTTTTTTGAGAGATGGACTCATTGATTGAGTGAATTGTGGAGTGAATTGTGGAGTTATTGATTAATTTTGTGTGTGTGATTTGTGTGCGTTATTTTCAAATTATTCTTGCTATGTTAGTTTTCTTTTTGGTGTATTTCCTTCATTTATTCCTTCAAATAAACTTCCAATTAAGAAGAGTTTATAATTATAATTTCATAAAAATACAACAGATTCTGACACAGGAAGCACAAACACATGAACCAAAAGCTAGATGTCTGACCTAGTGAAGGAAAATAAACTTCGCATGAGTCGAAGATGATCAATGCTTTGAAACCATCAAAGGAAAAATTACCTTTCCAAGAACAAATGATAATACCTGGAGTGAAACAATATAAACTTTGAATTAGTAATATTAACTTGGGAAATTTTTAACACAAAAAATGAATGAGACAAATATATGCATGGAAATGAAATAACCTATGAATTATTTATAAAAGTTTGGGTATTTCCTCTATTTTCATAGAAATGAAGTGAAGTGAGTAAAATGAGGAAAGGAAAAGAATATAGTTCGTTCGAAATACAATGAATAAAATAAATTGTGAGGTAAATAAACAGTAGTTTCTAAAGAGACGTGACATTACTTAGAAATATAAGAAAGGACGAAAAAATCGTCGTTATTACTTGGCACTTTTTTTTCAGAGGAAGAAAAAGCGTTGTTCTATTAAAACATTACATAAACCTGAAACATTCCACATCATGACTAAGTCCTGTACATGCAAGACTATTAAGAAAGGTCTAATCTCAAAAGAAGTTGTGCTCCCACCAAAATCAGAAGCAACAACATACAAATGTTCTATTACATAGTATTAACGCAGTCCCATATATGTTCCCAATACCATACTCCAGTGAGTGTCAGACATGTCTCGATCAATATGAAGCATTATAAAACATCCGATGAGACAATTCTATATGATCTATAAAAAGAAAACCAAAAGTTTCAGATAGTAATGTGCACTTTCTATTCCACAAAAAGGAGAAATGACAATCATCCGGATGATAATTTGAGATGACAATCATGTTGCTGCTAACGAGGGCCCAGAAACGATAAACATTTAGATAGAAGGAAAATGTATCCGGTTCACTGTTAAAGTATACAGGCTTGCCTATATATGGATGAAATTCCGGTGCACTTATAAAACTAACAAAGGCTTGCTTGCAAAAAATGATTTTGGAATCCAACTCGCTTGATAAATAAACCAGGCTCACTTGCAAAAGACCATATGATACCGACTCGCTTGATAGACATACACAGGCTTGCTTGCAAATGTTTCAAAATTATTAAGGCAGAGGGAGGAGATATGAAGCCACTTGGCTTGATTCTCTGAAGTGAGTGATCAGAATGGACTTGAAAGGTGCCTCCAAACCTTTTTTCGAGAGGTATTCAACCCTCGTGGTGTTGTTCTCTCTGAATATATGCATTATCGTGAAAGACTAAAATTTAGATAGAATACTACTTGGCACTTACGGTTTGAAAAAAAAACTCCAAACTATAAAAAAATTTACAACAATGCCATTTTATAAGGCAAATGGAAAACAACAACCTAGTTAGGGTATGGAAAAAATATAAGAATAAGGACCAGAAGTACCAAAACCCTACGATAACTCTTCTTCTCAGCGAAATTTGAAAAAAATATAACTAAAATAAACAAGATGGAGAAGTGGCTTCTTACAACCATCTATTTCCACACAAGAATTTGTATTGAAGAGAATAACAAAAGAGATAAATAGGCATGATGGAAAATATTGGGTAATATATTTACGGGGACAACGATGTCCAAAATGCGGGAAAACACCTATTATATTGGACTCCGATGGTATTGCAAGTTATGTAGCCAAATTTCCATTTCAACTCAAGAGAAAGAGATACCTAAGGAAACTATTGGGTAATTATAGAGAGATAAGCGGAAATAAAAAATTAGAGAGTTATTGGTAAGATAACATCAAGTAATTTATACTTTAGATAAAAAGGGCTTATAAAAGAATTTCATACCCACCAGGTTATGATAAAACCAAAGCTCTTCTAGTACAAATGTCCCTTGAAATATCATTAAACAAATAAACAATAATTTAGGATTATCACTCTGTTGAAATTTGAGACAAAGAAGTATCTATGCTGCCCTATAGTCAATCTCGGGAGAAAATGCCACCAAAAACTTAATTAGTGTCAAATACAAATTGAAAAACTGAACTTATTATAAATTGGAAGAGAGCACGGATGCACAAGAATAACACACAAAACAAAATATATTTATTACTCTATGTTTAATCAAACAAATACATCACAATATTTATAGTGCTGCTGAGATCCAACCACTTCTAAATATAAATAGGGAGGTTGAGATATTCTCTCAACATCCACCTACAGATCTGCAACTAATTCTAATATGAGTATGGAAGAATTATCTTCCAATACTCCCCCTTAATTCTTACATACATATCATAACAATAAAAATTATCTTCATTTCACTGGTCTTCATCAGCAACTCTACCCACTCTGCAATCTTCTGGATTCCGCTCTTTCTTTCTTCACATCTTTGAGCTTACCTTCCAACCCATTTAATGTACACCTGATTCTAACCAACAATGATAAATTTGTAAGATTAAAAAATCTTGACATCCTCGAAGAAGAGTCTCGACACTGAACTACCTTATTGAAATATTTCCATCTGTGAAATAACCCCGAAGAATAAATTTCAACAGTCTATAGGAAGATATTCTAGGTACAGAATATGATCAACGATCAATCCTGCAAAGTGACCTTTACACACAAGGATCTCATTGTATAACCTGTAACCGATGCTCTTGAAGCTTGAAGCACAACAAGACCCATCAGCATATAACAAATTCACATAATCAAATTAGCCAATTGTTCTCTCGGCACTGAAGAACGCCGAGAACGACTAATTTAAATAATGCCAAATTGTTTAATAATTGGTTCTGCACTACAAAAATCTCACAAAAAATTTCACATAATATATATCTAACCAATGCACAAACAGCTTCAATTTCTCCGTCAGTATAGCACCTCCCTCCCGACGATTTGATTCTCCAGCAATCGCAGCCTCCATCTTTTGCAAATGAATTTGCAGCTTCCATCGAACGTAAGGCAGGAAATATCCATATATCTACTCTCTTATTATAGATAGTTGAGAAACAACGCAGTTGGGTCAACTCTGATGATGAAGAAACTTTGGGCATTTCATGTGGCAAAAATGAATTGTCCTCGGCCTCGAATGCTGTCAATAGTGGCAGTGGCAACGGTGAAAAAGAAGCACGTCACAGCAATAATTACGCAGTTCCTCAATGTAGATGATATGCCACTTTGTGATGCAAGAAATTTGAACTATATACACTAAAAGTCTGTTGTACACTGTGTATATATATACCCTCCAGGCTCCTGCAACATAACCCCATCGATTTCGAGAACTAATTTTTTTTTTCAATTTCTAGTGCTTGTTTCTCTAATCGGCTGAGAAGCTGAAGCCGCTCGATCTTAGAGACCAAGGGTCGAATCCCAGCCCAACATCAATGTGAAGGTCCTCAATCACACCTGCAGGGATACTCTCACTGCCGGTGAGAAATTTTAGAGAATGAGTACTCGGCCCCGTGGGTTGGATATGCAGAGATTTCATTGTATGATAAGGCATTATATTCACTCCCGAGGCACTGCCTATCATAGCTTCATGAAAAACATTTCCAGCTATCACAACGTCCATCTATTTTGACGTGAATCTCAACGAAACTTCTTCTCTTCTCCTTTCAATTAAAGGAGTTCTGGTGGATACAAGGATCTGTTAGAATACAATACTCGGAATAGCGTGATATGGTGGTCGTCCAATCAAAGTATGACGCAGACAGAAAGATCGCCGATCACAAAAATCACAAGGGCCAATGAGAAAAAATCCCTACAGAGCATCTATGCTTACTTTGTACACGGAACTAGAAGCAGGTCCAATGTTTGTCACCGTCCTCCTGATCGTTCTGGTGGCACGAATCAATGACTAATCGATGATTTTCAAATGACAATCAACACGGCAACGATTCTCTCTGAAACACAATGAAATTAACACTCAAACGTACACACATAAATTGACACAGTAATATACACATGAATCCTATTCCTGTAGAATCAATTATCACAATTTTCTCTTCATCTTCCTGAGTAGTCCCATGAGGGATTAAGCTCGGCTAGGCTCTGATACCATATTATAAACTGGAAGAGAGCACGGATGTACAAGAATAACACACAAAACAAAATATATTTATTACTCTATGTTTAATCAAATGAATACATCACAATATTTATAGTGCTGTTGAGATCCAACAACTTCTAAATATAAATAGGGAGGTTGAGATATTCTCTCAACATCCACCTACAGATCTGCAACTAATTCTAATATGAGTATGGAATAATTATCTTCCATTAGAACTTAGAGATATAATCTGAACAAAAATCATAATGAAGCATTTTAAAACCCTCATTACCCCCACAGTTAAGCTCTAACGTGAAAACAATTATGTCATTCGATAGGCCATCATCTACGTCACTTTTAAAAGTTCCTTAAAGGAGGTATAAAGAAAACTATGATAAAAATCCTAGTTTAGTAATAGTAGAGAAGCATCAGCGGTGAATAAAGTCACAAAATTTAAATGAGAGTTTGGTAAACGGGAGGTAGTCATCAAAACTATACAAACCCTAGTTTGTTTTTCCATTGTAGATCCTATGCAAGTCAATATTAATTGTTGAATGTGTAGGCAAATAGTACCACATGTATATTGATATCCCACATATCAATGCAGAGTAGTCTGGAAAGTTCTCGAGTGAAGTCATAAATAACTTGGCTAACTATTCAATGAATCATAATTATGATATCCCACATTTATACAAGGAATTTGTGGTCTAAACATTTATAACTAGTACTTGCTCATTAAAAAGAGCAAAAGGACACCGAAGGCATGTCGTCCAACTCTCGAGAGGCGAGCGAACGAGATGACAGAAACATGTGCAAGTGAAGGATTGGACAACAGGAGGTAGGATGCCCGCCAAGTGTCAAATTTTGAGAGGGCAGAAGGGCGAATCTTGAGCAAATGTGAATCGCTGGGATTGGCTGAGATGACCAGTGTTTCCCAGCCAAAGCCAGCAAAGAGAACACCTTCGGTGTAATTATTTTTTATGACTATAAATGGGAACACAATTGTAGTACGGCCATGTTATTGGTAAGTGGAATATATTTATAAATATTTGGTATCAACAATGTTGATGATAATGGTAAACCATGGAAATTGTTGGAAATTGTGATAATAATAATGAACATATACCTATTTATCTTAAATAAAATTTATTCTAAACATCATATAAAATTTATTTTAAACATCATATTTTAATAATGATCATATATTTATTTATCTTAAATAAGAACTATTCTAAACATCATATTTTGGGTAACAATGAGACATATTAAATTAATAAATAAAAAATATTTTAAATATCATATTTTAATAATAATCATATACCTATATTAAATTAATAAATATAATTATTTGAAACATCATATTTTAATAATGATCATATACCTATTTATCTTAAAAAAGAACCATTCTAAACATCATATTTTGTGTAACAATGAGACATATTAAAATAATAAATAAGGAAATAGTAAGAACCATTCTAAACATCATATTTTGGATAACAATGAAACTAAATATATAGTCACTATTTAGTGATTAGTGTTTTCCTTATGAGACATGTTAAATTAATAAATAAGGAAATAGTAAGAACTATTCTAAACATCATATTTTGGGTAACAATGAACTAGATACATAGTCACTATTAAGTGTTTAATGTTTTCCTTATGAGAATTATTAAATTAATAAATAAGGAAATAGTAAGAACCATTCTAAACATCATATTTTGGGTAACAATGAACTAGATACATAGTTACTATTAAGTAATTAGTGTTTTTCTTATGAGACATATTAAATTAATAAATAAGGAAATAGGTAGATTTAAGGGGAAAAACAAGGATGAGATAGTACATCTCACTAATAGTATTTATAAATGTTTGGTATCAACAGAGTCGATGATAATGGCAAACCACGGAAATTGTGATAATAATAATGATTATACACTTATTTATCTTAAATAAGAACCATTATAAACATCATATTTTGGGTAACAATGAACTAGATACATAATCACTATTAAGTGATTAGCGTTTTCCTTATAAGACCTATTAAATTAATAAATAAGGAAATAGGTAAATTTAAGGGGAAAAACAAAGATGAGATAGTAGTCTAAACAAAAATATATGAGTTGAGATTTTAGTCATAGACTGTACGAGTTGAGATTAATATCTCAAGTAAAAGTTTGTAATGAATGATGGGATAGAATAGAAATAAATATCACTAAAGTTTAAATTTACATAGTGGAAAACCCAAGGAGAATATATAGATTTCCATGTAAAATATATTGAGAGATGGAGAATTGTACATCTAGTTATATATATAGTAAAAGTCATAGAGTGTATGAGTTGAGATTAAAATCTCAATTAAAAGTTTGTAATGAATGATGGGATAGAATAGAAGGAAATATCACTGAAGTTTATTTTTACATAGTAGAAAACCCAAGGAGAATATAAATTTCCATGTAAAATAGATCGAGAGATGGATATATATATATATATATATATATATATATATATATATATATATATATATATATATTTGCATGAGGTAATTTACAAGTGGTATAAGATTTGTAGGTTACAACATTGGGCATTTTATGGGTCTTGAAACTAAAATAGCTATGTATGTCATGAATAAATTGTTCAAAGGACTATTAGGAGTTTGAAGTATGGTTGAATAATTTAATGGAAAAAATTCCATAGGATCACCAAGAGGTTGTGAAGAAATTGATATTGAATTAGAGGTGGTGAGGAACATAAACCTGAACTAGGAATGATGGGTGGTGGAACCATCAATGTAGAAAGAAAAGAAGGTGGGCTATTGCAAGTGATACAAAGATTGAATGCAAACTTATATGATATTAAGGAAAATAAAGAAGGTTATATAAATCTAAAGAATAATAGTAGGATATTAATGGCTACTTATTGAGAAAAATAGAAGAACATAGAATCAATAAAAAAGTGAAAATGGATCATAAAAAGAGAGCTAGAAGTGAATCAACAAACATTATTGATTCTATAACTTCTAATGGAGAAGTGTCTCATGAAATTGAAGAAAAAGAAGAGAAAAAATATGAAAGTAGCACCTCTACATCTAGGAAGAATAGGAATACATCCCAACTACAAGGATAATTTAAGAAGCTAAGGCCTCCTTATTTTGATAGCAAATATAAAGAAGGAGCAGAGTCATGGCTCCTAAATATTTCCAAACACTTTGAGGCATATACTTATCCAAGTAACCTAGAAGCAAGGTTGGCGAACTACTAGTTGAATGGTAAGGAAACCTTATGGTGGGAATAGAAAAAGGTTTTCAATAGAATTAGAAGTAAGAACTTAACTTTGAAATTGTTTAGAAAGGAATTCAAAAATAAATATCTCACTGAAATGTATTTTGATGAAAAAGTTAGAGAGTTTCATGATTTGAGATTGGGATAGTCTATTATAGATAAATGTATTAGTAAATTTATGAGATTTATAAGGTATGTGCCTTACTTAAAGGAAGAGAAAGACAAAATACACAGATTTATCAGTTGCCTACCTTTCTCATGTAGAGAAAAAATTGTGTTTGATAACCCAAAGCATATGGATGAAACCATAAAAAAAGGAAAAATTAATTTTTGCTCAAAATGAGAAGGAAGGTTGTAACCTAAAAAATTTGGAGGGATAAAAAGCATGAAAATTTCAATGCCAAGAATTCAAGAAACTAGGTTTTCAAAATCTTCCAAGGGTAATCAAGGTGGAAACTATAGAAAAAAATTGAAACAATCAAGGAATTTTGGACAACAAATGGGATAGAGAGATGGAATAAGAAATCAAAATGCCACATAAGCTACTAGACCACCTATTAAATGTCGAGGATGCAGTGAAAATCACTTCTGGAGAGACCGTCCAAAAAATCTAGTAAACAAAAGAGAGACAATAAATAATCTGCAAGAGTCTTCAACTGTTAATGACATTGCTTGCAACATTCCAAGGATTAGTGAAACATTACATGGAAGACAATAAAACCATCAGTAAGATATACTTTAAGTTACATTTACCCTGCCACAATTGAGAGGTGTGAACTTAGGAAGGAAAAACGAAGTAAACCTTGGTTAGTACAAATAGCTATAGGTAAAAAGAGGAAAGTGACTAAGGTTAGCAAAAAATGTCTAGTAAGTTTGAATGGAATGCCCACACAACTGAATTTAAATGTTTTACCTCTAGGGTGATATTATGTACTAATTACGATGCATTTGTTGGAGTTCCACAAAGTCATTCTAAACTACCTAGAGTAATAATTTACATTTGTTAATAATGGAGAATATTGTATGGATAAAGGAGTGCCAAGAGGTATTTTAGTAAGGCATATGTATGCCTTATAGTTGAAGAAATGTGCTCGTAAAGGTTGTCAATTTTTTTTTTTTTCAAATTGAAAATTTAGCTAAAAGTCAAAAAATACCATCGTTAGAGGACTACCCTATGTTACAAAAATTCAAAGATGTTTTCCTCAAGGAGATACTAGAACTACCCCCAAGAAGAGAGATATATTTTATTATTGATCTCATTGTCGGAATTGTTCTGATGTCTAAATTTCCTTACAAGATGATTGTTCCTGGATTAGTGGAATTGAATATTCAGTTACAAGAGTTTTTCAATAAAAAGTACATGCAACCTAGTGTGTCTCCATGGGGAGCACCATTTTTATTTGTCAAAAATAAGAATGGGAAAATCAGGCTTTGTATTGATTATATATAGATGAATAAAATTCCAATTAAAAACAAATATCCCCTACTCTGGATTGATGATTTATTTGATCAAGTTCAAGAAGCGTCAATCTTTTGAAAAATCGATTTAAGGTCGGGATATCATCAAATATGGATCAACGATGAAGACATACACAAGACAATGTTTAGAAAAATATATGGAAACTATGAATTTGTAGTTTTGTCATTTGGATTCAACAAGCCAATAAATTTTATGTGCTTGATGAATAGTGTGTTAAGTCCTTATTTTGAAAAATTTGTTATAGTGTGTATAGATGATATTATAGTTTAATCTAAAAGTAAATAAGAGCATGATTAACATTTGTAGATTGTTCTTAAAACACTTAGAGAGAATGATCTATATGCTAAGTTTAGCAAATGCTCATTATATCAAGAAACAAATTAATATTTGGGGCATGTAGTGTCAAAGAAGAAATTGTTGTGGATATATAAAATATTAAAGAAATTGTGGAGTGGCTAGTGCCTAAAGATGTAGCTGATGTGGGGTCGTTTATGCCGATGACAGGTTATTATAGAAGGTTTATAGAGGGCTTTTCTAGGTTGGTCTATCCTATTATTTCTTTGCAGAATAAGAAAATAAAATTTGAATGGATTCAAAAGTGTCATGATAGTTTTGAGAAGATGAAACAACTATTAACTACAACTCCTATCATGAAACTAGGTCATCCAAAAAAAGAGTTTGTTGTGTGCACGGATGCCTGCAAAGAAGGTTTGGGAGGTGTTTTAATGGAATATGGACACACGAATAGTTATGAGTCCAAAAAAATGAAGGATCATGTAATAATTATGAAACGCATGACTTAGAATTGGAAGCCATAATACATGATTTAAAAATGTGGATATGCCACATGATTTGGAGAAAATTTCAACTATGGACAAATAGTGTAAGCCTTAAATTAATTTTTAACCAGCCTAATCTAAATGCAAAACAAGCTAGATGGTTAGATTTTATTATTGAATATTATTTTGAAATTGTGCATATTAAAGGAAAGGAAAATAAAATTGTTGATGCCTTAAGTAAAAAAATACATCATATCTTCACACTTTCAAAAACAAATTGACAAACATAACTGCTTAAAATGATAAAAAAAAATAGCAGAATTTGATGAAGATTATTTGCATATCAAAAGGAACTTGTAGAGAACTGAAGAATTAGGTGAAAATGAGACTAATTGTTCTATAAATAATGCATATATGTTGGTTTTCAACGACATAATTTACATACCAAATGACCAGGAACTAAAAATTTCTATGTTAGATGAATTACTTAAAATCCCCACAGTTGGACACCTTGTGTATCAAAGGATGATATTTTTGTTAAGAGTATTGTTTGCCAAACATGAAGTATGAAGCAAAAAAATACATGGCTAGATGTTTGGAATGCCAAAAACTAAAGGAACCCCACCAACACATCGCCAGGGAAAATTTTAAGGATGGAAAATTATCTTGAAGTTTAAAACATTGGCGAATCTCACTAGTCCCTGATATGAAAACTATAAAAAAATTATTGATGTATCTGTAAAATCATTCAAATTTATAATGATTTTATATATACTCTCTATATAATATTGGCAACTTTTAGGGTAAAATAATTTTATATTGTAAAATTTGGGTGAATCATTTTTATAAAAAAATGGAAATTGGTGAATCTATTTTTTGGTAAAATCATTGAAAATTAGCCCACCTACGAATATTAGCCCCTAAAATTTTCCATGTGACATCGCAGGTTTACTGCAGTTATTTCCAATTCCAAAATGAAAATGGGAAACCATATCCATGGATTTCATTGTTGGTTTACGAAGAATAAGGAAACAACATGATTTGATAATGGTAGTGGTAGATAAACTAAGAAAAGTTGCACACTTTATTTATGTTAAGTCTACTTTCAAATCTATTAACATAACATAAATATTTATGAAGGAAATATTTAGGCTTCATGGTATGACCAAAACCATAATTTCAGACAGTGATATCAAATTTACTTTAATATTTTGGAAGGGAATATTTGAAGGAATGGAAAAAAAAGTTGAATTTTAGGATAAATTATCACCCTCAAATTGATGGGAAAATAGAAAGGATTAACCAGATCTTAGAGGACATGTTGAGAATGTATGTTATGGACAAACCAACCAAGTGGGAAGATTACCTTCAATTGGTTAAGTTTATTTATAACAATGGGTACCAAAATTCTTTAAAGATGAGTCCCTTCGAAGTAAGTTTTGGCATAAAATGCAAAGTACCTTTGAGTTGGGACCATCCTGAAGATTGGTACTTTATGTTGGGGCGAAATATGTTAAAATAGATGGAGGAAGTAGTTAAATAGGTCAGAAAAAACTTGAAAACAACACAATACTGTTAGAAGATCTATGCATATTTGAAAAGGCTTCCAAAAGAGTTCAAAATGGGATATTGTTGGACAGGGTACCCCTCGATTGAATATTTTGAGAAAGAATCTAAAGATCGAGGAGGAGAGTGCCCAACATAGAGCTATGTTAAAGTCTCAGGGGATTTGGGGTGGGTCAAATCTGCTTATTTTGTAAAGGGATGGGATAATTTTGTATACCTTGAACTCCGCATATGGTTTTAGGACCATGGTATTGTAAAAAGAGAAGACTATATACGAAGTCTAGGATAGTCCTTGAAGGCCAGTCGATATAACTCATGATAGAATGCACTTGGATGTAATGTTTTTTTTATTATGTATTATGTTGTTTGAGGGAAAGGGAAGGCTCCTGCAGCTGAGTCTGTGGAGACCTTAGAAAGTCTGCAGTTGAGTGCACACACCCCTACAGTTGAGTGTGCAGGGCGGAAAGGGTTGTATTAAGAAGATCTGAGTATTTATAGAAGACTTTGAAGACAAATTTGTGTTATATTTTTATGGATTTACTTTACTTGTATTTTGATATCATATGTGCTTAGTTAAGCTTTTTTATAGATAATTACAACATGAACTCGTGTTTATGGTTATTTATGTTATTTTATGCTTGTTAAAGTAAAATCATGCAGTCTGCAAGATAGTTCAATAAGAAGTGTTGAACAATGACTGTATAATTAGCATAGTTGGTTTGTGAAGCTCGGTTGAGTGTTTAAAGGAAGATAAGCCCTAAAGCCACACTCCATTGTCCCTCTGGATGCAGAAACCTGGCTCTCGCATTCCCTAATATTGCCTCAAGTGAGACTTCAGTTTGTGTAATAAATTGTTGTTAAAAGTTCCTATAATAGTGGGTTTTGTTGGTTCATGTAGCCATATCTAAACCCAGGTCTACGCCCCACCAATCCAAAAAATGGTTCCATTTCCAGCACTAGGATCTGACTGAGGGGTATGTGGATGTGGTTTTAGGTCCCTATATTACTAGTGTAGTCCCTTATTATGTTAGTGTAGCCCCCTTATTGTTATTTTTGTAACCCTATAACCCCCGTATTGTTATTATTGTGCCCTTACATTATTATTTTTAGGTTGGCTAGGATTATATTGTGACCCCTTGGACTCCTATAGATAGAGGGAGGTTTTTTCATTTGTATCATCCATGAATTGTTCATTTATGCAATGTAAAAGAGGTTTCCCCCTCGAATTGGATGAATTCTAAGGCGTTGATCTCTCTTTTGTTCTATTTTTGGAGTTGGTTTCATAACATTTGGTATCATAGCTTTGGATTCTAGGGTTTCGCTGCTTCAAACAGGTCATCATGGAATTTTCTCTATACCTATTTTTCTACGAAGGTTTAGAAGCTGAAAGTTTTACAATGCGAAGCCGAAATCCTGAGAAACTTCGTGTAAAATTTTCAGATCTTAGTTCGCAATATTTTTAGAGATATGATCTGTAGAAGTTAGGGTATTTTTAGGCTCCCTAATTTCATATAAAATAGGTGACCTTGGGAAAATCTTCATAACTCTCTCTTTGAGCATTAGATTGGAATTTTGTAAAAATTGACCGAAAGTACACGGACTGCAGTTTCTTGTATATCAATTTTAAAGCCGAAGGAGGAAACAATGATATGTGGCATGCCTTACAAGTTAACTCTACTGAACCAGTCCATGATTAGGCCATTGTGGGAAATTAGGCATAACTTTGTTTTGAAGCATCCAAATTAGGTCAGAATTGTGGCATTCGAAAGAAGATTCAAAGGCTACTACAGGACCAAATTCCAGACATTAAAGATCCGAAATAAAAGAGATAATTCAGTTTCAATATTGAGCTCCTCAAAAGCAAGAAAAATGTGTGTATTTTGTTTTTCAAATTTCATAAGTCTTGTTTCAAAAATTAGTTTGAACTGATTCCAAGGGCATATTGAAGCATAGATATCAGTATTGGGTTCTATAATGCCTCCTAAAAAGAATCTAACACCCATTAATCCCTCAGAATAATCTACTATTACTCATGAAGAGGAAGAAGTGCAACATGATATATCAAAATTACAAGAGCAAGTGCACCAAATTTTTCTCTTGAAAAGAGCAACAAAAAATGAAATGGACGTTTTGAAGAAAGGCATGGAAGTTAAGATGGATGGTTTGAAGAAGGGTGTGGAAGCTAATATGGATGGTTTGAATAATTTCATGGAAGACATGGAAGAAAAAATAGAAGACATGAAGAATGATATAACAGTAAACATGGAAGTTTGACAAATTTGATACAAGAAATTATTCCTAATGGCGAAAAGATAGTAGAGGAAACTCCTGATGAGAAAAAAATAAGTATTAATCATGATTTCATAAACTTTAATGTTGGATGGAAGACCCACCATATTCCAAAGATCGATAACAGGAATTTTGATGGCAAGGATCCCGTAACATGGATACTACAGATGGAGCAATATTTTGATCTCAGTAATGTGAAAAATAATAAAAAGGTACGCATTTAAACTTTATATTTAGAACAAAATACATTTTAATGGTATCAATAGCTTTTCTCCCGTAAAAATATTGTCACTTGGTCAATTTTTACGGAGGAAATGATAGCATATTATGAGGATACAAAGAGCAACACATTCTTTAGCCAATTAATAGATCTCAAACAAAAGCGTTCAGTGGTGGAGCACATTGAGGAATTCCAAAAAATTGAATATAAGGGTAAATGATATTCCATAGGAACACATGATTGATGTCTTCATAGGGACTTTAAAGGATAACATCCAACATGAGGTTCACCTTTGGGAATGTGATTCATTGGAGAAGGCATTCAGGTTGGCAAGAAAAATTGAATGTAAAATTATAGCGACAAGGAAGCCTACCACTCACATCTATAAAGATGGAAGTGTTTCTACTCCTAGATTTCCACAACCTACAAGGTTGACACCACAAAAATTGGAAGAAAAAAGAGCAAAAGGGCTTTGCTACAGTTGTGATAGAAAATACACAAAAGTTCATAAGTGTGCTGAGAATAAATTATCTTACATAGATTGTGAAGAGGAGGAAGAAAATGAACAAGAAACTTCAAAAGAAGAGGCTATACACCAAGAACCAACAATAGAGAAAGCGAACATATCGTGTAATGTATTGGTAGGAATTACCACTCCTCAAACTCTCAAGATAGGACATATCAAGAATAAAAAGGCCATAGTGTTTATTGATTCAGGTATTACCCATAATTTTATTCATTGTAAGGTAGCCAAGGAATTGAATTTCTTCGTATACCTAGCACCAGAATTTCAAGTGATGGTTGCAAATGGAGGAACTATAAATTTCTCTGGAAAATGCCATAATATCAAGCTAACCATGGGGGTATATGTATTGAATATTCCAATGCTTTCCATTCCAATGGGAGGTATTGATGTTGTACTAGGAGTATAATGGTTACAATATTTGGGGACGGTAGATTTTAAATTTGACGAACTTTTCTTGAAAATTTTTTCGGAAGGAAAGCAAGTTGAATTACGGGGTATCGCAGGGAAGCCAGGAGCTAATAAGATCTAATTTCATGAAAAATCTTCTGAAGAAATAATAACTAGGTGTAATTTCACAATTATGCTCACTAGAAGTTCCAACATCAAAATCTTCTATTTCTCCAGATCTCCAAAAAGTCTTGGACAATCATTCCAAGGTGTTTGAAACTCCCAAAGGACTCCCACCTATTCGTGATCATGATCATGATATTCGTTTGATTCCAGGAAGTGTTCCTCCAAACATCAGACCTTGCAGATATCCTTATGTCCAAAAGAGAGAAATTGAATGTATGATTGTAGAAATGTTAGAGGCTAGTATAATTCAACCTAGTCAAAGTTCTTTCTCTACTCCAGTAGTATTGGTGCACAAGAAGGATGAATCATGGTGCATGTGCCTGGATTATAGGGAGCTCAATAAGCTCACTATTAAAGATAAATTTCCCATTCCTGTGATTGATGAATTATTAGATGAATTATATGGAGCAATTTAGTTTACCAAGTTGGATCTTTGTTCAAGATATCATCAAATTAGAATGAATACTAAAGATATTCCGAAAACAACATTTCGAACTCATGAGGGTCATTATGAATTGTTTTTCATGCCTTTTGGCATTACCAATGCACCTTCTACATTTCAAGGGTTGATGAATTCCATTTTCAAACCCTTTGAAAATTTTTGTTAGTGTTTTTTATGATATATTAATCTACAACAGGTCTTGGAAGGATCATGTTTAACATGTTCACAAGGTGCTCAAACTATTGGAGGAGAAATAATTATATGAAAAAACCTCCAAATGTTTCTTTGGAGTACAAGACATGGAATATCTTGGTCATATTGTATCTCACGAGGGTGTTAAGGTAGACCCGAACAAAATTAAATCCATTAAGGAATGGAAAGTCCCCTCAACCATAAAGAAATTGTGTGGATTTCTCGGGTTAACATGGTATTATCACAAATTTTTTAAGAATTATGGGAGAATAGCAGCACCTATAACAACATTATTGAATAAAGATCCATTTTCGTGGACTCCTGAAGCAACTAAGGCCTTTGAACATCTTAAAGAGGAAATGTGCCTAGCACTGGTCTTAGCTACTCCATACTTCACAAAAACCTTTATCGTGGAAAGTGATGTCTCAGTAAATGGAATTGGTGATGTTTTAATGCAAGAAGGAAGACCCATTGCTTTTGAAAGTCGTCCAATCAAAGGAAAATATTTACAAAAAGCTATTTATGAGAAGGAAATGTTTGCAATACTACATGCACTAAAGAAATGGCAACCTTACCTAATGGGAGGACACTTCAAGGTAAAAACTGATCATGATAGTCTTAAAAACTTTTTGGAACATAGAATATCTTCATAAGAGCAACAAAAATGGGCCACAAAGATGTTGTGTTATGAATTTGAAATCATCTACAAAAAAGGGAAGCTAAATGTTGTTGCAGATGAATTCCTTAAATCTAATATTAAAAAGTTTGTGGCGAAATGTTTGGTTTTCCAGCAAAATAAAGTTGAGACAATTAATACCTTGGATCTTCTACAACCTTTATCCATTCCAACTCAACGTTTGGAGGAGATTTCAATGGATTTTATCACAGGTTTACCTAAGTCCGAAGGAAATAGTGTCATCATGGTGGTAGTTGATAGACTTACCAAGTATGGACACTTTTGTGCATTATCTCATCCATTTAAATCAAGTACATTTGCTGCTGCATTTATGGAAACAATTCAAAAGTTACATGGAAACCCAAATATTATGGTAAGCGATAAAGATCCTATTTTTACTAGAAATTTTTGGACGAAATTATTTTCTTGTTTCGATACTCAACTAGCTCATAGCTCATCTTATCATCCTCAATCCAATGGTCAAATTGATATAATGAAAAAATATTTGGAAGGATATATTCGTTGTTTTGTATGTGATAAATAAACACAATGGGTCAAGTTGTTACCTCTGGCTGAATGGTAGTATAACACTTCCTTCCATACTACAGCGAAAATGACCCCATTTATGGCACATTATGGATATCATCCACCATCCATCACATCATCTAAGAGAAAATTATAAGGTTCAAGCAGTGGAAGATGACATCGAGCATCAACAACAAGTTCTCCAACTCTTAAAGGGTAACCTAAATTTGGCACAAAATCGAATGAAACAACAGGCAGATCAACATCGCAGCCAGAGAAGATTTATTGTATGAGACTAGGTATTTTTACAGCTACAACCATACAAAAAAATGTCCCTGAAGCAAGCTAAGAAGGATAATAAATTATTGCCAAAGTAATATGGTCCTTACAAGGTGTTGCAAAAGATTGGTACTATGGCATACAAATTGGAGCTTCCTGCTTCTTCGCAAGTGCATCCAATTTTCCATGTTTCATGCTTAAATAAGGTTATAGGTGAAAGACTTCTAGTTCAAACAATATTTCTATAACTTTGTGAGGAAGGAAAAATCATATTGGAACCTGAAGTAGTCACGGAAACAAGAACTCGATAGCTACGAAATCGATCAATTTCATATTATCTCATCAAGTCGAAGAACTTACCCACTGAAGATTTTACATGGGAGGATGAGAATTTTATAAAGAAGCATCCGGAGCTACTCAAGTGTTGAGGGCAACACTTTTTTGAAGGAAAGGGGAATGTTAGGTCCCTATATTACTACTGTAGTCCCTTATTTTTGTTAGTGTAGCCCCCTTATTGTTATTTTTGTACCCCTGTAACTCTCATATTGTTATTATTGTGCCCTTACATTATTATTGTTAGGTTGGATAGGATTATATTGTGACCCCATGGACTCCTATATATAGAAGCATGTTTTTTCATTTGTATCATCCAAGAATTGTTCATTTATGTAATGTAAAGGAGGTTTCCCCCTAAAGTGGCTGAATACTAAGGCGTTGATATCTCTTTTCTTCTATTTTTGGATTTGATTTCATAACATGTGGCTTCTGACTGAGAAATAAATTCAAGATTCGGTAGTTCTAAAAGAGCGTGAATTTGCAACACAAGAAACCAAAAACTCACACATATCTACTAAAGAGTGGTTACATAAGTATATCTTCATATATTAGCAGGAGATATTTTTCTCATCGTTTTCAAGTGAGTTGTATGAGTGGTTATCAAGAATGGTTGTGTTGGGATCTTGTGATTTGGTCGATTGGCAAACCAAATGACAAGGAAACATATAAATCAGTCTTTAGAGCTTTAGGATCTAGCCCTCCTAGTCTCAAAGAGGGATCTCTCAATATATTTGCAAAGATATGACATGTTTGCTTGAAAAAGGTTGATTTTAGGCTAGTTATTAAGCATGAATTTGTTTGAATATTTTGTGGGACATGATGATCTAGGCAACATAGATAGAGAAGAGAAATCTCTAAGTCATTGGGTAATGGAGTCAAATGGAAGTTTGTAACAAGTTTGTAGATGAATCAGGAGTATCAAAGGGAAAATCTAACTTGGCTGTTGGATCTACAAAGTTTTCAGGTGAAATGAAATGAACATTAAGGGTTTAGAATGAAAAGTAGAACTAAGGGCAGTAAAGAGTCCTTAATTATATGTACTCTTCAACAAAGGGACTTAAAGAATCATTTGAACATGAAGAAGTATTTTATAGACAGGGCTAACCATGAATTCTACAAATCACACTTCAGCAAATAACAATTTCAAGACAAACTTTCAAAATGAAATCTAAGAGTTGAGGAACGCTCTATTTCATCAAAGATTTCACTTTCAAGGATAAGAAAACAATCAAGATTCACAATTAACTGCATTCTTAGAAGAGGGAACTCCTAAAAATCTATGATTACATCTATAAAGACCTTCAAAACAATTATTTGAGCAAGTACAAAGGGTATGATCAAAACAAACCTCTTTGGCAGACTTTGGACAATGGTACTTTGAAGGGATACTTCAAAAAATAGTTTTTAAATAGCAACAAGCAAGCAGGGAAAACTATAAATCATTCTTCAGGCCACTGTATTGAACTATTTAAGAAATAAACAAGCATGAGGGTTGAAAAGAAGTCAAACTACTTAATAAAACCTTCAACAGATGAAAACATGAAGACAGTGAAGAGTAAACAGGTGTAAGGTGCTTCTAGGAGACATTTCTTAGCCTGAACTTTTTACTCTACTGTAAGCAAGAAAATGATGAAAACAGAATGGACAACAGGAAAAACATCAACAATTTAGAATAATTCACCAACATCCAAGCTCAAGGATCCAATGACAAAGCTTTCTTCATCCACAAACAAGTCAAAACATCCACAGGTTCCAGTACATCAATTTCCTTTTAATCTTCAACAAAGCTATGTATTACTTCAAAAGAGTCATCAAATTCCCCCACATACAATGAGTTCGAATGAAGTATTTATGCTATAAATGAGGAGTGGAACTATCTAGGGTTCAAAATGTTATTAATGACATAGTAAATGCAATCCTATTGTTAAAAACCATGCAAGGCATAAGGTAGGAATGTTTCTCAACTACTTCTCTATGTAATAAATTTGTCTTTACTTCCTGAGGATAAAATAGCTGAAAAGATTGACTTTGAGGCCTTTTCTGTCTTTACAATAACTGTCTGACAGTTTTAAAATATCTTCTTTAGTGTAATAACTATTTATTTGTCTTTTGAGGTATAAAGTAGGTGAAAGGTGTCACTTTTTATTTATCAAGTGAATAACTGCTCCTTTGATTTATCCGAGGCCGTCTCTAAGCCTATTTTTCCTTGATTTCGTCATAAAATTGTGTTTTAAGGCCTTTAGCCTTGATCTTCTTTTTAAATTAATCTTCTTTGTTGTCTTTTGCTTTATCACTACTTAAATTATTTGTTCTATTCCTTTATCTCCTTCCGAACCTTTTAAACTTCTTTCACATGTCTTTAACTATGTTTTTCTTCCTTAATCTACATTTAAGCCTTTAATCTCTGTTTCTTTCACCTTTCTTCTTACTTCACTGATTCTTCTTTGTTATGTTGTGTGCAGGTGGCTTTTTAGTGCGTTGGAGGGTTTGATGGTATAAACAGTGCTCATAAAGCACTGATCAAACCACGAAATGAAACCTAATAGCCTCTTTCTTCATTATTTGGCCTTTTTTTTTACCATGAAGGTCATCACCTTCTGGCCCTGTCCTTTTATGGACTGTAGGTCGGCTTTCGGCCCCAAAACCGCCATAGAACCTGCAACAAACCACAAAATATGTTATAAAATCCTATGCGAGGGCTTAAAACTGTTTTACAGAGGTTAATGGAGTGGTAGAGGAGCAGTGAGGAAGAAATGAATTCGCGGAAGGGCTTTCCATGGCAAAAACCGCGAAAAATGGGGTTTAAAATGACTTTGGCACAAAAAATGGGCAAAGTGGTTTTGAAAAACCACCAGTGGTTTTCACGCGGGGCAACGGTAGTTTGTGGTTTTTCCCAAATCGAACACGATCTAGTTATTTCGCGACACACGTCCCTCATAAAATCTCCGGTTTCACGTAAATTTTGGTTGTTAAAACTCATGAGTGAACGTTGTGCGATATCGCATATGAGTCATCGGATGGGAAGGGGCAGATCCGACGGTGCAGAGAGGAGCACGATGGAAAGGTGCGCAGGTGGGAGTTTTAGTGGGAGACAAGTGTCGGAAAGTGATTGGGAGAGGGGACTGGGTAGTGGGATGTGGGACCAGTAGGTGACATCACCTATTTTGTTTGGTAGCACGATGGTTGATCGGCGGGATCATTTTGATTGGACAAAACGAGGATTGTCTGATGAAAAGAATCGACAGTGGGGATGGATGGATATGTATTAGTCGGGTGATCAAAGGAAGGGAGGGGAGGTGGAAAATACCGTTCGATCTAATGAGATCGATAGTTGAGATTGGTTATGAGAAAGCGTAGTGCGGAGGAGAAGGAAGGCAAGAGAAGGGCTGTTGGAAAGGTGAGGAAAGGTAGGGTGAGTTAGTGCCGTAGGATCAAAATAGATCAATGGCTCAGATTAATGCAGGTTTTGATAAGTGTGGCAGGGAGAAAAAATGAAAAAACACATTTTTCCATAGGTGCGAGGGTAAAATAGAAGATAAGGGAAGGGGGGCTAGGGATAAGGTAGAAGTGCAGTCGTGTGGAGGAGTAGGGAACTAGGGGCGGAGAAAAAGGAGCTGGTGGCTGGGATTTTAGCGCCAGGTTACGGGGGTTGGGTCATATGATAGAGGGGCTAAATATTTTAATCCCTCGGGGGCTTAAACCCTTGATTGAAAAAAAAAATTGCTTTTTAGGCCAAAAATGGGGTTTTTTAGGCCAATTTAGAAGTTTCGATAGGAAAAATGGGGGTTTTTAAATCATAAAAAAGGATTTTTTATGAGTTTAAAATGTGTGTTTGAAGGTTTTTAAGAATAAATGAGGGTAAAATGAGGAGGAGGAAAGGGGATTATTCAGAGGAAAATGAAGGATAAATAAGGGGAAGATGGGCTATTTTCAGAGGGAAATGGACTAATAAAAACATGGATAAATAGCTTGGAATGAGCTCTCTTCTTTGAAACAGGAGGAAAATTTTTTAGGAGACATGAATGAAGATTTTGGTGAATTGACAGAATAAGAATGATGAAGGCAGTGAGATTTCTAGAACTCATAATGCTTTCTTTGAAATATTATTTCTAGAAATCTAAGATTGGCAATTTAGTCATCTTTGGATATCATCAGAATTATGGATGACTAACAGTGGCTCCACTTGGGGAGGACAACTATCTTTTTAGGTGTCCAGAACCTCAGTTTATTAATCTCTGGATTTCATCAGACTAGTGCCTTATCCATTAGGAAAATTTCTTCTTTTCTTGCTAATATTTCTTTAAAAAGGACAACTTTTATCAATCTGCAGCATGTAATTTCTTCAAAACAACATCTCTACCTACCCAATCTTACTTGTCCTAGCATTTTTTCTTCCTTTTTTGATGCATTTGAACTAGAAAACTCTTTTAAATTTTATTTTTGAAAATAGAAATAAACTATCTAATCCTATCATTATTTCTTCCAAGAGTCCAGATTAAACTGTTGAACTCTTTATTTTCTACCTAGCTACTATCTGTCAAGATTAAGCTGTTTGATAGATTTTATTCTCTATTTCTAAAACATGAAATTTAAACATAATCAAATCAGGATTAGACTGTTTGATTTGCTATGGTGTCTATGGTTGTATGTACAAGCTGCACATATACTTTATTTGCAGAAAAATAAAACAAAATTGTGAAGGCTTAAGATCTAAAAATTAAAGACATCCTTCTTTTCCTTTTCAAGCTCTTGATTTTGATCTTTTGAGCTGTCTTATTCTTCTTTTCCTGGTTCAATTTTTAGCATATTAGAACCAGCCTTTCTCTCTCTCTTTGGCCCAAGTTTTTATTATGTTGAAGCCATCTTTTCTTTTGATTCCTGGTTCAAATTTTGAGCATGTTTGATCCATTTTTCTTCTATCGTAATCTACTCTACTGATAATCCAAGATTAAATTGTTTGGAAAATCTGATTCACTAACCTATCAGCAGTAAATTGAAAGTATGTTCAGCCATGTTTAAGCTAGATGACTGAACAATATATCATTTCTTAATCAGTAGTGGCACTTAGATTTGCTCACTTTCAGAAAATTCTCTTTTTTGGGTATGGGGTTATACCTCTTTTGAATCTGCCTTCTTTTCTTTATATATATATATATATATATATATATATATATATATATATATATATATATATATATATATATATATATATATATATATTGTGTTTTTTTTTATTTTTTCAAATTTGAAAAACAATGTTATATACAGTGAAAAATAAAAGATTTGGAATTTAGGACTCTTGGCAGAAATAGTGTTTGAGCATCCTGCCATTGACAGGACCTCCAAATAAATCTTCCCCATTCAGCTCTTTCAGAAAGAATGCATTGTGACCCCTGATAGAATGAATAATGTAGGGACCTTTCCACAAATTTTCAAATTTTCCATGTTTTCCCTTTTCTTCCCTTCTAGAATCCAACTTTAGAACTACATTTCTAACTTGGAAATAATTTTCTTTAGTCGTTTTGTCAAATAACTTCTTGATGATTTCTTGGACTGTTTGTGTTCTCTTATATACTTCCTCTCTAGACTGTTGTAAATGGATGGTCTGATTTATCCTTCTCTGCATATCATTCTCTTCAGTTTGTATTTCTTGAAGGAGTTTCATGACTGGAACTCCTAAAGAGGTTGGGAAGACTACATCCATGCCATAAACCAGCTAATAGGGGGACATATTTATTGAATTTTTGGTGGTTAATCTATCAGCCCATAAAGCACGAATAAGCTTACTATGCCATGATTTCTGATTCTATTCCAACATTTTTTTGATAATATTGACAAGGCTCTTGTTGGAGGATTTAGCCAATCCATTTCCTTGAGGATAGTAATTAGTGGAATGACCCAAGGTAATATGATACTTATGGCAGAAGTCAATCATTCTTTTAGACGTGAAGGTAGCAGCATTATCTGTGATAATTTTTCTAAGACAACCAAATCTGGATAGTATGTTGGTTTCAAGGTATTTGATAATGACAGAGTTAGTAGCATTCCTAGAAGGTATGGTTTCTATCCACTTGGTAAAATAGTCAGTGGCAGTGAGGATCCACTTATGTAGGGCTGATGAAGATGGGTGAATTTCCCCATTGAATTCCATGCCCCATTGTTGAAAGGGAGCCTCAACATTTATCAGATGTAAGGGTAAATGTAGGAGTTTTCTCTTGCCATAAAAAATTTGACACTTATGGCAAGACATGAAACGTTTCTGAGTATCTGGGAAAAGGGCGGGCCAATAATAACCATATCTGAGGATTTTATTTGATGTAGTCTTCCAGTAAAGATGTCCTCCACATTCTCCCTCATGTAGCTCATGCATTATTTTTCCTACATCAACCTCAAGAAAACATTTAAGAAATATTCCAAAAAAATTCTTCTAATATAAAACCCCATCTAATATGCAATAATTTAAAGCCTTCTGCTTCAAAAATATAGCTTTAGTTTTAGACAGAGAGGGAGGAGTATTCAGATAAAGCAGCACATATATTATATCAGCATACCAAGGTGAATTCACAAAATTTTCTTCAATAAATGGGGCTGTAAATTCTTCTGTTTCTTCTAAGACATCAACCATATTCATATCTAGTGCTTCGAAGTTTGACTCAACCATGAGTTTTGCTAATACCTTCCCTTTGATTAGTTTGGTATGCCTGATTTCTAAGTCATATTCTAGAATAATAGCAATCCATTTTACCCTTTTACCATCAGGGTCTTGACTTATAATATCTTTGACAATAGTATGTGGGACAAAAGCAATGATGTGAGAATGCAAAATGTAGACTCTAAAGTCTTTAAATGCTTTTACCAAGGCTAAGGCTTGTTTCTCCATGATGTTATACTTGAGTGGAGCATCTATTAAGGCCTTAATAAAAAAGGATATTGGTTATTCATGACCCATGTTATTCTTTTGTAGTAACACTGCAACTATTGTATGTTTAGATGCAAAGGAAAAGATATAGAAACCTTTCGTGAAATTAGGACTTATGAGAACCGGTGTTTGAGTTAAAGCTTGTTTTACTAGTTCGAATGACTGTTTAGCCTATGTTGTCCATTTAACACCTACTTCTTTCTTAAGAATGTTTGCGACATTTCTTAATTTCTCAGCAAGGTTGGGGATGAATCTCCTTAAAAAAATTATGTTCCCAATGAAAGATTGTAATTCTTTAAGGTTTCTAGGATGGTTGATTTTCAATATGCCATCAATCCTTTTAGGGTCTACTTTGATTCCCTCTTTAGAAATTATGTGGCCAAGAAGCTTTCCTTCTTGGAGACCAAAGAGTGTCTTTTTGGGATTCAAAGATAAGCCATATTTCCTACATTTCTCAAAAACTTTTCTTAAATGAATCAAGTGTTCTTCATCATTTTTAGAGAAAACAATAATCTCATCAAGGTAAATGATTATAAAATAGCCTATGTCTTCTGAAAAGGCTATGTCCATGGCCCTTTAGAAGGTGGCCCCTGCATTCATTAAGCCAAATGGCATTTTGACATACATGAATGTACCCCAAGGTGTAGTAAAATCATTTTTATGTTGGTCACTTGGGAGTACTAAAACTTGATTGTAACCTAAAAACCCATCCAACAGTGAATTATTTTAGACCCAACCACCCTTTGAAGTATATGATCCATTTTTAGCAAGGGATATTATCTTTAAGGGAGGCTCTATTTAGATTTCTAAAATCGATGCAGAGTCTAATTTCCCCAGTCTTTTTCCTAACAGATACTAAGTTGGAAACCCATTCTGAATACCTGATGGGAACTATGATCCTAGCATCATAAATCTTCTTAATCTCTTTCTCAACCAAAGGCAATAAAACAGGGTTTATCCTTCTGAGTTTTTGTTTGAAAGGTTTCTTATTTTCCTTAAGAGGAATTTTGTGTTGAATGATGCTGGTATCATATGATTTTAGATCCTTGTATCCCCATGCAAACACACCTTTAAATTCTTTAAAAAGTTATATTTATTGATGTTTGATATGAGATGGGAGAGTGCTGGATAGTTTTATCATCTTGGGTTATGTTAGGCTGCCTATGTTATTTTCTTCTATGTTTGTTTCCATAGGCTCAATCCTTGGTTCCTTAGCTACATCATTGAAATCAAAAAGTTGTTCTAATGGTGCAAGACCTCTTCGAATTGTATCATTTTTACATTGTAAAACTTCCAGGTCTTTCTGGTCTGTACTGGCAATTATTTCTGCTCTAAAAGGATGTTCAGAATGGTTTATATCAGTAGAAAAAGATAGCTCTATTTCAGGGTTTTGTTTTTCATTAAAACAGTTTTCCTCATGGCTTGAAAAAGGTATTGGTATGGCAAAGTCATTCTTTGATTGCAGAAAATCATCTATGTGTTTGTCTCCTTCGAATACTTGCCAATAATCTTCATTGTCAGGTATTGCAGGTCTGTTTTTTACCTTTATATCAGATTGTTCATTTGTCTGTGGTCTTTGGCAATTACTAGCAGCAAAGGCAAGTTCATTTGCTGGATGATTTTGAGCTCTTGGGATGAAAATGAGCTCATATTTTTTAAAGGATTTTAGGAGATCAAGGGTAGCATTTCTATATTTTCTGAGTTTTGGGTTTTTAGTAGAATACTCCCCTTTAATCTGTCTGATAATTAACTCAGAATCCCCTTGGACTGATATTCTTTTGGCTCCTAAATATTTGAGTAAGTGTAGGCCAATAAAGAGGGCTTCATATTCAACAATGTTATTTGTGCATGGAAAATCCAGTTGATAGGAAAATCATTTGTTTGTGTTCTGTATCCATACACCAGCCCCTGCACTTATTTTGCTACAAGAGCCATCAAAGTTTATTTTCCAAGATATTTCACTCTCATTTTCATTTTCTTTCTGTTGTTCAAGGCTACTAAAATCTGGACCATTCTTTTCTTGAGTTAATGGCATATTTGACTATTCTGGTAGACTAATTTCTCCTTTTTTTTCCTTTTCTTGTTGGCTGATTTCATATTCATTATATAAGATAAAGGAATCCAAATTTGAATGGATGCATTAGATAAGAGAATTGTTTGGTCTATCTATGTTGCTCACCATGTATGTCATGTGGGATTCCCTGTATAATCTTCTAGTTTGGTTATATACTGGGATGGTGGCATAAGACATGTCCATTTGAAGGCTCCCCTGAAGTTTGGCTCCCCATGATCTAGATAGAAGCATGCCATACTTAGGGGGAATGTCAAATACTACTATGTCCATTACTAAACTCTTAGCAGGAATTTGTGCCAAGTTGACACAAAAATCTTTGATTAGGCCTAAGCATTTGACCCTGCTTGAATCAAAGGGGTAAAGGTCTTTGTATGGTTTAGTAATTTCTAATCCTAGGCTTTCCATTACTACTTTGGGCATAAGATTGTGTGAAGCACCTGAGTCTAGCATGGCATTATGCAAGATTTTGTCATGTATATTCAGGCTGACATAGAAGGGAGGGAAAACCCCTTATTGGTATTTTCCTTCAACTTCAAGACCAAACAATAACTCAGGTTTATCATCTGTCAAGTTTAAAGTATTGGTGTCATTGCCTATATTCAAAGCTTTCAAAACTTAATTTTTATATACATCCTGAGTTACTAGTTCAACTAAGGATATGGTGATCTTGATTTTGGAAATTTCCCCTTCAAGGCTGAAAGGAACTATTGTTCTTGACATATTTACATCAGTTTTGTCATTTACAATTCTTTCAGCAATTCTGATTTGCTGATTTTTATTTGGATTTTTATTTGGGATAGATTTGTTAGGGCCGCTAGTAGAAGTACTAGGGCAGCTTTGTTCAACACTTTGCTGAATGTTTTTATCCTTATTTATATTAGTTTTCTTGGTCACAGTGTTGATGTTACTAGCTGTCATTTTGGGATGATTTTCTGAAGTTTTCTTAATAGCAGTAATAGTGTTTTTGTCATTAGAAATCTCTGGGCTCCCTTTGCTTCTAAGATTATATTTTTTGTGTACCTCCATGATTGAATTTTCAAACCCCAATCTGTAATCTTCAGAATCTTCATGATTGTTTTCAATTTGTTTTAAAGAGAAGAATCCTTGTTCTTCTTCAGTGAGAAAAACATTTGTCTCACTGTCAGATCCTATCAGATTCACATGATTTTCTTCCAACCTTTCAACTTCCTCTTCTTCTTCTTGATCAATATAGTTTTGTTGAAAGGGAGGCCTAATATGTTGGTCATTATCTCTTTGCCTATCTTAATTAGGGTCTCTTCTGAGATTTTGGTTTCTATTTCTGTTTTGGTTTTCTCTAGGAGGCACTCTATCATTCAGATTTATCTTTTCAAGCATTCTCACCATTACCTTTACTAAGTTATAAATTTTAGTATCTAATGATGAGGTTGATGGAATTATATCATCCCTGTATGTAACTCTTTTCTCTTCTCTCAACCTAGTTATTTTCTCAATCATATTTTCTTCTACACTTAAGGCTCCCCTCTGCATATCTTCTAAAGTTGAGGGGTCTCTTTCTCTTAGTTGGTAGGCCATTTCAAGATCAAAGCCCTCTGGAAATTTAGCCATGGCTAAGCCTAATGGAGGTTTCATGTCTGGAGGAAGTGCATTATAAACACTATTGAATCTAGTGCAATATTCTTGGACACCTTCCCCATTGTTTCTTTTGAGATTGGTATATTCTGAAAGGATTTGGAGAGGTTTCTTGCTAATTTCCCATTTGTTTATGAATGTTTGATATAAAGAAGGGAGATCATTTATGATGTGAAGAGCTAAGTTTTTAAACCATTTCTTGACTTATCCTCCTAAACTTTGAGCAAAAATTCTCATCTTATTGGTCTCTTCTTCTATTTCCATGTAATCAAAGGCATCATTCATTTTATCTACATGTTGTTGGGCAGTAGTAGGTTTATTTCCAGTGAAATGGGGAATTTTGGATTGGTAATCATTTGGTAATGGAACCATAGGTTGTGGTAACACTAATGGAGCATACCATGCTGCCATTATAGGAAATAATGGGGGATTTACAAGAGGTGGATTAACAAGAGGGAAAGTGGGCTGAAATGGAGTGTTTTGAATAGTGGATGTATGAATAGGAGTAGAAGAAACACTTGGGCCAACAAACTGATGATGAGCATATTTGTTATGGAAGGAGCTAAAATTATGAAGAACTGTGGAGATTACGAGCTCTGATTCTGAAAAATGAGAACTGTGGAGATTACGAGCTCTGATTCTGAAAATCTACACCACAGAAATCTACAATCCATTATTGTAACCCTATATGGAAGGGATACATGGATCGAGATCATAAATCTCGAAAAAACTAGGATGAAAATTAAAAAAAGAGAAGCAGATTTGACATTCCTAAAAGATTGTCGTGACTCTAATCTCACTCCATCCTTCGCTCTCATTAAAGACTGAAAAATGAGAACTGTGGAGATTCCAAGCTCTGATTCTGAAAATTATGAAGAAGCTGAGAATCAGGTGGAGTAGAAGGTGAAGCTTCTCTGCTAAAGCTCTGTTGTAAATCTTTGGTTTCAAAGTCATCTTGGTTTAAATCACTCTGAGACTTATTTCTGAACAGGTTCTTTATGTAAGGTAACTCAAAGTGAGGATGTTCTAAGACTGTAAGATCTTTAGGGACGGATCTTGTTCTTAGGATAGTCCTATCAGTAGTTGGTTTTCCTAATCTAGAAGTTTGCCACAAAATCTTCTCTAAATTGTCAACTATGGTAGGGGGATGAGGATCTGGATGGGATCTAGTGTTAATCCTATGTGAAGCCAGATTTCAGTTTCCAAAATTTAGAGAGGTTTGAAATTTTAGGACTGTTTTTCAAGATTTTTCCTCTCATAGTGATTTCTATAATAGGGGACTAGGTGGACTAGGTTTCAAAACTTCCTCCAGGCTGGTTAACACAGTTTCAAGGAAATCTGGAATAATAGTGAGGTAATAGGCCTACTGGGGCTAGTGGAGTCACCAGGTGGAAATTTTTAGCTTTTCTGAAGGTAAAATGTTTTATGGTCCACCACCAATGGTTATTTTGAAAACCAATTTGAAATGTTTTTGGGTTTTTCTAAGTTTTTATGTGGTTCTCTGGTTATGAGAGTATCCTATACCTGATTCAACACTTAGCTAAGGTTATGAAACAAATAGAGTCTACTCTATGGCATTACTAGCTGATTTCTTCAAGGTTTGATAAGGGTCTCTTAGAATCCTGAGGTTTACTTAGATTTCCATTGATTCAGACAGATCCTATCATGATTACCATTATGCTAGTAGTGCTTGAAAAAATCTATAGTTCACTTGAATGGATACTGAGTGTCTTTTTTAGGGACTTTTACTCAAAAAGGTCCCACTGTGATCGCCAGAATGTTGGGATCCTGTGATTTGGCCGATTGACAAACCAAATGACAAGGCAACATATAAACCAGTCTTTAGAGCTCTAGGATCAGAGAGGGATCTCTCAATATATTTGCAAAGATATGACTTGTTTTCTTGGAAAAGGTTGATTTTAGGCTAGTTATTAACCATGAATTTTTTTTATTGTTTTGTGGGACATGATGATCTAGGCAGCATATATAGAAAAGGGAAATCTCTAAGTAATTGTGCAATGGAGTCAAATGGAAGTTTGTAACAAGTTTGTAGATGAATCAGGAGTATCAAAGGGAAAATCTAACTTGGCTGTTGGATCTACAAAGTTTTCAGGTGAAATGAAATGAACATTAAGGGTTTAGAATGAAAAGTATAACTAAGGGCAGTCAAGAATCCTTAATTATGTGTGCTCTTCAAAAAAGGGACTTAAAGCATCATTTGAACATGAAGAAGTATTTTATAGACAGGGATAACCATGAATTCTACAAATCACACTTCAACAAATAACAATTTCAAGACAAACTTTCAAAATGAAATCTAAGAGTCGAGGAACGCTCTATTTCATCAAAGATTTCACTTTCAAGGATAAGAAAACATTCAAGATTCACAAATAACTGCATTCATAGAAGAGGGAACTCCTAAACATCTGTGATTACAGCTATAAAGACCTTCAAAACAACTATTTGAGCAAGTACAAAGCGTATGATCAAAACAAACCTCTTTGGTAGACTTTGGACAATGGTACTTTGAAGGGAGACTTCAAAAAATAGTTTTTAAATAGCAACAAAAAAGCAGGGAAAACCATAAATCATTCTTGAGGCCACTATATTGAACTATTTAAGAAATAAACAAGCATGAGGGTTGAAAATTAGTCAAACTACTTAATAGAACCTTCAGCAGATGAAAACATGAAGACATTGAAAAGTAAACAGGTCTAAGGTGCTTCTAGGAGACATTTCTTAGCCTAAAATTTTTACTCTACTGTAAGCAAGAAAATGATGAAAACAAAATGGAAAACATGAAAAACATCAACAATTTAGAATACTTCACCAACAACCAAGCTCAGGGATCCAATGACAGAGCTTTCTTCATCCACAAATAGGTCAAAACATCCACAGGTTCCAGTACATCAATTTCCTTTTAATCTTCAACAAAGCTATGTATTACTTCAAAAGAGTCATCAAATTCCCCCACATGTAATGAGTTCGAATGCAGTATTTATGTTGTAAATGAAGAGGTGGAACTATCTAGGTTCAAAATGTTATTAATGACATAGTAAATGCACTCCTATCCTTAAAAACCATGCAAGGCATAAGGTAGGAATGTTTCTCAACTACTTCTCTATGTAATAAATCTGTCTTTACTTCCTAAGGATAAAATAGCTGAAAAGATTGACTTTGAGGCATTTTTCTGTCTTTACAATAACTGCCTGACAGTTTTAAAATATCTTATTTAGTGTAATAACTATTTATTTGTCTTTTGAGGTATAAGGTAAGTGAAAGGTGTCACTTTTGATTTATCAAGTGAATAACTACTCCTTTGATCTATCTGAGGTTGTCTCTAAGCCTATTTTGCCTTGATTTCATCATAAAACTATGTTTTAAGGCCCTTTAGCCTTAATCTGATTTTTAAATTAATCTTCTTTGTTGTCTTTTTCTTTATCAGTTCTTAAATTATTTGTTCTATTCCTTTATCTCCTTCTAGACCTTTTAAAATTCTTTCACCTGTCTTTAATTGTGTTTTTCTTCCTTAATCTGCCTTTAAGCCTTTAATCTCTGTTTCTTTGGCCTTTCTTCTTACTTCACTGATTCTTCTTTGTTCTGTTATGTGCAGGTGGCTTTTTAGTGTGTTGGAGGGTTTGATGGTATAAACAGTGCTCATAAAGCACTGATCAAACCATGAAATGAAACCTAATAGCCTCTTTCTTTGTTATTTGGCCTTTGTTTGGACCATAAAGGTCATCACCTTCTGGCCCTATCCTTTTATGGACTGTAGGAGGGCTTTCAGCCCCAAAACCGCCATAGAACCTACAACAAACCACAAAATATGTTATAAAATCCTGCACAGGGGCTTAAAACTACTTTACAGAGGCTAATGGAGTGGCAGAGGAGCAATGAGGAAGAAATGAATGTGCGGAAGGGATTTCCATGGAAAAAACCGTGAAAAATGGGGTTTAAAATGACTTTGGCGCGAAAAATGGGCAAAGTGGTTTTGAAAAACCACTAGTGGTTTTTGCGCGGGGCAACGATGGTTTGTGGTTTTGCCCAAATCGAACGCAATCCAGTTATTTCGCGACACACGTCCCTCAGAAAACTGTTGGTTTCACGTAACTTTTGCTTGTTAAACCTCGAGAGCGAATGTTGCACGATATCGCATATGAGCCATCGGATGGGAAGGGGCAAATCTAATGGTGCGGAGAGGAGCGCGATGGAAAGGTGCACAGGTAGGGGTTTTAATGGGAGATAGGTGTCGGCCAGTGATTGGGAGAGGGGACTAGGTAGTGGGATGTGGGACCGGTAGCTGACATCACCTATTTCGTTTGGTAGCGCGATGGTTGGTCGGCTGGATCATTTTGATCAAATAAAACAAGGACCGTCGGATGAAAATAATCGACAATGGGGATGGATGGATATGTGTTAGTCAAGTGATCAAAGGAAGGGAGGGGAGATGGCAGCTACCGTTCGATCTAATTAGATCGATGGTTGAGATTGGTTATGAGAAAGCGTAGTGCGGAGGAGAAGGAAGGCAAGAGAAGGGCTATTGGAAAGGTGAGGAAAGGTAGGGTAAGTTAGTGCCGTAGGATCAAAATAGATCAACGACTCAGATTAATGCAGGTTTTGATAAGTGTGGCATGGAGAAAACAAAGAAAAAATGCATTTTTCCATAGGTGCGGGGGTAAAATAGAAGATAAGGGAAGGGGAGCTAGGGAGAAGGTAGAAGTGTGGTCATGTGGAGGAGTAGGGAACCAGGGTTAGAGAAAAAGGAGCTGGTGGCTAGGATTTTAGCGCCAGGTTGTGGGGGTTAGGTCATATGACAGAGGGGCTAAATATTTTAATCCCTCGGGGGCTTAAACCCTTAATTGAAAAAAAAGCCTGCTTTTTAGGCCAAAAATGGGGTTTTTAAGGCCAATTTAGAAGTTTCGATAGGAAAAATGGGGGTTTTTAAATCATAAAAAAGGATTTTTTATGAGTTTAAAAGGTATGTCTGAAGGTTTTTAAGAATAAATGAGGGTAAAATGAGAAGGAGGAAAGGGGATTCTTCAGAAGAAAATGAAGGATAAATAAGGGGAAGATGGGCTATTTTTAGAGGGAAATGGACTAATAAAAATAGTGATAAATAGCCTGGAATGAGCTCTCTTCTTTGAAATAGCAAGATAACCTTTTAGGAGACATGAATGAAGATTTTGGTGAATTGACAGACTCAGAATGATGAAGGTAGCGAGATTTCTAGAACTCATAATGCTTTCTTTGAAATATTATTTCTAGAAATCTAAGATTGGCAATTTAGTCATCTTTGGATATCATCATAATTATGGATGACTAACAGGTTGAGAAAATAACCCATTTCAATAATAGTCCTACTGCGTGGACCCCATAACTAATCAAGAAAATGAAGGGAACTATTAATGAGATCACAAGGGTTGTTGATTATTGGATCGATAGAATCCTTGGAGGATTTATTACTGAGTTTGGGATCGATACATTTGTATCCTATAACGAGGTAGAGCGCAAATTTTTCAAAGGCCCGCAAGGTAAGTACTTAAATTCATTGAAGCTTTGGATTAAGATGTTATTGTGTGAAAAGGGTGTACTACAGATGCAATCAGATTGATATTCGGAGGAAGGAAAACTGGAACTACGTGAGGTGGTAAGAGATTTAGGTTATATCATAATAATTGTGTTGTGTTTGAGTACAGTTCACTATTTGGTTCTGAAAACGAAGAAGGAGAAAGCAACCCTAATACCCCTAGAACTATGTCGATGAAATCTGAAGATCATCAGGGCGTTTCTGGAATTTCCCAACATTCCACTCCCATCACAACCCATCCCTATATTATTCCTCCACCTCCCCCGTTTACCATGGCTCACTCACCCAAGATACATGTTTTCAAAGGATCAGATGATCCTAAGCAGTTATGGTTTGCTGCAGAAGCAATATGGAGATTGTAGAACATCACTAATCAGAATATGAAGAAAGCGTAGTTGGTCACATCGCTCTAGGAGAGAGAATTATCCTAGCGTATGAATTAATCCTTGAAGAACAAAAATTCCACATTAGCCAAGACAAAGGTTGCGCTGAATGTTGAATTTAAAAAGTTGAAGTTGCAGTCCCAGTGTATTACGGAGATCAAAGAGATCAAGAAATTGGTCACTAAAACTATGTGGGAAGTAAATCAAAGGTTTAAGAGACTGCTAAGTCAAGTCAGCTTCGAGATCCCTCATGAGCAGCATCAAAGAAAATATCGAGGGCACACCGAGAGAGTGACTCAAGACAAGTCACATTTTTGCGTTGGGGGCCTGTTGAACAGGGTACCCTTCGATTGAAGATTTTGAGAAAGGCTCCGCAGAACGAGGACAGGAGAATGCGACATGAAGCTATGTTACAATCTTAGTGGCTTTTAGGTGGGTCAAATCCCCTTATTTGTAAAGGGATGGGATAATTTTTTATACCTTGAGCTTCGCCCATGGTTTTAGGACCATGTAATTGTAAAAATAGAAGATTATATAATGATTATAGGATAGTCCTTGAAGGTCAGTAGATATAACTCATGATAGAATGCAGTTGGATGTAATGTTATTCTGAGTTTGTATTCCATTGTTTATGGGAAAGGGAAGGCTCCTGCTACTGAGTGCGTGGAGACGTTAGAAATTCTACAGTTGAGTGTGCAGACCCCTGCAGCTGAGCGTGCAGGGCAGAAAGGGTTGTATTAAGAAGATCAGAGTAATAATAGAAGACTTTGAATACAGATCTGTGTTTTGTGTTTATGTGTTTTCTTCACTTGTATTTTGATATAATATGTGTTGATTTAAGGGTTTTTATACATAATTACAACGCAAAGTCATGTTTATGGTTATTTATGTTGTTTTATGCTTGTTAAAGTAAAATCGCGTAGTCTTCAAGATAGTTCAATAAGAAGAGTTGAATAGTGACTATATAATTAGCATAGTCGTTTTATGAAGCTCTGTTAAGTGTTGAAAGGAAGATAATCCCTAAATCCACACTCGTTTTTCCCTCTAGATGCATATACCTAGTTCTAGCATCCCCTGATATTGCCTTGGGTGAGACTTTGGTGTGTAGCAGATCGTTTCCAAAAGGGCTAGTAATAGTGGGTTTCATTGGGTCGTGAAGCCATATATGAACCTAGGTCTAGGCCCCATCAAGCCAACAGGAATCATGTATATTTTAAAGAGAATTAACCAAAGAAGATTACACTTAGACTTGGAAATTATGCTAAGTTATCACCAAGATATTGTGGAACTTTTGAAGTATTATCTAGAATTGCACTTGTTGTTTTTCAACTCGCCCTTCCAACAAGCATAATAGTTCACAGTGCTTTTTATGTGTATTTATTAAATAAGTATGTACAAGATTTGACTCATATCATTGATTATAGTGTTTTACAGGTGGAGTTGAGAGGGAGAATTCCTAGCAAAACCATTGTGCATTCTATACTAGAGGGTAGTCATGCTCTAGGATAGAGATATAGTGTAGCTGAAAATTCAATTGAAATATTTATGTCTGGAAGACACAACATGGGAGTTGGAGGATAATATCCATCTCTATTTTAATAAATTGGGAAATTCTCTAGAAAAACAATTGTTAGATAGCTGGATGGTGTCAAATGCAAGCACGGGAGGATGTGATATCCCTTGGCTTGACAAATTATGTAATTAAATGTGCATATTTGTATTTTTGGTTAAAGTATGTTAGTTTCAAAAACATTTAAGATTTTAATTATTTGTGAATTATTACTAATAATACTAATCATAATTGACTTTAAAGTTGTAATTAAGGTGTTTTATTTTTGTTTAAAAAACAAAATCCAGAAAATTAGTTTATTGAGTACAAATGGATAAAACATACGGGATTACAAAATATTATGGAATAATTATTACCCATCAATAAGTCTTAGGCATCTAATCTGAATTATTAGATTAAATTGAATTATTATTATTATTGGCCAATTAATTGTTTCTAAGAAGGAAATGAGCATTCTTTTGAAGTGGGAAACATAAGCTTATTATAGATTTGGTAACTAGTTGCCACCTGTTAATGAGGCAAAGGAAATTATCAATCACCAAAAGAGTGGTAGATGAGCTTTTGGATAAATATATATATATATATATATATATATATTTTCTCATTTTGAGGATAAAGGAGACTTAATAGAAGTAATAAGTAGAGACAAAATGAAAATTGTAGGTCTGGCATGCTTCGGGAACATTGGTTGTTTTCTAGTGTCAAGTTTGGGAGGAGCCAAGTACTTGAATATTAATTTTCCAAATAGCTAATCAAGGCGTTATCCCCACCCCTACCCTAAAATAATTATTTTGTTTGCTCAGGAAAATGAAAATATTTGATTTATATTTTTAGATTTATTCTATTACACAGTAAAAAAGAAATATAATATAGGAATGAATTTTATTTGTAAATTTAGAATGTACAATAAAAAGGATTTTTTTATTCTAAATTCTAAAGTTGATAAAGAGAAGAAAATAGAGAAATGAGAATATCATTTTAAAATTATGTAGGTTAAAAAATAGAATACTCATGTAATATATATATATATATATATATATATATATATATATATATTGTAAAAGGGGGATTAAACCCTTTTGAGTAAACTGTAAAAATGACATTATTAGACAAATAAGATGCTTAAATAAAAGAAGTAAGGTTGTAATAGTATATTACTCAATCTAAACAATAAAGTATGTTTAAAGTATTAATAATTCTTATGTGTGTTATACCATCAGTATAAATAAAGAGTTAAATAATTTGACAACTTCATAGATGGACTAAATTCCCAGCAAACAGAGAAAATTCTTTTATACTAGTAGGAAATTAGTATTAATTAAGACAAATAAACCTTCCATTCAGAGACTAACCAGAATTGTAAATTTACAATGGAATCATGAAAAATTCAAAATATCACGTTAATAAAATAAGAGTGAAGAACTTAAATACATAAAAATGAAAGTAAGCCATAGATATAATCTGTAAATCATTTAAACAAAACTCAGTCAATACTCACGTACATGACAACATGTTGTATCAAAGCGCTGCTAGAAAACCCTCAAAAGAAAAGAAGACAAATGTCTATGTACAACAAGAGTCCTTGTCGCTTCAAATAACTTCCAATTAGGAACAGTATATAATTATATTTTCACAAAAATTCAACTGAGTCAAGGAATATGGCACTTGAAGAGCGAAAACAGGACCCATGAGCTAGATGTCTGATGTCTGACCTAGTGAAGGAAAATAAACTCCATATAAGTTGAGGATGACCAATACTTTGGAACCATCAAAGGAAAAATTACCTTACCAAGAACGAATGATACTCCATGGAGTGAAACAATATAAACTTTAAATTATAGTATCTTAAATTGGGAAATTTTGAACACATAAAAATGAATGATACAAATATATGCAGTGAAATAAAATTACCTGTTAACAATTAGTAAAAGTTTGGGTATTTCCTCCATCTACACAGAAAGAAAGTGAAGTGAGTAAAACGAGTGAGGAAAAGAAAAAAATATAGTTCATTTGAAATATTATATCAATATTGCTTGTAGTTTAAAGACCCATTAAATTTGTTGTGAATTGGAAACTTATTTTAAATAATAAACATAGAGTTATTACCTAAACTGAAAATATTATACAATTTATGTGTATATAAATCCAGATTAATTAAAATAAATATAGAAAACCATATGGCAATGAAAAATGTCGAATGTACAGGTTTTCACAGGATACTATTATTTTCTTGTCGAACCTAGTAGATATAAATTATAGAAAATAAATTATAAAATAATTCTCAATGGAAATCAACAGTGGATTCTACATAAACGTGACATTACTCAGAAATATAAGAAATGTCAAAAAAATTGTCGTTATTACTTGTCACTTATAGTTTGAATGAAAAACTCCAAACTATAACAAGTTACAATAGTGTCATTATATAATGCCAAATTCCAGACAACAAGGTATGAAAGAAATTTTAGAAATAAATATTAAAAGTACCAAAACGTTATCGTTGTTAGCACTCAAATCTACCTCAGGCTGAAATGAAGTAAAACTCAAGGCTACATCAAACCACGCTCAGCCTCGTAGCTAGCCCTACGAGGACAGGAGAGGGCTCTCTCCGTCAATCTCGAGAAAATGAGCAATAGGATGCGAGATGACTTACAATAAGTACTGATTTTAGGCTAGTAAAGAGATAGGAATGTTTGATTTTTTGGTTTTTGGGTTTTCGCTGGAGAAATGGGAAAACAGATTTTTGGGTCCGGGGATAAGGTCAGACCTTTGCAGATTTCAAGTTGGGGCGAGGTAGGTGAATGTCTTGATGCTTTTGATTGGATATATGGACAGATTAGACCGACGAGGAGCTGAAGAGGGCAAAGAAGAACTTGGATCCTCTCCAAACAGCTGAAAACATATAGAACTAACTGAATTCAAAGGCCAAGCACCGTAAACAATGGATTCAACCTTATTCACTCATTCAATTTAGTTCAGAAGCATAATGAAAGGATGGCATACATTAAACATGAAGAAACTTACAGTAAACAAAGAAGAAACATCATCAAGAACATAACACCACAAGGATCCCAACAAGTGCCGCAAAACCCCTGATCTTTCCTTAGCCAAAATATGAAAAGTATGTACAATGATATCAAAAGTATCCCAAGAGTCTAACCTGTAGAATGCCTCAGAAATTACAATATATAGATCACTCTAACCCCTTTCCCCACCTCTAGGGGTCGAATTCCCTCTTCAGGGATCAGTTTCAACCAATTCTAATCATGGAACTACAATCTAGGCAGCTAACAACTTGCCTCTAAAAGAGTGGAAACTGATCCATTACATGATTTTTTACTTATTTGAGAGTGAATCTTCTAGAAAAGATAAAAACAAGCCAAATTTACATATCAAACATGAATTTACATCATAAAAACCCAAAAATTCTATCCATAAGCAAAACTGGTCCATAATAGGCGAAATACTGAGCTGGCAGCTGAAAATTCAGAAAAATTTCTAGGTGGGTCGCTCCTGAACTGCGTGGGTCGCTCATGTTCCAGGCTGATTTTGAGGTAGTTCCCGGCATTCCAATTGAGCTCATGATAGCTCGTTGGAAAGCCCCGGATGTCTGCTTTCCAACCCAAGTGGAATTTCTGAATTTGGAGTTGATTTGACCCTCCAAAACCTCATTCTCCCAGAGGTACTTCCTGCTGGTGCAAAAGGTGGCAGCAAGGTGGTTTTCATGGTGTTTTTGAGCTGTTTGACCATCCAGATTTTGCTGAAATGCTAAGTTGACTTCAGAGGATGCATAATTAACCATGAAAAATCCAAAAATGTAAAAATCTCCTCCAGCAAGTGTCTAAAAAAAAAGCGAGCGCATGAGCGCGCGACCCACGTAGCTGCAAAACCTGTTTTTTAGACCAAAAATTTGGAAATGACAAAATTTTCTCCGAATTTGCCCAAATTCGGAGCGGAGGTCCTCCATCATGTGTCTTGCCCAATCAATGAAGCCTCGGCCAAAATCCGAAGTGGATTAGGCCTTTTCCGACGTCGAAGTGCCTTGCGCAACCTCCTCTTCATGATCCTCATCCTCGCTTTGCAAACATGCATGCGAGCCCAGTAATGGCCTTTCATGTGGCGAAGCATGTCTTTGTCTCGGTTGGCCTTCGCCAACAGCTTCTCCAGATGTATATTTACCTGCGTGAGTACAGTATCTCTGTCAGCTGGTGTCATGTCACCGGGCCTCTTTCGATTCCACTGTCTGTCCTCACGGATTTGGCGCACCTCATAAAATGTGAGCTCATCCTCGAGCTGTTTGTTGCGCTGCTCCAAATAGTTAATCACCCACCGAGCCTTCTGCAATTGGTCTTTCAGCTGGTCATTCTCGGCCCTTTGCTCCTGGATGACTTCCCTCAGCTTCGAGCTAGGAGAGCCCGTATCAACATCAATGATCGGCTAACATCTCAATCAAAGCCTCCCGATGGGCCCTCATCATGCATGGGCCTCGTCTCCGTCTTGTACCCGTACCGCACCGTTGTATTGTGCCGAGACCCTTCACATCACGTGGAGATAATACTCGCCGTGTCGATGAAGCTCTGAGACCCCTTCCACCTCACGTGGAGATAGTACCCGCCGTGTCGCGCAAATAAGGCCCTGTGGCCCCGCTGATATGTCTGAACCAAAGGAGTGATGATATGCTCGACCTCAAGCATGTCCGGCTGGTGTGAGGGCTCTCCCGCATCATGAACTGCCTCGGGAGGCTGCTGTGGCACTCTGAAAAAGTCTCTAGAAATGAAATCCTCCCAAGTGATGCCCTGCTCTGCCAACTGATGTGACACCAAGATTTTGATCAAAGCGAAATGATATATACTCCTGTACTGCTGCACTGGGCTCGTCTTCTTCTGCACAAATGTAACCATCCTCTCTATGTTGCGGTGTATGAAATACGTAATATTCATCATACGCACCCTTGTGAAGTGCATCAGCAAACGAACATGATATGAGAAAAGACGAGCATACCTGCCCTCACAACTAAAATACTGAATGATGAGCCTCATGAGTGGTGCATACTCATCTCTCAAGAATCTGAATGGAAAAACTCTGCTCAAGTAAGCCACATATCCAGCTTTAATGTATGGCTCATAGTGAAATTTCTCTAACTGCTTACCCTTGCTCCATTCCTCGCCTATGTTCGGTATGCCAATGGCTTGAGCAATAGTCAAAGGTGATACAATGAAATCAACCCCAGCAAGGTTTACCCGATCACCCCGTAAATGAAGAACAAACAGACGTGCTAATTCACGATGAGGTCGGGTTTGTACAACCATCTCACAAAATCTGAAACATGACAAGAATCGAAAACAATCCATAGCTAATGGACATGCTTGCAACCGAGCCAAAGAAGTAGGCTCCTCTCTGCGATGATCACCACTTCTATTTTCTCTGCGGGAACCCCGTGGCATATTACCTTCAGCCACCGAATCACTGCCTGACCCTGGCTCATATTCTGACTCTGTCTCTGACATATCTCTGATCAAGTTTTTGGCAATGTGTACACTGATATGAATGCAGTGAAAGAAAAATTAGGATGTATGTTTAACACTCAACCAATACTCCCATCGTCAAAGCACTATCAAGGAATCAAATTATGGATAAAATCTCAGCTTTAAATGGACTGAAAAAGGCACCATCTCTGTTTTGAATGCAAATGAAATTTTGACCAAATAGGAGCAGGCAACCTTCAAAAGTTTGAACACATCTATTCAAAGGAGAGCATGGCATTAATAGTAATATGTTTGTCTATGAGTGATGACCATAAAGGTTTCAATGGGCCATTTGAAACAAAGACATGAGCATATTTTTACATTGGGCAATGTGACTCAAAGGGTTTAAACATGGTATAACAATAGCAATGGTTGCAGTGGTATAATGGGTATGAGAGCAAATTGATTTTGATGTTATATGGAAGGCTGGCCATATCACTGCCTTAAGATAGCAAACACATTCTTTCCACCATTCATTTTCATTTCAAACCCGGAAAACAATAATACTATGACTGTGGGGTTTTAAATCCTTCATTTGAATATTGGAAACCACCCATGATGCCACAAATGCGTTGAAAAACATCAAACAATGGATAGAAACCTGTTTGAAGGTAGCTTGAGTCGATTCCAAGCCAAACTGGGCGCGTAAACTAAATTTCAAAACCCTGTGTCTGCGTGGGTCGCGCAGGCTCTGCGTGGGTCGCTCGGCCCAGGTGGGTCGCGCACCTGCAAACCTACACTGCTGAACTGACTCTGCGTGGGTCGCGCAGCCCAGGTGGGTCGCTCTCCCTCAACGTGGGTCGCACAGCCCCAAAACTCTGTCCACGCACTTCAAAATTCTGAAATCGGCCCTCCACTTTGCAAACACGATTTGGGAGCTATGAAATTGGTTCAAATGAAACTTGTTTGGCTTTTATACATGTCACAAATATCTTCACAATCAGATTTTATTTCAAATCAAACTTCAAACCCATATTACAAATGTTTTTTGTAATTTCACTTTTGGCTTTTCAAATACAAACTTCCTTTGGCTTTTTCGAGGTCGATACTAATGATTTTGTTGTCTTCTTGCAGGGATATGGCTATCTTGGCTAGAGAAAAGACCAGGGGTCTGCTTTTGACAATGTCTTCATGGCGGAACAATTACAATTTTTTACAAAATGATAATGACAAATTTCTAGTTCCAAAACAGAGTTTTGGACTAGAAATATATTTTTTTTTAAATGCTGATGATAATAAAATAAAAATCACAAGTGCTGGACTTTCCTCACCTTGCAGGCTTTATGACTAGTATATAAATGACTCAAAAACCCTAGACACCAAGACCTAGGACACTTATTAACATTTTTAATGACCATATATATAATGACAATAACTATGAATAATTTTTTGAGGAAAAGTTTTTTTTTTAAATAGCGCTGCAGGTATAAACATGAGGAAACATAGGACGACAGAACCCCTCGTCAGTTCATGGCATGATCCTAGTGAAATGCAACGAAGTGGAACAAGCGAGACACCTAATAATGAATATGCAAAAGACGAAATGATCACTGACGGAGGGCTGCAAGGACCGACTCTAACATTGGCTCCAATGGGGATGGTGGCTCCATGGAGATGCCAAGAACAGCAGATCTCTGGGGGAGTCAGACAGTGCCTTCATCCATTGGGCTATGGAATCATTATTCTGAATAGATAACACAAAACCTTTGACACATTTATTGAATGAAAACTTGACTGAAAACTGACTAAAACTTGACTGAAACTTGACTCAATGGCAAACTGAAATAACTTGAAAAAAAACTGACTCAACAGACCAAACACAAATGACTCATGACTGACTTAAAACAAGACTTTACAAAGCTTTTGGAAAAAAGGCAGCAATCCATCAAGATTTGGAATCATGATGACAACCGCCTGCATACTAATGAAATATGTACAATCATGTATAATTGGCTTTCCAATGTAACCAATCAAGCAGATGACTTCTTGACTGATTTCCCTGATCAGATCTGCTGGTCAACAATACAAACTGATAACTGGGCATCCAAAAACATAGCTGACCATGATCTCCTTCATCACTGAACACTGCAATAATCACTTTCACTGCTGACTGTAACAAATCTGTCATTGGATCCTGAAAAACATGAAGATTTACCTCCTGCTGAAAGAACATGGTGTCCTTCTCTTCTGATTCTGATCTGAAAGGGATAGAAATTGATTTCTGAGGGATAGAAATGCACAAATCTGCCATCTGAGTGTTAGCTGTAGGTTCCTTGACCATGATAAATTCTGGCATATACTCTTCAATTTCATGATCTAGGTCATTCTTAAACAAAAAACAATCTTCAAGATTATCAAACATGACAGCCTTATCATCTTTGTGAAGGAAAAAATTATCTGTTTGCTGATCTACACAACTGATTACAAGACAATCATCTTTTTCAAAAGAAGAAGAGGTTTCACCAACACTTTCCTGACTATGTGTGCACTGCAAATCTGCTGTAGCTCGGGCTGTAACAAGACCCTTCAAAAGTAGATCTATCTCATCTTCAGACAAAGGGGACAATGCTTTTGGTTTTCTTCTGCTTAAACAGTAATTATCTTCATACGACAGGGCATTCAAACTATCATTCATTATTGAGTTATTGAAAGGAGATTTATCACTTACTTGCACAAAGATCTCATTCTGATTTTCATGAACTGACTGAATCACCTCTTCATGAAGGCTGTGTTCTAATGATGAGCTGATAGTATGACTGAGAACATTTGGATCCATTACTGTATCTTCTGCATCCCAGATGATTTCAACAGCAGAGTTCTCCTTGATGGGCTTTAGCACAAGATATGCTTGGTCATCATGATCTGAATCTGAATCTGAAGTAGCTGTCTGGACATTATCACAATCTGCAATTGGAACTGGACTTACTTGCATGCTGCTGTCTTCCGTGGGCAGATCTGAAATGACATTCTCCCTTTCATCATTTTCAGCCATATGGCCATCAACCTGCTGCAAAGTCTCCTGAGCACCTTGATAGGTATCCTTTAGGTTCTCTTCATGTTGTTGAAATGGATTCTCATATAGAGCCTCCATGATTTCATCATTTATGAAATTATCATCTTCATAATATCTCTCCAGGCTTTCAATAAAAGAATAAGCATGTTTGCAACAGTCATGAACTAAATTTAATGATGGATAAGATACTTGATATCTTTCAATGAACATGGCATGAAAATCCTCCAAACAATATATACAGGCCAGCGGCAAATTTTCATACCATGATTGGGCTTCACCTTCCAGAGTGGCCAGGAATATCTTCATTAAGCAATCTTCAGGAAAATCCACCTTCAACTTGCGAATATGCATGTGAAATCTAACCAAATGTAAAGCAACATCTTTCTTACCATCATCGTTAAACGTAGGCAGATTCCTCGACCAATCTACCTTGGGCATCTTATTCGGAAAACCTGGAATGTGATCTCGGCTCATGGGAGCGTATCTTCTCGTGATTCGGTCCATCTTGAAAATCTCACAGCTACTGATCTCCCTGCAGTGAAATCACCATGAAGCATCGATTTCTGGATTGTTCAGTGAATGAAGTCGCCGGTGAATGATTTCAGCCTTCTTATGTCTGATCGTTGTCCACCATCAACCATCAGATTTGAACTTGATACATGTACTGGGGCAATTTACAAGTTAAATACTACGATTACAAGTTATACCGGAGATCGACTGAAGCAGCGTTTATCTACTTCGCTGATGCATAGCAACAACGTTTCGAAGGCTACCTGGCGTGACTTCAGACTCCGTCTATAACAAGCAAACCATTGAGATCTTCCCCAGTATGGTCGCCACTATGTTAGCACTCAAATCTACCTCAGGCTGAAATGAAGTAAAACTCAAGGCTACATCAAACCACGCTCAGCCTCGTAGCTAGCCCTACGAGGACAGGAGAGGGCTCTCTCCGTCAATCTCGAGAAAATAAGCAATAGGATGCGAGATGACTTACAATAAGAACTGATTTTAGGCTAGTAAAGAGATAGGTATGTTTGATTTTTGATTTTTGGTTTTTCGCTGGAGTAATGGGAAAACAAAATTTTGGGTCCGGGGATAAGGTCAGACCTTTGCAGAGTTCAAGCTAGGGCGAGGTAGGTGATGATCTTGATGCTTTAAATTGGATATATGGATAGATTAGACTGACGAGGAGCTGAAGAGGGCAAAGAAGAACTTGGATCCTCTCCAAACAGCTGAAAACATATAGAACTAACTGAATTCAAAGGCCAAGCACTGTAAACAATGGATTCAACCTTATTCACTCATTCAATTTAGTTCAAAAGCATAATGAAAGGATGGCATACATTAAACATGAAGAAACTTACAGTAAACAAAGAAGAAACACCATCAAGAACAGAACACCACAAGGATCCCAACAAGTGCCGCAAAACCCCCGATCTTTCCTTAGCCAAAATATGAAAAGTATGTACAATAGTATCAAAAGTATCCCAAGAGTCCAACCTCTCCAACCTCTGAAAATGATTGAGAAATTACAATATATAGATCACTCTAACACCTTTCCCCACCTCTAGGGGTCGAATTCCCTCTTCAAGGATCAGTTTCAACCAATTCTAATCATGGAACTACAATCTAGGCAGCTAACAACTTGCCTCTAAAAGAGTGGAAACTGATCCATTACATGATTTTTTACTTATTTGAGAGTGAATCTTCTAGAAAAGATAAAAACAAGCCAAATTTACATATCAAACATGAATTTACATCATAAAAACCCAAAAATTCTATCCATAAGCAAAACTGGTCCATAATAGGCGAAATACTGAGCTGGCAGCTGAAAATTCAGAAAAATTTCTAGGTGGGTCGCTCCTGAACTGCGTGGGTCGCTCATGTTCCAGGCTGATTTTTAGGTATCTCCCTGCATCCAAATTGAGCTCATGATAGCTCTTTGGAAAGCCCTGGATGTCGAATTTCCAACCCAAGTGGAATTTCTGAATTTGGAGTTGATTTGACCCTCCAAAACCTCATTCTCCCAGAGGTACTCCCTGCTGGTGCAAAAGGTGGCAGCAAGGTGATTTTCATGGTGTTTTTGAGCTGTTTGACCATCCAGATTTTGTTGAAATGATAAGTTGACTTCAGAGGATGCATAATTAACCATGAAAAATCCAAAAATGTAAAAATCTTCTCCAGCAAGTGTCTCAAAAAAATGCGAGCGCATGAGCGCGCGACCCACGTAGCTGCAAAACCTGTTTTTTAGACCAAAAATTTGGAAATGACAAAATTTTCTCCGAATTTGCCCAAATTCGGAGCGGAGGTCCTCCATCATGTTTCTTGCCCAGTCAATGAAGCCTCGGCCAAAATCCGAAGTGGATTAGGCCTTTTCCGACGTCGAAGTGCCTTGCGCAACCTCCTCTTCATGATCCTCATCCTCGCTTTGCAAACATGCATGCGAGCCCAGTAATGGCCTTTCATGTGGCGAAGCATGTATTTGTCGCGATTGGCCTTCGCCAATAGCTTCTCCAGATGTATATTTACCCGCGTGAGTACAGTATCTCTGTCAGCTGGTGTCATGTCACCGGGCCTCTTTCGATTCCACTGTCTGTCCTCACGGATTTGGCGCACCTCATAAAATGTGAGCTCATCCTCGAGCTGTTTGTTGCGCTGCTCCAAATAGTTAATCACCCACTGAGCCTTCTGCAATTGGTCTTTCAGCTGGTCATTCTCGGCCCTTTGCTCCCGGATGACTTCCCTCAGCTTCGAGCTAGATTCGTATCAACATCAATGATCGTCAAAGCTTCCTGTCCCGCCCTTCCGATGGGCCCCCATCATGGAGCGGGGCCTTTTTCCCCGTCTTGCAATTCGTACTCCGCACCGAAGAAGAAAGCGGACCCTTCAGTACATCACGTGAGCATTACTCGCCGTGTCGATGAAGTCGGCAGACTTCTTCCACCTCACGTGGAGATAGTACCCGCCGTGGCCGCCGAAATAAGGCCCCGTGGCCCGCCGATAAGGAACCGCAACCAAAGGAGTGATAAATGCTCAACCTCAAGCATGTCCTATCGGTGTGAGGGCTCTCCCGCATCATGAATCACGGAGGCCGTTATACCGAAAAGTCTCTAGAAATGAAATCCTCCCAAGTGATGCCCTGCTCTGCCAACTGATGTGACACCAAGATTTGATCAAAGCGAAATGATATATACTCCTGTACTGCTGCACTGGGCTCGTCTTCTTCTGCACAAATGTCACCATCCTCTCTATGTTGCGGTGTATGAAATACGGAATATTCATCATACGCACCCTTGTGAAGTGCATCAGCAAACGAACATGATATGAGTATAGACGAGCATACCTGCCCTCACAACTAAAATACTGAATGATGAGCCTCATGAGTGGTGCATACTCATCTCTCAAGAATCTGAATGGAAAAACTCTGCTCAAGTAAGCCACATATCCAGTTTTAATGTATGGCTCATAGTGAAATTTCTCTAACTGCTTACCCTTGCTCCATTCCTCGCCTATGTTTGGTATGCCAGTGGCCTGAGCAATAGTCAAAGGTGATACAATGAAATCAACCCCAGCAAGGTTTACCCGATCACCCCGTAAATGAAGAACAAACAGACGTGCTAATTCACGATGAGGTCGGGTTTGTACAACCATCTCACAAAATCTGAAACATGGCAAGAATCGAAAACAATCCATAGCTAATGGACATGCCTGCAACCGAGCCAAAGAAGTAGGCTCCTCTCTGCGATGATCACCACTTCTATTTTCTCTGCGGGAACCCCGTGGCACATTACCTTCAGCCACCGAATCACTGCCTGACCCTGGCTCATATTCTGACTCTGTCTCTGACATATCTCTGATCAAGTTTTTGGCAATGTGTACACTGATATGAATGCAGTGAAAGAAAAATTAGGATGTATGTTTAACACTCAACCAATACTCCCATCGTCAAAGCACTATCAAGGAATCAAATTATGGATAAAATCTCAGCTTTAAATGGAATGAAAAAGGCACCATCTCTGTTTTGAATGCAAATGAAATTTTGACCAAATAGGAGCAGGCAACCTTCAAAAGTTTGAACACATCTAGTCAAAGGAGAGCATGGCATTAATAGTAATATGTTTGTCTATGAGTGATGACCATAAAGGTTTCAATGGGCCATTTGAAACAAAGACATGAGCATATTTTTACATTGGGCAATGTGACTCAAAGGGTTTAAACATGGTATAACAATATCAATGGTTGCAGTGGTATAATGGGTATGAGAGCAAATTGATTTTGATGTTATATGGAAGGCTGGCCATATCACTGCCTTAAGATAGCAAACACATTCTTTCCACCATTCATTTTCATTTCAAAAATTACTGAGCAATAATATATGACTGTGGGTTTCCAAATCCTCCATCTGAATATTTGAAATACCCGTGATGCCACAATCGTTCAAACATCAGACAATGGATAGAGCTGTTGAAGTGACTTGAATGAATTCCAGAAATGGCAGACTCAGAAACTCTGAACTAAAATTACATCATCTGCGTGGATGGCACGACCTCTACATTGAGTCGCTAAGAGCCAGGAGTGGTCATGCACACCACAATATAGCTAGCTAGGCTGACTCTCAGTGGTCGCCCAGGTGGTCAACTCACTCACAGTGGTCATGACCCAAATCTGTCCACCTTCAAACTCACAAAAATCAGCCCTCCTTTCTGGAAACAGTTTGGAAGCATGAATGATTCCAGTAAACTTTCATTTGAAACTTTATACATCATCACAAATATCTTACAGTGATTTTATTTCCAGAATCTAATTTCATTATATCAAATATTTTGTCAATTTCTTTCAAACTTTCAAATACAACTTCTTTAAAGCTTTTTTGGGGTGAATACTAATGATTTCATCTTCTTTATGGATATAAGTATCTTAAGCTGAGAAAAGGAGCAGAGGTCACTTTGACAATGTCTTTCACTTGGCGGAATATTAAGATTTTATTACAAATGAAATAATGACAAATACCTCTAGTTCCCAGTAGAGTTTTGGACTAAATGAAATTTTTAAATCTTTGATGGATAATAAAATAAAAATCACAAATGCAGAACTTTCCTCACCTTGCAGGCTTTATGACTAGTATATAAATGACTCAAAAACCCTAGACACCAAGACCTAGGACACTTATTGACATTTTTAATGACCATATATGTAATGACAATGACTATGAATGATTTTTTGAGAAAAAATTTTAAAATAGCACTGCAGGTGTAAATATGAGGAAACATAAGACGACAGACCCCTTCGTCAGTGCATGGCATGCTCCTAGTGAAATGCAACGAAGTGGAACAAGCGAGACACCTAATAATGAATATGCAAAAGACGAAATGATCACTGACGGAGGGCTGCAAGGGCCGACTCTAACAACTTGTTCCATGCAGTCGGGATTTAGCTTTGTTGGTGTGAGTTGTTCTGCAATGTTTGATGTGTCCAGTATTGATGGAAAGTATGGCCGAAGGTGGTCCACATTGAGCACTGAGTGCAAGCCAAGGAATGGGGGAATGTTGAGCTCAAAAGAATTGTCTCCCACAACCTTGATAAGGGAGTAAGGCCTGTATCAGAGTGGTCTAAGCTTACGATGAGCTCTGGTTAGGCATTCTTTCTACAAATGCAACCAAACTTTGTCACTCACCTGAAACTTGTGTGGCACCCGATGTTGATCATGTCGCTGCTTGTACTTGGCATTAGACTTCTCCAGGATGTCGTGAACCTGCTAGCAGATGTATTGAATGTGCTCAATGAAGTTGTTTGCCCTGTCGGCTTCGGACTAGACATGAGCCGAATCTGCCTGAGTAGCTGCAAATGGTATGGACACATCAATGAAACACAGTGGTTGGAATCTCAAGCCCACCTGAAAGGGGCTATGGCTAGTTGAGTTGTCGAGAGCCCGCTTATAATTGTGTTGAACATAGGGGAGGCTTTCATCCCATGCGTGTGGATGCTTTAAGTTGTACATGTGCAGAATGTGTACGATATGTGAAAATTGCAAATCTGAAATATTACTGTAGTGATAGATTTATTTCTCCTACTTATTATGATAAGTTATTTACAAATTTCTTTCAGTGAATTCTAAAATAAATACAACTGCAGTAATCACTTAACCAGAAGCAGAGAATAGAACATAACACATATAACACAATAGAAACAATCACATGTACACAGTTATTTTTGGACAATTGTCCTCAGAAAAACCCAATGTGGGAAAACCAGTGCAACAAATGAGGGTTTGTATTATTCTTCAGCAATGAAAATCTTTTCCAAGAATAGACAAGTAGATCTCTTTAAGTATACACCTAAGATAAATTATCCCATTCCTCTTGGAGAATTTTTTCCCAGAAGACACCCTAGCTCCCTCCACATCACTCTGCGTGATCCTCTGCGCAGTCCCTATGCTGGACTGCATCACTCTATGTGGGGACTCAGTGCTGTTGCTCAACGCTTTCCTCTGTGGCCCTTTGCATCCTCCTCTTGCCTTTCTTTGTCACTGCTAACTTCCCCTTCCTTCTTTTGCCTCTGCAACTCTACCCTACAACTCTCCCTCTGAAATCAAATTCTATTCCTTCATAATCGATTTCCTTCGGGTACTGAGTGTATCCTCGGCTTGATTTCCAAATGACCATCAAACCTTCTCTTATAATCATCTCGTTAATGAATCAACGACCCAGATTAGATCTCTAATCAATGGCTGAGATTAATACATGACTTGATCTTCGTTCTCTAGAATATTCTCACTCTGTTTTATTAATACCCTTTAATTATTTAATTTCCCTAAGTTTAGACTTAGGGTCCTCATTAAAATAATTAATTATTTTAATAAAACATGAACCGAGTGTAATTTCCACAAATGGTTTATGGGTTCCTTGGAATTTGGAATAGTGATGTCCAAGCCTCCTCACAAAATTTGAGACTTGGAACACTTTCCAATGCTACAAAAATCAACGCTCCCGCTTAGCGAGGAAAGTGTTCTAGCAAAATGCCAACTGCATCTGCTCTGACCTGAAGCATCTACTGCATTGTTGATGTCTCAGCTGCTGCCCCTCATCTACTGCACTTTTTCCCTTTGTACTGCTTCCCATGACACCATCACTGTCACTGCCTCATCTGTACTACATCTCCCTCAGAATTTCGAGCGTATCCATTCCTCCTGCTGGAATGGATTCTTGACCATCCCCATATTTTCTCCGAAGTAAGCAAACTTAGTCTTACCCAGAGCTTTCGTGAGGATATCTACCACCTGCTCTTCTATAGGAGTGTAATTCAATTGTACAACTCCCCGTTGGACATAGTCTCTGATGAAGTGACACCTGATGTCAATGTGCTTCGACCAATCATGAAACACAGGATTTTCAGAGAGCTTGATGCAACTCTGATTATCACACAAAATGTTGGTCGCTTCCATCCTTTTCTTGAGTAAGTTCATGAACAACTTACGAAGCCATATGTCCTCACACGAAGTTGTGATAGCTGCCATATATTCTAGCTCGACTGAGCTCAGCGCCACGGATTTTTGTTTCTTACTACACCAGGAAGTCATTTATGATCCGACACTGAAACAATACCCATTGGTACTCTTTCGATCTACTGGACTTCCAAACCAGTCTGCGTTAGTGAACCCACTCAACTAGATGTCATTGCCCTTGGTGTACCTCAATCCAAGCACAATTGTCCCCCTCAAGTACCTGAGAACATGTTTGGCTACTACCCAGTGAGCCCTCCTTGGTTCTACTATCAACTGACTGAGGGTATTCACGGCATAACAGATGTCTAGTCTAATATTGACTAGGTACATCAACGATCCTATGAGCTTCCTATACAAGGTAGGATTAACCTCATCATCCTCGGACGTATCGATTTTCTTCTAGTTTGTGATCATTGGTGTAGCCATGGGTCTACAGTCCTCCATCTGAAATCTCTTCAGAATCCCTGTAGTAGATCTTCCTTGCCCAAGAAAGATTTCTCCCTTCTGCTGCCAAACTTCCAAACCCAAAAAGTAGTGCATCCAACCTAGATCCTTCATGTCGAATTTGGTTGCTAGATTTTCCTTGCAGTCTTTGATGAGCCTAGATGATCCAGTCAGAAACAGATCATCTACATATAGCACCAATATTAGAGGCTCATCCCCTACTCTCAGATAGTAGATATTGGGATCTGCGTCACTCTTGAAAAATCCCATCTTCTACATGTAGCTGTCAATTCGACCATACCAAGCTCTAGGGACTTGCTTCAGTATGTACAATGCTTTCTTAAGCCTGCACACATGAGTTTTCAGCTCATGTGTCTCAAATGTTGAGATTTTGTGTATTTGGGGTAGCATCAGTTGTGCTCTAGGTCCCAAATTTTGAGGAAGGACTAGAGCTTACCTGATCTACAAGACCCAGAAATGGATTTGGGAAATTTCATCTGGTTTTTTTTTTTCTCTGAATTAGACTAAATCTATTAAGTAAAAATATGGTACAATGAAGAAGATACAATCAAGAGAGACAAAAACCGGCAACCGGAAATGATATGACTATCAACCTTGGTTTCGTAGAAAGAGAGAGGTAAGCAAGGAGCTACAACCAACGACAGAAAGGCTAGAATAATGATATCTACCCAGAATGGGCAAAAGTCTCAACACGAAGCTTTTTTCCTTTTTTTTTTTTTTTTAACTTCAACCCATCCATCCATGGGCGAATGAGCAACAACAACCTGAAGATTGGGGATCTCCACAGAAGGGCTCTCCTTATCTGAATCAGAGGAGGAGGTCGAATGGACGCATTTCTGGGCGATGGCCAAATCCGAGGAACGCGTTGGTCCATCGGCGGAGGGGACCCCAGATTGTGGGGCGTGATCCAGATCTGCATCGCTGGCTTCTTCTTCAGAGCTGGAGGAATCAGAATCCTCGACTGGAGGAGGAGAGCAGGGAGCCCATCTTTTGGGTTTTGACTTGGAGGGGTGTTCCTTTTTCTGTTTTGCCGGAAGGGTGGGGCAGGAGGACCTCAGATGCCCTGTTAAATGGCAATGGCGGCAGCGAAAGGCAGTGTTTTCGTAATCCAGTAACTGGGTCCAAACAAAATCGTTTAACTTGAGATGGATTTGCTCTGGTAGTCCCTTGCTTAAATCTAACTCCACGCATATTCTGGCATATGTGTATAGCCCATTTCTTTCTCGCCTGTAATCTCCCGTAATGAAACTGCCCAGGGTGTTGCCTATGGCTTTGTACACTGCTACATGCCATAAGTGAATAGGCAGGTTTGGAAGCCTGATCCAAACTGGTGTCGTTGTAATGACCACTGTTACAGGATCAAAATCTGGGAACCAAGGAGTTAAGAACAGCCCTGCAGTACCCAAGAACCAAGGACCTTCTTCTAAAGCCTTTTCATAATGCTTACTTTCATTAAATAGTACAATGAAATATCCTTTGGAACAAAAAGTGACCTTACAATGATGGGTCCAGTTTGCATGAATCCATGCATAAAGGTCCTGATATCTCGGCCACAGTCCGTTGAATCTGCAAATGATTGCTCTGTCTGCAAAATCTTGAAGTTGTATTGCAATATCTGGATAAGTGATTTCCACAGTGGGAACATCATCTTTCCTGTCGACCAAAAATGGCTTAGATTTGGAGACTTCCGGGGTATTAAGATTTGCTGAGTGAATAGCATCTTTGTAAGAGAAATGAGGAACAGAGGACGACTGTCCCGCTGCCCCCCCTCTCAACCGCATGGTTAACACTAAGGAGCTGTTTCTGTTAATGTTGTAAGAGGAGATGGGAAGAAGGTCTTCAAGCTGTTTACCTTGAAAGAGAAGTCTCTGAAGGCCTGAAGGGATCCCAATCCTCCTTTCTAGATCCAGTTTGAGATCTAGCACCAAATCTGAAGGGCTGACCCATTGCAGGATGGTCTTGCTAGCAGGCTGAGAAATTTGAATCTGAAAAGAGTCCGAAAGGTGCCTAGATCCAATGCCAAGACCTGTTGTGCTTTTGAGAGCAGACCTGCCATGGCCCGAGGGGGGCCCAGTCCGCAGGCTCCGGTTAAGCATCATCATCTGCAATAGATCACTATAGTGCTAAGAAGACAGAGCTTCCAACGAAAACCCTTTAGCGCAGGCAGCTGGCTGAAGCCCTTTTACGGCGGGAGTCCCTTTTTCCTTCTCAAGGCAGCCCGGGCCTGAGGGAACCCCGAACCCTACCACCTGGGCAGGGACGGCAGCAATCCAGAGGGGAGAGATCTGCAGCCGAAGACGTGTAGCAGGCGAAAGATAGCATGAAACTGCCTCAATGCCAGTCGCAGGGCAAGAAGGATCTGCCATGTAGCCAACAATTGCAGCTATAAAATGCTGGATCGAGGCATATGGCAAGATGGTATCCGCGTCTGGGAGCTGCCAAAGAAGAACTTGAGGATAGCTGATCGAGTACCTCCTTACCGCGAGAGGGAGAAGCCATCCGCAATACCTCACTCTGCTCCAAATAGGGGGCGAATGGTGAGGACATTGCCGCCCTTGCAGATGGATCGAAAGGGGTTCGTCTGCACCCCAGAGAGCTACCCTTAAACCTCCTCCCCAATCGGCCACCAAGGAAAAAACCAGATCAGGTAAAGACCGCAGAGATGAGCCGATGTTGAGGGTAGGGAAAGGCGTCGCCACTGCCGCTGCCTCCACCATGCAAGATTCCAAACCTCCGCCCTGTAATGGGATATCGACCCTCCGCATAAGCTCTGAGCAACCAAGGCAGTCTGGTAGCGTCTTGGAGCATTTCCTCAGGGCCACATCAAACCAGACGGCGGCCTCCAAACTCTGGAACCCTAGCTCCGATAAGAAAACTCCGCTGCACCGAGCCATCTCCGCTTCTTTCTAAATTTCATCTGGTTTAGGAGATATTAAATTAATTAATTATTTTAATGTATTTCCTAAGTTAAAACTTAGGAAAATAAAATAATTGAAGTGAATTAAATTAAACATGTGATGAAATTGTCTTAAGTCACACAGATCAAGCTTCTTTTAATCTTAGCCATTGATTCAAGATTTAATCTTGGCCATTGATTTGTCAACGAGAAAAGTATAAAGGAAAGGCTTGGGGTCATTTGTAAAGACACACAGAGCTAGAGCACTGAATCTAAGTTGAGATTCTAGGGCAGAGTTTGCTAAGAATACTCAGCAGTGTTTCAGTTGCAGAGAGGGGAATTTAGACCAAGGGGATGATCTGATTCCAGGGTCTAGAATACACAAGAGACAGAGAAGAGATTAGCTCAAGGACAGCGTAGAGGAAGGCAGCAGCAGCAGCAGCAAGGACATCGTAATTTTTAGGAAACCCTTTAGGGGTTACGCAGAGACCCTTAGGGACAGCGTAGTGACTGCGTCACCGATTTTGGGGTAACACAGTCCCTTCCGGAGCAACACTGAGGGTTTGGAGGCCATCCAAGGCTGACGCAGAGGCTTTCAAGGGCTTCAGAGGCTGACACAGAGCCTTTTAGGGGCAGCGCTGAGGTTTCTAGGTTCTATAAATCCTATTGGGGGTGTGGATCAGTCATTATTTTGGCCCTAGATCAGTCAATGAGCTATAGATCTAGAGTTTTCTTTGTCGAGTTTTCCAGATCTAGAACCCAGAGTTGTGTATTCAAAAATATTCTTAATAATAGAACCCTCCAGCAGCCAGAGACCAGTTTTCCCACCTCGGGTTTTTCTGGGGACTATTTGTCCAGAAATAACTGTGTCACTTTGTCTATGTGTGCATGTGCTTATTCTAGATCTGAATTGGTAGAGATCTGTTATGTGTTTTTCTTCGATGTTAACTTGAATTTATTCAGTTGATAACTTATCTAAGTAGGAGGAGCTTAATCAGATTAATAGTAATAATTTCTGCATAAGTGTTAAGATTCAGAAATTTCTACATGGTACCAGAGCAATTGCAGATCTAGAAGGGTCACCAACAGGAGAAACTGAAGGATCTAGCTATAGAAAGCAGCTGGAAAAGCAGCAGAGAAGCAGATCTGAAGGGACAATGCAGTTTTCAGGAGCAGATTCACGTAGAGGGAAGGGTGACGCTGTCCAGCGCTGTGTCCTAGCAAGCCCGTGCAATTACTGCGTAGAGGCAGCTCATGAACAACGCTGGTTGGGTCTGAAGCCAGTCAGTGTGTTTCAGATCTAAATCTATCGGATCCATAAAAGTTGCAGAAATTCAGAAGACCTAGTGGGGTTAAATTTCTGAAGTTTTCAGATTTTTAGCCTTAGCACAAGTGACAAAGATTGGGAGGAGATCAGCTTCTCAGAGAATTTCTTTCCAAAGGAAACTTGCAGTTTGATCAGAGGATCAATGAAGAAGCTGAATCATAGTTGATTTGGTAGATTTGCAAGGAGGGAAATCAATTGTCAGAGGGAGCAGAGGGTGCCCAGTTTGTAAAAAACCCTAGATCCAGATCTCTAGTATAGAGACGAGGAGCTCCGAAAAATTCTGAGTAGATGGCTCTTCATGGACTGCGTGATCAGGATAGGCTAGAGGGCCTCTCAAACTTTTCGGTGTGGAAAGCAAGGATCCTGATTGTCCTTGAGGTGTACAATCTAAGAGACCATGCAAAGCATACTCTGGCCATAGCGACAGATGTGGATCTCCTACAGAAGCATAGGGAAGTTGCTGGGTATGCCAAGCGGCTAATAATGGAAAGTATCAAGGACCATATTGTACCACACATATTTGAGAAGAAGACAGCTAACAAAATGTGGAAGGCCTTGACTTCCCTGTATGAGGGAAAATCAGTCCAAACGAAAATGTTGTTGGAGACCTAAATGAGGTCATTCATGATGACCAAGGGAGAAGACATGGAACACTTCCTCTTTAGATTGCAGCCAATCAGGGATCAACTGATTGCAATGGGTGCAACCATAGATGATGCAATGATAGTCAGGACTACTCTCAATGCAGTTACGGATGAGTGGGAAACCTTTGTCCAAAGTATCTTGGGCAAAGCGGGCCTCCCAAATTGGGACAGCTTGTGGTCAATCTTGTGGCAAGAAGAACTATGCAGATTCACCAAGAGGCAGCACAGCCTTGCGTTGATCAAAGCAAAGAAGGAAGATGGGGAAGATGCAGTCTTGGCATCGAAGAAGCAACCAAAGAAGAAGAAGGATCTTTTAAAGATCAAGTGCTTCCAGTGTGATGAAATGGGACATTTTGCCAACCATTGTCCAAAGAAGAAAAGGGACAAGGAAGCATCTTCTTCTAAGGCAGTTGTGGTAGATGATGGGTCAGGAGATGATGCAGCCATGAGTGCTCATGAACCACTGAGGTGGGGTGACATGGATATGTAGAGCAGCTACATGGAAGAGAGGTGGGATCCTTGAGCAGCTCATCTCTTGGATCACAAGCGAGCAACGACATCCTTAAAACAGTAGCAGGACGAGTAGAGCAGTGGGTGCATAGATCACAGATGAAGCAGGCAGAGGCAGATCTGAAGACTGGAAGGAACAGCGCAGAGCAGTGCAGCAGTAGCATAGAAGCAGTAGAAGCGCAGAGGATGATGTGACTTCAGCGGCGCAATGCAGTGTTGCTTACACAATGCACAGCTGCAGCAGCACAGAAAGCTTCAGAGGGACAGCGCAGTGCAGCAGCAGCATGATAGATTTCAGCACAAGGAGCTGATGTGACTTCAGTAGTGCAGAGGGAGTCTGATTACATAGGTAGAGCTATAGATGTGCATCGTGCTTTAGATGCCAGCACAAATCTGTAGCCTATGGAGCTTCAGTGATGAGGATGCAGCCCATCTGACTTGTCTGTCAAAGATTGGGCAGGAGATTCAGTTGTTTCTCTCAACAACTGAAGTTGCAGTGAAACAGATCAGCAGTGGCAATGCTATGAGCAACACAGATGCACCATATTGAGAGGGAGCTACAATACAGTGGTTGTAGTGGTAGTGGCAGAGTCATGGGCAGCAATACAGAATGGAAGCAATAGTGCATAGCTGAATGGCAGCAGGCCAAGCATCAGCAGCACAGAACCCGTGCCCAAAATCATGTAATGCATAAGTGTGATGTATTGCTAGAGCACACCCTTGATGCTAAGAGGGAGTGTTGAGATTTTGTGTATCTGGGGTAGCATCATTTGTGCTCTAGGTCCCAAATTTTGAGGAGGTACTAGAGTTCACTTGATCTACAAGACCCAGAAGTGGATTTGGGAAATTTCATCTGGTTTAGGAGGTATTAAATTAATTAATTATTTTAATGTATTTCCTAAGTTAAAACTTAGGAAAATAAAATAATTAAAGTGAATTTAATTAAACATGTGATGAAATTGTCTTAAGTCACACGGATCAAGATTTCGTTTAATCTTAGCCATTGATTCAATATTTAATCTTGGATGTTGATTTGTCAACGAGATAAGTATAAAGGAAAGGCTTGGGGTCATTTGTAAAGGCACACAGAGGCAGAGTACTGAAGCTAAGTTGAGATTTTAGGGCAGGGTTTTCTAAGAATACTCAGAAGTGTTTCAGTTGCAGAGAGGGGAATTTAGACCAAGGGGATGATCTGATCCCTAGGTCTAGAATACACAAGAGGCAAAGAAGAGATCAACTCAAGGACAACGCAGAGGAAGGCATCAGCAGTAGCAGCAGCAGGAAGGACAACGTAATTTTCAGGAAACCCTTCAGGGGTTACGCAGAGACCCTTAGGGGCAGCGTAGTGACTGTGTCACCCATTCTAGGGTAACGCAGTCCCTTCCAGAGCAGTGCTGAGGATTTGGAGGCCATCCAAGGCTGACGCAGAGGATTTCAGGGGCTTCAGAGGCTGACGCAGAGCCTTTTAGGGGCAGCGTTGGGGTTTCTAGGCCTAGATTTGGCTAAGTTCTGTAAATCCCGTTTGAGGGTGTGTGGATCAGTCATTATTTTGGCCCTAGATCAGCCAGTGAGTTGTAGATCTAGAGTTTTCTCTGTCAGGTTTTCTAGATCTGGAACCCAGAGTTGTGTATTCAGAAATATTCTTAATAATAGAACCCTCCAGCAGCCAGAAACCCATTTTCCAACCTTGGGTTTTTCTGGGGACTATTTGTCCAGAAATAACTGTGTCACTTTGTCTATGTGTGCATGTGCTTATTCTAGATCTGAATTGGTAGAGATCTGTTATATGTTTTGCTTCGATGTTAACTTGAATTTATTCAGTTGATAACTTATCTAAGTAGGAGGAGCTTAACCGGATTAACAGTTATAATTTCTACATAAGTGTTAAGATTCAGAAATTTCTATATCAAAGCCCTCTGGTTGTTCTATGTATACTTCCTCGTCTATCATCCCATTCAAGAACGCAGTCTTGACATCCATCTATTGAATCTCCCATCCCATCTGCGCTGCAAGGTGTATGACAGATCTGATTGAAGTATACTGAGCTACTGGGGCGAAGGTTTCTTCGTAGTCTATCCATTCATTTTGAGCATACCCATTATCTACAAACTTGGCTTTAAATTTCTCTATACTGCCATCTGCAACATATTTAATCTTGTAGATCCATCTTGAACCTACAACCGATCTGTCTTGAGGTCTAGGAACTATTTCCCAGACATCATTTGTCATGATGGAGCTGTATTCCACCATCGCATCTACCCACACCTAATGCTGAGCTACCCCCTGAAAACTAGAGGGTTCTCTAACCTGTGCTACCAATGCCTGATACCTATCTGGTTGCCTGCGCTACCTCTTCTCATTTCTTGGAGCTCCAACAAACTCCTCTGTATCCCTCAGAGTTTTTTGTAGTTCTCTACTTGTCCTTCCACTGGTATTGAGTGGTTTTACCTGCCCTCCTTCTTGCACTTCCTCAGAAAAGTTATCCTTAGGATCCTTGTGCCTTGGAGAGGCACTAGAGCCATTTTTCGCAGGTCGTTGTGGCTGGACCAGGGGATCCTCCTCATACTGCATAGCTGAAGACATTTCTCGGGATTTCTTGAAGATTCTTTCCTCCATGAACTTCATGTCCCGTCTCACTACTATCTTCCTGCTCTCGGGAAAATAGATGTGGTAAGCATTTCCATTCTCACTATATCCCACCAAATATCCTTTCTCTACAGTTTGATCCAACTTCCTCCTCTTCTCATCGGGTACATGGAAATACGCCATATTGCCAAATATCCTAAAGTGGCTCAATTCAAGCTTGCTTCCAGTGAACCCACTCTCAGGAGTAACCTTACCCAATGCATTATGAGAAACCCTATTCTGCACATATACAACTGCATTACAAGCCTCAACCCACAGGAATTTGGGCATGTCTTGATCATACATTTTTGCCCTTGCAGCTTCGACAAGTCCTATTTTTCTTCTTTGTGACTCCATTCTGCTCTGTATTATATGGAGCAGTCCATTCTCTTTTGATGCCTTCCCTTGCGCAGAACCTTGTGAAGTCCTTGTCAATGTACTCTCCACCATTCTCTGATCGCAATGTCTTGATCCGTTTTCCTGTCAGATTCTCCACAAGGGCTTTAAATTCCTTGAATCGATCAAAGACCTCATCTTTGGTCTTCAGAAAGTAGATCCATGTATTTCTGGATTGGTCATCGATAAAGGTGACAAAATATTTTGCACCACTAAGAGCATTCGTGGACATTGGTCCACAGATGTCTGAGTGTATCAATCCCAACAAACTCTTGGCCCTATTTTTCTTCTATGACACATTGTCGTGGCGTACTTTCCTAATACACACCCTCTGCAAACATTGTCTCGCTTGGTGCTAAGTTCTGGAGCTCCCGTGATAGTCTTCTTGAGAATTTTCAAGGCTCCATGATGTAGATGCCCCATTCTTCTATGCCATAACTCATTCAAATCTTTCTCATCAGTACTGCCTATCAAAGCCATTGGGGACTCAAGCTGTAACTATGAGAAATTCTAAATCTGGATCCCTACTGCAACAAATCTAAATTACTTCTCCTATTATTTTGATAATTATTTCATTGAATTGAAATACCGAAGTAATTACTGAAGTAGTCTACACAAAAAATGTTGCGGAATAAGCCTAAGTGCTGAAACAATCTGAACAAAATACAATAAAAAATATCCACATGAGACAGTTATTTTTTGACTAAGTCCCTCGAAAAACCCAACTTGGGAAAACCGGTGCAACAGATATGAGGGTTTGTATTATTAAGCAATAGAATCTTGAATACAACTAGGGTGCCAACATCCGACAAACCCTTCAGAGAAATCTAGACAATCTGGTGAAGAATGTGAGATATACCTCACTCTGCGAGTCTCCGGCTGATCTGAAAACGTTAGTGAAACCCTCACTGCCTCTGCGTGATTGCCTACGCTGGAACTGCATGTAAGCCTGTGTGGACAAGCCTGAGGAACTGCCTCACCTTCCTATGCAACTGATCTAGCTGATATAAGACTGAGTTTTGGCCCTCCTGGCTCAAAAACCCCAGCCTCTAGCTATCTCCGGACTGACTCCAAGAGACACTACGCTGCTTCTGCGTGATTTCCTACAGGGACTGCGTCACCTCTTCAGAAAACTGCGTTGTCTCTCTCTGCGTCACCTCTGTCTCTCTATGAAATGCACCGTTGGTCCTCCTGACCAGTCTTTGCTTTTGTCGTTCTCTGAATCTGATCACTGAATCAACATCACTTAGCAAACCCCACCCTAGTGATTTGATCCTTGATCAAAAGCTGTCTCTCCTCACACAAACTCGAAATTGCTCAATGGCTCAAGTGTCTCAATGTATTTTCCATAGGCCCCTCACCCTCCTTATATTCTTTTGTTAACTCTTCAACAACCAAGATTAAAACATAATCAAGGGCTAAGATTAACTTGGAGGTGATCCATGACTTTATCTAGAAGATTCACACTTCGTTTAATTAATACCTTTTAATTAATCATTAAAAAAACGATTAATTAATTTAATTAAACCATCTCTAAGTGGATTTTTCAAAAACCATTTCTGGGTTTTATGGAATACATGTGTCCTAGCCTATATACAAAGTTACAAGGCTAGAGCACATTCGATGCTACCATAAATACACACTCCCTCTTAGCGAGGAAAGTACTCTAGCAAAACAACTCAATGTGTTGCTTCTGACTTCTGGAACATCTGTTGTTATGCTGCTAATGCTGCTCACCAACACTGCACAAAAAATTTTGCATCTGTACTTTTGCTGACTCTGTATACTGCTGCCAACTGCCACTGTACTGCAACTCCCTCTTAATTCTGCAACCATGCTGCTACACTGTGTGAGCACTACTCTGCACTGTGCTGCCCCTTTGTGCACTGCGTTGTTGCTGCTCATATGCTGCTGCTGCTACTCATCTGTTGCTGCTGCTGCTCAACTATTGTTGCTGCTGCATTGCTGCACTATTGCTACTTGCAACAAAAAAACATCTGAAATTGGACAAGTAGATCTGCAACTGAAAAATAAGACTGACTGCTACTATTTTCTGCACTAGCTCTCTGAAGATACTGCGTTGTTGTTGCTCTGCACTGCGTGAGCACTGCACTGTGCTGCACCAGTGTGCATTGCGCTGCTGCTGTTCAACTGCTGATGCTGCTACTCCTTCTTTGCGCTGATCAGGCTCTAGCACTGCTAGCCAATACACTGTCTTCTCATTTTCCGCTGCAACTGTCCATCCTGCTACTGTCTGTAGGCTATCGTAGCTCACATGTGATCCAAGAGTTCATAAACACTCAAGGATCCTGCCTTTTTGTGGATTATGGATCTACAATTCCAAGTTAGCCCACTTTTCTCCTTTTGGAATGTGAGCTAACATAGCACACTCTTTTTCTTCCTCAATCTTGGCAGCTCCTGCTTGTGGATCTTCCTTCTCCTCTTTATAATTTTTCTTAAGAGAACACTATGTAGCATAATGCCCCATCTCCCCACACCGGAAGCACTTGATCTTGGATATATCTTTCTTCTTCTGCTTCTGTTGCCCTTTTGATGCAAGGGCACTGTTATCTTCTTCCTCCTTCTTGACCTTTGAACTACTACTACCATCCTCCAAGTGAATTTTTAGGAGATCTCTCCTCAACTCTTCTTGTTGTAAGGCTGCCCACATGGCTTCCCATCCTGGAAGTCTTTCTCTGCCCAATATACTTTGGACAAAGACCTGATAGTCTTCTGAAACAGAGTTCAGAGTGAGTCTTACTAGCTCTGAGTCTCTAGGAGCAAATCCTATTGCAGACAGTTGATCTCGGTTTTCCTGAATCTGAGACAAGGAGTCAAAAATCTCTCCCTTCTTCATCCTGATATTCCGCATCTTCTCTTCAAGGTACATCTTCCGTTGCTCGGAAGATCCTTGGTATAGCTTTTCCAACCCTACCCACATTTCTCTAGTAGTGGTCTTTGCTGCTATGTGGGGTACGATATGATCCTGCACACCATCTAGGATCAATCCCTTGGCTCTTGCCATATTCTTCTTGAATTGCCTTAGGTGTGCTGCATCAAGAGGTTCTGCAACTGCGCTGTCTATGAGGGCTTTCAGATCATGCTCATCAAGGACAAATTCTATCCTTGATATCCAAATAACATAGTTGGAGGCACCCTCCAAACTATCTTGGTCACACAGTTCGTTGCTGGCCATCTCCTCAACTGTCGATTTCTTTCTCTAACCCTATGCTTAGCTAGAATTACGCACTACTTGTGGAGTAAGTCACTTCTTCTGCTGTTGCACAGGAAAAACTGAGTTTCTTTGAGTAAGAAACTCTCTGAGATCAAGAAATCCCCAATCTGTGTTTTTCAGAAATTTTTTTACGCTTTATGCACCAGCTCTTACTGCTGTGCAGTAACTGCGTCCTTCAGCTACGCTGGTCTGCTACATTGTCTCTTCTGCAACTGGAAAAAAGCTTACCCCTTTGTCAACTCTCTCAAAGGGAGCCTTTTCTGCGCTGGAATGCCCTCTTGGCCTGGACAACGTAATTTCTGGGAGGCTCTTGTTGATTTATATAGCATCAGAAAGTGTTCTAAGTCTCGTTTTTCGAAGAGAGGCTTGAACATCTGTTATCTAGAGAACCCATAAATCATTTGTGGAAATTCCACTTAGTGTTGTCTTTATTAAAATAATTAATTATTTTAATACAGACCCTAAGTTTAAACTTAGGGAAATTAAATAATTAAAAGGGTATTAATAGAGCAGAGTGTGAATCTTCTAGAAAACGAAGATCAAGTCATCTTTTAATCTGAGCCATTGATTAACGATATAATCTTGGTTGTTGATTCGTCAGCAGGAAGACTATAAGAAGAGACTTGAGGGCCATTTGGAAATGAAGCTTGGGACACTCTCAGTACCTAAAGGAAATCGATTCTGAAGTAAGAGAATTCGATTTCAATGGGTGAGTTTGTAGAGGCTGGGTTGCAAAAGCCGAAGGAGGAGGGAGGAGTTATTTATTGGGAAGCAGAAGTCAGGAGGATGAAGGGAAGGGTGAGCTGATTAGCAGCAAAAACCCCTCCACGCAGAATCACACAGTCTAGAGAGGGACTGCGTAGAGCTCTCACGCTGGATGACGCAGAGGGTGAAGGAGGTCACCCCGATGGTCCGAAATTTTCCTGGAAGGTCTAGAAAATTCAGCCAGGTGTTTGCTAATTTTTCTCTGCTCATCAGACTCCTATAAATGTACTTTCCAATTCTGAAGATAAATATAAATCCCTCATCTGCTGCACCGGTTTTTCCACATTGGGTTTTTCTGGGGACAATTGTCCAAAAATAACTGTGTTCATGTGGTTGTTTCTATTGTGCTACTTGTGTAAATTATATTTCTGTCCTTATGGTCTTAACGATAGTGAAGATCTGCAAATGTGTTTATTTCAGAATTTACTAAAGCATCTGTAAATAACTTATCTCATAAGTAGGAGAAATAAACGAAGTATTGCAGAAATATTTTCCTCTTGAAAATTTCACATGTTATCAGAGCAAAGGGCTAAAAATGGACGGGAGGATCTGGCATGGACCAAAGTTCCATCATCTGGAAGGGTTCACACAGTCAAAGGGACTCACGCAATCCTCTAGAGCACACAGAAATGTAGAGAGAACACGACATGAAGGTACTAGTATCCAGACTAGAGGAGGAGCTTGCCTGTTTGGCGAGCACAACTCCTCCAAGTGTTTGGTATATTGACAGTGTGTCATCTGCGCATATGACGGGGGTTCGAGAATGTTTTTCGAGCTACCAAGAAGAATAGATGAATTTCCAGATAGCTATGGGAAATAAGGTAAAATGTACCCCCATCGAGAGAGGTACCGTAACATTTTAGACTGAGGATGGCAACAAGATTTGAGCCACAAACGTTCTGCATGTACCAGGGTTGGGGATGACTTTACTCTCGGTGTCTCAACTTCAGAACAAGGGCTATGACGTATACTTTATTCGAGATAAGGTGTATGTCAAACACCCTAACTGGAGAAAAAAGGCACAAATCAGAGTAAGGAGTCACAAGTTGTATAAACTCCAACTTGAATCTCCGGTGGCCCTGATCGGTAGTACAGACGACAGAGATCTGAATGGATTATGGCACAAAAGGATGGGGCATCTACATCATGGAGTCTTGGGGATCCTCAAAAATACTGTTATAGGGGCTCCTGAACTCAGCACGAAGAAAGACGAAGTTTGCAGGGGATGCATACTAGGGAAGTACGCTAAGGCAACATTTCCAAGAAGCAGCAGCAGAGCCAAAGGTGTATTAGAGTTAATACACTCTGACATTTGCAGTCCAATGTCCACAACTGCTCTCAGTGGGGTAAAGTATTTTGCCACTTTCATTGATGATCATTCCAAGAAAACTTGGATCTATTTTTTGACGACCAAAGATTAAGTCTTTAATCGGTTTAAAGATTTCAAAGCATTGGTGGAGAACTATACAGGAAAGAAGATCAAGAAGTTGTGGTTAGATAACGGTGGAGAATATATAGATAAAGACTTCACAAACTTCTGTGCACGGGAAGACATTAAGAGAGAATGGACAACTCCATACAATCCATAGCAAAATGGAGTTGCAGAGCGGAAGAATCGGACCATAATAGAAGCTGCAAGGGCAATGTTGTACGACCAAGATATGCACAAATTCTATTGGGTAGAGGCCTGCAACACAACAGTATATATTCAGAACAGAGTTCCCAATAGAGATTTGGGGAAGGTAACTCCCAAGAGTGTGTTCACAGGCAACGAGCCAGAAGTGAGCCACATCAGGATATTCGGCAGCTTAGTGTACTGCCACATTCCATATGAAAAGAGGAAGAAGCTGGATCAAACTGCAGAAAAGGGTTTCCTGATGGGCTATAGCGAGAATCCAAAGGCATATCGCATCTATATTCTTGGGAGCAGGAAAGTCGTGGTAAGAAGGAATGTAAAATTCCTGGAGGAGAGAGCCTTCAGGAAATCTCGAGAGATGGCCACAAATACATAGATTGGGGAAGGTCCACTGGTACAGCCTCAACGACCTATAGAGGAGAGGTCCAGTGCCTCTCCAAGGCACAGTAATTCTGAGGGAAGCTCCTCTGACGAAGAACAGGTGAGACCGCCCACAACTGATGGGAGACCGAGCAGAGAACTCCAACAAATTCTTAGGGATGCAGAAGAATTTATTGGAGCCCCTAGAGAAGGAAACAGGATAAGGAAACAACCAAACAGATATCAGGCACTGGTAGCTCAGGTTGGATAACCTTCTACCTTTCGGGAAGAAGCTCAAAATCAGGTATGGGTGGATGCCATGGTGGAGGATTATAGCTCCATCATGACAAATGATGTCTAGGAAGTAGTCCCTAGACCACAGGGCAGATCTGTTGTAGGATCCAGATGGATCTACAAGATCAAATATGCTGCAAATGGCAGCATAGAGAAGTTCAAGGCAAGGTTTGTAGCCAAGGAGTATGCCCAGAAGGAAGGCATTGACTATGAATAAACTTTTTCTCCAGTAGCGTGATACACTTCTATTAGATCCGTCATCTCTCTGGTTGCGCATATGGGATGGGAGATTCACCAGATGGATGTCAAGACTGCGTTCTTGCGGGGTGATAGAGGAGGAAGTGTACATATAGAAGCCAGAGGGCTTCAAGACACATGAGCAGAAGACTCATGTTTGGAGACTTAAGAAAGCCTTGTATGGCTTAAAACAAGCCCCCAGGGCATGGTATGGTCAGATTGATAGCTACTTGCAGAAGATGGGGTTCGTCAAGAATGACATAGATCCCAACTTATACTACTTGAGAATAGGAGATGAGACGCTTATTCTTGTTCTTTATGTGGATGACCTGTTTTTGACCGGATCATCCAAGCTTATCAAAGACTACAAGGAGAATCTGGTAATAGAATTCGACAAGAAGGACTTGGGTCAGATGCACTATTTTCTTGGATTAGAAGTCTGGCAACAGAAAGGGGAAATCTTCCTAGGACAAGGAAGATACACGACAGAAATCCTGAAGAGATTTTAGATGGAAGACTATAGACCCATGGCCATGCCAATGATAACTAACTAGAAGAAGATAGACATATCGGAGGATGATGAGGCTGATCCCACATTGTACAGACAGCTCATCAGATCATTAATGTATCTCGTCAATACGAGACCAGACATCTGTTATGCAATAAATACCCTCAGTTAGTTCATGGTGGAACTAAGGAAGGCTCACTAGGCAGTAGCCAAACATGTTCTCAGATACCTGAGAGGGACAATCAAGTATGGGTTGAAGTACACCAAGGGTAATGAGGTCCAGTTGAGTGGGTTCACAGATGCAGATTGGGCTGAAAGCACAATAGATCGGAAAAGTACCGGTGGGTACTATTTCAATGTTGGATTAGGAATGACCTCCTGGTGCAGCAAGAAATAGAAGTCCGTAGCACTGAGCTCAGCCGAGGTAGAGTACATGGCAGCGAGCATAGCTTCGTACGAGGCCATATGGCTTTGCAAGTTGCTCTTGAACCTGCTCAAGAAGCGGATGGAACTGACCGGGATTATGTGCGATAATCAGAGTTGCATTAAGCTCTCTGAAAATCCTGTGTTTCATGACTAGTCGAAACACATTGACATTTGGTGTCACTTTATCAAGGACTATGTCCAAAAAGGAGCAGTATAGTTGCGATACACTTCTACAGGAGAACACGTGGTAGATATCCTCACAAAGGCTCTAAGTAAGATGAAGTTCACTTACTTCAGAGAGAAGATGGGAATGGTCGAGAACCCCTTCCATTAGAGGAAAGGGTGGTCTTCAGAAGAAGAGGGAGTTGTAGTACGGATGGTGCAGTGACAGGGAAGCAGTACAGGAAGCAGCAGCGCAGAGATGAGGGGCAGCAGCCAAGACATTATCAGCGCAGCAGATGATGTAGAGTCAGAGTAGTACAACGGTACCTTGCTTAAACACCTTCCTCGCTAAGAGGGAGTGTTGATTTCTATAGCATCAAAAGTCTCATTTTTTAAGAGAGGCTTGGACATCAGTTATCCAGAGAACCCAGAAATGGTTTGTGGAAATTCCACTCGGTTATGACTTTATTAAAATAATTAATTATTTTAATGCAGACCCTAAGTTTAAACTTAGGGAAATTAAATAATTAAAAGGGTATTAATAGAGCAGAGTGTGAATCTTCTAGAAAACGAAGATCAAGTCATATTTTAATCTGAGCCATTGATTAACGATATAATCTTGGTCGTTAATTCGTCAACATCAAGACTATAAGAAGAGACTTGAGGGCCATTTAGAAATGAAGTCGGGGACACTCTCAGTACTTGAAAGAAATCGATTCTGAAGCAAGAGAATTCGATTTTAGTGGGTGAGTTTTTAGAGGCTGGGTTGTAGAAGCAGAAGGAGGAGGGAGGAATCATTTATCGGGAAGCAGAAGTTAGGAGGATGAAGGGAAGGGTGAGCTGATCAGTAGCAAGAACCTCTCCACACAGAATCACACAGTACAGAGAGGGATTGCGCAGAGCTCTCACGCTGGATGACGCAGAGAAGGAGGTCACCTCGACAGTTAGAAATTTTTCTGGAAGGTCTAGAAAATTCAACCAGGTGTTTGCCAAATTTTCTCTGCTCATCAGACTCCTGTAAATGTACTTTCTATTTTGAAGATAAATATAAAACTCTTATCTACTACACCGGTTTTCCCACATTGTGTTTTTTTGGGGACAATTGTCTAAAAATAACTATGTTCATGTGGTTGTTTCTATTGTGCTACTTGTGTAAATTATCTTTCTGTTCTCATGCTCTTAATGATAGTGGAGATCTGCAAATGTGTTTATTTCAAAATTTACTGAAGCTTCTGTAAATAACTTATCTCATAAGTAGGAGAAATAAACCAAGTATTGCAGAAATATTTTCCTCTTGAAAATTTCACAAGTCTGCTGCTGCTTACGCAGATCCCAGACTCTTCAACGCTGATCTGCTAGTTCTCTTTTGTTTCTCTTGCACTTTAGCTTGAATAAGCTTTGATACCATGTGAAAAATCCTAAATTTGGATTCCTACTGCAACAAATCTGAATTACTTCTCCTATTATTTTGATAATTATTTCATTACATTGAAATACCAAAGTAATTACTGAAGTAGTCTACCCAAATAATGTTGCGGAATAAATCGAAGTGCTGAAACAATCTGAACAAAATAAAATGAAAAACATCCACATGAGAGTTATTTTTGGACTAAGCCCCAGAAAAACCCAACTTGGGAAAACCGGTACAACAAATTTTAGGGTTTGTATTATTAAGCAACAAAATCTTGAATACAACTAGGGTGCCAACATCTAGCAAACCCTTCAAATAAATCTAGACAATCTGGTGAATAATGTGAGATCTACCTCACTCTGCAAGTCTCCGATTGATCTGACAATGTTAGTGAAGCCCTCACTACCTCTGCGTGATTCCCTACGCTGGAACTGTGCAAGCCTGCATGGGCAAGCCTGAGGAACTGTGTCACCTTCCTCTACAACTGATCTAGCTGATCTAAGACTGAGTTTTGGCCCTCCTGTCTCAAAAACCCCAGCGTCTAGCTATCTTCGGACGGACTCCGAGAGACACTGCGCTGCTTCTGCGTGATTTCCTGCAAGGACTGCGTCACCTCTTCAGAAAATTGCATTGTCTCTCTCTGCATCACCTTTGTCTCTCTCTGAAATGCACTCCTAGTCCTCCTGACCAGTCTCTGCTTCTACCCATCTTTGAATCTGATCATTGAATCAACATCACTTAGCAAACCCTGCCCTAGTGATTTGATCCTTGATCAAAAGCTTTGGCTTCCTCACACAAACTCGAAAATGCTCAATGGCTCAAGTGTCTTAATGTGTTTTCCATAGGCTCCACACCCTCCTTATATTCTTCTGTTGACTCTTCAATGGCCAAGATTAAAACATAATCAAGGGCTAAGATTAACTTGGAGGTGATCCATGACTTTATTTAGAAGATTCACATTTAGTTTAATTAATACCCTTTAATTAATCAGTTTCCCTAAGTTTAGACTTAAGAAAACATTAAAAAAACGATTAATTAATTTAATTAAACCATCTCTAAGTAGAATTTTCCAAAACCATTTCTGGGTTTTATGGAATACATGTGTCCTAGCCTATATACAAAGTTACAAGGCTAGAGCACTTCCGATGCTACCATAAATCAATAGTAACTTGTATAGTTTGTGGCTCCCGACTCCATTTTGTGCCTTCTTTTTCCAACTTGGGTGTTTGACGTAAACTTTGTTGCCAATAAAGTAAATGTTGTAACCTTTGTTCTAAAGCTGATACATGGAGAGAAAATTCAACCCCAACCCTAGTACATGTAGTACATTGGTGGCCTGAAACTTGTTTCTAGCTTCTGTTTGAAATATTATGGTGCCTCTTCCAACAGGGGTACATTTTGCCTTGTTTCCCATAGTGATTTGAAAATTCATCTGCTCCTCTTGGTAGCTTGAGAAGCGTTCTCAAACCTCAAACTCCCGTCATATGAGCAGATTCTCCACTGTCAATATACTAGATCTATGGAGAGGCCATACTTGACACAAGCAAATTCCTCTTCTAGTCTAGATGCCAGAATTGAGATGTCATCATCCCTCTGTTCCTCCATGCGTTCCGGAGAATTGCGTGAACCCTTCCGAGCTGTTGCTGCATCAATGTCAGATCTTCGTTCCATTGCAGAATCTATTCTTTCGTTACTTCATCTTTTTGCTCTGATACCATGTGAAAATTTCAAATCTGAAATACTACTGCAGTGATAGATTTATTTCACCTACTTATTATGATAAATTATTTGTGAATTTCTTTCAGTAAATTCTGAAATAAATACAACTACAGTAATCACTTAACCAGAAGCAGAGAATAGAACAGAACACATATAACGCAATAGAAACAATCACATGTACATTTGGACAATTGTCCCCAGAAAAACCGAATGCGGGAAAACCAGTGCAACAGATGAGGGTTTGTATTATTCTTCAATGCTGAAAATATTTTACAAGAATAAACGAGTAGATCTCTTTAAGAATACACCTGAGATAAATTCTCTGAATCCTCTCAGAGAATTTCTGACACCCGGAAGACACCCTAGCTCCCTTTGCGTCACTCTGCGTGATCCTCTGCGCAGTCCCTACGCTAGACTGCACTCAGTGCTGCTACTCAGCATTGTCCTCTATGGCCCTCTGCATCCTCCTCTTGCCTTTCTCTATCACTACTAACTTCCCCTTCCTTATTCTGCCTCTGCAACTCTATCCTGCAACTCTCCCTCTAAAATCGAATTCTATTCCTTCAGAATCGTTTTCCTTCGGGAATTGAGTCTGTGCCCGACTTGATTTCCAAATGACCCTCAAGCCTTCTCTTATAATCCTCTCATTGATGAATCAACGACCTATATTAGATCTCTAATCAATGGTTGAGATTAAAACATGACTTGATATTTGTTCTCTAGAAGATTCTCACTCTGTTTTATTAATACCCTTTAATTATTTAATTTCCCTAAGTTTAGATTTAGGATCCTCATTAAAATAATAAGTTATTTTAATAAAACATGAACTGAGTGGAATTTCCACAAATGGTTTATGGGTTCTTTGGAATACTGATGTCCAAGCCTCCTCACAAAATTTGAGACTTAGAACACTTTCCAATGCTACAAAAATCAACATGATCATCCTGTTGACGACCTTTATTTGGCCATCAGTTTGTGGGTGGAAAGTTGTGGACTTAGTGAGCTTGGTGTCCAGTGTCGACTAAAGACTTGACCAAAATGTACTGAGGAACTTGCTATCCCGATCTTAGATAATGAGTGTGGGATCCCAAAGTGTACCCACACTCGTTCAAAGAAGAGTTTAGTAGTGGTTTTTGTTGTGATGTTCTTCTTGCAGGTCGCCATAATGTCCATCATTTTAGAGAATATGTCGACGACCACAAAAACGCAGTCGTTTCCATGCTTGGTAGAAGGAAGGCCCGACATGTAATCCATGGAGATGGATTCTCAAGGTTAACTAGGGGTAGGCAACATAGTATATAGGCCTTGCTTCTTGATGGTCGGTTTGGAAATAGCTTATGAAGTGCAGGATCTGATGTACTTCCCAACATCATGTCGAAGGTTCAACTAATAGAAATACTTCTACAGTACTGCCACTATTTTCTCAACCCCTAAATGTCCAATGACCTGACTGTAGTGCGCTTCCCAAGTCATCTTAGCATGATCGCTTGAAGGAACACAGAGGTGTTCCAGGTGGCATAACAGTGCATCCTGGAGGTGAAAATTTGGAAGTTGCTTACCCTCCAAGAGCATCTAGTATCTGTTGTCGAATTCTGGATCACTTTCGTAGAGATGCAACCAACCCGAAGTCTCATGCCCACAAGAGTCGAGCAAAGTGGTTAGCGCCACGATCGGTGGTCGGCTGAGGCAGTCTGCAATGTTATTGGTGTTGCCCTTCTTTTACTTGATGTTCAAATGGAACTATTGCAGGTATGTGGACCATTTTTTATGGTGGTCATTCTGCAACTTCCCTCGTGTCTGTATGAACTGCAGGGGTCAATGATCTGTCTGGATGACCATTTCCTTCCCCAAAATGTAATGCTTCCAATGTCGACGGGCCTGCACAATGGAATAAATTTCTTTGTCATAGGTGGGATACTTCCGGATTGTGTCTAAAAGTGTCTCACTGTGATATGCCACTGGATGCTCTTGCTAAGTAAGCACTGCCCCAATAGCATAGTCAGAGGAATATGTCTCGACCTCAAATGGTTGTTGCAAGTTTGGTAATGTGAGCACTGGTGCAGAGCAGAGGCGATGCTTCAACTCTGCGAACGTCTTTTGTTGAGATAAAAACCAAAAGAAATTTTCCTTCACCCCTCCCTTGGTGACTAGACTCAAAGGCCAAGTGATATGAGAGAACCCCAACACAAACCTACGGTAGAAATTGGCAAGACCCAGAACGTTGTGGAGCTCTGTTAAGGGCTAGCCAATCCCGAATGACCTGGATCTTGGCTGGGTCAACATGCACCCCCCGCTCATCAATAATGTATCTGAGATATTGAACTTGGGTCATGCCAAAAGTACATTTCTCCAAATTGACACACAACTTGTGTTGTCACAGTGTTTGGAGGACCTGTCGAATGTGGTGGAGGTGCTCTTCCCAACTCTGGATGAAGATTAGAATGTCATTCAAATACACCACCACGAATGAGTTGGTGAATGGTCACAAGATGTTGTCCATCAACCTCATGAAGGTTATGGGAGCATTCGTCAACCTGAAAGGCATGACCAGCCATTCAAAAAGGCCCTCGGCTTTGAAAGCAATCTTCCACACATCGAAGGGTTCGATTGGTACCTGGTGATACCCGGACTTCAAGTCGATCTTGCTGAAATATTTCGCCCCCTTGAGTTGGTTCAGAAGGTCATCAATCCATAGGATCAGATACCTATTTCGAACAGTGATCTTGTTTAGCACCCGATAGTCAATACAGAGTCTCCAAGTCTCATCCTTCTTTTGCACCAATACGATCGGGCTCCCACAGGATGATGAACTCGACCAGATGTGACCTTTCTGCAGCAGCTCCTAAATATTCCTCTTGATTTCGTCATTCTCCAGAACAGAGCGCCGATAGATCGGTCCATTGGGCAGCGGTGTGCCTAGGGTTAGATCAATGGAGAGCTTGACTTGACAATGCAGAGTTACCCCTGCCGGTGTGGTGAAGATGTCCCCGTACTCCTCACGACCTTGTCCATCTGTTGTTGTCGTGCAGAGGAGCCCTGTATGGAGGTCGTGGCTACAATCTTCTTCTTCCCCTAAGGGCAGATCATCAAGAAAACAAATTTCTCGGTTTTGGAAATGAGCTTACTGCATTGTTTTGCAGTGATCAAAGAGGTGGCAGTAGGCGGTGCTACCTCCGGTATCCTGTAAAACTTATTGCCCAAAATAACAATAACAACGCGAGGCCTAGTCTCATACACAACATGTCGCTTCAACAAGTATGGCTGGCCTAATAATACATCACAAACATCAAGAGGAGCAATATCACATAATACCTCATCCGTGAAGAGCTTGATGTTTTAGGGAGGGCGACACTGCTAGCTGACGTAGAGATCCCGTCCTTGGTGAAGCCATCTAATGGTGTACGGTTGTGGGTATGTTGTGGTCAGCAGGCCCAACTGCTTCACGACCTTTGCTGAAATGAGGTTCTTTTGGCTCCCGCTATAGAAAATGAACTGTAGTGGGGTACCCTTCACCCACATCTGGGAATGGAAGAGGCGCTCCCCCTCCTCCAGATCTTCAGGTTCCTTCGTTTGGATATTGGTGGTGGCAACAGTGGCATTGGGCTTTGCATCGATAATTTGCTTCCCTTTGTCATTCCCCTTGTCGGGTTCTAACTCAGAGTCGTAAAATTCATCTGATTGGGAAGCCTTCAGCTTGGCCACCAGTGACTGCTTGCCCCAACACTCACTTGTGTTGTGAGTGGAGCTCTTATGGAGCTCACACCAATTTCTAGTGTCCATTCTTTGGCTTTGCGGTGTTGTTCTTCGCTTGCGGATTTGACGAGTTGTCCTGGGCCGCCCGCCTTGGCTTTGTCCTTTGTTTTGTGGTTTGGAGGCGCCTTTCCCTTGCCTTTGATTCGCAGATCCAAAGTCTCGCTTCTTTTGTTTGAATTTCTACTCAATCTTGGCAGCATACCGGTATGCTACACCAAGTGAGGAGATGTCGAGGAACTCCATTTCCTGCTTAATGTATTTGTGTAGACTACTGCGGTACTTCAACACCAAATGTTTATCCGAATCTTTGATACCCAACTTTGTGCACAAGCTATGGAACAGATTCGTCAGTTCATGCACATCTTGATCCCTTTGTTGCCGCAATGTAGTCCATTGTATGTACTTGTCCTCATAGCTCCCCATAAAATAATATTTTCCTTGATAGCGTCTCAGAAAGAATTCCAAGTGGGTGTGAAGAAGAACAAGGAGGTTTCCCTCTTGTCCTTTTTCTCATAGTAGGTTTCCCACCAGTCCTCTACATGGGGGGCGAATTTGAAGAGTGAAAAAGTAATATTTTCCCAATTGGAAAAGTCACGAACTGAGAAATATCCTTCTAAGAGATTCAATCATATATCTATGGTGTATGCATCTATTTAGCCCTCAAATATGGGAGTGTCAAAGTTTACGTGTACCTTAAAAGAAGTGGCACCTCTAGAGTGGATGCTGGATGAAGGTGTGTCGTCAGTGGGTAGTCGTTGAAGGATCTAGGCAAATTTATCCATCATCGCGTTCCTTGTTTCTCGAGGGCCTTCTCGAGCAATATTTGATAGGATCTCCTACTCCCTTGTCTTTCTTTTCTTCTGCCATGGGAGTTCCTCAGGGTTTGCGAGGTTGATCTTGCAAAGGTTCAACTAGATCGAGCCCTAACTCCTTATACCCCGACCTCGTTGGGGACATGCAAAAAAAGATCGAGAAAGAGCAGACCGCTCTGATACCACTGATCCAGACTTTTGCAAAAACACAATAAAATACAGAAATGAAAATCAACGCAGAGATGTAGCATGAATAACACTTCATTTCATTAATTTCAAATACTAAAAAATGGTTACAGACATAATGGAAAATAAACTAGCTTGGGCGATGGTAGCTTATCTCTAAGAAGAGATGTGGCAGTTACATGCCTCTGAATTGTGTTACAATGAGGCTCGAAGGCCTATTTATTATTGAGAAACAATGGAAAACCCTAAACGTCTAAAAACATAACCCTAGGAGATGAAGTGCCAAAACTATGGACCCCGTTTGGGTAAATTGTTACATCAACTTCTCAGGGACACAACTTTGGCATATGATCGTTGTTTGATGTGCACAATACCTTGTTAGAAAGATATATCCGAGGCCTACAACTTTCAAGTGAGCAACATTGGCTCCATGTTGGTCCTAGTTTTCTCAGAAAACATTGTTTAGGGCCTCAAAACTGCCAAAAATAGTAAACTGTGCTACAATTAAGGAAACTGAAAAATTGAAAGCAACAATGGTGGGGATCCAAGTGAAATAGGCGGGTGGCCACCAATATCTACCTAGATCAAAAATTTCTCACTTGCGTGAGAGCATTGAGCCTTACGATGACTTGAGTAGATGATGCATGCCCTAGAGAACCCCCGACACCCAGAAACATTGATCTTATTTGACCAAGCAAAAGGATTCTTGATGATTGCACCATTCAACCCACCATGACCCTAGGTTGACCTTGACACTACCTAATAGGCAGGCCTTGATTCAGAGCCCAAATGAGGATGGTATTCCAAGAGATGACTAAGGAGGGCTTATTTCACTTGATGGAGCTGTAACACTAAAGAGAGGAGGCCCTACGTTGACCATTGGAGACCTTTAAAGATTTGGGGCCCTAGAGGATGATTTGAGATGCTTTGAGAGAAACTCCTCAAATGATAGATGATCCAAGCACACAAACACATTTTCAACCTTCACCTCACCTTGACATTAAATTTGGATCCCAAAAAGAGCATGACATAACATTTTTTAGGCTTACGAATCACATGTGTGGGACTTTTGAGGCATAATTTGCATAAAGATAGTGGATTGGCTTGTAACACAAGGTTTACTTGTTGTAAAACATGTTTTAGGGGCTTATTGGGGTAATATTAGTTGAGGTAGACCTCATATAAATAGAGGTCACCTCAAATTTCATTCTCATCATCACTTATGGAATATTTTGACGTTCTTAGAGGATTTCAACCTAGTTGTTGTAGCTTTCTATTCCTGTGGAGATATGATCTTTGGGGATAACTTTGCTTTTGGAGACCAGCTCTTGTTGTTGAGACATCACTTTGGGATAATGGAGGATTGTTCATGCATATCTTGTAGGTATTTTTATTGTTGATTATCTTTTGATGGTTATTGCATGGAATAATTTTTGCTAGGGTTTCTATTTTCCTGTCAAAATTGCATATCTTTCTACAGAACCTTGGTGAAATATTGTATGTTTTAACCTAACAATGTATGAAATCCCTAGAGGACGTTCAGGTAAGCTTTCCTCTTGATTTTATCCCCTCATAAAGTGGTAACTAGGGTTTTAAAAACTAACATTTTTCTTTCCCTAACTCCCTTCTAGGGTTTGATATCTTCATAGTAGGTTTCCCTTAAACTCCAAGCTATTAGGATAGAGCATAGGGCATAGGTATGAATTCAAATAGGGGGAGGAGGTTGGCTTGTTGTGAGGTCATACACATGGGTTGAGTCCATTGCATTAAAGTCTAGCCTTTTCTAGGGTTAAATTTTCCTCATTAGGGTTGACGTCACAAGCCCTAAGTATTTTTTCCGTAGGGAAACCCTAACCTAGCACCAAGGCTTCAACTTTGGGCTTGTTGAAGGCTTGTGGCTCTCCTTTGTTGATCATATCCTTTCTTCATAAGCCTTTTCTTGGTCTTGTGTGGGCTTTAACTTTGGGCTTGTTGAGGGCTTGTGGCTCCTTTATTGATCATATCCTTTCTTTGTAAGCCTTTTCTTAGTCTTGTGTGCCTTTGTAAGCCATCATCATTGCTTATCCCTTAAACCCCAGGCCATAAGTACCTTTGATAGGCCTATTGAAGAGAATTTTATTCCGTGTCTTATTGGAAAACAACTTGTTCTTAGTCTGAGGCCCTTCTTGAGCTTATCCCATCTGTCACCTTGGAACCATTTCTTTAGAATATCTATTAGGTGACTTCTTCCAGGAAGCCACCCTTGTGGTGAAAATCCACTAAAGTGTAGGAGGTGGAGTGCTATGGTGACAATGGGCCTCCACCTCATTGTTGTCCCTTGGTCTAGTTCTTGTCTTGTGAGCTGCCTTCCCAGGGTCTAATTTTGACCAACATACCCATTGTTGGTGACATTGTATCATTTGTGGATGGCCTTTCCACTCACTTTGGATTCTTCCTTTGGAGCTCTACTTGCTGATTTGGCAGAGTGTCCACCATTTGGGGTTGTGTGTCAAAATTTAAAGGCTTTTGGTGGCAAATTAAAAGACTTCTTGAAGAATTTGTGTGATTGAAGGGAATTTGGAGGCTAGATGTTACACCATAACCCTTAGAAGGGTCATCTTTTGGGGGCTTATGTGAAATTTCCTTAATTGCAACAAATGGAATTTAATATTCTATCTACTACAAATTATTTGTCTTCAAAAATTAATCACGACAAATAAAGATTAAATCAGTATTGAAATTTTCACAAATAATAACAGGATACAGGAATAATTCACACACACCAAATAATTAACACCAGTATTTTTGGACAAATTGTCCCTAGAAAAACCCCAATGCGGGGAAAACTAGTTCTGCAAATGAGAGATTTATTATTATTCTTCAGCAAAAATTGAGAATTACAATCTATTTGCCTTTCCCTGGAAAATCTTCGACAAATATTTTTCTCTTCACAAAAACGATCTGGAAACCAAATATTCTCCCTTTGTAGATGTATTCAACCTCTCTATGCAATACACACCCTTCCTAACAATTTGCATTGGCTCTACAAATCGCACTAATTGCTCTAGTAATTCGCACTGCCTCCCCAAAAATTATTCTACAACCGAATCTGCTTCCAGCACCTCATTTGACCAACTCGCATTTCCTTTGGGTGATGGCTTTGGAAACTGAAACGAATCTCCCTGTCACTTACACTGGATAACTGGCTATATTCAATGCTAAACTTGGCCTTTCTTTTGCTGATGAAATCCACCTCCTTCCTCCCACTGGAATCGCTAATAAAATTCCTTCTGACAATTTTATTCTCAATCTTCTCTGTTGAAACCCTTCAGCGAGTGTCTCCCTTGCTCAAATTTTGACCTTGTCATCTATGAAACTCAATGATTTGAACTCCTTGTGATGTCTCCAATTGTCCCATCGATTTTCTCTTATAATCTTTCTTTGATGAATCAATGGACATTTTCTAATCAAAATTGATGGCTAAGATCATCTTGACCCCATCAAGTGGCTTTTCCTGAAGTCTCCAGAGAAAAATCGATTTACCTAATTAATTTGATTTAATTAACCAATTTTCTTAAGTTAGGAAAATATTTAATATTTGGATAATTCATCTAATTAAGGCATTTTCCTTAGAAAATTTTCTGGGTCCTAGAAATAACTATATTCCTGTGTTGCTTAGCCTCTTAGACACCAATAGAGACTAGAACATATGTCCAAGATACTCAAAAAATAACAGTCCCTCTTTAGTCAGGAAGGTGTTCTCCACTACTGCCCACTTATCCTTGAAAGAGACAAACTTTTCCTTACCCAAGGCCTTCATGAGAATATCTGCGACTTGTTGATCTGTGCGAACATACTATAGCTGAACTAATCCACGTTGTACACAATCTCTAATGAAGTGGTATCTGATTTCGATATGCTTCGACCTATCATGAAACATTGGATTCTCAGAGAGCCTGATGCAAATCTTATGATCACAGTAGACATTGGTCGAATCCAACTGCGGACCCAACAGTCCCACTGGTAACTTTCAAATCCAAATAGCTTTGCATGTGGCCATGCTTGTCGCCATGTATTTTTCCTCTATAAAACTTAGTGCACAAAACTTCTTCTTCCTGTTGCACCATGAAACAACCCCTAATCCAATACTGAAGCAACACCTTGAGGTGCTTTTCCAATCCACTAAACCACTCGATAGTCTACATCTATATATCCCATCAAACTGACACCATCACCTCGAGTATATCTTAGACCATGATTGACCATACCTCATAGATACCTCAATACATGTCTCATTGTTGTCCAATGTATTCTCTCTGGCTCCACCATAAATTGACTGAGAGTGTTGTCTGTGAAAAAAATGTTTTTCCTTGTGTTGACCAGATACATGAGAGCTCTGGTGAGCTACCTATAGAAGGTTGGGCCCATTGTTGCGTCCTTTTATGCATTTCTCTTCCTCCAGTTGGTAATTGTAGGCATATACATTGGTCTACAGTCTTGCATCCTGAATCTCTTCAATATCTCCATAGTATATCTCCCTTTCCCAAGGAAGATATCCCCATCTATTTTCCATACCTACGATCTTAGGAAATAATACATCAGTCCCAAGTCCTTCATCTCGAACTCAGCTGCTAAGTCCCTCTTGCAGTGCTCTATGAGCCTTGATGACCGTGTCACGAATAGATCATTCACATATAGTACGAGAATGAACAACTCACCACCTACCATCAAATAATAGAGGTTAGAATCTGCTCCACTCTTCTCGAAGCCCATCTTCTATAAGTAGTTGTGAATCCAACCATACCATGCTATGGAAATTTTCTTAAGTCTGTATAGTACCATCTTCAATTTGGAAACATGTGTATCTTTCCCAAGCATCTCAAATCCCTCTGGTTGTTCGATATACACCTCTTTTATCACCCCGTTCAAGAAAGTTGTGTTGACGTCCATCCAGTGAATCTTTCATCCCATCTGTGTTGATAGAGGTATCACGTGCCTGATAGAAGTGTATTTGGCCACAGGAGCAAAGGTCTCCTCATAGTCTATGCCTTCAGTTTGCACATAACACTTGGCCACGAACGTAGCCTTATATTTTTCCATGTTGCCATCTGTAGCATACTTGATCTTGTAGATCCATCAAGAGCCAACTATTAACATGTCCATTTGTCTAGGCACGACCTCCCATAGATCATTGATCATGGTGGATTTGTACTCCACCATTACATCCTTCCACACTTGATGTTGTGCAACTTCCTGATAGTAGGAAGGCTCTTTGTCAATGACCTTTGTCATCAACGCCTTGTACCTATCTGGTTGTTTGCACTCTTTGGTGCTTGCACTAGGAGCTCCCATGAACTCCTGCACATCCTTCAATGTTTGAAGCAATTCCCTATTTCTTCTTCCGCTAGTGGTGGTTGGAGCTTCATGCTCCTCATCCTACTCCTATTGCTCCATCTGTTGTGAACTCACTTGAACACCTACTCCTGAGCTAGTGCTCGTACTGATAATAGTACTTGTGCTAGTACTTGTGCTCTATTGTCTTTGTGGTTGTTGCTCAACCCTTGGAGCTTCTGCTAGCCCACTTTGTGTGAAAATTCCAAGATCTAGATCTGGAATCCCCACTGCAACAAACTGAACTACTTCTCCTACTTGTAAATTAGATTTAAAAAGATATTTGCAGATTAATTATGAAAATATCAAAGCAGTTACTGAAGAAGCCTTCACTTAATTAAATTACATGTGAAAACACAAATCTGAGCAAGAGAAATACCACACACACAGGACACAGTTATTTTTTGACAAACGTCCTGGAAAATCCCAATGCGGGAAAACTAGTGCAATAGATCTAAGGGTTTTATTATTAAGCAACAATTATTTTGGATACAACTCTAAATGTTTCACCAGACGATTCAGTTACAGAGAAATATTGATAGAGAAAAATATAGTGAGTATACCTCATTCTACAAGTCCTAGCTGATCTGCGTTGCCTCTGCCCAGTAGCTGCGTAGGACTGCATAGGGTCAGATCTGGAACTGTGTCACCCCTTCTGCGTGATCTTTCAACCCTTCTAGAAAATCAATCCATCCCTCCCGGCTCATATTTGGATTTCCCCAGCTGAAACTCAAACTTTCAGCTGAGAAAATGCGATTCCTCTGCTAGCCTTGCATCACCCTTTCTAGGTGTTGCATCACTCACTCTGGGATCTGCACAACCTCCTCTTCTTCTTTCTCTGCCTCTCTATTGATGATCCCTGTCCCCGGAGAATATCCTCCTGCCAAAACTGTCTCTGCCCCTCAACTGCACTGAAGAATCGCTTAGATTTTATTTTCGTCTTGAGCACTGCACACTTCAGAAAAATCGATATATAGATCCTCTCCATGTGTCTTACAAATGTCCCTAAAGTCTTCCTTTATATTCTTCTCGTTGAGACTTCAACGATCGAGATTAGATCTCCAATAACCAGCTAAGATTATATTAGACTTGATCTGCTTTTTCTAGAAGTTTCACCCACAATTTATATTAATACTCTTATTATTTTAATTTCCTAAGTTAGACTTAGGGTACTTATTAAAAATAATTATTTTTTCTTATAAAACTGTTACTTGGTGGAATTTCCTAAAACAATTTATGGGTTATCTGTAATGCATGTATCTAAGCCTCTCCATAAAGTTTGAGACTTAGAGCACATCCGATGCTACCACAAATCAACACTCCCTCTTAGCGAGGAATGTGCTCTAACATATATGCCTTGCTACACACTACTATGACTCTGAAGCATCTCCCTATGCATTGATGATGTCTGACAATTGCCCATTAATCACTACGCTACTGCTGCTGACCCTACCACGATCAACACTACATCCATACTGCAACTCCCTTTCAAATGTTTCATTTGTTGCTAGTGCTACCATTGGTAACTCTGCACTGCAACTCTGTAATATCCTGAATGGGAAAATAACAGTAATAACAAGCTAAAAGATATTAAGGAGACAAAAAAACAAAAATTGATATGAAAACACCAACGTAGCCATAAAAAATTGTTGAGCCATTTTATTAATTTGCTAGAAATGAGTACAATGGAGATGTTGGAATGAAGCCACTTGGGCTTGCTCGAGACAAGCTAGATAAGCCCTCTGAATCAATGCTGAAATCCCCCACTGATGGTACGTTGTATGGCTATAGCTCTGCGCTGCAATCTGCTAGAAATGTTGCTGCTTCTCTCGAAGAAATGTCGTTAGGGCCTGCTACACCCAGACTCTACTCAAGAAACCCACAAAAACCCAGAAAGAGTTCGCCCAAAGCTTAAACCCGAAAATTGGCCCTCTTGGGCTTGGCTCACTACACTGATAGGTAAATCGATCCTCCTGTAAATCCTACTGCTGGAAGTCTCCAAAATGCCTCAAAAATCCCTGTTAGGAAGCTCCAAGCCTCCCCACTAAATCCCAACTACAACTCCCTCTCTTCTCACCTCCCGGAACAACCAAATCCTCTTTCAACTGCATCCTCCCCTATGCAGTCTCCTCCTCCTATGCGCAGTCCAGAACTAGCTATGCTCCCTCCTGATGCTGCTAATGGAAATTCTCCTCACAAGTGTGGAAGTCCTCTCATGGGATGGCTCCTATCCCGACGGGGCACTCGAAGTCCCCGAGGTAGAGGTTGAGATCTCCGCTTGAAGATCTCGTGTGCTAAACAACCTTTTGCATACTTGGCTCTCCGGCTCGAGCGTGCTTGTCAAAATGACAAGAAGAAAATAATTGAATGAATGAATGACAAAATGAGCCTTATCTTCTTCCTTTTATCCATTGAGGCCCAACGTGTGCCTTGGGTCCCACGTTGGCATCTGTTGCCTCTCCTTGGCCAATGCGTGTTGCCTTCCTATAGCCGATCCACGTTGTCCTTTTTGTGCCTCTTCTACGCTGCCACCTAAGGCCAACTCAACCCCACCACTAGAGCCACAATTTTCCCTTAGGTACTTTGGGAAAAGGCCTTCCTCTAGCCAATCTTACGCTGTCCTTTTCGTGCCTCTTCTACGCTGCCACCTAAGGCCAACTCAACCCCACTACTAAAGCCTCAATTTTCCATTAGGTACTTTAGGAAAAGACTTTATTTGGCCTAATTATTAATTGTGGGTCCCTACCCACTTTATTTCCACCCAACATTAGGATTTCCCAAAATTAATAAAAATTAATATCCCAATTAGCTGATTGCTAATTTGGGGATATTACAGTCCTCCTGCAAAATTGCTTCTCCTCGACGATGTACGAACAAGTCTCCTTTCGTTTGACACTCCTCATTGTCGATGCAAAATGTGCTGAGTCCTAGATGTGCCACTAAATCTTCCCTATCTTACGCATCGCCACGATATGAAGGGATCTCTCAATGCCAGGATCTGAAAACCATCCTATCCAACATGACAGCTCACACTCCACTCACCATCTGCCCATGCTAATGAAGTCCCCCACTCCATTAGTGACTCGCTAAAGCCCAATGGAAGATTTACATGATCTCCCCATGTAGTATACAACTCACCCCTAGTGGTTATTGAGTTGTGTAGAGCTGTAATTCTCGGGTCCCCTGCTAATCTCGTAGAGGTGCCACCATGTTGTCGTTGCACCAATCTGACTATGAGATACCCCCCATCGTGCGCAGATTATATCCATCTGTCCTAGGGCCTTGTGGCGAAAAATCTGTGAAGGCAAACCTCATCCTGCCCGAGCATCTCCATGATGCTAATATCTACCCCTCCACTGTCGATCATGACCCTAAGCAACAACATGATAAGTCTTGCTCGCCATGCTATGGAGGCCTCAGTGCTCCCCCACGTGTCAAACCCAGGGTGGACTGGATCACCGTCTGCTCTGTCCCTGGTCATCACAAAGTGGAGTGATCCACATGCCCAACAAACCCATGGATACCCCAACCATACAGGGAGCTCACAACTCCCACTCCTCGCGGGATGCCACTGCGTAGCACTGCTACCTGCTAAAACCCATCTAGCCCTCATCTCTGACCCCTGTATGTATCCCTTGGGTGGACCCCAAGTATCAGGAGTCTGTCCCATGCATGCATACCTACCTTGCTCTTTCCAAACCACGTCATGATACCCGCTATCCCAACTCCTGCTGATACACCTAGATACTGCTCAGAGTCTGGGTACCCTCCTGTTGACGAAATCTACCATGCACCGTCCGTCAAATGTGGCCAAATATTTGAGAGGGGGGTGAATCAGTATTTATTTTCAATTGTTAATTATTTCCAGTTATATTCTTCACAATTAAAGACAGAGAGGTGTATAATAATAATATTAAGGATTAATAAGAACTTCAATCCCTTTTTTTAATAATCGTATACAATGGATGTGTGAGGGCACCAACCCTTTTAATGAAACAGGCACCAACCTGTTTCCAAGCACCCACTTGGACTTTGATGAGGCTCCGACTTCTAGGGCTTTGACCCTATCTTCTCAAGGCACCAACCTTGTGTTTAGGAGCTCCTACTCCAAGGACACCAATCCTTTTGTCTTCTTTTAATAGAGAATGTGAATAGTATTTACTTGAACATCCTTGACATAATTCTTCATTGTTTAATCACTTCCAAAATTCTTGACATAATTCTTCATTGTTTAATCACTTCCAAAATTCTTCATTGTCTGACCACTTCAAAATTCTTCATTGTCTACTTGTTCATCACTACACTTCAATTCCAAAATTCTTCACTATCTAATCTCTTCAAAATTATTCACTGTCTACTTGTTCATCACTACACTTCAATTCCAAAATTCTTCACTGTCTAATCACTTCAAAATTATTCATTGTCTACTTGTTCATCACTGCACTTCAATTCCAAAATTCTTCACAGTCCAAAAAGAGAGATTGTTTGAATCACAGAGTCAGTGAGGAGATTCAATTTCAATCCAATGAACTGTCTGGGCCAAAGTTAGTAATACTTCTGAGTTCATCGATCCAAGGTAAGAAATGTTGCTGCACCAAGTATATGCTTGAATCAAAAATCTGAATGCTTCACAGGTTCAAGCCTCCTAAACTGGATGTGCTTGTTCACAGTTCCAAATCCGAGGGTGATAGTAATGACTATCCTTCCAGCACCAAGAAATAGGACTATTCTCCCACAGATAAACAATTCTAGAATGTGACTGTCCTGAGATGAAATTTCGAGGTGTAGTGAGATCACAAATACAGATCTGAGTTCCTGAAGTGGAATCACACTTCTGCTATGAAACTTCTCACAATACTGAGCCCTTGCTATATTGATCCATAGTCCTGTAGCTTCTGTGGTGGTAGATAAATGGGTTGTTCTTCTCCTTAAGGGTTCACGAGATGTGAACCTGTTCCTTTTTCTGTGCTTTGCCTTCTTCACCGAGTTGCCTGTTCAAAAATGGAGATCCGAAACACGTATTTATAGTGTTTGTTTTTGTTATGAGTTGAAGGGCCACGTCAATGATACTGAGGCTGACATGAGAGACCTAGCACTAGTCGGCTCAAGGAACAGATAAATATCCTTGACTTGAAAAATCTATTTCTCCCAAAATATATAGAATTTTGGGCCAAGTAAGAGCTCATATGAAAGCTAAAATCATGCTATAAATACTGGTGAAGGTTTCATAGAAACTTTTTTCCTCTAGGTAGTGAAAATATAATTTTTAATGTGACTGATCATTTGCAGGAGCAGAAATAGAGGTAGGACAGAATGTCAAGAGGTTCTTTATGGATTGATTCTCTATTATAGCCTACTTTATCATAAGGTTATCATGCCATAATGATATGTCTACATGAGTCCTCCATTATCTAGATGATCATCTAATCCTTCAATATGGTCATTTATCATCATTTACCATCATCATCAAGCATCCTATTGTCATCAATGAGAACCTTGTTTAACAATCTCCCCCTTTGTCATTGGATGGCAATATTTTTCTTCTCTCCCCCTTTGACATCGATGGCAACAGGGTGCCAATGTGCTCCCCCTGTCATGCTGCTCCCCCTAACATACTGTATCCCTGACATGCTGCTTGATTTAATGTGATGCAAGAGAAATAACCCCCATCTTTTGGCGAAGATACTCAAATGTTTCTCATGGAAGGGGTTTTATAAATATATCTAAATTTTGCTCTTTTTTATTGACGTATTCCAACCTGATATTGTGTTCAACAACTTGTTCACGGAGAAAGTGGTATTTGATTGGAATATGTTTGGTCCTTGAGTGCATTACCAGATTCTTTGAAAGACTGATGGCGCTAGTATTGTCACAAAAAATAGTAATTGGTTGCTTAGTTTCTATGTTGAGATCCTTCAAGGCTTCCTTCATCCATATAATTTGTGTACAACAATCAGCAACGGCTGTATATTTGGCTTCAACTGTATAAAGGGATATAGATGATTGCTTTTTGTTGAGCCAAGATACAAGACAATCTCTCATAAATAATGCATTTCCACTGGTAATTTTTCAATCATCCACGCCGCCAGCCCAATCAGCATCAGAATAAGCTATCATAATAAGAGTTGAACTCTTAGGATACCAAAGACCAAAATCAGTAGTTCCTTTCAGATATCTAAGAATTATTTTCACAGCTGCTAGATGGGATTGTTTAGGACTTGACTGAAATCTTGCTACCATTCCTACTGCTTGCATAATATCTGGTCTTATAGTAGTTAAGTATAGGAGATATCCAATTATTGACCTGTAAAGAGTTGCATCTATGAGAGGGGTATCGTTATCTTTGCTTAATTTACAATCTGTGGTCATCGGTGTGCTCATAGGTGCACAATCTTTCATCCCATAACTTTTGAGCATGTCTTTAAGATATTTTGCTTGGGATATAAACATGCCTGCAAAGGTTTGAGATATTTGTAGCCCAATAAAGTAAGAAAACTCACCAATCATTGACATCTCAATTTTTTTGGACATATTTAGAGCAAATTCATGGCTCATTTCTTCATCATTGCTAGCAAAGATTAGATCATCAACGTAAACAAGAGTGATCAGAATTTTTTCCTTGTCCATATTCATGTAGAGATTGCTACCTGCCACACCCTTTTTGAAACCTTCTTGTTGCAGATAGTGATTCAAATTTGCATACCATGCTCTAGGGGCTTGTTTTAATCCATACAAGGCCTTTTTTAGTTTGCATACAAAGTCTTTTCCTTCAGCAAGATCAAATCCTTCTGGTTGCTCCATGTAAACTTCTTCCTTGAGATCTCCATTTAGGAATGCTGATTTTACATCCATTTGATAAACCTTGAATCCTTTTGAGCAAGTAAATGGTAAAGCATTCTTATGGCTTCCAATCGAGCTACTGGTGCAAAGGTTTCTTCGAAGTCAATTCCTTCAATTTGCGAGTATCCTTTGCAGACAAGTTTGGCTTTATTTCTGATGATCTGTCCATCTTCATTCATCTTGTTTTTGAATACCCATTTTGTTCCAATTATATTTTTATCTTTTGGGCGAGGTACCAGTTCCCAAGTCTCATTTTTTTTATTTGAGACATTTCCTCTTCCATGGCCTTTATCCAATAAGGATATTTGCTTTCTTGAGAAAAAATTTCAGGTTCTATTAAAGATAATAGAGCAACATCATCTTTTCTTGGGGTGTTTATCATCCTTCTTCGAGTTTGAATTCCTTCATCTATATTTCCGATGACTTGTTCTTCCAGATGATGTCTTTGAATAAACTTGATCTTAGAGGGAGTTTGTGAAGGTTCACTTTGGGGTTCTCCATTCTCCTCTTCTTTTTCAAATTCTTCTTCTTCACTTTGTTCAAAGAAAGGCTCAACTTCATGACCTTCAATTCTTTTTTCTGGAAGGCCTTCATCAGTCTTCACATCAATTCTTTCCACTATTCTTCGTAGATGATTGTTGTAACATTTGTAAGCTTTGCTCCTAGTGGAGTATCCAAGAAATATTCCTTCGTCAACTCTAGAATCAAATTTACCTGGTGAGTCATCATTTATTTTTATGAAACATTTGCTTCCAAAAACCCTGAAATATTTTATTGAAGCTTGTCTTCCTTTCCATAATTAATAAGGAGTCTTTTCATTATTTGGTCTTAGTTGAGTTCGATTTAGGGTATAAACTGCGGTTCCAACTGCTTCTCTTCAAAATTTTGGTTGCAAATAAGCTGCTAGTAGCATTGTCCTTGCCATTTCTTGAATGGTTCAGTTCCTTCTTTCAACTACTCCATTTTGTTGGGGTGTCCTAGCAGTAGAGAATTCTCTTTTGATTCCATGCTCTTTACATAATTCATCAAATTCTTTTGAGGTGATTTCTCCTCCTCTATCCATTCTAAGACATTTAATCTTAGAATCTTTTTCATTATCAATGAGAGGCTTAAGATTCTTAAAACATTCAAATGCTTCGGATTTATATTTTATGAAATATATCCACATCATTCTAGTATAGTCATCAACAAATAGAGCAAAGTACCTTTCACCTTGAAGAGTTGGAGTTCTAGTTGGCCCACACAAATCTGCATGAATGATTTCCAAAGGTTTTGATGTTGAGAACTCCTTAGTTTTGTGGCTAGTTCTGGTTTTCTTTCCATGTTGGCATGGGCCACATATAACTTGATTTCGCTTGCACATTTTTGGAATGTCCCTTACTGCATCAATTTTGTTGATGTTGACTAGGTTATCAAGACTTGTATGCCCCAATCGCTTGTGCCATAACAAACTTTCATCTGTTTGACTTAAGTAACATTTATCTTCTTGGATTCTACTGAGAATGTAAACATTATTTGGTGTTCTTACTCCTTTCGCCACAAGTTCTCCTGAGGATGAGTCTCTTATTTCACAATTTTTTGTACTAAAGACAACATTATGTCCTTGGTCACAAATCTAGCTAACACTTAAGAGATTGTGTTTGAGCCCTTCTACCAGCAAGGTATTTTGAGCCTTTCCTTGTCCATTGACAAGGGTAGCAGTTCCTTTTCCAGTGATTTTAGCGGATCCACTTCCAAAGGATACATTTCCATTTTTCTTGTTCAATGAGATAAACTTCTTTTGGTCACATGTAATATGTCCTAAGCATCCACTATCCACGAACCAATGATTTTCTTCACTGTGAGCACATAGAGCTAGGCCACATTTATCAGTTTTGAGATTTACATTTTTAGCTTTTTCCCTTTTGAGAGGGAAATTTTGTTCATTATGATCATAATTATCACATAATGAGCAAGGTGGATCAAACTTAGCCAAAGGATCAAAGGAATTTTAAGTTTTGATTTGTCCTTGCTCTTTAGGACCACGTAGTTGGTTTGTTTGATCGTTCAATATTTGCGCTTCATTCTTATGATCCTTGCAATGCTTAGCTTAATGCCCAATTTTTTTACAATTGTAACAAGGCCCAAGAAAAATAGTTTGATACCTGTTGTAGTATCCATAGCTTGAACCAACATTCTTCCTTGGAGTTGCTCTTTCTTCAATTCTTGGTTTTGAGATGGGACTTTGTTCTTGACGAGATGAATTTTCTTCTTTTGGATGGCAAGAGAGTACATCAGCATAACTTCTGGCATTATTATTTTTACTTGATGATTCTCCTTTGAAACCAATTCTAGACTTGTCATGTTGAGGTTTTTTGAGTATTAAGAATGTTTTCAAGAGCTAGAGAGCTTTTCCAACTCCTTTTGACTTGCTCTAATTCCTTTCTTAGAGATATTATTTCAGCTTCACGTTTTTTACAGATATCATCCTTCTCTTTTAGCTTAATGTTCAAGAAGTCTTCCCTTCTTTTTGCTTCCTCTCTTTCTATTTTGAGAGAAATTATCTTCTTTTGTAGATTCTCATTTTCTTCAATGGCACTCATTAGCAAACTATCCATGTTTCTTTCATCTTCTAGTTCTGAGTCATCATCATTTGTAAATGCCATGAATAACATTTCTTTGCTTCCAGCATAATTACTTTCCTCATCTGATTCATCATCACTTTCTTTGTAATGACGCACATTTCTAGTTGATTTATTTTTTATGACTACAAATTCATCTTCATCATACTCATCTTGTTTGGAGAAGAAGTTCTTCTTATTAAAACCTTTCTTTTTGTACATCATTCTTTTAGAATCCTTTTCATCATCACTATCATGTTTATGAAGACATTTTGCAGCGTAATGACCTATTATTCCACAATTGAAACAAATAAGAGGGTACTTACCTTTTAGCTTAGATCCCCTTTTTAGTCTTCGTACAAATTGAGCTAACTTGTTTTCAGTATCAGATTCATCGTTGTTGCAATTCCATCCTTTTCCTTCTTTTGTAGATCTTGAGGCTTTGAAAGTTGCTTCTTTGAAATTTGAGCTCTCTTTCCTCATCTCATAGGCAATAAGAATTCCATGAAGTTCATCCATCTTGAGAGTATCTAGGTCCTTCATTTCTTCTATGGAACTTACTTTGGAGTCAAATCTGTCAGGAAACAGTTTTAGGATTTTTTGAACAATATTGGCGCTTTCTTCAATATTTTCCCCTAGTCCTTTAAGAGAGTTAACCACTTCAGCTACTCGAAAGAAGTATGATGCAATATCTTCTTCATCATCCATTTTCAGACTCTCGAATTTTCTTCTATAGGTTTGAAGTTTTTCCTTCTTAACTTTGGAGTCCCCATCATATAAAGAAACCAACTTATCCCATACTTCTTTGGCTGAGTCACAATTCATGACTTTTGTAAATTCGGAATCAGTAATTCCACTAGTGATGGAATTTAAAGCTTTGGCATTAGCAATGTAGGCTCTTCTTTCATCTTGATCAATTGGAAGACCGGCGGGAGCTTTGTACCCATCCAAAACAGAGTGCCATACTTCAGGGCCAAGAGACATTAGATAGGAGGACATCCTCTTTTTCCAAAAAATAATTTTTTTTCCATCAAAGATAGGCAGTTTCCCTGTTTCTTCCATGTTCTTCATTGTGCCTAAGAATCCTTCTTCCAGCTGTTAGGCTGATAAAGAAGAAGTTGGCTCTGATACCAATTGTTGGAAATACTGAGAGGGCGGTGAATCAATATTCCTTTTCAATTTTTAATTATTGCCATTTGTATTCTTCACAATTAAAGACAGAGAGGTGTATAATAATAATATTAAGGATTAATAAGAACTTCATTCCCTTTTTTAATAATAGTATACAATAGATGAGTGAGGGCACCAACCCTTTTAATGAAGCAGACACCAACCTGTTTCCAAGCACCAACTTGGACTTTGATGAGGCTCCGACCTCTAGGGCTTTGACCCTATCTTCTCAAGGCACCAATCTTGTGTTTAGGAGCTCCTACTCCAAGGACACCAATCCTTTTGTCTCCTTCTAATAGAGAATGTGAATAGTATTTACTTGAACATCCTTGAAATAATTCTTCATTGTTTAATCACTTCCAAAATTCTGCATTGTCTGACCACTTCAAAATTCTTCACTGTCTACTTGTTCATCACTGCACTTCAATTCCAAAATTCTTCATTGTCTACTTGTTCATCACTACACTTCAATTCCAAAATTCTTCACTGTCTAATCACTTCAAAATTCTTCACTGACTACTTGTTCATCACTGCACTTCAATTCCAAAATTCTTCACAGTCCAAAAAGAGAGATTGTCTGAATCACAGAGTCAATGAGGAGATTCGATTTCAATCCAATGAACTGTCTGAGCAAAAATTAGTAATACTTCTGAGTTCACCGAGCCAAGGTAAGAAATGTTGCTGCACCAAGTATATGCTTGAATCACAAATCCGAATGCTTCACAGGTTCAAGCCTCCTAAACTGGATGTGCTTTTTCACAGTTCCAAATCTAAGCGTGACAGTAATGACTGTCCTTCTAGCACCGAGCAACAGGACTATTCTCCCACAGATAAACAATTCTGGAATGTGACTGTCCTGAGCTGCAATTTCGAGGTGTAGTGAGATCACAAATACAGATCCGAGTTCCTGAAGTAGAATCACACTTATATGTTTTGCTCACAACACTAAGTCTTACATATATTGATCCATAGTCCTCGCAGCTTCGCTGCCAGATAAATGGGTTGTTCTTCTTCCTGGTGGTTCACGAGATGTGAAATTGTTCCTATTGTTCCTTTTTCCGTGCTTGCCTCTTCATCGAGTTGGCCTTGAAAAATGGAGATCTCAAAACAAGCATTTATAAGTACAGTTTGTTTTTGTTAGGAGATGAAGTACCACGGCCAATGATATAGAGGTACTAACATGAGAGACCTAGCACCGGTTGGCTCAAGGACCAGATAAATATCCTTGACTTGAAAAATCTATTTCTCCCAAACTATTTAGAATTTTGGGCCAAGTAAGAGCTCAAATGAAAGCTAAAATTATGCTCTAAATGATGGTGAAGGTTTCATAGAAAATTTTTGCCTCTAGGTAGTGAAAATATAATTTTTAATGTGTCTGGTCATTTGCAGGAGCAGAAATAGAGGTAGGACAGAATTTCAGGAGGTTCTTTATGGATTGATTCTCTATTATAGCCTACTTTATCATAAGGTTATCATGCCATAATGATATGTCTACATGAGTCCTCCATTATCCAGATGATCATCTAATCCTTCAGTATGGTCATTCATCATCATTTACCATCATCATCAAGCATCCTATGTCATCAATGACAACCTTTCTTAACAGAAGGTAGATTTAAAATCAATGACTTTCTAATAATAGGAAAGACATGTTCCTAAGCTCGGAGGTATCAAATGGACACATAGACTCGAATTTTGACACATATGCACTCTTCTAGAAGGCACTGGCCAAGTGAAGATTCTGGAACAATGAGAATTTCGCTCCTAATTGACCAACGCACCCTTGAGTGTCAGGAAGTGCTTTGTAGAGCACCCTTGAGTGGAGTTGCCTGCATATGCAACACACTTAGCCCCTTGAGAGACTGCGTTGGTGAGCTCATCGGTGATATAACATGTACTTAAAATCTTGGAAACCTTGCAATGGAAGTCATGGATGATTTTGTCTTTATTCTTTGTCTTCGAACACAGCAAGCTGAAATGATGGGGAATGACAGAGCCTATTCATTGGGCTAACAGATAAATAATGGGTTAACAGTCATTAGGAATGGTGCCAAAATTCGACTTTATAACATATTTCTAGCAGTCTGTTAAGAATAATAATAACAATATTTACCGAATGAGATGCTTTGCATTCATAATCTGTTGGAGGTGACAGTGCTTTTACATGCATCAATCTTCTGATACATTACATCAACGTCTCTCCTCTGATCATAATTCTTTGAAGAGTCATTCATGTAGCCTGTAACTATGTAATAACATGTACATAGTGCGGGAATGTTATCACATTGGAATGTTTCCCAATACATACATGCCCCACTACGGATATAGGCCCATGTGCGGATGACGATACGTATGTAAGGTCCTTGCGTACGGATAATTAACGGCTGGTCTCGAATGTGCTGGATGGTTGAAACTGGTCAGGGTCTTCTTATCTCGTTCATGGTCATTAATTTAAGTCTGTATGCGAATATATGATTTGTAGTCGAACATGTGTTCACACTCTAGCTGATTACCGACGATAATGTGAGTTGTTAACTCACTGTGAGAGAACCACCCATTTAATGTAATAACACCTAAGTCTTTGCGGTACATTTCGTAAGGTGTGTGAATAGATGATTTGATGTGAGCAGCAAATAAAATCTTGGTAAAAATACGGAAGCGAGGATTTTGTCGATGTTAACAAAGCCTCATGGTCTTTTGACCAATCATTTCTCCAAAATACATTTCAGGATAATGAAGTTACAAATGCGGCCAGGAAGCCTTCATGCAATAAATTCTTTTAAATTTTTGGAGACAAATGATGACTTGATATGGCAATGTTCGGGATGAATTTCTGTTAGAATGAAGGGTTTTAAAGGTATTGCGAGGAGGGATGAGTATTCAACATGAATGAACTTATCTAAACATATGGGTACGACCTTTGAGATGAGTTGGCGGCATTGACCCAAAACTTCAAAGCCAGTATGATGAACCATAAGTATGAATGAACCTCCAAGAAAAGATGCCCAACCAACAGTCTAGGTGATGGAGTGGTATCATGTTCAAGAGCGACACTGCGTAAAATATTACTGTTCACTTTCAAATTTTCCCAGGTCGTTGTCGACCGGTACCTCTTTATTTTTTAACAAGCTTCAGGAGATAACATAACCGATCAATTCCGCTTATAGAATGCAACATCCCTATATTCTTAATAATTTAATGGTCATAATGAATAGGCCCCTAATTCTTGCCATGATCGTAAACTTTGTCAACTCTGCATCTTTAACGAGGCTAATGACGGTGGCTGACCCGGTCCTTTTTCATATTTAGAGAGTTTGAAAAAAGGACGAAAATAAAACTCACATAAGTAATTTTAGTAAAGTTGTCGCTCGGTTGAAAAAAGTATAATAATATACGGAAGAAATTCTTTAAATGTGTTTTGACTTAAGGTATTCCTTTCGTAAATAATCTGCTCCTAGGTCTAGAAAAAAGGGTTAAACTTATCTTTGAGTAATCTCAGTTCATTTGCGCTTTTAAGCTTAACCAATTTAAGCAATCTTTTCTCTAGAGATGCCGAAACTAAAGAAACTCAGGGTTCCCCCATTATAAAGCCTAGAAAAAAGAGATAAGTGTGCTTCAAGTCCTTTTTCATTTTTAACATAACAAAAATAAAATAGTATGCTTTGTGGTCAAATGTTAAAACAATCATAGAGCTAATATGTTCATCGGTTGTAAAACACCTTTAAAACAAACTTATACGGAAAGTGAGTTAAGAAAATAAATATTTTAAAGTAAAAATACATTAAAACCATAGTCATAATAAATATTCATTGCAAACAATTAAATGACTAAATAAAGGTTTTACTATTCATTTTTACCATTCCGTAGTTATGGTACACACCTGCTTTTAAATTCCTTTTGAACCTCTTCACTGCACTTCCTCAAATTCATTTAACGATTACGATACGATTCTAGAAGAATGATTTGTCATCGTCGTTTGATCCAGTTTAGTGCCATGAACACTCACTTTCTTTTAGTAATCATTTCATTTCCTTTCACTGCAATTTTTTAGGGTTTTTGAGCCCCTACTGTGATAGTGGTTTCTATGATTGAATATTTGGTTTTTTCCACCCTTTAAGAATTAACATATTCTATGGAGAATGCAAAGAACTCAGAACAACCTCCACCATGTGGTGATGAAGAAGATAAAATTATTACTAGGGAGGCCAGTGCCTGTGGGTTTTAGAACCCCGCGGAAAAATAGGAAGAAAAATTATCGATTCACGATAAGGAGGACAAAGATGAAGATATGACGGTCAAGATGCGGATTGGATTTCTTGGGGCCCACTCACTTCTGGGTATTCAAAAGATGCCAAGACATACGAAAAGCATTTTAACGAAGTATGACACGACAAAAGCGACAGAAACGGAGGACCATCTAAACAAATTCTAACACTATACGCAATTACTGGGGTACACTATGATGATATTGCATGCGAACTTTTTTCACACCTTCGTCGCAGAGAAGTTGTATGGTATCATAGTCTTCCTACAGATTTCAACTCCAAAATTGGAAGGAAGTTAATTTTTTTTTTCAAATCATCCCTGATAAAAGCCTTTGTGATTTTTTATTTGAAAAGGTTGGGTAATATCAAGATGGAGAACAAAGAAAAGGTGAAAGATTTCCAATGAAAGGTTTAACCATATTTCCATTAAATTTCTAGCAAACACAAAAACCTAAACTCATCACCATTGATTACTACGTCTTCCTTTCTGTCAAGCATTTTGTATTTCATGAATAGAGTTGTGAAAGAACTCCTTCATAGAAAACTGAAAAACAAACAGATTGAAAAAAAGAATTGTGTGCAGGTCAGTATCGTCTTGTGGCCATGAAAAAAGTCTCTACAAAGACACGGGAAAAATGTCTGAAAGTCTTGTAAGCTTAATGTGAGGAGAAAGAAATGGTCGATCTTGAGATCTTGACATGCACAATCAAGACTATGTCAAATGAGTTGAAATTTGAAACAAAAGGTTAGCGAGAACATCGTTAGCATGAGCCTCCCAAGTTCAGCCATGCGGAAGAGTGGCAACTGCGGCGGCAATAAGCAATGACAGAGTACGAAAAGCAAAAACATTAGTATGTGCATGGACTAAGTATTGTTCATTTAACCAGAATATCATTCGGAAAGACATGCGTGACAACAAGACAACCCATCATGTGCTCTGTTACACATTTATTGATACGGTGCTTTACGGCAGGCGGTGAGCATGCGGAAGAAAAGGAAGATACTTTTTTGCAATCAAAGAAACTCTAACCATAGTGACAATGAACACATTCGGTTATGTACTCTGGCCCAGAAAAGAGTGTTTCACAGCTCTTAAGTGATGGCCGGCAGTATCAAATGCGATTGCGATTTGAAAGCCAAGGTCGACCACTAAAAGGTTGACAGAAAGCGAGAGGTTAAAATAACATTTGTTCGTCATTCTACCGAATTAACTCAGCATAACACTCTGGCAATCCTGGAAATGTAGCCAAAACAAAAAAAATACTTCATAAAGTGAAAAAGTCTACATAAAATCACAAAGCCATTCTCTCAGACATGACAATCTATCACGGCTTTGAATTAAACATACATTTAGAAAAATGAATAGTATAGCACAAATATTTCAAACCCTGACAGCTATAGTCCTTGAGAATAGCAAAACCATATACTCCTACACACACTTGGACAATCTGTCGAGTAATGATGCTTCTTCACATAAGGGATATGAGTAAGTCTATGGTCCTCAAATCCTGGCAATGGCTTTAATGATAGATGCAAACACTTTATAGTTTTATTAACATTTAAATTTCAATCTGTTACCCCAATTTATTAGTTGATTCTCCGCATTTAATTGAACGTAATGCCTATCTGCAAAAAAACAAATGCAACATGGGAAAAAATAGATGCACGGATCATTCGACTGAACACAAATCTTGTCCATGCGATTGGTAAACTGCGGAATTTCTGCAAACATCATACGATGGCCCGAGTTCACCAATGTATATTATGTGCGTTGGACATTTCGGAAGAATACGATGTATTTTAGGAAGGTTGTCCGACGAAGCTACGAGGTATTTTGGTACAGCGAGTCACATTCTTGTTCATATATAGTAGAAACAATCATGTCGATAGAACTCAGAAACTGTTATTCATTATTACTCCTTAGGTATTATTAATGAACAAGTAAATTTGATCTAATCTTTGGAAATTTCTTTTGGAAACTAATATGAAATGTTACCTTTCGACCATCCCCAGTTCCACATATTGCAGTTCGATGCTCAACCCCTAGTCGATTGGTGAAAATGACATATCCTTGCATTTAATGTGATAATAATACTAGCGTGTGCAACACCGCCTATCGTCACTTTTAGGAAATTGTATTTGGCGAGTTCAAAATCAAGAGGATATAGAGCTGGTTTTGTTGTGAACCACGAAAGGAAAACATCCGAACTCCTACCTTCAATTTAGTGCTTGAAGAACACCACAAAATATGGAAACACTCATCATCTTATTCCCAAACTCATCCTGTCATGGATGCATTGAAAAATGTTGATGCTATGTTATCATAAGACGATTTTACTTGAAAAAGGGAGAAATTCTTATAGCCATCTGTCGCTAATAACATTAATAATTTGTGCATTTACGATGACCAACAAATGTTGCACTTTATGGAGAATATTTGTATTCAAGTGGAGCTATACGATGAAGACGGCTTTAGAAATCATTGTAGGATCAGCTTACACAAGAAAGAACTATTCCGAAAATGATATCATTGGAAAAAATTTAATATGAATTACACAATACTTCTCGTGACCCGAAAATGTGAAAACACATGAGTCAACATTTATGCTTTTGAAAAATAAATTTGGGAAGGCGTAAGGGCTGATTTATCAATCAAAACGCATTACACACCTGAAAATGAAGAAAAACTTTTTTATCCTCTTGTTGAAAGCATTCTTGAAAATATTAACAGTACATTGGACATATGATGAGCTCAAAACTTATAACATGAATGATAGTCATGGTTCCCAATCAAGAAAGGCGAGCGTTTTCAACAAGATTGAGGAAGGTACATCTACACTTGAGCCTGTGATTCAAAATAGACCCAGGAAATAGTTGGATGTTCGATCATATCAAGAAAACATTCTACTTGGTCGAATTTAGTCCGTTAAGGATGAAGTGGGAAATCCGCTTGTGTATTCAGTTGGAACTTAGACCATGCCACGGAAAAGACAATTGCCTCGTATCGTCTCGACAGATATTTGTATATGGGTCAGACATGTTTTCTTTGTTGGACAGTATGCAGTTGTCAAGTAGGTTCTACTCTCAAGCATGATAGATTAAAACTACATTCCGCACGAAGTCGAATACGTTAGCATTCAAAGATAATGTCATTTGGGTTGATCAGTACAATTTTTAACGTTTCAACGTGCCATGGAAATCTACTTCATGGATAGTTCTGGATAAACATAAGTAATATCTAGGTAAACGTCGTATTCCAAATAAATAAATACATGCTACTGCTGTGAAAAAAAAGTTTATTATTCACAATTACCATGAATGTATCCCTTAATCTAAAAGAGTTTTTTATGGAGGTGTGAAGGTAACCTGTTGGTTCATGTCTATTAAAGTGGGATTAGTAGACCCATGTAAGTTAAACAAATTATGCATGTTCCTTCACCTTCGTCCAAAACTACCATTCTTCTAGGAAATCAATTTTATCAACAAGTTCATCTTCAGTCACACTCGGATCGTGGCTTCAATACGGAGATGGTAAGGATGTGATCTACGGATGGGATAGAAAAAAATAGCATTCATACTAATACATTATTAAACTTCTCACTTTGTACAACCATGTTTTCAAGAATTTCATATCTACCCATTTCACTTCATGATACTTAAAATTTGTTGACAACTTTAAAAGGATGATAAACGCAAAAGCAAGTATCATTCGCAAGTGCCTAGCAAAGGGACACAGAACTCTAATGTACCATTGAAAAACAGAAAGCTTATAGAAATTATTCAAGGTGTTAAACATAAAACCTATCTCTGCAAAAATATTATATCTTAATTCTGCCCAAATGGCTGAGATCAATATTCGTTCAAGAAATTTGGGTGAAGAAGAGCTAACAGGATGATTGGTTTATGAATAATCCTTAGGTTCAGCCATTTCATACAATTAAGGGTCACAGTCTATGTTGAATAGCGAGCGGAAGTGGTGGATGCAAAAAGAGGAAGATGCTCGTTCCGGATGGGGAGAAGAAATACAAAATGTACAATGTTGACCCAACACCTGCCTCATACAGAGCTCTTTGCTTGTGCATGTATTTACCAATGCAGCAGGCACGACACCATGCCGTCTCATTTATATTGAAAAAGAGGAACTCGGAGCTTAAAGAATTATCTTATCGATTGGTGCATAGGTTGCTCTTCAAAAATCATAATGGAGCTCTATTATAAATTGTGAAGTACACAGACCAAGAAGAGTATTTAATGAATAACAAACCAACCCAAGAGAGGGACACTTTAAGATATGCAAATTTGCGCATAAAGTTATGTGACCCTTTCTTCACCCTACATTATAAATGTCTAATGCTTCCACACCCATAAGTTCTGTCTTGCCAATGGTGTGTGGCCGAAACAGAAGTCAATTGCCCCCATCTGTATCATAGTGGAAGAACCATTTCAACAGTGGGCTTAGAATGTTATTAGAAATATTTCCACATTCGTCGAAGAGAAAGCAACTGCTACATTCAAATAAACAAACTAAATATTCATTATGGTTATGTTAGTATCTTATATTTAAAATCTTATTATCAAAAATAGAGATAACACTCCAAGCAAACCCCAGTCCATAAGGTTCGCTAAGACCAAACTATACAGAATTAACTCTAAATTCATTTTTCAAATTTATTCTTTCAATACTATTTGGATGAGTTACGTAATTAATCTATTGTCATCTTTTGCATGTCCTTCTATATCTCAAGTAGACTTATCATATAATTTAATAAATATTTACACTATAGATTTGTAGTCATTTTATTTCTCCGTAAATTATTTAATATCATAATTTTAGGATTCATGACGATATATTCCCTTGTGTTCTTTGTGAATATTTTGTAGCTAATAATTGATACAAATTCCATGCGTTTCACTTTTTCTTTTTGTAGATTCTGTCCAATTCATTTCTAAAATGATTTTAGCTACATTAATATGAAATGCGGTAAAAATAATCTTTAAATCTTCTTTCATAAAATGAACCCTTCAACCAGTTGGAGTCTTTTCTCATGAAAAAATATTAATAGTGAAATTAAAATTTTTTCAATAATGTAACATCTCCAACACCTTGTTCAGATGGGGGGAATATTTTTTGTGTTATTTTACTCCCAAAATAACGCTCTGATGGGAGTTTGGTTCAGCACCTCTTATCTCCTTGGTCAAATCCTCAACTACCAACATAAGTAGATGTTCAGCTTCCAGCTTGTGGAGAATATGTTGCTTCTGGAAGTTTTATCTCCATGTGTATGGATGTCGAAATGGCTTCTTCTGAAGTGTAGCTAGTTCCCAACATTATCAGAAAATGAGTGGGCTACATTGACTCCCTTCTTCTAGATGATGGAACTGGTAAATGTCTGAGTTCAGGTCTACTTCCCCAGGGATCCTGCCATTAAAACCCTAGTCGAATAGTGATTCTCTTCTGCTTTAGAAACTCATGATATTTTGCATGTGGATATGGATCCTTGGCTTAAAAACAAAACCTTTTCATTTCTCTATACAGGGTTATTGCATGCAAAAACACCACATGCAAGTTCTGGAATTCTAATTATTTAAATAAACAATTGAATTTTTTAATGAAAGAAATTATTGCAGCTTCACTGTCTGGAAAATTTTTTAATGAAAATTGTTGCAGCTTCTAATAATAACAAAGAAGAAAGGAAAGTCCCACAGTCTGGTTTAGGGATTGTCAAACTTGAAAATTAACTTCTTTTTTCAGGGATGTCATCTCTACTGTATAAAGCATGTAATGAACACTAAAAGCCAGACAAACTTATTAAACACGATAAAACGTGGAATTAAATTTATGAAAAAGCTGTTTGCTTTATGCTTCTTCTTCACAGAAGGGTGGGGATTCTAGTCCATACTACCATGTTTACATATCTAGGCGACCGCGAAAACGACTCATGTTACCGAGCCAATATACATCACGAACAGCTAACTCAGGAAATCCTAGCCAAATTTGGAATTTGATGACATAGATGCTCTCGGGCTCCAAAAATGAGAATGCTCTCTCCTCACGAGCAATAATTACTTGCATGATTTCAAAACCTACTCGAAATTTGCCTGAAACCATGGATGCCCTCTTTTGTTATATAAAGAAACCACTAAATAAGAGAATGTCACACCTACTTTAATAAAAATATTTTGTTGAAAAAATTATTGAAAACAATTACACTCGAAATAATATTAATCTATTCTACTTTTATTTGCATCTCAGTCTGTATCTAAATTTTCAATAATATGGTACAGGCTATTGCCTTGTCACATAACCCGTAGATGGATGTGGTCGCCTCGAACACCATTGCCCCTGGGTAGGTAATCACTTGAATAAATTGCACCATAACCAGTTATTCATTGCCTGCACCATAACCTAATTGTGAATATTGGCCTACCCTGGACACTCCTGTGAATCTGGAGGCGCCTACTTCAAAATCCAGACGACTCCTGGGAGTCTGGTGGAAGATCATTGACAACACAGATATGTGAGGCATCCGAGGACCCCATAATATCTCCCACGCAATCATCAACATCTCCTGTTCAGTATCAGTCTGTTGACGATGCATTCGTAAATAAACTACGCTATTCTCCAGAATGCCTGGAGCCCGCAAAGCGGCAACTTATCAGAATGTCCATAATGTCCAGAATGTCTAGAAGAGAGATAATGGCCATCTTCTCTATAATTCTATCAAAACACTTCGTATATACATAAGAAGCAAGCAGATAGTCGCCTAAGCTAATCATCCCTTTTGTGAGGTTTCCGAAGAGTAGCTTTCAGAGTAACGCTTTCTGTCTTCTTCTCCTTCAGCTGCAAGCCGGTGTTACCGAGTTCAGAAGAAATCTTCCATGGCTGCAGGCATGTTTCGTGCCAATTCCACTTCTTCTGTTACCATAAGCTTTAAATTTCTCCAGAACTCGCTCTTCATCCCAAAGAAGGTGGCAATCCATCAACAAAAACCAAACTACCTGCGCCATAACCCCTCCGTCCGGCTCAATGGTGGTGTGAACCATAACACTGCTTATCAGTACCAAAGAAAACGTCCTTCTACTGGCTCATTCGAAGACGACCAAGTAACCTTTATCCCAGATGAGTTTACTTTATGAGGCATTCACGGTTGATATTGCTCGAAGATATGGACATCCAAAGCTACAAGTAATAATGCAAAATTGGAGCTTTGATTCTTCACCACTGTCTAACTGCTAAATATGATATTCATAATGGTTCCTAAAATGGACTCCAAATTCTTTTTCTTGTTTTTAAGCTTGTACTGAACTGTCACGGTGTAAGTCTTCATGATTAATCGTCTTCTAACCAATTAGAGCTTCATTCCATTCACTATCTCACATGAATTTGGTTCCTTTTGGCTCCAGCCACCCATATTTATTGAATTTAGAAAAAAACTAAAAACGAATTTCTAATTTATTGAATTTAGAATATGAAATTAAGTATATAATTTAATAACTTTTAGCTCCAAACCCACCCATATTTATTGAATTTAGAAAAAAACAAACTTTAATTTCCTAATTTATTGAATTTAGAATACAGAAATTCAATCCTATCATAATTTATTAAAATACTTAATATTTTCAATAAAAGAAAAAAAAAATACAGAAAATTAGGGTATTTGTCCAAAGTGTGGTGAAGAAAAAAGATATTTGATATAAAAATAAATTTAATAAATTCTTCTTTAAAAATGCCTAGTGGCATTTCATATTCAATAAGGGTAGCAATTTTCATTGAAAATATCTAATCCTATAACCCTTTTAAACACTAAAAAAATGGTGGTGTTCGAGAGTTTAATAAATTGAAATCAAATACTCCAGTACTGGGCAATCATGATAATTATTTTTACTTTTTGCTAATTGGATAGGATTTACGTATTGTTAATGTTAGAATAGTGGGTTGTAGGAAATTCCACCTCGCTGTGCATTCATCTGCTAGAACCATGAGCATTGCATCCCCTTCTCTGTCCATTAGGGATCTATTTTAAATCTCTAGAATCTATTAATTACCTCCCTCTTTCAGGCATAATTGTGACTTAATCCCAGTGCACACATATTTCTTATATATTCTGTTCTCTTTCATTCCTTTCTATTTTTATTCTATTATAAGCAATTTATTGAAACTCTAAAGGCTCCAAGGTTGAAAAGTTGCGTACTAGAGACTGAAAGTGACCTTGGACACTTTGTGAATATACATAAGATTTCAGAAAAACGAGAATAATAGGCTAAATTCCATAAAAGTGGGGTTAATAATGAACACATTTTATACAATGAGATCAAATACATATAGAAGGGTCCAAATATAATATTAAATGAAAATATACCCGATTTCATCATCATAAATATAAATGCTATCAACAACTTGAAGAATGCATAATCATGTCTCATCCATTGAAGAAGAGATCACATAACACACAATAGTGCAACAGGTAGTTAAAATAAGCTAGTGCTTTAATGTCTATCACCTCAGTAGCCATCAAAAAATGCAGGGCCAAGGAGCTAAAGAGGTAATTATTCAACTAAGGAGGTGGTATGCAGGCATAAATACGGAGAAATATCATGTTATCAGGAAAAAGAAGATACCATGATTATTAAGGACAAAGACATGGTTGAGAAAGAACTCCCAAAGTATATTGTTTTATTTGTTGCTTAAACTCAGTAGCCATATATCTATGAAAGACCAAAATGTTCTAAAGTACATAATTCTCCAAAGGTTCACTTCGTTCCTTAGTGTCAATCATGCTGAGAAATTGTGAAATGCAGGAGAACAATTCATCCTACAAAAACATAAAAACACGAAAATATCAACTCCATCATTTAAATGACTCATAATGTATAGAGTGATTGAAAGATAATGTACCAAAAGTGCCTCAAATTAAGCTTGTAAAGTTCAACAACTATTATATGTTAATAACCCTTATTAGGAAAAAATTAGGCCTAGAGATGGTTAATATTGTCCCTGTCCTCAAGAGGAAGCTTCTCGACGTGGTACACATTTGGTACATTGTAGCCGGGATATGAGGTCAACGAAGAAAAGTGTTGGTGGTTCCAAAGAAGGAAAGCAATGAACGTTTGTCTGCCATTCCACTAATTCTTGGAGCCATCTTTCCAAAGCTTGTAGTGCGTGAAGAGCGGAACATGTTGCTACAAAAACAATCTTCTTACTATATAATCATCATCATCATATCCAGGGTCAAACAACCATCGCCTTGTTCAAGTTTAATATGAGTTGCGTGTTAAGTCAGAACGAATTTATACTTATATATGAAACAAGGGCAAGTTCCATTAACAATTTCCAGTCAATTATTGCTCAATTATAATCTTGATTACAGGTATTGACAAGTCAAAAGTTCATGAAAAGGTTTAAGTTTGAATGAAGGTCGATAGGGCACAAAGTTATTTAAACTAGCACAAAAACCAAAACTTAAAGACAATATAGAATGGACCAAGATTCAATGAGCCCTCTAGCTGTTAGAGCCTCCACCAGAAGTTGTTGCCCTTGAACAAAGGCTAGTCCCCAAATAGGCCAAACTCTATTATGGACCCCATTTGTTTAGGTTTATTATATTTGGACTCATCTTGTTTGGTTAGGCCCTTTGGATGTGTTTGGGACTCAAGTTACCATAAATTGGATTGAACTCCTTGGACCCTCGAAGAGCCCAAATCATCCTTAGTGGGTCATTGACCCTCTGTTCTATTTATCCGGTGAATTTTACTTCATGAGAAGCCAAACAAATTGGGGTATACCATTATCTTTTTGAGTTTATTATAATAAGGTTTTAACGTTGTATAAGTGAAATTTAGGCAGTTTGACCTTAGTTAAGGTAGACGACCAAATTTGTAAATTAAAGAGGAAAAATCCAAATAACTTTGGACTTGTATTAATACTATCAAAGGAATCTGTACATTGATTTAGAAAAATGTTTGACATCATATTGATTATGTAAATTCATTTCATTTATTTATCAACGATTCTGGAACTTGCAACACAAAACAATTTTATAAATGTATAAAAAATAATGAAAAACAAGAAAAGAGGTTTAGTGAGTCTTAACACATCCATTATTTTGTATCAAAAGTACGTGAGACACTTTCCCAATCTAAAATTTAGTTCAAGGTATAGTTATAGTTTATGTCTTTTCCTTTATTTGTTTTATCTTTTGCCTTCAATCTATTCATTTTTAATGGTATTAAATGATATTTCAGGAATTTGGATGAGTTTTATTTTTAAATACTTAAAATAGTCTCTCGATAGGTTTTTATTTGTATATAAGCTAGATATATTTGTCCAAGCCACTGAGTGCTATCTTATATGGGGAAGTAAAGTTGTTAGGTTCATGGTTTTTATAATAAATACTATTATATCAATGTTATTATGTTCATGGTTCTTATAATAAATACTATTGCATTATTTCAAAAGCATAAAAAATTTAAAACGATTCTACAACTGGTTATAACTTCTTAGAGTTCAAAAATGTTGAGGAGATTGGCTATTTTCACTACTTTCTTCTACCATCAACTTTTATTTTAGTTTAAACGAATTGTTAAACTGATACTTTCAGTTCTCTAAGTAATTTTCTAGCTGAATCCATCACACGAAAAAACTTGTTCCCAATAATACTTATTGTTGGAATTATGATCCATTTAAGAAATTATTAAAATTACTATTTTTAGAATATTTGTGGAATGAGTGATAGAGATTTATGGAGAAGTAGGTTATTTGATTATGAAGAGGTCAGGAAGTTATAGGATATGGAAAACCTCTCCCTGTGTATAAATATATCTTGTTGATAATATTCTGTGAGTTTGTACATCATAGTTAAATGATTTTGCTTTGTTATATGTTTTTGATAGTGTGATTCCATTTCGTATAGAATCAAGATAAGTACTATAGAACATATGAACAAATAGATAATAATTCTACAAACACTGTCTATGTAAAGTATGTATTCAAAATGCGTCCCGGAATATTTCCAAATTATCATTATGGGGAAAATGTTGGAATAATGATCAACAAAATTATTAAAGTTGTTGTTTTTAGTGAGATAGTTGTCAAATAATTCTGAGAAGATTTATGGAGTTATTGTTGAAGAATCTGAAATTGACGAATGCTAAATAGAGACATCTGCGTCATATATAAATATATGCCATTGATAATGAAAATTGTGTGAGCTTTTGTGTGCATTATAGTTAAATGATTTTGATCTTTATTTGTTTTTTCTGGTGATTCTTCACTTATCGAAAAATGTTTTTTCTCCGGGAGCAACAGCCTAATCATAGAAATTAATAAAAATTGTGAGAGAAGCACTTGGATTCTGTAAGGACAAACCAAAAAAATGAAATGTCCAATAAAGGTGGTATTGAAAAGAATAAATGATACAATCTTAAACAAATTCATTAATTTATTAAAAAAACAAACTGAAGCTTGACTATCTTAACTAGTGAATATGTTGAAATAATGCAAGAAGAGCAAGGGACAAAGTAAAAAAAATAGAATACAGTAATGCTAATAAAATCTTTAAACAACTTCTTACGCTCACCTACAACACTATTCCTAAAAGTTGAAGGATTTATGATTCCAAAGTGATGTTTAACTTTGATTCTATGAAGTTAATATTATTCATGGAAACATGGATGAGGATGGGAAACTTTTGAATTAAAAATCAATGTTGTAAAACTATCAAAATAATTTAATCTTTTAGGCACTTCCTCAAATGTGGTGCAAAAGCCCCAAATACCAATGTTTCACCAAGTTTTGGGGGATGGGGAGATCTGAGAATGGGAAGAACATAGAAGACATGGGGGGAACATGGGGGTGCCACCAAATATTTTAAGGAAATTTATGGAGGATGGTGGGGCATTGGGGTATATAGATAACATAAACACAGTTTAAAACTAAAATTCAATAACAAAATACATACGATTCATACATTGATTTATTAGAGGTAAAAATAACAAAACATTGTATACATTGATTTAAGTTCATCATTTATCATTCTAGAATCATGCTGATGATTTAAATTCATCATTAGAATCTACAATGATTTAAATTCATCATTAAGTGTAGTAGAATCGATGTGAAATTCAACAAACATATGTATTCCAATTTATTCAATGTATTCATACCAGTAACCTGAAACAAAAATACGGAATCCTTCACTAGACCATTATTTGGAAATTAAACACGATGCAGCATAATCACAGTAAAAAAGAAAATAAATCCACAACACGAGATATTTTTCAAAGGGCTTTAACAAAAACCCCCTCTCTCATGGTAACATAATGAACAAGGAATCTGAAACAATACAATGTTCTTATCGAGAAGAATATTGCCCACTCTCCCTAAGCCTTACTCACATTGATCTGAACAAAATCGGGCCAACATACAACCAATTCTCGCTGTCTTTATTACTTCTTTCTCATAAATTCATGAGGAATGGAAATCGCCTGTTTATAAATTTATCCTTCATCGACTTTAATGTCAACAGGCAATAGTATGGTGTTTTATTTGCATCTGAGTGATTTCAAAACCATTATCGTCGCTTCCTTTAACCGCTATCTCCAATGGGTCTTCATCGGCCACGACATGCACATAGAAACTGTTAATAGTAAATGTTAGTAACCCAATGAGATCATTGCATGTGGTCTGATACTGGAGTTTATTTTCAACAACCTCTGTAATTACATATTCAGTACAACTAGTTAAAGCTGATTTTAACTCATGATTAAATTCACTTCGATTTCTCATCGCTATTATTGCATTATATTTTAACTTGAACTCTAAAATACATAGAATCACTTTTGCATGCCTCACCGTCCCACCCTCAACTCGAAATTCATGAGCTAATGATCTATCACCACTTAGTTAACTATTGAAATGTTTATGAATACCCATTCATTGCTATTCATTTAATTAAGGATAATTAAATTAGACATTCAATTACTAAATAAATTGGCTTGCCTCTTATATGCTAGGAGCCATCACTACATGACTTGTTGGTCACACACTAGTGTGTGTGTGTTGTCATAGTATTTTTGGATGCCAATTTTGTTGTTTCTTGTTGCAAATTTCATGTCCTCATTTCTAGAAAGGAATCAATCTTGCCTAGTCCATTGCCTGGAATAATTCTTTCATGCTTTGTGCAACTCTGTCAACATGCTGTGTTGTTTCACTACCAGCTATTTTTGCTTGCTTACTCTGGTGTTGTTACTGTACCAACTCTTCACCGTAACCTTCCTCAGCTTCATTAGCCTCCAAAAATTGAATCGGTCTGTTCTGCCTTCGAGTCTTACGACTTGCTAGCTACGCATGTCTCTTCAGGCTCTCTTGTTCAATGTTGACATACCGCGTCCATGCCTCTTCCTGTGCCAGCACTAGGTTGCTGGCTCCAATATCCAACACTTGTCACTGCGATTGTTTGTCTCCCTAACATTTGAATACATTAATCTGTTGATACTTCTCCCCCATTGTGCCATGGGCTCTTGTGTGAGGTTTTGATCCATGACTGGCTGTCTAATGATCACCTTCAATTTCTTCTTGGGATTCCTTTGTACGTACGCGCCTCACCCTTCAGGCCTGTGTGTATCCACTCTACCCTTCTAGCTCAAAATTCCCCTCTGGAGGTCTACCTTGAGTGGACTCCTTCCTCGATCTCCTCTGCTTCTCAATTGTAGTTTTAACTCACAAAATTAAAATTTGCTTTTTGGGCTGCATGTTAAGAGATAATTCTCTATCTCATACAATTCATTAACTACTTCTGCCTTTATATCAATCCTTGCCATCTATCCTTTAGAGCATAAATTCTTGACCTCTTACTGACATGCCTTCACTTGTCCCATGCTATGTGTTTAAGAAAAAATGCTATTTTCATTATTCTTCTATAACAGACTATTCATCTCGCTATGGAACAGATTCTTCCTTGAGCACAGAACATGCAAAACATATACAAGTACGATGGAGACGGAGCTATCCTACGAAAAATATTACTGTGGTAACGTTGTACCCTCTCGTCATCTCCAAACCATATACTTTGGTCATATCCTCCAAGTCTTTGAAATATCTTCATTATTGTCATATGGAGCAGGGCTGCTTGTCTAAACACCTACACTTATCCATTCAGAGGTGTTGGACATGCATCCAGTAGAAAATGAAATACAGCTAATGTTGACAGTAGCTTCTCTTCACTAAAGCTCCTTTATTTTTCTTCCGTGAATAAGTTGTAGCATATTGCCCATGTACGCAGCTTGATGAAAGCATCCCAGTCTTGGATAAGTCTTTATTTCTCGCATCACCTTGGGATTTCTTTCACATATTCTTGCTAGCAAAACACAAATATTCTGTCATTAAGTGTGGATGAAGATCATCCATGGTATTCATGAATTCTTCTTGTGCAAGTACGACCAAAAATACATCTAATCTGGTAACTTCTCTCATGCCATTTGATCCTGATAACTATGCTGACTCTTGAGAAGAACAAAAATATGGCTATACAAATCATCATCTTTACTATGGTCACACCAACACTTCCAACTCGCCAACGCGTGAAATTGAACTTCCTTTAAGTATGTTGGTACCATATTCACATCACCCTCAATTATTGTTCCTTGAGCTTGTCCTTGACGGCAACTACTTTATTCATTCTTTCTTATTAAACGAATACATCCATTAATTGCATATGGAGTTGCTTTTCCATGGAGACTTGAGACAATGTTAGTCTCGTGCTCCCCTTGACTGTTAATATCCTCCTGCTTTTCAGCAGCATACACGAGAATCAAGAAGAGCGACATACTGTTGCTACGGGTTTGGGAATATCATTATCAATAGGATATTTCTTGTTATCCTCTGAGAACTACCCCACTCATCTCATCTTTCGCAATATAATTGAAATTTCCTGGGTGCATACTCTAATCTCAGCCATTAAACATATTGAATCATGAAATCACTGCGTCACCAAAATACTTTTAATTGAATCCTATTCACTTTAAACTCAGTTTCTTCTCGCTTCTCTAGTGTTGTTCACTTTGTGGAACTCTTGCTTGTACTTGTAGTGAAATAGCCTCCAAAAAATTGAATCAGTATAATGCATATGCCTTCAGAGTCTTCTGACTATTGCCAGCTACTGCACATGTCTATTGGGCTCTCTGCGTTGTTGACATCTGCATCCATGCATTCTGCACTACTGCCAACTCTGATTTGCGCTCCAATATCCAACACTTGTCACTCTGATTGCTGTCCTCCTAACATTTGAATACATCAATATAACTGATACTTCCTACTACTGTTGTACCATGGGCTCCTCATAGCCAGGTTTGATCCATGACACAAAACATCTCAATGAATCCTGCCCAATTTCTTCTTGGGATTAATTTTGTACATCGCACCACCTCACACCTGGAGGTATAGCTACATGTACTCCCTCTACCCTTCTGGCTCAAAATTCCCCCTCCTAGAGGTCTCTGCTTGAGTGGACTCTTCCACTAGATATCCTCTCTGCTTCTCCAATTGTGGTTCTCCAAAAAATTCTGAGACTGCTTCTGAGGCTGCATGTTGAGAGATAAATTCTCCCTCTCAACCACCAATTTATTAACCATTGCTTTGCTCCTCAAATCCTTGCATGCATCCTCAACCTAGAGAGCATACAGGTTCTTGACTCTTACACTGATCTTCTTCACTTGTCCCATGGCTATGTGTTTAAGGAAAACTTTTCCTTTTCTAAACATTACTTCATAACCACGTTCTTCCAATACCACTATGGAGACAAGATTCTTCCTTAGGCATGGAACATACAAAACATATGCTAGTCTGAGATGGGAGCCATTCTCCCTCTGAAAGGTAACTGTACCTATGTCGGTAGCGTTATACCTCTTGTCATCTCCAAACTCTATGCTCTGCTGGAGGTCCTTCTCCTCCAAGTCACTGGAAATATCTTTATTCCTTGTCATATGGAACGAGGCACCACTGTATAAACACCACATGCATCCCATTACAGTGTTGGACATGCATGCAATGAGAGTAAAATCGAGCTCGAAATGTGAAGCCAATGCTTCACCTGTTGCAACTGCAGGCTCCTTTCTTTTCTTCCGTGGACAGTTTGTAGCATATTGCCCATGCTCGTGACAATGAAAGCATCTGATCTTGGATAAGTCTTTATTTCCTGCATCACCTTGGGATTTCTTTCCCTTGGCCTTCTTTGCCTGGCCAAGGCACAATCTTCCTCGTCATTAGTCTTGGATGAAGATCCATCCATGGTATTCTACTTGAATTCTTCTTGTACCAAATCCGACCAAAATCGCTCCCAATCTGGTAACTTCTCCCTCCCATTGGCAAAGTCCTGATAACTATGCCAGCTCTTGGGAAGGACTAGAATTTCTAGGCTCACCAAGTCATCATCTACTACGGTCACACCAACACTTCCAAGCTCATCATGACATTGAGTGAACTTCGCCAAGTCTGTTGGTACCATCTCGCCCTCCTCATTCTTGATTTTCCTGAGCTTGTCCTTCAGCGGCAACTTCCTTTGGTCGCTGTTGTTCTGAAACAGATTTGTCAAAGCCTTCCAAATTGCATATGGAGTTTATTTTCCATGGAGACTTGAGACAATGTAGTCTCATACTCCCTTCAATAATATCCTCCTCGCCTTTTCAACCTTCTTTTTCCAAGAATCAAGAAGAGCGGCCTCTGCTGCTACGGGTTTGGGAATGTCATTATCAATGAATTATTTCAACCCATTATCCTAAAGAACTACCTCCATCTCATCTTTCCATGCAATATAATTGGAATTTCCCTCGAGTGCCTACTCCAATCTCAAGCCATTGAAAGACATATTGATCTTGATCCGCCTGTCACACCAAAGAATACTTTTGAAAATTCGAATCTTATTCAACACAAACTCAATTTATTCTCCACTAAAGTGATTTCATGTGCTCTGATACCATGTATAAATTATACAAACATATGTATTCCAATGGATTCAATCTAATCATGCAATATACTAGAGAAAAATATTGAATCCTTCTACAATTAATTCTATCGAAATTAAACACAATCGCGCAATCAGACCAAGTAAAAGAAAGAAGCAAATCAATCCACAACACATATATTTTTCCTAGGGAAAGCTTGCTTCTCAAAACCCCTCTATCTATATTGTATAATGAACCAAGGAATCATGAAATAATACAATGCATTCTTGCTCACAAATCGCTACCTCTAGTGACTATCTTCCGCTGATCGAGACGAAATCGACTGACACTTGGCAATTCCCAACACAATCGCCCATTACCGCATGTCACCGAAATTCATGAAAATTCATTCTTGTCTTTAGGAATTTTGCCTTCTTGAATAACAAGTATCTGCTTTAGACGATTTGCTTTAATGCTGGTTGCGATGATCGCTTCCGCCCTGACATAACATGTCGCTGGGTCTTCGCCGAACTAACATGCGTGGGTGATTAATAGTAAATCATCGATCACTTGACATATAAACGCGTGATTAAATCTGATTTAATTCACTTGACCTCTATTAATTGCAACGAGTAGTTCTGACTAGTTAAACTGATTTTAACTCATAATTGGAGTTGATTGGTTTTATCGCCATTATTTAATGCGCTATTTTATTGAACTCTAAACACATAGAATCACTTTGCGCGCCTAATAACCACCACTCAACTCAAAATTCATGACTATAAGTCTGTCACACTCGATTTAACTATTACCAAGTACTTATGAATAAAAGATTACAATTTGATGATCTAAATTTAATAAAGGACAATTAATTGAACATTTCAAATTTATTAAATAAATTGGCTTGCGCATAATGTCGCCGCTAGGACCGCTATTCAAACTATTGGTTCCACACTAGTGTGTGTGTTGTGATATTGTTTTACAGATGCCGTTCATTGTTCTTGTTTTAAGTGCATAAATTCGCCATTGATTTAATGAAATTACGAAGAAATAGTAAAACATTGTATGCAATGATTTAAGTTCATCAAATTTTCTTCGTTCTAGAATCTACATTGATTTAAATTCATCATTCATCATTCTAAAATCTACAATGATTGAAATTCATCATTAAGTATAGTAGAATCTGATTAGTACTAAGCAAAATAGTAGATATTAAAGTCTAAATACTAGACTAGTAAATTGAAATTACTCAAACTCAAAAATAGTAAAGAGTGACAAGTCAAAGATCTCGCTTGAGGTCATCAATATCTAGAGTCAAGACTCAAAACTTAAACCGAAAATGAATAAGGGACAATGGACCAATGTTATCGAATACATAAATATCCATGTGCATTCATTTTAATCCAAACCATTATACACAAATATGCAGATTTATCATATATATATAGTATGAAGGGCATATAAATTAAAATAACACCGTATGCAATCCATCTTTGATCTATCATCAAGACAAAGAGGTTCTATATGGGCTCCATAGATTAAAAAATCATGCTACAATGACTACCTACATATCATCAAAATCATTTATATATCGTGATCCTCACGTCAATATCACCCTAGGAATTAAAAAAAGATAGAAAAATATTAAAAATGTCAAATCGAGATTTTGTTTGATCGATGTAGTACATTTTTTACTAGCTTGGTCATGGTAGAGAGTCCAGTATTCAATGCCACCAACATCGAGGTATGTATAGGGCTTATTTCTCTTGATTAAATGTTATTTTTATACCCACATACATGATAGAATCCAATGGAAATGTTGCAATCAATCCTAATGTGGCTAACCCCGTACGTAAACATATGTTCCACCTCTTAAAACATAAAAATAAAACAATAGCGAGAGCATAAAACATAAAACATATATACATACGTATATTTTCCCCCGATCCAAAAACCTGGACGACAAATTTCTGATTTTTCATTATTTTCCGTCACTCCGGAAGGGGTGTTTACCAGACAAGTGACGCTAGTCATGGAAAGAATATAACACACCCAACATTCTACCACTTGCTGTTTTCTTTCACCAGGGGAGCACACGAGAGCTTAGTCATTGGGATTCAATGCCCATTGTTTTCACACCAAGATAACTTCTCGCACTACAAACTTCACACAGATCTCGAAACATTCTTCAAAGTGTCCACCTTTATCCTCAACCACATTTCTCACAAAGGATACTTCAAACATCAATGTGATTTGTCTTTGAATGATAAGTAGGGTTCTTAGCCTTTGAAAATTTCATCGAGAGTATTTGAGCTCCATAGCTCAAAGGAATTTCTGCAAGTTTTTGGCAATGTATTCTTCTACTACCAACAACTAATAAAGGGGTTTTTTATCCATTATTGTGTTATCGTGTTTGATCCATTGATCTTATTGTCTTGATTATTTATTTTTGAGCTTATGTTGTTATATGCATTACTTCAATATTATTTTCTTTTAATTTGTTTCAAGTCTATCCACTAACAACCCATTATATTACTAATATTTTCTAGAAACAACATACTCACAAGGAGGCTTATTTGGGTACACTAGTGCCGACAAACACCAATACATAATTTAAAGGAGGTTTCCCCTCAAAGAGGATAATTTTTTAAGTCGTTGATTCATCTTTTCTTCTATTTATGGACTTTGGTTACATAACATTGATTTTCCTCACAAGGTCTTCAATGAATGGAGAGGGATCATCAATTATTTGAAAGGAAAATGAGGCTTCTTAAATAAAACATAGATGGAAGGGAAAAAGATATATGCAAGAGAAAAAAATTGTTCAAATTTCAAGGCTTGTTGCATCTTTCCTTTCAACTTGCAATATGCACAACAAATTACCAACTTAAAGAATTCATCTAACAATGATTTTAACACCAAACATACAAATCTCAATCATGTCCTTAGGTACAACTTGGGAATATCATGAAGGAATAAATGGTTAAAGGTCCTCATTTTGAAAAATCATGGCACTTCACTGTAAATTAGATTCAAAAGGGTTAACCATAGTTAGTTTATCATACAACCCCTCCTTTGAATATGATCATCGATGGTTGATACCATGAGGAAAATATGGTCACAACCAAATCAGAATCATATCCTCCTCATGATCCTCAAGATCTCAATCATATGATAAGTAAGATTGGAAAATATTGACATCATCAACATACACTAGATCATTAGTATTATAAATTGATCCCTAACAAAAGTGCTAATAACTCACATTCCATTTTCCATATGTGAAAAATCATCAATATTATTTTTCTTAAAGAATTAATAGGATCACCCATTTCCAGGATTTCAAAAGATGTACTGCTGACTAAAAAATAGTATAAAGGATATAGATTACCTCATACTATGTGAAAAAGCAAGTACAATCTTACAAGATATTCTTCATAAATATTAGGATCTTCATCAATATCATGATCTTCTTCATAAATAAAATCCTCATTAAGATCATAATCCTCCTATGATCATATTCAACATGCTCCTTTCGATGATTAGTACAAATATCTTATTCATGCTCATGATAATCTCCTTCATCAAATTCTTCCGAGTCTTCAAAAAGGTATATAAGTTTTTCCTCGATTCTGCCTTGTAGTAAAGTCTTGAAGGGTATCTTCATAACTTTGAAAGATTTTTTCCTAAGGATTGAGAAGTTTTTCAATAAACATTTTAACAAATGTATGTTTTTTTATCACAATAATACTTGACCTATTTCCTTTGATTTTCTTTAAGAGAATCAATGAACAACCTCATAATTGCATCTTCATGAACCACATATTGATCTCTGAAGTGCATTTGAGGAATATTACCACATGATCAATGGATAAAGAAGGATCATAATCGAATTTTGGAACATTTATTATACACCTTGAAGGCATAATGATTAGGATATGCAAGGATATCCTTAACATCCAAATAAGGGTATACTTTCATCCAAATAAAAAAGCGTCATTTTCATTAATTTTGCATGACATGCGACTATGGAGTCACCAAGGTGAATTTAAATTTCAAATATGTTTTCATCTCCAGGGCAGAAAAATATTTGAAGTTCAATCAAGAACTAGGGCTCCGTTCTTCCAATGCACAAGCCGACAGAGAATATTTTTCATTGGATTTGGGATGAGCAGATTCAAAGAGATTGAAGCATAGGAATACAGTGAGAGAAGGAATCAACCTATCCCGAACAACAATGGAAAAAATTTAACACAAAATATAGTAGGCCTAGTGCAAAGCCTCACTATACAACCTAGGTCTTATGGAAATAAAGAGATTAGGCTGCTCATCTTCACCTTAGTTTCCTCTATCTTGTTGTTTTGTGGTCGAATTTTATCCCCACAAAGGAGGATTCCTTAGCAACACTTAGAGGTGAGATGACTAGGTTTCAAGCCAAATATATTTCTATGAAGCTTGTAGATAAATCACCCAAAAATATCTTCAATAAAGGAAGGTCTGTAAAGATAAGAGTCTAATTTTTATGGAATACGATACTAGAAAAATCCTTGAAGGTCAATATAGGATTTGCGTAATTTCAATTACACACTCCACCAACCCCAACAAACTCGGGGAAAGGTCAGAAGGTGTTAGGTTTCAAGGATAGGAAAATTTACAGCATGAAAAACCATATAATAACCAAGAAATATCCTATAAAGGATCAGATCAATTAAATTATTAAAGGCTATAAAAAAGGTAGGCAAGGTATAGGTAAAATTTAAGTTTTAAATGACCGAAAAAATGCACAAACTCAGACATAAACCATAGATGTCAACCTTAAATTCGATGGTAAGACATGCAATAAATGCAATTCCTACCTAAACGAAAAATAACATAGGTACAAAAAATGCTATTAAATGGAATTGTGACCAAACCTAACCCTAGACACCATGAAGAAAAAAGAAAGAGTGAAATTTAGAATGATAAAAACTAGACTAGGCTTTCATTCAATCTGCAATGGAGTTAATAAATATGAGGTCAGATATGAGGACCTGGATAGTATACTTGAATGAAATTGATTCACTTTGAAGCCACAAAAACTCATTTCATAGGGTATTTAAGGTCAAAGGATGCATGAAAACAAATTCCTTTGATGGATTCTTGAATGATAATTTTTTGTATAAATATATAGAAATAACAATTCAGGCAAGAAGGATATTGCAATTTTCAATATGGCACAATAAAAACCCTAATTTCAAAAGTTAAAGAAAATGGAAGAAAATAACATTAAATTTACACCATTCATACAATAAATCATTTCATAAATCCACAAAATAGTCTCATGCAATAAATATCCTCCCTATGACAAGGGTACACTATTAGCCATCACATCCCGCAGAAAAAGAAGAAATTGTAGCGTGCACCTCTTTATGAGAATACAAGAGAGTGAACGTGATTATGATCGAATCAAAATTATTTCCATATATTTATATGAGGAACTAAATCATTCTTTTCATTAATTTACAATGAAAAATACCTAAGTACACTTGAAGCATTCAAAAAGGTTAGTAGTTAGAAGCTTCCATCTAGAAAAAGCTTTTACAAATGATAAATCATAGTAAAAATTTCATGAATCCTACATATGTGTGGGAGAAAAGGATTCTCTATATTAGGACATAATCCTCCCAAAGTAATAATATCCATCAAACAAATGAAAAAAAATGTCCAAGAGTGCTCCTCAATCCAAAAGACATCATTAAAATTCATGGGTGCATCTCCAATATAATCTCCAACCAATACTTCATCATCAAGAATACCCGCATCATCATTCTCGTGGCATACAATAGTGACTTGAAAACCCTAGGCATAATATTAGCCTCTGCAGTGAGTGTGTATCCCTCCAAAATCATTCCTGTTGATCATCCTGTGGAATTCTATAACAGCAATGCCCATCGAGTAGGTATAAGGCCAACTCCGGGGGCATCTTGGGTCCGAGGTACACATAATAAATCAAGATAACATCGTGGATTATTAAATAATGTTTCAACATCCGTATGTGAAAAATATATTTTACATCCATATGACCTCTCTATCCCCAACATTGATCTCTAGTATGTAAACATTGTCTCTCGCAAGGTATCAAGTGCTCTCTCATTTGAAGTTGATGTCCTCTCAATGTGATGGAAAGGTGAGAAGTAATTCCTCAAGGACATCTAATACGTATCTCAGAAGTCAAATGAATTCACATTCTATATCAAGTGAGGATAATCATCATTAGGATTAAAATCATTACAATATCATAATGGACCATATTTAATGCTAGGGGCACAAAAACAATTCACATAAATTTTTCTCTTCGCATTTCTTTGGTTGATAATTTTTGTTCCAAGTTACCACACTTATGTTAGTATGATTATGAAATTTACCTCACTAGGTGATTTGAGTTCTCAAGGGGAGGGACACTATTGTATATTCGTTAATCCATACATTCATGTGATAATGTAGCCAGCGAATGGAAAATACTTCAAGGAAGTCAGTCTACAACCATGGCAATTGATGAAGAAGCCCGGCTGTATTGATTACATTGATGATAAGAGGGAGATATCATGGATATATGAGTTACCCTTTCCTCGATAGTCTTTTTCCACCTGTGATGCTACATGCCCCATTTTGATGATTTTGTATTTCCTTTCATAACGGTTACCAAATTTGCTTCAACAATTCTAACACTCCTTCAAAGATGTAAAATTTTGTTGTTCACATCGGGGAAGTCGGGGCATTCATAAGTGCTGTTTATATAGGCATGAAATCATGGGAATTGAGTGATGGCTATGGGGCGATAAATCTCATACTATGATTTTCTCACCTTACTAACATTTGTATCTTTCATTTTCATTTTCTTTCATTTATGGATTTATATGATTTTATCTTTATTTTCATTGCCTCAACCTGTTAAGGATTGTTTTCCGAGCCTTGGTGAAAAGATGAGGGATGTGAGGTGTCAATCCTAATGACGATGACAATTAACCCAAAGTGGAAGTGAATATAAAGGAGATATTAGTGATAAATATGAATTATCTTGGGTACACCATATAATCATCATCTGTGCTTTTATTAAACGGTGGAAGAAAAGGGCTCTGGGGTTGTCACACAATGCCCCCAGGGAAAATGATAATCTCCTGGGTGAGCTCTGGAATGAGTCTGACTAATAGAGCGTTCGTCATTGAGCTTGACATATGATCTATATTATTATAACCTTAAATAAGCACATGATAATAAAATGGTTAGTGTACATTCTATTAAGTATTACATTCCTTCAATATGCTAGATGGGAGGTAACACCTGGTGCAACATAGGTGGAGATATTTGAGGCAAATCCATTCATGGATCATAATAGGGTTGTTGGTTGGATGAATAATAAGGGGAAAATTTATTCCTAGGGATATTATGTAACTTGGAATAAGAAAAACTTTAAAAAATAAATAGTGATAAATGTCAACCTGTTGAGAAACACTCCTTTTGCATCACATAAATGAACAATTGTTGGATGATTCAAATGACAGACCTCCTTATTGTATATGAGTCTAAAGGGTAAAAATATAATTAGGACTATGAAAATAAATGGTGATAGGAAGGCCTCTGTTAACTATAATTAGTTTCTGGGGCCTGTAATAACAATATGGGAATCTGGTGCACAAAAGTAACAATATGGGGCTATATTACGTATTGTAGACTGGCATAAAATTTCACCCTCTCCATAAAAAAGTATTGTCCTCAACACTTGAGTAGTTCTAGATGCTTTTGTGCTTCAGCTCACTCCATCTCTACACTCTGAATCTTCTAGGTAAGTTCTCCGTTCAATAAGAACCTCTAAAATTGATCGGTTCCATAAGTTTCCTAATCCCCATTTTTGTGATTGATTTAGGTTCCAATGCCTGGGAATTTTCTTCAAGTAATTTCAATATAGTTTTCAGTGAGAGCTTGTCACATCGCTCTCTCTCATAAGCATGAAACATGGAAAATTGGGTGTACTATGAAATGCGAGGAAAATCAATTGTATGTATAATAAATATACGCAGCCAGCATGAGCACGTATTAGGTGATAATTTATTATCTTTCTTGCTTAACATAAAGAAATTTTTACCTTTGTGTGTAAAAACCAGTAAATACTTATAGGAAAACTTCTTTCACTACGTGTTAATGCTGTTGTTTCATTCATTTTGTAGTCAAGTTATCATTTTAAAATTCAAACACGATGTGATGGATGGTGAATGATATCCATAAAGCACCATAAATGAAGTCATTTTGTTGTGAGCATAGTGTGTGTTATACCACCATGCTGGGGGTAACCTATGGCTTCATTGTGTTTGTTTATAAGTTAAATAACAAAACATCCTTCCAAAAATGTGTTCCCTATCTTGTTTTCCTATCAAATTGATGCCAAGCCATGGCTCTAATTCTTCATCTAAAATTCTGGTGAAAATGGGGTCTACGTCATGATAAATCTTCAGGTTTCATATAATTTTGAAATGTTCCATAAATGAATTATACGACTTTACGCTTTGAAAGAGATGAATAATTTTAAAAATGCTATCCTCAACAATCATCATCCTGTACCATGACTGACACTATTTCCTTCATAATTGAGTAGGCTTAAATAAAATCCATTGAACCTCAGCTAACTTGAAGAATAGCTAGTAACAGTTGTAAAAGACACAGAGTCCTGGTGTCTAAACATATTTTATTTAAAACAAAGAAGATTCTACCATAAACTTTTGAATATCTTATTCATAGCCATCCCAAAATTAGCCTTCAACAAACTCACGTAAGTTTTTAAAAATCAAATTTTATTCTGGAGGGTACCCAGTTCCCAAAAGAACCTTTTGTTTGAAGATTAGAATGAATTCTACCATTCTCTGCAACACCATAATGATTCATTTTCATATATATGCGATGCATAGGATCTTCATAAATTTTGGTTGTCCAAACCTCTTCATCATTATTCCATGTTCATCCCTTGCTTTAATAATCCAATCGGGTTTGAACCAGCAAAGTGACACAAAACAATGTTCCCATCTCATCCTTCTTGAGAATTGCATTTCTAACAACATTCATGCCACCAGATGATTTCAAAGCCACCTTCAACATCTTTGTGACCCATTTTTGTTTCTCTTCTAAAGATAATATTTATTAAGACATATTTAAGACTATCCTGGATTTGTTTTTTTACCCAGCAGTATCCATTAGGTAAGGATACCATTTCTTCATATATTGTAGTATTTCAGCTATTCATATAGTAGGTTTATGTAAATATTTTACCTTGATTAGATGTCTTTCAAAAATGGAATGCTACTTCTTGCCTTAACCTTTATTCCATTTCATGCAGAATCACAGCATATAACCAGAGGTTTGTGAAGTGGGTGTGTTCAGACAATTCTTGCTACACCAGATGTCAGAAAACATTAGTTTATTGCTGGGTGCAAAAATTATCTTTCAGTATCATTGTTAAGGCTGGTGTTTATTTATTCCCCATGTTTTTTAACAAACTTATGATATCCCCATCATCTGAGAAAATACTCAAATATTCATCTCACGTTGAGATTTTCTGTTCTTTATAATTTCATTTTGAGGTCCATCCAACACCCTAATGGGATACTACTTTGTTGAATATTCACACTTCTGTGTACCCAAACATTTAGGAGGTTTTCATGCAATTTATTTCATCCATACTAAATAGGTTCCAGTACCTTGTCAACATGTTGGTGTCACCAGAACTTTTATCTTGAAGTGCTAACAAAACTCCATTTAATTTGAGCACTAGTTGAAAATAATCCATTACCTTGAAATGTAGGTACATCAGTAAGACCAAAAGGCACTGCTTTTGCCATCTGTATTATTACTGTGAGGGTTTTGAATATTTTTTTGGAGATATCTCTTATGCTGCCATTTAATTTGATAAATATATTGACAGAATCAAAGCAGTGATAAAATGCTATCATCAGTTATTAAACAAAATTCCCAGTAACAGAATAATCTCATTATCATTAGTCTATGTAATTTGAACACACATACACACAGCAAATCTCTGTGGACCAATACAATGAGAAGAAAAAATTTGTCAATTTCAGATGCTACCCTACACTCTAGCATTGTTGCAACCATACAATCAATTTTAATCTTCTTCAGAATAGGAATCTATATGTGGAGTATGATGTTTGGTGCTATTAGAATCAAATATGAATAACATGATTGTGATTGCAAATAGGTGGAAGACCTTCAAGTCTCAAATACCTGGAATGATTGTCATATTCTTCGGAGGTATGGAGAAATGAATGACTTCAATGTTTGAACATCTAGTGAGCATGGTGCTGAGGTACACTAAATTGTTCATGTAGAAATATTTTCATATAATTAAGGGCTAATTGTCTTGAGATTTCACCATGGTACCCCTTCTTCAATTGCTATTCCTGGAATTTTCAGAAAAGTTCTTGAAAATTCATGTCCCCTGGGATTGTGGCCATTTGACTCTAACTCATATCATACCCATTCCAATATGGAAAACATTGGAATAATCAACACATATTCCTCATTAGTTGGGTTATGTTGGCCAGCACTTCTTTGAGAAATTTATGGTTCCTCAATTTATGATCTTAACACTCACGGTGTTGGTTATAGCAAATTCAATGCCTTGGACTCTCTTAAAATGAATAAAATTATGAATCAATAAGCACCATTACCTTTTTCTTCGATATCCTTCATCTTTAGAGTTTGAGGAGTGGTAATTTCACAATGTGTCACAAGATAAGTTAGATTCATTTCTTCTTTTTTCAATCCTCGGGGTTAGTTCTTGGTGTATATCTTCTTCTTTTGATGTTTATTTTTTCCTTTTCTTTCATTTCTCTTCAAATTCATGTAAAAATAATTTCTTCTCAACACACTTATCACCTTTAGTGTATTTTATATCACAATTGTAACAAATGTTGGAGAATCTAGTGGGGAAACTATTTAAACAATTATCCTTGTCCTTAATAATTACTTGTGAACTTTAGTTAGCTTCTTCATATTCTTTATTAAATTTTCTTCATCAAATAATTATTAAGAACGTACTAGAAAGAGGACAAAATATGTGTCTAAGCCAGGAAAAACCCCTCTAAGGGGAAAAAGCCAAAATAATCTCTTCTTTCAGAATCTAATCAAATGAGAAAAACAAGACCCAAAAACCAAAGTCAGGCACCCTCCACAAGCCCCAAGTCAGCCCTCTAAAGATTCCTCCTTCACACAAGCTTTAGTCAAACTTCAAGATCTTCTTCAAAGCAAAGTTTGAACCTTCTATTTCAGACCAACAATTTTCAGCCTCCTAGTAGATGCATAAATCCCACTTCAAACGTGTGAGAGAATCCAAGCTCAAAATTAGATTTTCTTTTTTTTACTTCTTTCTTCTTCCTTGAACTTCACTTTGCTTCCTTCTTACCAGAGCTTAGATCAAACTTTGTTTTTTACAAAATTTAATGTGTGTCAAATTAGGCTGAAGATGCTTCTATATACACACATCCGTGGAGGTTGAATATCCTCTAGGCCGACTTGTCACCGGCAAGGATGACTTGTGCTCTGAGGTATTTTTTTACTTTTATATGTAAAAATAAAATATCCTTTAAATGTTACAACTTTCCCAATATGGTCCTATACAAATGATATTGACTCTCTCATGTTAAAAAAATAGAAAGGCAAGTAGACTTTATATTGATAAATACTTGTGATATTTTTGTGTAGTTTTAATATCTTATCTTTATGTTGTTCTTTTATCGTAATTCCAAGAGGCAATCATCAAATCAAAACATGAAGATCAATGACACCATATGTAGGCACTAGCCAAGACTAAAACCTCTCTAGGGGAAAAACCCAATCAAACTTTCCACTAATCAAATTGAGATAAAACAAGACCTTAGACTCGACCAAAAGACCTTCCTCCTCCACCAAGTCAAGCCCAATACGATTAAGAAAACTTCAAGAGGTCTCTTATTGTTCAATAGCTACAACCCTACAACACTCCAAAAATTCAACCCAACTATTCCAAACACTTCAGCCAACCTACTCCAAAGAATTTCCTTGGCCCACCAAAAATCCATAATTACACCCTAGCTACTGCAAAATTTCAGCCCAAAAACAACCAAAAAATTCATACGTATGAGACAAGGAGAGAGAAAATTGAACTTCCTTTTTGCTTCACAAATCCTTCCTTCTTCTAGGGTTTTCTTCTCTTCCTCGAACTTCACATTCTTTTTTCTCGCCTCCATCAACTTAAAAATCAACTTCTTGTGTTGATGATCTAAACGAGGTAGAATTTCTACCTTTATATAGTGTTTGTGTGAGGTTGAATTCCCTTTGATGAGGAAAAATTTTCCTTCTTTGAGGGGCTCACTTGGTGGAGGAGGCCTTAAATGACTTATTTTATACAAAAGAATTTCTTTCACGACTCAAGAATCCCGTGAAAGGTCTATTACATAATATATCATGGACAAGGAAACTTGAAATAAACCCTAGAAGTCATATAATGGAGGCTTTAACGAAGAACCATTGACCCAAGCATGAAACCCATGCTTTAATAAGTCAATTTATTTTATAATAAAATTTCCTTTTCTTTCTTTTGACAAATACATTAGATCATGACTCAAATACAATTATGAAGGTCACACTAGTTACATTTTTCAACACTCCCTCTTAACTAGTGAGATATTAATAATTACATATATACAAAGGTACATGGAAGATCTCAAATTGATACTCTATGAAGAGTCACAACACACACAATGCTACAAATTAGTACGACTAGGTACTCTAATCAGGGACTAAGGTGTGTTCCAAGCTTAAACCTCTATAGCACCATCAAGCTTCCACTCTAAATAATGTAGAAAAAGCTGCAAATATCATAATATGCATGCGGACCTATGACGAGGGGCCCACACTTGACAACTAATCACAAAAGATCACACTTCACAACAAATACAATTGCTCTAAATTTCGCACTTTTTCTTAATTTAACAATCTTTTCGATTCACGATTTCACGATTTTGCACTTCGCTCATTTAATGTTTAATTCCAATGGGTAATTCTTATTCCATGCGACCAAGGACATCACATCGCATCACAACTATTATGTGGAATTAAAGAATTGATACAATGATTTTCCCTAAATGTGGTGCTATGCATTTAGAAAAAATAGGTTAAAGACATTGCATATACTTTTTCCTACAATAATTAGACACATAACATATCAAGAAATCCATATGGAGTCCAAGCGCTTCCAATTCTCCTTCTCACACGTTGTGCTTCAAATCCAAGCTAGATCGCCAAAATATTTCCCGCAAGAATGAAGAACAAACATCAAAGAGATAGCAATATATGATGCTCTATTCAAGTTATTTATTTAAATCTAATAGAAATATGAACCATATACATCATATAAGAATTCATAATATGAAATATAGAAGTTTATACAAATATATATGTGGGAAAGTAAACAAATAATCTTTATTAATGGATATAAGGGATAGTTAAGCAACCAATGATTGATTTGATGTCACCATCTCTAGCATCATCCCAGCTCGATCGCAATGTACATCTCTCCATAACATATCAATTAAATAAATTCCTCAATTGTAATTCACCAAAATTTCTCTACTCAAATTTTTCCTTCTCAAGCACTAGGATCTCGTGCTCAATTTATTAGATGAGTCAAGGTGTTGGAAGACGAGAGGGGGGTGAATCCGTATTTATTTTCAATTGTTAATTATTTCCGCTATATTCTTCACAATTAAAGACAAAGAGAGGTGTATAATAATAATATTAAGGATTAATAAGAACTTCTGACCCCTTTTTTTAATAATCGTATACAACTTGATGTGTGAGGGCACCAACCTTTTTAACAAAACAGGCACCAACCTCGTTTCCCAAGCACCTTAACTTGACTTTGATGAGGCTCCGACTTCTAGGCTTTAATCTCTATCTTCTCAAGGCACCAACTCAAGGTTTAGAGCTCACCCAAGCGGAGAATTAACTTTTTTGTCTTCTTTTATGAGAATGTGAATAGTATTTACTTGAACATCCTGACATAATTCTTCATTGTTTAATCACTTCCAAATCTTTATTACAATTTTTCATTGTTTAATCACTTCCAAAATTCTTCATTGTCTAACCACTTCAAATTCTTCATTGTCTACTCGTTTCATCACTACACTTCATTCCAAAATTCTTCACTATCTAATCTCTTTCAAAATTATTCACCTGCCTACTTGTTCATCACTATAAATTAAATCTTGCAAATTCTTCACCGTCTAATCACTTTAAAATTATTCATTACTACTTGCTCACTCACGCACTTCAATTCCAAAATTCTTCTACGCTCCAAAAAGAGAGATCGTTTTAATCACAAGAGTCGCTGAGGAGATTCAATTTCAATCCAATGAACTGTCACAAAGTTAGTAATACTTCGAGTTCATCGATCCAAGGTAAGAAATGTTGTCAGACCAAGTATATGCTTGAATCAAAAATTCAATGCTTCGCTGTGTTCAAGCTTCCTAACCGGATGTGCTTGTTCACGTCTAAATCCGAGGGTGATAGTAATGACTATCCTTCCGCACTGGAATGTGGACTATTCTCCCACAGACAACAATTCTAGAATGTGAGACTGCCCCGAGATGAAATTTCGAGGTGTAGTGAGATCACAAATACGTGACCAGTTCTGAAGGAATCACATCTCTCTAGAAACTTCTCACAATATCGAGGGCCCTTGCTATATTGATCCATAGTCCTCGTAGCTTCTCCGTGGTGGTAGATAAATGGGTTGTTCTTCTTTCCTTAAGGGTTCACGAGATGTGAACCCGTTCCCTTTTTCTCGTGCTTTGCCTTCTTCACCGAGTTGCCCGTTCAAAAATGGAGATCCGAAACACGTATTTATGTGATATGTTTGTTTTTGTTATGAGTTGAAGGCCACGTCAATGATACCGAGGCCGACATGAGACCTAGCACTAGTCGGCCTGGCGATCGTATAAATATCCTTGACTTGAAAAATTTTACTTTCCCAAAATATATGAATTTTTGGGGCCAAGTAAGAGCTCATATGAAAGCTAAAATCATGCTATAACATCAGGTGAAGGTTTCATAGAAACTTTTTTTCCTCTAGGTAGTGAAAATATAATTTTTAATGTGACCGATCATTTGCAGGAGTGTAAATAGAGGTAGAGTGAAATGTCAAGAGGTTCTTTATGGATTGATTCTAAGCGCAGCCTACTTATCATAAGGTTATCATGCCATAATGATATGTCTACATGAGTCCTCCATTATCTAGATGATCATCTAATCTTTCAATATGGTCATTTATCATCATTTACCATCATCATCAAGCATCCTATTGTCATCACGAGAACCTTTGTTGTCTTCCCCTCATTGGATGGCAATATTTTTCTTCTCTCCCCTTTGACATCGATGGCAACAGGTGCCAATGTGCCTCTCGTCATGCCGCTCCCCTAACATATCGTATCCCCATATGCCGCTTGATTTAATGTGATGCAAGAGAAATAACCCCATCTTTTGGCGAAGATACTCAAATGTTTCTCATGGAAGGGGTTTTATAAATATATCTAAATTTTGCTCTTTTTTTATTGACGTATTCCAACCTCGATATTGTGTTCAACAACTTGTTCATGAGAAAGTGGTATTTGATTGGAATATGCTTGGTCCTCGAGGTGCATTACTCGACATTCTTCAAAGATCGATGGCGCTAGTATTGTCACAAAAATAGTAATTGGTTGCTTAGTTTCTGTTGATCCTTCAAGGCTTCCTTCATCCATATAATTTGTGTACAAATAATCAAGAACGGCCGTATATTTGGTCTCAATCGTATAAAGGATATAGATGATTGCTTTTGTCGAAATAAGATACAAGACAATCTCTCATAAATAATGCATTTCCACCGGTAATTTTTCAATCTATCCACGCCGCCAAAATTTCAATCAAAGATCGTATCAAGCTATCATAATGAGTTGAACTCTTAGGATACCAAAGACCAAAAAATCGCAGTTCCTTTCGTATATCTAAGAATTATTTTCTACAACACATGGGATTATGACTCGATCAAATTCATACTACTCCATATCACAGATAATATCCGGTCTTATAGTGTTAAGAGAGAGGATCCAATTATTGACTGTGAAAGAGTTGCATCTATGAGGAGGGGTATCGTTATCTTTGCTTAATTTACACCAGGGTCATCTAAGTAGCTCATAGGTGCACAATCTTTCATCCCATAACTTTTCGAGCATGTCTTTAAGATATTTTGCTTGGGATATGCTGCTGCTCGCAAAGGTTTGAGATATTTGTAGCCCAATAAAGTAAGAAAACTCACCAATCATCACATCTCAATTTTTTTATATTTAGAGCAAATTCATGGCTCATTTCTTCATCATCAAGTAGGCAAAGATTAGATCATCAACGTAAACAAGAGTGATCAATTTTTTCTCAGTCTATATCCATGTAGAGATCAAGCACTGCCACACCCTTTGAAACCTTCGTTGCGTATAGTGATTCAAATTTCGTATACCATGCTCTAGGGGTACTTGTTTTAATCCATACAAGGCCTTTTTAGTTTGCATACAAAGTCTTTTCCTTTCAAAGAAGATCAAATCCTTCTCTCAAGCTGCTCCAGATGTAGCCTTGAGATCTCCATTTAGGAATGCTGATTTTACATCCATTTGATAAACCTTGAATCCTTTGAGCAAGTAAATGGTAAAGCATTCTTATGGCTTCCAATCGAGCTAATGGTGCAAAGGTTTCTTCGAAGTCAATTCCTTCAATTTGCGAGTATCCTTTGCATGTTTGGCTTCTTTATTTCTCATGATCCGTCCATCTTCATTCATCTTGTTTTTGAATACCCATTTTGTTCCAATTATATTTTTATCTTTAAGTAGGTACCAGCTCCCAAGTCTCATTTTTTTTATTTGAGACATTTCCTCTTCCATGGCCTTTATCCAATAAGGATATTTGCTTTCTTGAGAAAAAATTTCAAAGTTCTATTAAAGATAATAGAGCAACACTACCTTTTCTTGGGGTGTTTATCATCCTTCTTCAGTTTGAATTCCTTCATCTATATTTCCGATGACTTTGCTCTTCCGTGATGATGTCTTTGAATAAACTTGATCTTAGAGGGAGTTTGTGAAGGTTCACTTTGGGGTTCTCCATTCTCCTCTTCTTTTTCAAATTCTTCTTCTTCACTTTGTTCAAAGAAAAGGCTCAACTTCATGACCTTCAATTCTTTTTCCTCGAAGGCCTTCACTGCCTTCACATCAATTCTTTCCACTATTCTTTCGGTAGATGATTGTTGTAACATTTGTAAGCTTTGCTCCTAAAGTGGAGTATCCAAGAAATATTCTTCGTCAACTCTAGAATCAAATTTACCGTGAGTCATCATTTATTTTTATGAAACATTTGCTTCCAAAAACCCCGAAATATTTTTATTGAAGCTTGTCTTCCTTTCCATAATTAATAAGGAGTTTTCATTATTTGGTCTTAGTTGAGTTCGATTTAGGTATAAACTGTATGAATCTAACCGGCTTTCAAAATTTTGGTTGCAAATAGTTGTGTATAGTAGCATTGTCCTTGCCATTTCTTGAATGGTTAGCCTTCCTTCTTTCAACTACTCCATTTTGTTGGGGTGTCCTAGCAAGAGAGAATTCCTTTTGATTCCATGCTCTTTACATAATTCATCAAATTCTTTGAGTATTTCCTCTCTATCCATTCTAAGACATTTAATCTTAGAATCTTTTTCATTATCAATGAGAGCTTAAGATTCTTAAAATATTCAAATGCTTCTGGATTTATATTTTATGAAATATATCCACATCATTCTAGTAGTCATCAACAAATAGACAAAGTACCTTTCACCTCAAGAGTTGGAGTTCTAGTTGGCCCACACAAATCCGCATGAACATTTCCAAAGGTTTTGATGTTGAGAACCTTAGTTTTGTGCTGTCTGCTTTTTTCATGTTGGTACACATATAACTTGATTTCGCTGTACATTTTTTAATTCCGCTGCATCAATTTTTGCTGATGTTGACTAGGTTGAAGTCAAGACTTGTATGCTCCAATCGCTTGTGCCATAACAAACTTTCATCTGCTGACTAAGTAACATTTATCTTCTTGGATTCTACCGAGAATGTAAACATTATTTGGTGTTCTTACCTCTTTCACACAAGTTCTCCCGAGGATGAGCCCTTTATTTCACAATTTTTTGTACTAAAGGACAACATTATGTCCTTGGTCGAAATCTGATGACACTTAAAATATCAGTGGTTTTGTCTTCTACCACAAGGTATATTGAGCTTTCCTAGTCCATCGACAGCAGTAGCAATTCCATTTCCAAAGGATTTTTAACGGATCCACTTCCAAAGGATACATTTCATTTTTCTTGTTCAATGAGATAAACTTCTTTTGTCACATGTAATAGGTCCTAAGCATCCACTATCCACGAACCAATGATTTTCTTCACCGTGAGCACAGAGCTAGGCCACATTTATCAGCTGAGATTATATTTTTTAGCTTTTTTCCTTTTCGAGAGGGAAATTTGTTCATTATGATCATAATTATCACATAATGAGCAAGGTGGACTCAAACTTAGCCAAAGGATCAAAGGAATTTTAAGTTTTGATTTGTCCTTGCTCTTTAGGACTAATGAAGTTGGTTTGTTTCGATCGTTCAATATTTGCGCTTCATTCTTATGATCCTTGCAATGCTTAGCTTAATGCCCAATTTTTTTAGTAGCCTGTAACAAGGCCCAAGAAAAATAGTTTGATACCCGTTGTAGTATCCATAGCTTCCTCGGGAACCAACATTCTTCCTTGGAGTTGCTCTTTCTTCAATTCTGGCTTTGAGATGGGACTTTGTTCTTGACGAGATGAATTTTCTTCTTTTGGATGGCAAGAGAGTACACGTATAACTTCGGCATTATTATTTTTACTTGATGATTCTCCTTTGAAACCAATTCTAGACTTGTCAGTGTTGAGGTTTTTTGAGTATTAAGAATGTTTTCAAGAGCTAGAGAGCTTTTCCAACTCCTTTTGACTTGCTCTAATTCCTTTCTTAGAGATATTATTTCAGCTTCACGTTTTTTTGCGTATATCATCCTTCTTCTTCTTTAGCTTAATGTTCAAGAAGTCTTCTCTTTTGCTTTCCTCTCTTTCTATTTTGAGAGAAATTATCTTCTTTTGCAGATTCTCATTTTCTTCAATGGCACTCATTAGCAAACTATCCATGTTTCTTTCATCTTCATTTCCGAGTCATCATCATTTTAAATGCCATGAATAATATTTCGTCTCAAAGATAATTACTTTCCCTCATCCGATTCATCATCATTTTCTGTAATGACGCACATTTCTAGTTGATTTATTTTTATACCAGCAAATCATCTTCATCATACTCATCTTGTTTGAGAAATAGTTCTTCTATTAAAACCTTTCTTTTGTACATCATTCTTTTAGAATCCTTTTCATCATCACTATCATGCTTATGAAGACATTTTCAGCCGTAATGACCTATTATTCCACAATTGAAACAAATAAGAGGGTACTTACCTTTTAGCTTAGATCCCCTTTAGTCTTCTGGCAAATTGAGCTAACTTGTTTTCAAGATTTATCTCATCGTTGTTGGGGCAATTCCATCCTTTCTTCTTCTTTTGTAGATCTTGAGGCTTTGAAAGCCGTTTCTTTGAAATTTGAGCTCTCTTTCCTCATCTCATGTGCAATAAGAATTCCATGAAGTTCATCCATCTTGAGAGTATCTAGGTCCTTCATTTCTTCTATGGAACTTACTTTGGAGTCAACTGCCGTGAAACAAGTGAGATTTTTTGAACAATATTGGCGCTTTCTTCAATATTTTCCCTGGTCCTTTTAAGAGAGTTAAATTACCAAATACTCGAAAGAAGTATGATGCAATATCTTCTTCATCACCCATTTTTCAGACTCTTCGAATTTTCTTCTATAGGTTTGAAGTTTTTCCTTCTTTAACTTGAGTCCCCATCATATAAAGAAACCAACTTATCCCATACTTTCGTCGAGTCACAATTCATGACTTTTTGTACTCCGGAATCAAGAATTCCACTAGTGATGGAATTTAAAGCTTGGGCATTAGCAATGTAGGCTCTTCTTTCATTCGATCAATTGGAAGACCGGCGGGGAGCTTAAAACTCCATCCGAAACAGTGCCACTTCAAAAATAGACATTAGATAGGATGACATCCTCTTTTTCCAAAAATAATTTTTTTCATCAAAGACAGCAATATTTCTTCCATGTTCTTCATTGTGCCTAAGAATCCTTCTTCCACCGTTAGGCTGATAAAGAAGAAGTTGGCTCGATACCACCTGTTGGTACACCGAGAGGGCGGTGAATCAATATCTTCTTTTCAATTTTTAATTATTGCCATTTGTATTTCACAATTAATAATATGTATAATAATAATATTAAGGATTAATAAGAACTTCATTCCCTTTTTTAATAATAGTATACATGAGTGAGGGCACCAACCCTTTTAATGAAGAATGTCCTGTTTAGCACCAACTTGACTTTGATGAGGCTCCCACCTCCTTGTGGCTTGAATTTATCTTCTCAAGGCACCAATCTCAGGTTTAGGAGCTCCTACCCAAGGATGAACAACTTTGTCTCCTTCTAATAGAGAATGTGAATAGTATTTAATAACATCCTTGAAATAATTTCTTCATTGTTTAATCACTTCCAAAATTCTGCACACCGACCACTTCAAAATTCTTCACCGTTCACTTGTTCATCACCGCACTTCAATTCCAAAATTCTTCTCATTGTCTACTGTTCATCACTACACTTCAATTCCAAAATTCTTCAATCGTCTAATCACTTCAAAATTCTTCACATCGACTACTTGTTCATCACTGCACTTCAATCTCCAAAATTTTCGCTCCAAAAAGAGAGATTGTCTCAATCACGTAGTCAATGAGATTCGATTTCAATCCAATGAACCTTCCGTTCGAGCAAAAAAATTAAATACTTCGAGTTCACCGAGCCAAGGTAAGAAATGTTGTCGTTAATTCAAGTATATGCTTGAATCACAACCGAATGCTTCATTGTGTTCAAGCCTCCTAAACCGGATGTGTTTTTTCACGCCTTCCAAATCTAAGGGTGACAATGATCGTCCTTATAGCATTCCAGAAATATTAGGACTATTCTCCTTACGTATAAACAATTTCGGAATGTGATTGTCCCGAGTCAATTTGAGGTGTAGTGAGATCACAAATACAAATCTCGAGTTCCTCGAAGTAGAATCACACTTATGTTTTTGAAAAATTCTCACAATACCGAGCCTTTGCTATATTGATCCATAGTCCTCAGAAGCCATGTGCTAGATAAATGGGTTGTTCTTCTCAAGGAAGTCTTACCAGTGGAAATTGTTCCTTTTTCTCTCCGTGCTCCTCTTCATCGAGTTGCCCTGCTGAAAAATGGAGATTCGAAACAAGTATTTATAGTGTTTGTTTTTGTTAGGAGATGAAGGGCCACGTCAATATATAGAGGCCGACATGAGAGGACCTAGCATCGGGTTGGCTCACAGCATGACCGCATAAATATCCTTGACTTGAAAAATCTATTTCTCCCAAACTATTTAGAATTTTGGGCCAGTAAGAGCTCAAATGAAAGCTAAAATTATGCTCTAAATGATGGTGAAGGTTTCATAGAAAAGTTTTGCCTCTAGGTAGTGAAAATATAATTTTTAATGTGTCCGGTCATTTGCGGTGATTCTAACAGGTAGGCCAGAATTTCAGAGGTTCTTTATGGATTGATTCTCTATTATAGCCTACTTTTATCATAAGGTTATCATGCCATAATGATATGTCTACATGAGTCCTCCATTATCCGATGATCATCTAATCCTTCGCATGGTCATTCATCATCATTTACCATCATCATCAAGCATCCTATGTCATCAATGACAACCTTTCTTACCGAAGGTAGATTTAAAATCAACGTACTTTCTAATAATAGGAAAGCATAGTTCGTTTCAGAGGTATCAAATGGACACATAGACTTAATTTTGACACATATAAAAATTCTTCAGGCATTGGCCAAGTGAAGATTTGGAATGAGAATTTCGCTCCTAATCGACTAACGCACTTTGAGTGTCAGAAGTGCTTTGTAGAGCACCTCCTTGAGTGAGTTGCTCGCATATGCAACACACTTAGCCCCTTGAGAGACCGCGTTGGTGAGCTCATCGGTGAGAGAACATGTACTTTAAAATCTTGGAAACCTTGCAATGGAAGTCATGGATGATTTGTCTTTGTTCTTTGTCTTAGGGCAATGTAGCAATCGAAATGATGGGGAATGATGGGGACCATATTCATTGGCTAAGAGGATGATGTCCGTTACGAACTGTGTCAATTGGGAATGGTGCTCAAATTGACCTATAACAGAATTTCCCCTAAGGTACGAAGTCAGAATAATAATAACAATATTTTTGAATGAGATGCTTTACATTGTGATGGGCTGGAGCTGAAGCAGAGTGGCTACATGCATCAATCTTACAATACATTACATCATGATATATCCTCTTGATCACGAATTGCTGAGGGAAGTCATTCCCATGCTTAGCACATAAACTATATAATAAAATGTACATAGTGCAGAATGTTGTCTACATTGGAATGTTTCCCAATACAGACATGCCTACAGATATAGGCCCATGTCTGGATGATGATCTGTATGTAAATTCACCGTACAGATGATGTGTACAACAATCCTGAAATCGTAGCCTGGATGGTTGAAACTAGATCCGGGGTTTTCTTATCTCGTTCACTTGATCATTCGGGTACAAGTCTAGCGATGCGAATATATGATTTGTAGTCGAACATGGTAAGACATCATTTGATTACCAGCCAATGATATGAGTTGTTAACAAACGCGAGAGAACCACCATTGATGTCGATGGCCCTCAAGGTACTGCAATACATTTCGTAAGGCGTGAATAGAACGCCAAATAAAATCTTTTGGTCAAAAATCTGGAAGCGAGGATTTTGTCGATGTTGTAACAAGACTCATGGTACTGGAATATGATGTTTCTAAGTGAACTTCTTGGATGATGATTTGCCGTCGACAGGAAGCCACTTTTATTGCAAAATGGGAGTTACTGATTTTGGAGACAAAGGATGACTTGATATAGCAATGTTCAGGGATGACTTTCATTAGAATGAAGGTTTTTGAGTATTGCAGAAGGATGAGTATTCACTGGATGACTTCTCTTGAACATATCGGTGACACTGAGATGAGTTGGAAGCATTGACCCAAAACCGAAGTGAAGGTATGATGAACCATAAGTATGAATGAACCGTCAAGAAGATTACCCAACCCAAACAGTCACAGTGATGGAGTGAAGTGTCATGTTCAAGAGCGACTTGCTACCGTAAAATTTTCTGTTCACTTTCCCAAATTTTCCCCAGTCATTTGTCGACCAATACCTCTTTATTTTTTAACAAGATTGAGGAGGATAACATATTCTTGATCTATAATTCAACCCTTCGGGTGAACAATGTATCGCTATTTAATAATTTAATAAGTCTAGCAATGAATGAAACTCGATTCTTGCCATGATCGACAAGCTCGTTGCTATTTTATGTTTTAACGAGGCTAATGACAGTGACAGCCCAGTCCTTTTTCATATTTAGAGAGTTTGAAAAAGAGGACGAAAATAAAACTCCATAAGTACTTTTTCGTAAAGTTGTCGCTCAGATTCGAAAAAGTGTAAAATAATATCTGAGAGAAATTCTTTAGTCATGTTTGACCAAGGTATTCCTTTTTCGTAAATAATCTATCTCAGTCCGAAAAAGGGTTAAACTTACACTGAGTAGATATCAATTCATTTACTTTTACGAGCTCGAAAATACAAGTTCCTGACAATCTTTTCACATTATCGGAGTCTGAAAAGAGCTAAAAAAAGACTCCAAGGGTTCCTTTTTCGCTGTTATCGAAGCTCGAAAAAGAGATAAAAGTGTGCTTCAAGTCCTTTTTCATTTTTAACAAAGCTTGAAAAATAAGAATAAAAAGTATGCTTTGTGGTCAAATCATTCTTGAAATAAATCTGCACGACTAATATGTTCATCAGTTGTAAAACCTGTTCAGAACAACATCAAATGGATTAAAAATACATGTTTCATGATAGAAATACAATAAAACCATAGTCATAGCAATAAATATTCATTGCAAACAATTAAATGACTAAATAAAAAGAGTTTTACTATTCATTTTTACCATTCAATAGTTACCATTTTCATTTTGGTGCTTTGAACCTATTTCTGCCCTCGAAATTCAGCTGCTGATTGCGATCGATTCTGTGGACGGTTTTCATCGTCGTTTGATCCAATTTAGTGCCATGAACACTCACTTTCTTTTAGTAATCATTTCATTTCCTTTCACTGCAATTTTTTAGGGTTTTGAGCCCCTTAGGGTAAATTTTTGCTTCCAAAAAGGGAAACACACCCTTGAGCATCGAAAAGTGTGTTGTAGAGAACCTAAACTAAAGTCTAGCTTCATATGCAACGCACTGTCCCTTGTTTAAGACTGCGTTGGGCACAATCTCCATTTTTGTTTCTTGCACTATGCCCAAAATTTGTCTAATTTTTTGCATTGAAAGGAGTCTACCAAGTCTTATGGTTACGTTTCAGGATTTCATCGGACTATAATGACGATTACATGGCGAGAAAGAGATCATGAAGAATAGAATATGGTTGCCCTAAATGATCTGGGTACAGTAAGAGCCCTAAGAGATTGTGAGTTGTTAAAGAACTTCCGCATGTTAGGGATGAGGCAACAGATAGAACTCTTGGAGTTCCTAGTTCGAGCATGGGATCCGGCTATTGAGGCATTTCACATTAGGAAAAAAGTGGTTCCTATTACAGTAGAGGATGTATATTTTCTCACAGGTTTGTCGAGGAGAGGCTTGCCTATTTCCCTCTCAGGGTCTGCTCTTGGAGGAGTACACAACCTTCCTCATTTTCCGAAAAATAATCCAACCACCCCTACTGTGATAGTGGTTTCTACGATTGAATATTTGGTTTTTTCCACCCTTTAAGAATTAACATATTCTATGGAGAACGCAAAGAACTCAGAACAACCTCCACCATACAACGGTGGTGACGAAGATAAAATTGTACTATCAGACTGTATTTTCCATGGGTTGGGCCATGAGGAAGAATAGGAAGAGGAACCATCAGATTCTGATAAAGAAGAGGAGGAAAAAGACGAAGATATGGCAGACCAAGATCTGGATTGGATTTCTCATGGCCCACTCACTCTTCTAGGTGTTATACACAAGATGCCAAGACATACATAAAGTATTTTAATGAAGTATGACCCTGACAAAGCAATGAAAGCGGAGGGCCATCTAGACAAATTCTAACTACATCTGCAATTCTAGAGGTACACTATGATGACGTTGCATGCAAAATTTTTCCATGCACCTTAGATGGCAGAGAAGTTGTATGGTATCATAGTCTTCCTCTGAATTCCATCCAAAATTGGAAGGGGATTAATTTATTTTTTTTCAAAAAATCATCGATGAAAAAATGCCTGTGATTTTGTTGAAAGAGTTGGGTAATATCAAGATGGAGAACAAAGAAAAGGTGAAAGATTTCAATGAAAGGTTTAACCATATTTTCAATAAATTTCCAACAAACACAAAACCTCATGACTCCATCACCATTGATTACTACACATCTTCCTTTCCATCAAGCATTGTGTATTTCATGAATAGAGTTGTGAAAGGAACTCTTACAGAGAACTATGAAGAGGAAACAATGGTTGAAAAGGAATTGTGTGCGATTGGGGTAATCGTAAATGATGCAACGGAAAAAGTCTCAAAAGACACGGGAAAAATGTCTCAGGAATCTGTAAGCAATGCCAAGCAGAAAGAAATGGTCAATCTTGAGATCTTGACCTGCACAATCAAGACTTTGTCAAATGAGTTGGAAGATTTGAAACAAAGGTTAAGCGATACCATCGTTAGCAACAAGCCTCCCAAGTTCAACCATCTGAGAGGGACTGCCAACTCCGGCAGCAATAAACGACTGGCCAATTCTGCGAAAATCTAGAACGTTGAAAGTATGTGCATGGACTACTATTGTTCATTTAACCGAGAATATCATTCGAAAAAGACATGCGTGACAATGGAACCACGTCATGAACGCTCTTGTTGCACATTTTATTGATACAATGCTTTCTGATGAGTATACTGAGCATGCGGAAGAAAAGGAAGATACTTTTGCAATCAAAGAAACTCTAACCATGGGGCAGGCAATGAACACATTCAGTTATGTAGTCACAGCTGAAAAGAGTGTTTCTGAAAAAAAAATACCGAGTGATGGCCCGACCCAGAAGTAAAACCGTACAGTTGCAGTTTGAGAAGCCAAGGTCTGACCACTAAAAAAAGTTGACGAAGCAGAGGTTGAAAGAACATTTGTTAAGGAAAATCAGTCTACCCGTTAACTCAATGCAGAACACTCACAACAAGTCTAGAAATGTAGCCACAATGAAAAATACTTCCGTAAGAAGTAAGAAAAAGTCTACCACTCCGGAAGTCACAAACCAAGTATGTCCTCCAGACACTTCGACAATCTCTCCCGCTTTAGATTACAAGATAGTTGAAGAAATGAATAAATCTCGCACAAATATTTCAATTTTTGAACTGATGAAGATCGCGAGCCAACGGAACATGCTCCTACACACACTTGGACAATCCACCTCAGGTAATGATGCTTCTTCACATAAGGGATATGGTACGTCCTATGGTCCCCTCGAATCTATACTTAATGCTTTAATGATAGATGCAAACACACTTTGCCTTCCGTTTTTGTTAACATTTTAAATTTCCAATTATAATGTACACAATTTCTTAGTTGATTCTCATGCATTGGTGAACGTAATGCCACTATCTTTTGCAAAAAAAACAAATGCAACATGGGAAAAAATAGATGCACAGATCATTCAGCTAGACACAAATCTTGTCCATGCGATTGGTAAACTCTGGAATTTTCTTATTCGCTTATCATCTGATGAGCGAGTTCACCAATGTATAATATAGTGATTTTGGACATTTCGGAAGAATACAGTGTATTTTTTAGGAGAGATTTGTCCAGCAAGCTACAAGGGTATTTTGGTACAAACTGGTCACATTTATGGCTTCCGTACAAGGGCAGAAACAATCATATCCGAGTGAACTCAGAGAGCTTCATGAAACACATTGTTACTCCCTTCGATGGTAATAATGAACCGATGGATTTCACAGATCTAATCTTTGGAAATTTCTTTTTGGAAACTAATATGGGGTGTTACCTTTCTCAGCCATCCCCAGTTCCACCTGACACACAGTTGGACCTCCTTCCTAGTCCAATTGGTGAAAATGACATATGTACATTTAGTAGCAGTAATAATACTAGCGTGGCACATAGTACTTGTATATACGATATTTGGAAATTGTATTTTGACAGTTCCAAGACAAAGGAGGGCTATGGAACTGGTTTTGTTTTAGTAGACCCACGAAAGAGGAAACATCCGAACTCCATCTGCTTCGAATTTGAGTGCTTGAAGAACACCACAAAATATGAAACACTCATCACATCTGTTCCTAGAATACACATCACATCTGTGGATGCATTGAAAAATGTTGATGCTATGTTATCACCGCTTAGGGACGATTTTTTTGTAGAAATTATTTATAAGCCATCCGTCGCTAATAACATTAATAATTTGTGCATTTTCAATGATGACCAACAGACGTTGCACTTTATGGAGAATGTTGATGTATTCAAGGATGGAGCTATCGATGAAGACGAGCACGAGAAATCATTGTAGGATGCAGCTTACACAAGAAAAGAGAACCCCATTCCGAAAGGCGTGGTATCATTGGAAAAATTGTATGAATTACATAATTGCTTCTGACGGCCAAGAAATGTGAAAACCCATAGATCAACATTGTCGTACGAGAAAATAAATTTGCGAACGTAAAAGGACCTGAAGTTTGTCAATCTTGGTACTTGATGCACACCACAAAAGTGGAAAACTTTTATCCTCTTATTCAAGCATTACTGATATGTATTCGCGTAGACGTATGATGAGCTCAAAACTTATAACACATGAATAATCCGTCATGTGATTCCAATCAAAGAAAGGGCCAAGCTGTTCCAACAAAAGTTGAGGAAGGTACATCCACACTTGAGCCTATGATTCAAAATAATTTTAGGAAATAGTTGGATGTTCCGATCATATATAAAGAGAAACATTCTACTTGGGTATTGAATTTAGTCTCGTTAAGGATGAAGTCTGGGAAAATCCGCTTGTGTGTTGATTTCTGGAACTTGAACCATGCCACGAAAAATACAATTACCTCGTGTCGTCTATGCAACAGATATTGCAAACAATATCAAGGTCAGACATGTTTTCTTTGTTGGATGGGTATTCTGGTTATAAGTAGGTTCTACTCTCAAAGCATGATAGATTAAAGACTACATTCCGCACGAAGTGGGGTACGTTCGCATTCAAGATAATGCCATTTGGGTTGATCAATGTTGGTGCAACATTTCAACGTGCCATGGAAATCAAATTCCATGGACTAATTGGACAGAGCATAGTGGTCTATCTCGATGACGTCACATTGTTTTCCAAGAATAGATCTGACCACATATGCTACTTGAAGAAAATTTTCGAGCAATGTCACAAGTACAAGATATCCCTTAATCCCAAAAAGAGTTTTTTTGCAGTGTCGAAGGGTGACCTATTGGGTCATATCATTGCCAAAAGTGGGATTAAAGTAGACCCATATAGGTTCAAATAAATTATGCATATTCCCTTCCCTGTAATCAAGAAAGCTATTCAGTCCTTCCTAGGGAAAATCAATTTTCTCCGCAAGTTCATCTTCGATTACACTCAGATCGTGAAGCCAATACAGGAGATGGTAAAGAAGGATGTGATCTACAGATGGGATAAAAGGGAAAAGGACGCATTCTCCCGTATTAATAAAACTATTGCAGAAGCACCCACTTTGTACAACCCATATTTCAACAAAGATTTCGTGCTCTACACATTCACTTATGATACTTCTCTCGTTGTTGTGCTTACGAAAAAGGATGATAAGAACCGTGAGCAACCGATATCATTCATGAGCGCTAGCCTTGAAGGACCTAAACTCAATTACCATACCATTGAAAAACAAGCTTATGCAATATTCAAGGTGGTGAAGCACTTCCGACCCTATCTCTTAAAAAATCATTGCATCATCTTCGTTCCACACCCAATAGTCAGATCAATGTTCGTTCAAAAAGAGCTGGGTGAGAGAAGAGCGAACTGGATGATTGGTTTATAGGAATAATCCTTAGAGTTCAAGCCATTTCTCACAATTAAGGGTCACAGTCTATGTTGAATAGCAGCGGAAGTGGTGGATGCAAAAGAGGAAGATCGTTCGGATGGGAACAGGAAATCGAAATGTACAATGTTGAACAAACACCTACCACTATTATCACAGACTCTTTGTATGCATATGTGCACCAATACCTTGAGCACGACACCATGCCCTCTCATTTATCCGCACGAAAAAAGAGGGAACTCAAACTTAAAGAGTTATCTTATCAGTTGGCGCATGGGTTGCTCTTCAAAAATCATCATAATGGAGTATTGCTCAAGTGCTTGGAAGTGCACGATTCACAGATAGTATTGTGTGATCTCCATAACAAACCAACCGGGGGACACTTTGCGAGTAATATGATTGCGCATAAAGTTATGTGACCCATTTTCTATTGGCCTACATTATTAAAAAATGCTCATGCTTACACCCGCAAGTTTCCTGTCTGCCAATGGTGTGTCGGCCGAAACAAGAAGTCAGTCACCCCATTATAGCGTATCATAGTGGAAGAACCATTTCAACAGTGGGGCTTAGATGTTATTGGAGAAATATTTCCACATTCGTCAAAGAAGCACTGCTACATTCTCAAAATAAACAAACTAAATATATTACATTAGTTTATATTGCATTATCTTATATTTAAAATCTTAATATCAAAAATAGGATAACACTCCAAACAAAACCCCTAGTCCATAAGGTTGACTAAAGACCAAAAACCTATAAAAAGATTGACTCTAAATTCATTTTTTCAATTTATTCTTTAATGCTCATGGATGAGTTCATAATTAATCTATTTTGCTCATCTTTTGCATGTTCTTTCATCTCGTAGATGTATCATGTCTCATTTTAAATAAATATTTACCAAGCTATAGATTTTGTAGTCATTTTGTTTTATCTAATAAATTGCTTGAAACATCATTTAGGATTTGTGAAAAATTATCTAAATTGCATGTGTTCTTTGTGAATGTTTTAATAGCCAAGCTTGATGATACAATTATGATTGTTTCCTTTTGCTTTTTATGGAATTCTATAATTGTTGTAAAATGATTTTGCATTCACTTCATCCTGAAAAGATAATAGAAATAGTGTTTTGATCATAACTTATGAAACGAATAGCCAAATGGGTTGTGGAGTCTTTTCTCATGAAAAAATATTAATAGTGGAATTATGCTTATAATTTATAAAATCAATGTCAAAATATGTTGTAGAGTATTTCTAATTCTGCAACTCATTGTAAGGTAAAGAAACTTGTTAAATTTTATATGTCATGTCATTTTCATTTAGCAATTAATAAGGAAAATTTGATCAAATAATTGGATCAATAAAAAAGGATGATGGAACTACGAAATTGCTTCTCTAACAATTTGCTAGTTTGATATATTAAGAATAATGGTGAACCCCAAAAATCATTGTGAAGTTTATTTTGATGAGCCGGGTTTGGAGAGCCAAGGGGAATTCTATGTCTTGGACAACCTGAGATACAAAGTTTCTAATCTCTTAATCATATGATAGATTGAACTAGTTCAATTCCTTAGTTGCATCAAAATTTATACATCATTTAGAACTAGGACAATTATTACTTCAATGGGATTTGAAGCCCCAATGGGTTACGTATGCAGCGCACAACACCTTGAAACATCACATAACTTAGTTGGTTATTTAACTTCAGAAGAACCTTCATGACTTTTTATTTTTTATGTCATATTTGTGTTTATATTTATCGCCATTTCAAAAGGTTTTGTTCTTGAAATCACTTCTCTGTGTTGAACATTCGATATTAATAATGAGAAGAATTGATATAGGGTTTTCCTAGGTCTACTGTCCATTCAACAGTAGACAATTACCCTTCACTAGGTCTACTGTCCATTCAACATATCATGGAAGCATGATCAGAGGGGCCATGGATATTGCGCAGTAAGCGGGGTATGGGGTCGATAGGTAGCTTGTGGGGGACAACTGTGTGTTGATTCTTTGTAATCATAATGGTATGCATTGTCCATATAGGCATCTCAAGCTCTGTGTTCTCAAATAACCTGATGGCCAAAATAAGCCTGAGAGTCATATCTGTTCACCAAAGTTCCAACCATAATAAGTCTGGATACTCCCCTGGTTTCAAATAATTTCTTTTTTTTTTATGATTGTGATTTCCAAAGAGTTTAAAGGTGTCATTGTTTGACGTTTGAACTGGTGCTCTGTTACAATAATGTAACATCTCCAACACCTTGTTCAGATGGGGGGAATATTTTTTGTGTTATTTTACTCCCAAATGGCAACACGGTAGGAGTTTGAGTTCCAGCACCTCTTATCTCCCATGTCCAAATCCTCAACATAACAACATAAGTGAGTCATTTGGCCTTGGCTTGTGGAGATATGTTGCTTCTGATTTTGTATCTCCATATGTATGGATGCTCAGAGATGGCTTCTTCTGAAGTGTAGCTAGTTCCCAACAGTATCAGAAAATGAGTGGGCTACATTGACTCCGCTTCTTCTGGATGATGGAACTGGTAAATATCTGAGTTCAGGTCTACTTTGGGGATCCTGCAGTAAAACCCTAGTCAGACTAGTGATTCTCTTCTGCTTTAGAAACTCAAGCGATATTTTTTACATGTGGATATGGATCCTTGACCCAAAAACCAGGCCTTTTCATTCCTGTATGTGGGGTTGTTGCATGCAGAAACACCACTTGGGAATTGGAATTCACAATTATTTTAAACTAAAACAATTAATTTTTTTAATGAGAAAATTATTGCAGCTTCACTGGCCAGATTTTTTAATGAGAAAATTATTGCAGCTTTACTGGCCAATGTAATAACACAAAGAGAAAGGAAAGTCCCACAGTCTATGGTTTAGGGATTGTCAAACTTGAAAATTAACTAAAAAACATTACTATCTTTCGGAGGGGATGTCCGAAATACTCTACTGTATAAAGCATGTAATAGACACTAAAGCCAGACAAAACGTGGAATTAAATTGAAAAGCTGTTTGCTTTATGCTTCTGCTTATTCAATCGGAGAAGGTTGGGGATTCTAGTCCATACTACCATGTTTACAAACAGCTAACTCAGAAGTCCTAGCCAAATTTGGAATTTGATGACATAAGGAATTGCTCTCAGGCTCTAACCATGAGGTGATACGGCAGGCATTGCACGACCAACATTAGGTTTTGATCTTATTTATCATGTCATTCCAAAAGTAAAGATACTCTCTCTCACTGCAGGCAATAATAGCGTAGTTTAAAGAGGCCGCGTTTTGACCCAAAATCCGGGAACGATTTTCAGAAAATCTGGCAAAGATTTTCCCAGAAACTTGTTTATAGTTGTTAAACATTAGTATTTTGAGTGCCCCAGGGGTTTTTGATAGTGCTGAATCCATTTCCACTATCAAAAATGGATTCCAAACACTGCAACTACCTAATTTTTGCAAATATAGTTGACCGGATTCCGGCGGATTTCTGCCGTCCGGGCCAAAACGCGGCCTCGGTAGACAACTCCGGCAATAATTACTTGCATGATTTCAAAGTATATAAATTTTCCAGAACATCATGGATGCCCTTTTTGTTATATAAATATAGGATTTAAATATAAATGGAAAATATAATATATTAATTTTGACATTTTAAATCATCAAAAGCTTAATTTGATAATAAATATTAACAATAAACTTACTTGTGTATTTATATCAAAATTTCATCAATGGAAATCTAATAAAGAAAAGCATTTGAATTTTGACATTTTAATAATGGAAAGCAATTAAATTTTGACAAAAATAAAATTGAATATTTTGTAAAAAATCCTAAAAAAGAATTATATATCACAATAAAATAAAAGAATATAGAAGACTTATCCCATACTTTTACCTAAACTCTATCAACTTGTATAAACAAATATTATTTTAAATCTTTGTATGAAAGAGTACACCCTTGGTTCCTAAAATGTTAAAATAATCAATTGAAAGTACTAATTAAAAAAGGATAATATATAAATATAAAGCAATAGTTTTCTAAATTTGATCATAAAAATGATCAAGGTCAATATTAACTTGAAAAAATAGAAAAACAATATGATTATATATTGAAGGAATCAAATTGATATGTATGAAACCTGAATATTGTGTAGAATGTTCAAATCCCTGTTACAAAAAATGAGTTTTACTTTAGGAGGCGTTCACGGTTAAATGACTAGCAAAAGAGAAATTTATGGACATCCAAAGCTACCAAATGAAAATCTTTAAAATTGGAGCTTTGGTTCTTACCCACCTTCATAAGCTTTTCAATATGGTAGCTAAGCAAGGGTTTCTAAAAAATGGACTCAAATTCTTTTTCTTGTTTTTAAAAACATGCACAAAAAGACTTCTAAAATTATAAATCATTATGATTAATCATCTTCTAACCAATTAGAGCTTACAATTTAATTCTTTCTCCTCACATGAATTTGGTTCCTTTTAGCTCCAAGCCCACCCATATTTATTGAATTTAGAAAAAAACTAAACGAATTTCTAATTTATTGAATTTAGAATATGAAATTAAGTATATAATTTAATAACTTTTAGCTCCAAGCCCACCCATATTTATTGAATTTAGAAAAAAACTAAACTAATTTCTAATTTATTGAATTTAGAATATGAAATTAAGTATATAATTTAATAAAATGTAGAAAATATTTTCAATAAAGAAAAAAAATGCAAAGTTAGAGGTATTTGTCCAAAGTATGGTGAAGAAAAAAGATGTTTGATATAGAAAAGAAATTTAATAAATTATTATTTCAAAATTTCAAAGATGACATTTACATTAGCTAAATGGGGTGGCAATTTTCCATTGGGAAGTATCTATAAATTATCCTATTGCCAACCGAGAAGAATGGTGGTGTTCAAGAGTTAATAAATTGAAATCAAATGCATCAAGATATTGGGCAATCATGATAATTATTTTACTTTTGCTATTTGGATAGGATTTAATTGATGGCAATGCTAGAATGGTGGGTTGTGAGATTTCTTGTGTTACCATCCATATTTTTTAGACCATAGGGCATTGCATCCTTCTCCCTTATTGGATCTATTTTTTAAATCTCTAGGATCTATTAGAGTTACACTCACATATATATCAAGGAGGCATAGATTGTGACTTAATCAAGTGCACAAGTTCCTTATGCTCTTCATATTTATCTTTCATTTCCTTTCTATTTTTTTATTCCATTATAAGCAATTTGTTAAATATACCAAAAGGCTCCAAAGGTTGAAAGTTGCATGCTAGAGAGACCTAGAAAGTGACCTTGGGCACTTTGTGAATATACATAAGATTTAGAAAAACAAAGGGAATAAATGGAAGCTCAATCACAAAAAGAAATTAAGGTTAATAATGTATTAGTTTCCTTTGAAGGCAAGATTCAAATACATATAGAAGGGTCCAAATATAATATTATCATGAAATATGCCAATTCATCATCAATGACATCACGAATGACTATCCAAACACCTTGAAGAATGCATAATCATGTCTCATCCATGAAGAAGAGATCCATAACACACAATAGTGCCAACACAATGGTTAAAATAAGCTAAATTACCACAATGTCTATCACACTCAAGTAGCCAACTAAAACTGGGGCCAAGGAGCTAAAGGAGGTAATTATTAAGCTAGAGGTAGTGACTATCAAGGAGGAGTATCATATTATCAAGGAAGAGAAGGATACCATGATTGGTAAGGACAAGGAGGACATGGTTCAGGAAGAACTCCCAAAGTATATTGTTTTATTTGGCACTTAAAGAAAGACCAATTAAGCCTTTAATATCCTATGAAGGATAGAATCGATATGAAATTTTGTGATATCTGAAGAGTTAGAAACCATTCCCTTGAAGATTGTCAAATCATGCTAGAGAAATTGGGGATAGAGAACCATTCATCTCCCTAAGCAAAGCTTCTTGTTTAAACATGAAATCCTCAACTCCAATAATTTAAATGACTCATAATGTATAGAGTAGGATGAGAAGATAATGCACCAAAAGTGCTTCCCACCAGTTTTTCTGTAAAGGTTCAACGAAACTAGTACCTGTGTTAAACAAAACATATTACAAGGAAAAATTAGGCCTTAGAGATGGAGGTTTAATATTGTCACTAATATCCTCAAGAGGAGGCTTCTCATTAGTTCTCATGGACCGTTATGGCTAGGATATGGGAGTCAACAAGAAAAGTGTTCAATTAGTTCTTAAAGGGAAAAGGATCGCTCGTAGCGCCCTTGCCATTTCCATGGTTTTTGGAGCCATGTTTCCAAAGTTTAGAAAAGGTGAAGAAGGCAGACATATTTGCAAAACAATCTTACTTTTTCATATAATCTGTCATCATCATATCAAGTGAAACAACCACCGCCTTATTCAAAGTTTAATATGGGATTTGCGTGTTAAGTCAAACAATTTATACTTATATATGAACGAGGCAAGTTCCATTAACAATTTTCGATCAATTATTGCTCAATTGCAATGCAATTCGGTATTGACAAAGTCAAAAGTTCATAGAAAAATGTTTAAGTTTGAATGAAGTTCGATAAGGCACAAAGCTGTTATTTGCCAAACTAGCACAAAAACCAAAACTTAAAGACAATATGGAATGGACCCAAGATTATTCGAGCCCTCTCACTTCTTTAGGCCTCTTGGAAGGTTGTACCCTTGAACAAAGGCTAGATCCCCAAATAGGCCAAACTCTATTATGGACCCCATCTGTTTGGGTTTTATGTGTGTTTGGGACTCCTTTCCCTCTTGTTTGGTTAGGCCCTTTGGATGTCTTTGGGACTCAAGTTATAAATTGGATTGAACTCCTTGTGGACCCCTGAAGAGGCCAAATCATCCTTAGTGGGTCATTGACCCTCCCTATTTCTATTTATTCAGGCCTAAATTTTACTTCATGAGAGTAAACAAGTGGGGTATACATTATGTTTTTGAGTTTATTATAATAAGGTTTTAACGTTGTATAAGTGAAATTTGGGCCGGTTTGACCTTGGTTAAGGTAGACGACCAAATTTGTAAATTAAAGAGGGAAAATCCAAATAACTTTGGACTTGTATTAGCTACGAAAAGGAATCACAACACACATTCAGATTTAGAAAAATGTTTGCCATCATATTAGTTATGTAAATGCATTTCATTTATTTATCAAGCAGTTACAGACTTGTAACTAAAACAATTTTTAGAGAAATGTATAAAAAATAATGAAAAAACAAGAAAAAGGGGTCAGTGAGTCTTAGCTTGTCAAGGCATTTCGTATCAAGAAGTACGTGAGACACTTTCACAATCTTAAAGATTTGAGTTCTTGAGTATAGTTATAGTTTATGTCTTTCTCCCTTTATTTGTTTTATCTTTTCGCCTTCAATCTATTCATTTTTAATGGTATTTTGGGAATTTGGATGAGTTTTATTTTTAGAAATATGTAAAATAGTCTCTCGATAGGTTTTTATTTGTGTAAGCTAGATATATTTGTCCAAGCCACTAGTGCTATCTTATATGAGTAAAGTTGTTAGGTTCATGGTTTTTATAATAAATACTATTATATCAATGTTTTTATGCTCATGGTTCTTATAATAAATACTATTGCATTGTTTTAAGCATAAAAATTTAAAGCGATTCTACAATAGTTATAACTTCTTGAGTTCAAAAATGTTGAGGAAGTTGGCTATTTTTCCTGCTTTCTTCTACCATCCTTTTTATTTTAGTTTGTGGGTATTCAAGGCATGGTCTGTAGGTTATATAAAGTAATTTTCTAGCTTCAAGATCCATCACACGAAAAAACTTGTTTCCCAAAAATACTTATTGTTGGAATTATGATCCATTTGAAATTATTAAAGTTGCTATTTTTAGAGATATTTGTGGAATGAGTGATGAGAGATTTAGGGAGTGATTGTTGAGAGATTATAGGAAATTACTAAGAGATTATAGGAGATGGAAAACCTCTCCTCATGTATAAATATATGCTATTGATAATGAAAATTATGTGAGCTTGTGTGCATTATAGTTAAATGATTTTTCTTTGTTATATGTTTTTGCTAGTATGATTCTTCATTTGGTATAGAATCAAGATAAATTACTATAGAACATATGAACAAGTAGTTGATAATTTCACTAAAACACTATCTATGTAAAAGGTATTTAAATTCAAAGATGATCTTGGAATATTTCCAAATTATCATTATGGGGGAGAAATGTTGGAATAATGATCCATTTGAAATTATTAAAGTTGTTGTTTTTAGTGAGATATGTGTCAAATGGATGATGAGAGATTTATGGAGTTATTGTTGAGAGATTATATGAAATTATTGAGATATTAGATGAGAGACATCTCCTCATGTATAAATATATGCCATTGATAATGAAAATTGTGTGAGCCTGTGTGCATTATAGTTAAATGATTTTGATCTTTTATTTGTTTTCCCTGGTGTGATTCTTCACTTATCAAAGAAGAAATGTTTTTTTCTCCAGGAGCAACAACCTAATCCATAGAAATTAATAAAAATTGTAAGAGAAGCACTTGGATTCTTTAACCAAGGATAAGAATAAGAAAAGCAAAAAGAATGTCAATAAAGGTAGTACCAAGAAAGAATAAATGATACAATCTTAAACAAATTCATTAATTTATTAAAAGAAGAACATTTAGTAGCTTGACTATCATAACTAGTGAATATATTGAAATAATGCAAAGAAGAACAAGGGACAAGTAAAAAAAAATGAGGCAAGTAGTACCCAACAAAATCTTCACGACAACTATGACTCGCAACTCGACCTAAAAGTTGAAGGATTTATGATTCCCAAAGTGATGTTTAACTTTGATTAACATGTTAATATTATTCATATGGAAACATGGATGAGGATGGGAAACTTTGAATTAACAAAATCCAATGTTCCGCAAACTATCAAATAATTTAATCTTTTAGGCTTCCTCAAATGTGGGTGCAAAAGCCCCAAATACCAATGTTTCACCAAGTTTTTGGGATGGGGAGATGCAAGAATGAGAAGAACATGAAGACACTTAGGGGGAACATGGGGGTACCACCAAATATTTTAGGGAAATTTATGGAGGATGGTGGGGCATTGACGTATATAGATAACATAAACATGATTTAAACTAAAATTCAATAACAAAATACATCGATGCATACATTGATTTAATGAGGTAGAAATAGTAAAACATTGTATACATTGATTTAAGTTCATCATTTATCATTCTAGAATCTACATTGATTTAAATTCATCATTCTAGAATCTACAATGATTTAAATTCATCATTCTAGAATCTAAAATGATTTAAATTCATCATTAAGTGTAGTAGAATCTAATGTAGAAATTATACAAACATATGTATTCCAATGGATTCAATATGATCATGCAATATACTAGAGCAAAATACAGAATCCTTCTACAATTAATTCTGCAGAAATTAAACACGATCGCATAATCACACCAAGTAAAAGAAAGAAGAAAATCAATCCAAAACACAGATATTTTTCCTGGGGAGAGCTTGCTGCTCAAAACCCCTCTATATATATTGTATAATGAACCAAGGAATCATGAAACAATACAATGCATTCTTGCTCAGAAGAATCTGTTGCACTCTCCTAACTGCCTCACACTGATCTAGACAAAATCGGGCCAACACTTAGCCAATTCTCAGCATGTCTTTAGCCTGCCTTGCTCATGCAGTTCATGATGAATGCAATCCCTATTATTTATGAATTTCATCCTTCCTTGACTTTGGTACATCATAAATCTCGTGGTGTTTTAACCGCATCTAGGTAGTTTTCTAAAAATACAACGTTAATAGTCAACTTCCTTTAACCCTTATCTCAAAATCGGGGCCTCATCGTAACCGATACATGAAACTATTAATAGTAAATCATTAGTAATTACGTATCATTTATAAAGCATGTGAATTTATTTCGTATTTAATCCTATCGGACCTCTAAACTATTGCAACAAACAATTACAACTAGTTAAACCGATTTTAACTCACTTAATTGAGTTAATCGATTTGTCAAAGTATTAAACTAATGTACCGATCGCAACTTGAACTCTAAACACATAATCACTTGCGCATGCTCTCTACCGTCCACCTCGAATCTCATAAATTCATGAACTAACTGAGTCTATCACACTCAGTTAACTATTACAAGTGTTTATAAGATAAGATTACAATTTATTGTCCAATTTAATTAAGGGAAATTAAATTAGACACATTTCCAATTTATTTAATAAATTGGCTTGCAGACTAATGGATCGTTAGGAAACATCACTATGTAACCTATAATCCCACACTAGTGTGTGTGTTGTCATGTTGTTTCTAGATGCCAACTTCACTATTTCTTGTTGCAAATTTCAACACTCCCTCCTCACAAGAAAAGGAATCAATTCCCGCCCCGATCCGCATCTTTTGGAATGTTTTCGCGCACATGCAACTTTTGCCAACACTTCTTTAGTGTTGTTTCCGTATGCAACTTTGCATAACACTTTTCATATACTTTATTACGAATCCTTTTGATGCAACACCTTCTTTATAAATTGAATAGCCTCCAAAAAATTGAATCAGTATAATGCATATGCCTTCAGAGTCTTCTGACTATTGCTAGCTACTGCACATGTCTACTGGGCTCTCTGCGCTGTTGACATCTGCATCCATGCACTCTGCACTACTGCCAACTCTGATTTGCGCTCCAATATCCAACACTTGTCACTCTGATTGTTGTCCTCCTAACATTTGAATACATCAATATAACTGATACTTCCTGCTACTGTTGTACCATGGGCTCCTCATAGCCAGGTTTGATCCATGACACAAAACATCTCAATGAATCCTGCCCAATTTCTTCTTGGGATTAATTTTGTACATCGCACCACCTCACACCTGGAGGTATAGCTGCATGTACTCCCTATACCCTTCTGGCTCAAAATTCCCCCTCCTAGAGGTATCTGCTTGAGTGGACTCTTCCACTTGATATCCTCTCTGCTTCTCCAATTGTGGTTCTCCACAAAATTCTGAGACTACTTCTGAGGCTGCATGTTGAGAGATAAATTCTCCCTCTCAACCACCAATTCATTAACCATTTCTTTGCTCCTCAAATCCTTGCATGCATCCTCAACCTAGAGAGCATACAGGTTCTTGACTCTTACACTGATCTGCTTCACTTGTCCCATGGCTATGTGTTTAAGGAAAACTTTTCCTTTTCTAAACATTACTTCATAACCACGTTCTTCCAATACCGCTATGGAGACAAGATTCTTCCTTAGGCCTGGAACATACAAAACATATGCTAGTCTGAGATGGGAGCCATTCTCCCTCTGAAAGGTAACTGTACCTATGTCGGTAGCGTTATACCTCTTGTCATCTCCAAACTCTATGTTCTGCTGGAGGTCCTTCTCCTCCAAGTCACTGGAAATATCTTTATTCCTTGTCATATGGAACGAGGCACCACTGTCTAAACACCACATGCATCCCATTACAGTGTTGGACATGCATGCAATGAGAGTAAAATCGAGCTCGAAATGTGAAGCCAATGCTTCACCTGTTGCAACTGCAGGCTCCTTTCTTTTCTTTCATGGACAGTTTGTAGCATATTGCCCATGCTGGTGACAATGAAAGCATCTGATCTTGGATAAGTCTTTATTTCCCGCATCACCTTGGGATTTCTTTCCCTTGGCCTTCTTTTCCTGGCCAAGGCACAATCTTCCTCGTCATTAGTCTTGGATGAAGATCCATCCATGGTATTCTACTTGAATTCTTCATGTACCAAATCCGACCAAAATCGCTCCCAATCTGGTAACTTCTCCCTCCCATTGGAAAAGTCCTGATAACTATGCCAGCTCTTGGGAAGGACTAGAATTTCTAGGCTCACCAAGTCATCATCTACTATGGTCACACCAACACTTCCAAGCTCATCGTGAAATTGAGTGAACTTCGCCAAGTATGTTGGTACCATCTCGCCCTCCTCATTCTTGATTTTCCTGAGCTTGTCCTTCAGCGGCAACTTCCTTTGGTCGCTGTTGTTCTGAAACAGATTTGTCAAAGCCTTCCAAATTGCATATGGAGTTTCTTTTCCATGGAGACTTGAGAAAATGTAGTCTCGTACTCCCTTCAATAATATCCTCCTCACCTTTTCAACCTTCTTTTGCCAAGAATCAAGAAGAGCGGCCTCTGCTGCTACGGGTTTGGGAATGTCATTATCAATGAATTATTTCAACCCATTATCCTAAAGAACTACCTCCATATCATATTTCCATGCAATATAATTTGAATTTCCCTCGAGTGCCTACTCCAATCTCAAGCCATTGAAAGACATATTGATCTTGATCTGCCTGTCGCACCAAAGAATACTTTTGAAAATTCGAATCCTATTCAACAAAAACTCAATTTATTCTCCACTAAAGTGATTTCATGTGCTCTGATACCATGTATAAATTATACAAACATATGTATTCCAATGGATTCAATCTAATCATGCAATATAATAGAGAAAAATATTGAATCCTTCTACAATTAATTCTATCGAAATTAAACACAATCGCGCAATCAGACCAAGTAAAAGAAAGAAGCAAATCAATCCACAACACATATATTTTTCCTAGGGAAAGCTTGCTTCTCAAAACCCCTCTATCTATATTGTATAATGAACCAAGGAATCATGAAATAATACAATGCATTCTTGCTCACAAGAATCTACTACACTCTCGTGACTATCTCCCACTAATCCAGACAAAATCGAGCCAACACTTAGCCAATTCCCAACCTGTCTTCAGCCTGCCTTTCTCACGAAATTCATGAGGAATTCAATCTCTATTCTTTAGGAATTTAATCCTTCCTTGAATACGCAAGTATCATGGGCAATCCTGTGGTGTTTTAACTGCATCTGGGAAATTTGCTAAAAATACAACTGATAGTCAACTTCCCTTTAACCTCTGTCTCAACTAGGTCTTCATCAGAACTAACATGCATGCAGTGATTAATAGTAAATCATCAATCACTTGACATATAACTGCATGTGAATTAAATCTGATTTAATTCACTTGACCTCTCGCTAGTGCAACAAGTAGTTACAACTAGTTAAACTGATTTTAACTCACTTAATTGAGTTAATTGGTTTCTCATGCATTAAACTAATGCACTAACTGCAACTTGAACTCTAAAACACATAGAATCACTTTGCATGCCTAACCAACCACCCTCAACTCAAAATTCATGAGCTAACTAAGTCTATCACACTCAGTTAACTATTACAAGTGCTTATGAGATAAGATTACAATTTATTGATCAATTTAATAAAGGGATAATTAAATTAGACACATTTCAAATTTATTAAATAAATTAGCTTGCACACTAATGTATCGCTAGGACCCATGACTACATGACCTGTGGTTCCACACTAGTGTGTGTGTTGTGATGTTGTTTCTGGATGCCAATTTCATTGTTTCTTGTTGCAAAGTACATCAATTCATAGATTGATTTAATGAGGTAGAAATAGTAAAACATTGTATACAGTGATTTAAGTTCATGGGCGGAAACGTGAAGCTCGGTTACACTTTTGTGAGAATCGGGGGCAGAAAAATTTTTTCGGCAATAGTTCGGCCGAACATTCTATAAAGTTCGGCCGAACTAAGATATAGTTCGGCCGAACTTTCTTAGAAAGTTCGGCCGAACTTTTGAGTCCGTTTAGATTGGCGGCACAGTGACGGCGCAGCAAACAGAATTTTTGCCGGAGGTTTGGAAAACCGGCAATAGGAGTTTGGCCGAACTTTTAAGTTCGGCCGAACTATTTTTTATAAATAAATCGCCCGCGAGAATCTACATTGATTTAAATTCATCATTCATCATTCTAAAATCTACAATGATTTAAATTCATCATTAAGTATAGTAGAATCTGATTAGTACTAAGCAAAATAGAAGATATTAAAGTCTAAATACTAGACTAGTAAATTGAAATTACTCAAACTCAAAAATAGTAAAGAGTGACAAGTCAAAGATTCAGTTTGAGGTCATCAATATCTAGAGTCAAGACTCAAAACTTAAAACTGAAAATGAATAAGGGACAATGGACCAATGTTATCAGAATACATAAATATCCATGTGCATTCATTTTAATCCAAACCATTATACACAAATATGCAAATTTCTCATATATATAGTATGAAGGGTGCATATAATTAAAATAACACCAAATGCAATCCATCTTTGATCTAGATTTACATCGACAAAGAGGTTCTATATGGGCTCCATAGATTAAAAAATCATGCTACAATGACTACCTACATATCATCAAAATCATTTATATATCAGGATCCTCATCGTCAATATCACCCTCTAGGAATTAAAAAAAGATAGAAAAATATTAAAATGTCAAATCGAGATTTTGTTTGATTGATGGGTACATTTTTACTAGCTTGGTCATGGTAGAGGAGTCCAGTATTCAATGCCACCAACATCGAGGTATGTATAGGGCTTATTTCTCTTGATTAAATGTTATTTTTATACCCACATACATGATAGAATCCAATGGAAATGTTGCAATCCCCCCAATCCTAATGTGGCTAACCCTGTACAGAAATTATATGCAAACGAACTCTTAAAACATAAAATAAACAATAGCGAGAGCATAAAACATAAAACATATATACACAGATATTTTCCCTGGATCCAAAAACCGGGACTACCAGCTTGATTTTTCATTATTTTCCTGTGACCCCGTGAAGGGGGTGTCATCGCCCCCACTTCACGCGTGAGGCTAGTCATGGAAAGAATATAACACACACCCAACATTCTACCACTTGTTTTTTTCTTTCACCAGGGGAGCACACGAGAGCTTAGTCATTGGACCAATGCCCATTGTTTCTCTACACCAAGATAACTTCTCAGTACTCACAAACTTCGTCATTGCATCTGAAACATTCTTCAAAGTGTCCACCTTTTTATCCTCAACCACATTTCTCACAAAGTGATACTAAACATCAATGTGATTTGTCTTTGAATGATAAGTAGGGTTCTTAGCCTTTGAAAATTTCACTGAGAGTATTTGAGCTCCATAGCTCAAAGGAATTTCTGCAAGTTTTTGGCAATGTATTCTTCTACTACCAACAACTAATAAAGGGGTTTTTTATCCATTATTGTGTTATCGTGTTTGATCCATTGATCTTATTGTCTTGATTATTTATTTTTGAGCTTATGTTGTTATATGCATTACTTCGACTATTAGTTTTCTTTAATTTGTTTCAAGTCTATCCACTAACAACCCATTATATTATCAGTAATATTTTCAGGAAACAACATACTGCTAAAGGAGTGTCATTTGGTACACTAGTGCCAGACAAACACCAATACATAATTTAAAGGAGGTTTCCCCCTCAAAGAGGATAATTTTTAAGTCGTTGATCTATCTTTTCTTCTATTTTGTGACTTGGTTACATAACATTGATTTTCCTCGTTGTCATCTTCAATGAATGGAGAGGGGATCATCAATTATTTGAAAGGAAATGAGGCTTCTTAAATAAAACATGGATGGAAGGGAAAAGATATATGCAAGAGAAAAAAATTGTTCAAATTTCAAGGCTTGTTGCATCTTTCCTTTCAACTTGCAATATGCACAACAAATTACCAACTTAAAAAATTCATCTAACAATGATTTTAACACCAAACATACAAATCTCAATCATGTCCTTAGGGACAATTTGGGAATATCATGAAGGAATAAATGGTTAAAGGTCCTCATTTTGAAAAACTTGCGGCACTTCACCAAAATTAGATTCAAAAGGGTTAACCATAGTTAGTTTATCATACTAACCCTCCTTTGAATATGATCATTGATGGTTGATACCATGAGGAAAATATGGCTCAACCAAATCTGTAATCATATCCTCCTCATGATCCTCAAGATCTCAATCACCATATGATAAGTAAGATTGGAAAATATTGACATCATCAGTCATACACTAGATCATTATTAGTATTATAAATTGAATCCCTATCAAAGTGCTAACAACTCACATTCCATTTCCCCTTTTCCATATGTGAAAAATCATCAATATTATTTTCTAAAGAATTAATAGGATCACCCATTTCCAGGATTTCAAAAGATGTATCATTGAGCTCAAAAATAGTATAAAGGATATAGATTACCTCATATTTATGTCAAAAGGCATAATCTTTGACAAGATATTCTTCATAAATATTAGGATCTTCATCAATATCATGATCTTCTTCATAAATAAAATCCTCATTAAGATCATAATCCTCCTCATGATCATATTCAACATGCTCCTCTTGATGACTAGTACAAATATCTTATTCATGCTCATGATAATCTCCTTCATCAAATTCCTCTTCTGAGTCTTCAAAAAGGTATATAAGTTTTTCCTCTTGGACGGCCTTGGTAAAGTCTTGAAGGGTATCTTCATAACTTTGAAAGATTTTTTCCTAAGGATTGAGAAGTTTTTCAATAAACATTTTAATAAAATGTATGTTTTTTTATCACAATAATACTTGACCTATTTCCTTTGATTTTCTTTAAGAGAATCAATGAACAACCTCATAATTGCATCTTCATGAACCATATTGATCTCTGAAGTGCATTTGAGGAATATTACCACATGATCAATGGATAAAGAAGGATCATAATCGAATTTTGGAACATTTATTATACAATTCATGCCATAATGATAAGGATATGCAAGGATATCCTTAACATCCAAATAAGGGTACATTTCATCCAAATAAAAAAGTGTCATTTTCATTAATTTTGCATGACATGCGACTATGGAGTCACCAAGGTGAATTTAAATTCCCTAAAATATGTTTTCTTTACCCTACAAGTACAAAATATTTGAAGGTCAATCAAGAACTAGGGCTCTGTTCTTCCAATGCAGTTGTCAGATGAGAATATTTTTCATTGGATTTGGGATGAGCAGATTCAAAGAGATTGAAGCATAGACTTGAAGTTATGAGGAGAAGGAATCAACTCGTCCTGAACAACAATGGCAAAAATTTAACACAAAATATAGTAGGCCTAGTTCAAAGCCTCACTATACAACCTAGGTCTTATGGAAATAAAGAGATTAGCCACCATCTTCACCTTAGTTGCCTCTATCTTGTTGTTTTGTGGTCGAATTTTATCCCCACAAAGGAGGCTTCCTTAGCAACACTTAGAGGTGAGATGACTAGGTTTCAAGCCAAATATATTTCTAAGCAGCTTGTAGATAAATCACCCAAAAATATCTTCAATAAAGGAAGGTTCAGGGGTGATAAGAGTCTAATTTTTATGGAATACGATACTAGAAAAATCCTTGAAGGTCAATATAGGATTTACAGAATTTCAATTACACACTCCACCAACCCCAACAAACTGGGAAAGGTTGTACAGGTTAGGGTTTCAAGGATAGGAAAATTTACAGCATGAAAAACCATATAACAACCAAGAAATATCCTATAAAGGATAAGATCAATTAAATTATTAAAGGCTATAAAAAAGGTAGGCAAGGTATAGGTAAAATTTAAGTTTTAAATGACTGAAAATGCACAAAACTGCAATATAAACCATAGATGTCAACCTTAAATTTGATGGTAAAACATGCAATAAATGCAATTCCTACCTAAACGAAAATAACATATAGGTACAAAAATGCTATTAAATGAAATTTTAGACCAAACCCTAACCCTAGACACCATGAAGAAAAGAAAAGAGTGAAATTTAGAATGATAAAAAAAACTAGACTAGTGCCTTCATTCAATTGGGTAATGGAGTTAATAAATATGAGGTCAAGGTATGAGGACCTTGGATGAAGAAGGACGGAATGAAATTGATTCACTTTGAAGCCACAAAAACTCATTTCATAGGGTATTTAAGGTCAAAGGATGCATGAAAACAAATTCCTTTGATGGATTCTTGAATGATAATTTTTTGTATAAATATATAGAAATAACAATTCATAAAGGATATTGCAATTTTCAATATGGCACAATAAAAACCCTAATTTCAAAAGTTATATGCAAAATGGAAGAAAATAACATTAAATTTACACCATTCATACAATAAATCATTTCATAAATCCACAAAATAGTCTCTCCATGCAATAAATATCCTCCCTATGACAAGTGGCACACTATTAGCCATTGCATCCCAGAGAAAAGAAGAAAATTGTAGCGTGCATCCTCTTATGAGAATATAAGAGAGTGAACGTGATTATGATCGAATCAAAATTATTTCCATATATTTATATGAGGGAAATCAAATCATTTTCTCATTAATTTACAATGAAAAATACCTAAGTACACTTGAAGCATTCAAAAAGGTTAATAGGTCAGAAGTCGACCTAGAAAAAGCTTTACAAATGATAAATCATAGTAAAAATTTCATGAATCCTGCACATGTGTGGGATAAAAGGACTCTCTATATGACATAATCCTCCCAAAGTAATACTATCCATCAAACAAATGAAAAAATGTGTCCAAGAGTGCTCCTCAATCCAAAATACATCATTAAAATTCATGGGTGCATCTCCAATATAATCTCCTCAACCAATACTTCATCATCAAGAATACCTGCATCATCATTCTGTGGCATACAATAGTGACTTGAAAACCCTAGGGCATAATATTAGCCTCTAAAGGGAGTGTGTATCCCTCCAAAATCATCTCAAGTGATCTCCATCCTCGTGTGGACTCTATAACAAGGCAATGCCCATCGAGTAGGTATAAGGCCAACCTGGGGGCATCTTGGGTCCTATGCACACATAATAAATCAAGCTAACATCGTGGATTATTGGGTCAATGTTTCAAAATCCGTATGTGAAAAATATATTTTACATCCATATGGACCTCCTCTATCCCCAACATTGATCTCTAGTATGTAAACATTGTCTCTGCAAGGTATCAAGTGCTCTCTCATTTGGGTTGGATGTCCTCCTCAATGTGATGGAAAGGTGAGAAGTAATTCCTCAAGGGACATCTAATGTATCTGTGTCAAACCATCTCAAACATATTATCTATATCAAGTGAGATAATCATCATTAGGGACAAAAACCATTACAATATCATAATGGACCATATTTAATGCTAGGGGCACAAAAACAATTCACATAAATTTTTCCTTCACATTTCTTTCTAGTTGATAATTTTTAACCAAGTTACCACACTTATGTTAGGTATGATTATGAAATTATCCCTATCAGGTGATTTGAGCCCCTAAGGGGAGGGACATTTCACAGGTAGGCTTGTTAATCCATAGATTCATGTGATAAATGTAGCCATGGAATGGAAAATACTTCAAGGAAGTTGTCCATAACCATGGTACTAGATGAAGAAGCTCCAATGTATTGATTACATTGATGATAAGAGGGAGATATCATGGATATATGAGTTACCCCTTTCCTCGGATGTCTTTTTCCACCCCTATGATGTTCCTTTTACTTTGATGATTTGTATTTCCTTTCATAACTTTGGTTACCCAGTTTGCTTTATGATTTTACAACACTCCTTAAAGATGTAAAATTTTATTGTTCATCAGGGTCGGGGCATTCATAAGTTACTTTATTTATATAGAGCATGAAATCCTTAGGAATTAGGTGATGGCTACTCAGGGCGATAAATCTCATGCTATGATTTTTCTCACCTGCTTATAACATTTTCTAGCCATCTTTTTCATTTTTCATTTTCTTTCATTTGTGGATTTATATGATTTTATCTTTATTTTCATTGCATCAACCTATTAGGGAATGTTTTCCGAGCCTTGACTGAAAGATGAGGATGTAGGGTGTCAATCCTAATGACCAATGACAATTAACCCAAAGAATGGAAGTGAATATAAAGGAGATATTAAATGTGATAAGTATGAATTACCTTGGGTACACCATACCAATCAATCCATCCTTTTAGCGCCCCTATTAAACAGTGGAAGAAAAGGGCTCTAGGGTAGGTCACACGATACTAGGGGAAAATGATAATCTCCTAGGTGAAGTATGGGAATGGGTACAATAATAGAGCGTTCAATCATTGAGCTTGACATGTGATCTATATTAGTATACCCATAACCTTAAATAAAAGCACATGATAATAAAAATGGTTAGTGTACATTCTAATAGATGACCCACATTCCTTCAATAAACATGCTAGATGGGAGGTAGCACTAGTTGCAACATAGGTGGAGATATTTGAGGCAAATCCATTCATGGATCATAATAGGGTTGTTCGTTGGATGAATAATCATAGGGGAGAAATTTCTTCTCCTAGGACTATTATGTAACCAGATAAGAAAAACAGAAGAAAAAATATATCAATGAATTGAAAATAAGCCTATTTGAGGGGGAAACCTCCTTTTGCATCACATAAATGAACAATTATTGGATGATTCAAATGACAAGACCTCCTTGTTATGTATATGAGTCTAAAGGGTAAAAATATAATTAGGACCTACATAAAAATAATAAAGTAAGGGCTCTACAATAACTATAATTGGTTTCTATGGGGCACAACAATAACAATATGGGGAATCTATGGTGCACAAAAATAACAATATGGGGGCTATATTAGTATTATAGGGAACTAAAATTTCCCTCTCCTTAAAAAAATTATTGTCCTCAACACTTGAGTAGTTCTAGATGCTTTTGTATGAAACACTCATCCTCCCATGTAGAATCCTTATCATGTAAGTTCTCCATTTAATGAGACACTCTAAAATTGATTGATTCCATAGTTTCCATAATCTTGTTTTTGTGATTGATTTAGGTTCCAATATGATTTTTTCTTCCCCTTAAAGTCATTCCAATATAGTTTTAAGTGAGAGCTTGTCACATATAACCTTCTTAAAGCATGAAACATGGAAAATTGGGTGTACTAGCGAATACGCAGGAAAATCCAATTTGTATGCCATAGTACCAATCCTCTGCAATACCTTGTAAGGTCCATAGTAATTGGGTGATAATTTATTATCTTTCTTGGCTTGCTTGAGGGAAATTTTTTTGTATGCTTGTAGCTGTAAAAATAGTCAATCACCCACATCAAGACTTCTTTCACTACGATGTTGATATGCATGTTGTTTCATTCATTTTGTGCCAGAGTCAAGTTATCCTTTAAGAGTTGGGGAACTTGTTGTTGATGTGATGGATGGTGAATGATATCCATAAAGCACCATAAATGAGATAATTTTTGTTGTGGTATGGAAGTGTGTGTTATACCACCATTCTGCGAGAGGTAACCACTTAACCCATTGTGTTTGTTTATCAGATTCAAATAAACAAAGACATCCTTCCAAAAATGTGTTCACTATCTTATTTTTCCTATCAAATTGAGTACCAAGACAAAAAAATAATTATGTCCAAAGAATTCTAGTGAAAATGGGATCTCTGTCACTTACAATAATCTTTGGGTTTCCATTTAGTTTTTGAAATGTTTCCATAAATGAAGTATCGACTGTACTGGCTTTGAAAGGATGAGATAGTGCACAAAAGTGTTCATATCTTGTAAGTCTATCAAATACCACCATGATGACACTATTTCCTTCATAATTGGGTAAACTTGTGATAAAATCCATTGAGACTTCCTCCCAATGATAACTTGGAATGGCTAATGGTGTAAAAGACCCGGGGTCTTAATTGTCTCAACTTTATTTTGTTGAAAAACCAAAGATTCTACCACAAACTTTTGAATATCATATTTATGACCATCCCAAAAAAATTCCTTCTTGACCTCATGGTAAGTTTTTAAAAATCCCGAGTGCCCTCCTATAGGAGAGGTGTGCAATTCCAAAAGAACCTTTTGTTTGAGTTGGGAGTGGTTACATAGATATAAGTTATCTTTGTACCATAATGATTCATTTTTCCATATATATGTATCTGATGCACTAGGATCTTACTGTAAATTTTGAATGAGTGTCCAAACCTCTTCATCATTATTCCATTCATCCCTTGCTTCAGTAATCCAATCAGGTTGGATAATAGAAATGACACAAAGCAATGTTCCCACATCCTCATCCCTTCTTGAGAGTGCATTTGTAACAACATTTCGCTTCCTTTTTTGGTAGATGATTTCAAAGTCATAACCCAACATATTTGTGACCCATTTTTGTTTCTCTTCTAAAGATAATATTTTTTCCAAGACATATTTAAGACTATCATGATTTGTTTTTACCTTGAAGTGTCTTCCCATTAGGTAAGGATGCCATTTCTTCAGATCATGTAGTATTTCCAACATTTCCTTCTCATAAATGGGTTTATGTAAATATTTTCCCTTGATTAGATGTCTTTCAAAAGAAATGGGTCTTCCTTCTTGCATTAAAACAACACCAATTCCATTTCATGAGACATCACATTCCATAATAAGGGTTTTTGTGAAGTCTGGTGTAGCTAAGACCAGAGTTCAACACATTGCCTTGTTAAGATGCTCAAAGGCATTAGTTGCTTATGGAGTGAAAAAAATTCATCTTTCTTCAGTAATATTGTTAGTGGTGTTGTTATTTCCCCATATTTTTTAACAAACTTGCGATAATACCTTGTCAATCCGAGAAATCCTCAAATATTCCTTAAGGTTGTGGGGATTTTCCATTCTTTTATGATTTTAATTTTGCAGGGTCTACCTTAACACCCTAATGAGATACAACATGACCCAAATATTCCACTTCATGTACCCCATAGAAACATTTGGAGGGTTTTGCATACAATTATTTCTCCTTTAATAGTTTGAGCACCTTGTCAATATGTTGAAGATTATCTTTCCAAGACTTTTTGTATCTTAGGGTATCATCAAAAAATAATAACACAAATTTTCTAAGGAATGGTTTGAAAATAGAATTCATCATACCTTGAAATGTGGAAGGTGCATCAGTAAGACCAAAAGGCATGAAAAAAAATTCATAATGACCTTCATGAGTTTTGAATATTTTTTTTGGAATGTCTCTTGTCTGCATTTTAATTTGATGATATATTGAGCGAAGATCTAGCTTGGTGAAGTAAATTGCTCCATGTAGTTTATTAAACAATTCACCAATGACAAGAATGATATATTTATCTTATTGAGCTCTATATAATTTGAACACATACACCGTGATCCATCCTTCTTGTGGACCAATACTAATGGAGAAGAAAAGGAACTTTTGCTAGGTTGAATTATACCTACCTCTAGCATTGTTGCAACCATACATTCAATTTTAATCTTCTTGGAATAGGGATATATGTAAGGTATGATGTTTGGAGGAACAACTTCAGGAATCAAATGAATAACATGATTGTGATTGCAAATAGGTGGAAGACCTTTGGGAGTCTCAAATACCTTGGAATGATTGTCACATATTCTTCGGAGGTATGGAGAAATGAATGACTTCAATGTTTGAACATCTAGTGAGCATAATTGCGCAATTATCCCTCATTGTTCCTTCTTCAAAATATTTTCCATGCCATTAGAGCTAATTATCTTTTGAGATTTCCCTGTGGTACCCCTTCATTCAGTTTTATTTCCTTCCATAAATTTTTCAAGAAAAGTTCTTGAAAATTAAAAGCTATCATCCCTAAGGATTGTAACCATTTGACTCTTAATATAACATCAACACCACCCATTGGAATGGAAAACATTGGAATAATCAACAAATATTCCTCCGTGGTTAGATTTATATTGTGGCACTTCCCTGAGAAATTTATGGTTCCTCAATTTACAACGATCACTTAACACTCTGGTGTTGGTTATAAAAAGAAATTCAATGCCTTGGATATCTTAAAATGAATAAAATTATGGGCACTTATTGAATCAATAAGCCCCATTACCTTTTTCTTCTTGATATATCCTTCTATCTTGAGAGTTTGAGGAGTGGTAATTCTTGCCAATGCATTACAAGATAAGGTTAGATTCATTTCTTCTTTTTCAATCCTTGGGGTTAGTTCTTGGTGTATATCTTCTTCTTTTGATGTTTATTTTTCCTTTTCTTCGTCCTCTTCACAATCTATGTAAAATAATTTCTTCTCAACACACTTATCACCTTTAGTGTATTTTATATCACAATTGTAACAAATGTTGGAGAATCTAGTGGGGAAACTATTTAAACAATTCTCCTTGTCCTTAATAATTACTTGTGAACTTTAGTTAGCTTCTTCATATTCTTTATTAAATTGTCTTCATCAAATAATTATTAAGAACATACTAGAAAGACACAAAATATAGGCTCCAAGCCAGGGAAAAACCCCTCTAAGGGGAAAAGCCAAAATAATCTCTTCTCTTCTTATAGAATCTAATCAAATGAGAAAAACAAGACCCAAAAACCAAAGTCAAGACCTCCTACAAGCCCCAAGTCAACCCTCTAAAGATTCCTCCTTCACACAAGCTTTAGTCAAACTTCAAGATCCTTGTTCAAAGCAAAGTTTAAACCCTCTATTTCAGACCAACAATTTTCAGCCTCCTAGTAGATGCAGAAATCCTAATTTCCAAACGTGTGAGAGAATCCAAGCTCAAAATTAGATTCTCTTTTTTTTTTACTTCTTATTTCTTTTTTGAACTTCACTCTTGCTTCCTTCTTCTTGTTTTCTTTATATCAAACTTGTTTCTTTTACAAATGTAATGTGTGTCAAATGAGGTTGAAGATGCTTCTACATACACACATATGTGGAGGTTGAATATCCTCTTCTAGGCTGACTTGTCACTGGCAAGGATGACTTGTGCTCAGAGGTATTTTTTACTTTTATATGTAAAAATAATATCCTTTAAATGTTACAACTTTCCCAATATGGTCCTATATAAATGATATTGAATCTCTTGATGTTAAAAAAATAGAAAGGCAGAAAGATTCTCTTATATTGATAAATACTTGTGATATTTTTGTAGTTTTAATATCTTATCTTTATGTTGTTCTTTTATCTTAATTCCAAGAGGCAATCATCAAATCAAAACATGAAGATCAATGGCACCATATGTAGGCACTTAGCCAAGACTAAAACCCCTCTCTAGGGGAAAAACCCAATCAAACTCTTCCACTAATCAAATTGAGATAAAACAAGACCTTATACCTGACCAAAAGACCTTCCTCCTCCACCAAGTCAGGCTTCCAATACGATTAAGAAAACTTCAGTAGTCTCTTATTGTTCAATAGCTACAACCCTACAACACTCCATAACTTCAACCCAACTATTCCAGAATTTTGGCCAACCTACTCCAGAATTTTGGCCCAACAAAAATTCATAATTTTGACCCTAGCTACTGCAAAATTTCAGCCTAAAAACAATCCAAAAAATTCATACGTGTGAGACAAGGAGAGAGAAAATTCAACTTCCTTTTGCTTCACAAATCCTTCCTTCTTCTCTAGGGTTTTCTTCCTCTTCCTTGAACTTCACATTCTTTTTTCTGCCTCCATCAACTAAAAATCAAACTTCTTGTGTTGATGCTCTAAACGAGGTAGAATTGCTACCTTTATATAGTGTTTGTGTGAGGTTGAATTCCCTTGATGAGGACAAATTTTCCTTCTTTGAGGCCGACTTGGTGGAGGAGGCCTAAATGACTTATTTTATACAAAAATAAATTTCTTTCACGACTCAAGAATCCCAAGAAAGGTCTATTACATAATGACATGGACAAGGACACTTGAAATAAACCCTAGAAGCCCATAATGGAGGCTTTTACCTAAGAACCATTGACCCAAGCATGAAACCCATGCTTTAATAAGTCAATTTATTTTATAATAAAATTTATTTTTCTTTCTTTTGACAAATACATTATATCATGACTCAAATACAATTATGAAGGTTGACACTAGTTACATTTTTCAACACTCCCTCTTAACTAGTGAGATATTAATAATTACATATATACAAAGGTACATGGAAGATCTCAAATTGATATACTCTATGAAGAGTCACAACACACACAATGCTACAAATTAGGTACTTGACTAGGGTACTCTAATCGGGTGGGACTAAGGTGTGTTCCAAGCTTAAACCTCTATAGGTACCATCAAGCTTCCACTCTAACTAATGTAGAAAAGCTGCAAATATCATAATATGCATGCGGACCTATGGTTTATGGGCCCACACGGTGACAACTAATGACAAAATATCACACTTCACAACAAATACAATTTACCTCCCCGAAATTTCGCACTTTTCTTAATTTAAGAATATTTGTGATTTCACGATTTCACGATTTTGCACTTCGCACATTTTAATGTTTACCCCAATGGGTACTCCCTATTCCATGCGATCTGAGATCACATCGCATCACAACTGTTATGTGGAATTATGAATTATGGATACAACATTCTTCCCTAAATGTGGTGCTATGCATTTAGAAAAATAGGTTAAAGACATTGCATATACTTTTCCTAACAGTAATTAGACACACATAACATATCAAGAAACTTACTTGGAGTCCAAGCGCTTCCAATTCTCCTTCTGTCACTCTTGCTGTAGCTTCAAATCCAAGCTAGATCGCCAAAATATTTCCTGCAAGAATGAACACTAAACATCAAAGAGATAGCAATATACAGCTGCCTATTCAAGTTATTCAGTTAAATCAATGAAATATGAACCATATACATCATATAAGAATTCATAATATGAAAGATAGAAGCTTATACAAATATATATGTGGGAAAGTAAACACCAATCTTTATTAATGGATATAAGGGGAGGTTACAACCAGCGATTGATTTGATGTCACCATCTCCAGCATCATCCCAGCCTCATCACAATGTACATCTCTCCAGCAACATATCACTCAAATCAATTCCTCAATTGAAATTCCACCAACATTTCTCTATTCAAATTCTTCCTTCTCAAGCACTAGGATCTGTGCTCAATTTATAGATGAGCTGAAGGTGTTGGAAATACTGAGAGGGGGGTGAATCAGTATTTATTTTCAATTGTTAATTATTTCCAGTTATATTCTTCACAATTAAAGACAGAGAGGTGTATAATAATAATATTAAGGATTAATAAGAACTTCAATCACTTTTTTAATAATAGTATACAATAGATGAGTGAGCGCACCAACCCTTTTAATGAAACAGGCACCAACCTGTTTCCAAGCACCCACTTGGACTTTGATGAGGCTCCGACCTCTAGGGCTTTGACCCTATCTTCTCAAGGCACCAACCTTGTGTTTAGGAGCTCCTACTCCAAGGACACCAATCCTTTTGTCTCCTTTTAATAGAGAATGTGAATAGTATTTACTTGAACATCCTTGACATAATTCTTCATTGTTTAATCACTTCCAAAATTCTTCATTGTCTGACCACTTCAAAATTATTCATTGTCTACTTGTTCATCACTGCACTTCAATTCCAAAATTCTTCACTATCTAATCTCTTCAAAATTATTCACTGTCTACTTGTTCATCACTACACTTCAATTCCAAAATTCTTCACTGTCTAATCACTTCAAAATTATTCATTGTCTACTTGTTCATCACTGCACTTCAATTCCAAAATTCTTCACAGTCCAGAAAGAGAGATTGTTTGAATCACAGAGTCAGTGAGGAGATTCGATTTCGATCCAATGAACTGTCTAAGCCAAAGTTAGTAATACTTCTGAGTTCATCGATCCAAGGTAAGAAATGTTGCTGCACCAAGTATATGCTTGAATCACAAGTCTGAATGCTTCACAGGTTCAAGCCTCCTAAACTGGATGTGATTGTTCACAGTTCCAAATCCGAGGGTGATAGTAATGACTGTCCTTCCAGCACCAAGAAATAGGACTATTCTCCCACAGATAAACAATTCTGGAATGTGACTGTCCTGAGATGAAATTTCAAGGTGTAGTGAGATCACAAATACAGATCCGAGTTCCTGAAGTGGAATCACACTTCTGCTCTGAAACTTCTCACAATACTGAGCCCTTGCTATATTGATCCATAGTCCTGTAGCTTCTGTGGTGCTAGATAAATGGGTTGTTCTTCTCCTTAAGGGTTCACGAGATGTGAACCTGTTCCTTTTTCTGTGCTCTGCCTTCTTCACCGAGTTGCCTGTTCAAAAATGGAGATCCGAAACACATATTTATAGTGTTTGTTTTTGTTATGAGTTGAGGGGCCACGTCAATGATACTGAGGCTGACATGAGAGACCTAGCACTAGTCGGCTCAAGGAACAGATAAATATCCTTGACTTGAAAAATCTATTTCTCCCAAAATATATAGAATTTTGGGCCAAGTAAGAGCTCATATGAAAGCTAAAATCATGCTATAAATACTGGTGAAGGTTTCATAGAAATTTTTTTCCTCTAAGTAGTGAAAATATAAATTTTAATGTGACTGATCATTTGTAGGAGCAGAAATAGAGGTAGGACAGAATGTCAGGAGGTTCTTTATGGATTGATTCTCTATTATAGCCTACTTTATCATAAGGTTTTCATGCAATAATGATATGTCTACATGAGTCCTCCATTATCCAGATGATCATATAATCCTTCAATATGGTCATTCATCATCATTTACCATCATCATCAAGCATCCTATTGTCATCAATGAGAACCTTGCTTAACAATCTCCCCCTTTGTCATTGGATGGCAATATTTTTCTTCTCTCCCCCTTTGACATCAATGGCAATAGGGTGCCAATGTGCTCCCCCTATCATGCTGCTCCCCCTAACATACTGTATCCCTGACATGCTGCTTGATTTAATGTGATGCAAGAGAAATAACCCCCATCTTTTGGCGAAGATACTCAAATGTTTCTCATGGAAGGGGTTTTATAAAGATATCTACATTTTGCTCCTTTGTATTGACGTATTCCAACCTGATATTGTGTTCAGCAACTTGTTCACGAAGAAAGTGGTATTTGATTGGAATATGTTTGGTCCTTGAGTGCATTACCAGATTCTTTGAAAGACTGATGGCGCTAGTATTGTCACAAAAAATAGTAATTGGTTGCTTAGTTTCTATGTTGACATCCTTCAAGGCTTCCTTCATCCATATAATTTGTGTACAACAATCAGCAGCGGCTATATATTTGGCTTCAACTGTAGAAAGGGATATAGATGATTACTTTTTGCTGAGCCAAGATACAAGACAATCTCTCATAAAGAATGCATTTCCACTGGTACTTTTTCAATCATCCACGCCGCCAGCCCAATCAGCATCAGAATAAGCTGTCATAATAAGAGTTGAACTCTTAGGATACCAAAGACCGAAATCGGTAGTTCCTTTCAGATATCTAAGAATTCTTTTCACAACTGCTAGATGGGATTGTTTAGGACTTGACTGAAATCTTTCTACCATTCCTACTGCTTGCATAATATCTGGTCTTATAGCAGTTAAGTATAGGAGAGCTCCAATTATTGACCTGTAAAGAGTTGCATCTATGAGAGGGGTATCGTTATCTTTGCTTAATTTACAATCTGTGGTCATCGGTGTGCTCATAGGTGCACAATCTTTCATCCCATAACTTTTGAGCATGTCTTTAAGATATTTTGCTTAAGATATAAACATGCATGCAGAGGTTTGAGATATTTGTAGCCCAATAAAGTAAGACAACTCACCAATCATTGACATCTCAAATTTTTTGGACATATTTAGAGCAAATTCATGGCTCATTTCTTCATCATTGCTAGCAAAGATTAGATCATCAACGTAAACAAGAGTGATCAGAAGTTTTTCCTTGTCCATCTTCATGTAGAGATTGCTACCTGCCACACCCTTTTTGAAACCTTCTTGTTGCAGATAGTGATTCAAATTTGCATACCATGCTCTAGGGGCTTGTTTTAATCCATACAAGGCCCTTTTCAGTTTGCATACAAAGTCTTTTCCTTCAGCAAGATCAAATCCTTCTGGTTGCTCCATGTAAACTTCTTCCTTGAGATCTCCATTTAGGAATGCTGATTTTACATCCATTTGATAAACCTTGAATCCTTTTGAGCAAGTAAATGCTGAAAACATTCGTATGGCTTCCAATCGAGCTACTGGTGCAAAGGTTTCTTCGAAGTCAATTCCTTCAATTTGCAAGTATCCTTTGTAGACAAGTTTGGCTTTATTTCTGATGATTTGTCCATCTTCATTCATCTTGTTTTTGAATACCCATTTTGTTCCAATTATATTTTTATCTTTTGGGCGAGGTACCAGTTCCCAAGTCTCATTTTTTTTATTTGAGACATTTCCTCTTCCATGGCCTTTATCCAATAAGGATATTTGCTTGCTTGAGAAAAATTTTCAGGTTCTATTAAAGATAATAGAGCAACATCATCTTTTCTTGGGGTGTTTATCATCCTTCTTTGAGTTTGAATTCCTTCATCTATATTTCCGATGACTTGTTATTCCGGATGATGTCTTTGAATAAACTTGATCTTAGAGGGAGTATGTGAAGTTTCACTTTGGGGTTCTCCATTCTCCTCTTCTTTTTCAGATTCTTCTTCTTCACTTTGTTTAAAGAAAGGCTCAACTTCATGACCTTCAATTCTTTTTTCTGGAAGGCCTTCATCAGTCTTCACATCAATTCTTTCCACTATTCTTCGTAGACGATTGTTGTAACATTTGTAAGCTTTGCTCCTAGTGGAGTATCCAAGAAATATTCCTTCGTCAACTCTAGGATCAAATTTACCTGGTGAGTCATCATTTATTTTTATGAAACATTTGCTTCCAAAAACCCTGAAATATTTTATTGAAGCTTGTCTTCCTTTCCATAATTCATAAGGAGTCTTTTCATTATTTGGTCTTAGTTGAGTTCGATTTAAGGTATAAACTACGGTGCCAACTGCTTCTCTCCAAAATTTTGGTTGCAAATAAGTTGCTAGTAGCATTGTCCTTGCCATTTCTTGAATGGTTCAGTTCCTTCTTTCAACTACTCCATTTTGTTGGGGTGTCCTAGCAGTAGAGAAATCTCTTTTGATTTCATGCTCTTTACATAATTCATCAAATTCTTTTGAGGTGAATTCTCCTCCTCTATCCGTTCTAAGACATTTAATCTTAGAATCTTTTTCATTATCAATGAGAGGCTTAAGATTCTTAAAACATTCAAATGCTTCGGATTTATATTTTATGAAATATATCCACATCATTCTAGTATAGTCATCAACAAATAGAGCAAAGTACCTTTCACCTTGAAGAGCTGGAGTTCTAGTTGGCCCACACAAAGCTGCATGAATGATTTCCAAAGGTTTTGATGTTGAGAACTCCTTAGTTTTGTGGCTAGTTCTGGTTTTCTTTCCATGTTGGCATGGGCCACATACAACTTGATTTCGCTTGCACATTTTTGGAATGTCCCTTACTGCATTAAATTTGTTGATGTTGACTAGGTTATCAAAACTTGTATGCCCCAATCGCTTGTGCCATAACCAACTTTCATCTGTTTGACTTAAGTAACATTTATCTTCTTGGATTCTACTGAGAATGTAAACATTATCTGGTGTTCTTACTCCTTTCGCCACAAGTTCTCCTGAGGATGAGTCTCTTATTTCACAATTTTTTGTACTAAAGACAACATTATGTCCTTGGTCAGAAATCTGGCTGACACTTAAAAGATTGTGTTTGAGCCCTTCTACCAGCAAGGTATATTGAGCCTTTCCTAGTCCATTGACAAGGGTAGCAGTTCCGTTTCCAGTGATTTTAGCGGATCCACTTCCAAAGGATACATTTCCATTTTTCTTGTTCAATGAGATAAACTTCTTTTGGTCACATGTAATATGTCCTAAGCATCCACTATCCACGAACCAATGATTTTCTTCACTGTGAGCACATAGAGCTAGGCCACATTTAACAGTTTTGAGATTTACATTTTTAGCTTTTTCACTTTTGAGAGGAAAATTTTGTTCATTATGATCATAATTATCACATAATGAGCAAGGTGGAGCAAACTTAGCCAAAGGATGAAAGGAATTGTAAGTTTTGATTTGTCCTTGCTCTTTAGGACCACGTAGTTGGTTTGTTTGATCATTCAATATTGGCGCTTCATTCTTATGATCCTTGCAATGCTTAGCTTAATGCCCAAAGTTTTTACAATTGTAACAAGGCCCAAGAAAAATAGTTTGATACCTGTTGTAGTATCCATAGCTTGAACCAACATTCTTCCTTGGAGTTGCTCTTTCTTCAATTCTTGGTTTTGAGATGGGACTTTGTTCTTGACGAGATGACTTTTCTTCTTTTGGATGGCAAGAGAGTACATCAGCATAACTTCTGGCATTATTATTTTTACTTGATGATTCTCCTTTGAAACCAATTCCAGACTTGTCATGTTGAGGTTTTTTGAGTATTAAGAATGTTGTCAAGAGCTAGAGAGCTTTTCCAACTCCTTTTGACTTTCTCTAATTCCTTTCTTAGAGATATTATTTCAGCTTCACGTTTTTTACAGATATCATCCTTCTCTTTTAGCTTAATGTTCAAGAAGTCTTCCCTTCTTTTTGCTTCCTCTCTTTCTATTTTGAGAGAAATTATCTTCTTTTGTAGATTGTCATTTTCTTCAATGGCACTCATTAGCAAACTATCCATGTTTCTTTCAGCTTCTAGTTCTGAGTCATCATCATTTGTAAATGCCATGAATAACATTTCTTTGCTTCCAGCATAATTACTTTCCTCATCTGATTCATCATCACTCTCTTTGTAATGACGCACATTTCTAGTTGATTTATTTTTTATAACTACAAATTCATCTTCATCATACTCATCTTGTTTGGAGAAGAAGTTCTTCTTATTAAAACCTTTCTTTTTGTACATCATTCTTTTAGAATCCTTTTCATCATCACTATCATGTTTATGAGGACATTTTGCAGCGTAATGACCTATTATTCCACAATTGAAACAAATAAGAGGGTACTTACCTTTTAGCTTAGATCCCCTTTTTAGTCTTCGTACAAATTGAGCTAACTTGTTTTCAGTATGAGATTCATCGTTGTTGCAATTCCATCCTTTTCCTTCTTTTGTAGATCTTGAGGCTTTGAAAGCTGCTTCTTTGAAATTTGAGCTCCCTTTCCTCATCTCATAGGCAATAAGAATTCCATGAAGTTCATCCATATTGAGAGTATCTAGGTCCTTCATTTCTTCTATGGCACTTACTTTGGAGTCAAATCTGTCAGGAAACGGTTTTAGGATTTTTTGAACAATGGTGCTTTCTTCAATATTTTCCCCTAGTCCTTTAAGAGAGTTAACCAATTCAGCTACTCGAAGGAAGTATGATGCAATATCTTCTTCATCATCCATTTTCAGACTCTCGAATTGTCTTCTATAGGTTTGAAGTTTTTCCTTCTTAACTTTGGAGTCCCCATCATATAGAGAAACCAACTTATCCCATACTTCTTTGGCTGGGTCACAATTCATGACTTTTGTAAATTCGAAATCAGTAATTCCACTAGTGATGGAATTTAAAGCTTTGGCATTAGCAATGTAGGCTCTTCTTTCATCTTGATCAATTGGAAGACCGGTGGGAGCTTTGTACCCATCCAAAACAGAGTGCCATACTTTAGGGCCAAGAGACATTAGATAGGAGGACATCCTCTTTTTCCAAAAAATAAAATTTGTTCCATCAAAGATAGGCAGTTTCCCTGTTTCTTCCATGTTCTTCATTGTGCCTAAGAATCCTTCTTCCAGCTGTTAGGCTGATAAAGAAGAAGTTGGCTCTGATACCAATTGTTGGAAATACTAAGAGGGCGGTGAATCAATATTCCTTTTCAATTTTTAATTATTGCCATTGGTATTCTTCACAATTAAAGACAAAGAGGTGTATAATAATAATATTAAGGATTAATAAGAACTTCAATCCCTTTTTTTAATAATAGTATACAATAGATGAGTGAGGGCACCAACTCTTTTAATGAAGCAGGCACCAACCTGTTTCCAAGCACCAACTTGGACTTTGATGAGGCTCCGACCTCTAGGGCTTTGACCCTATCTTCTCAAGGCACCAATCTTGTGTTTAGGAGCTCCTACTCCAAGGACACCAATCCTTTTGTCTCCTTCTAATAGAGAATGTGAATAGTATTTACTTGAACATCCTTGAAATAATTCTTCATTGTTTAATCACTTCCAAAATTCTGCATTGTCTAATCACTTCAAAATTCTTCACTGTCTACTTGTTCATCACTGCACTTCAATTCCAAAATTCTTCACTTTATAATCACTTCAAAATTCTTCATTGTCTACTTGTTCATCACTACACTTCAATTCCAAAATTCTTCACTGTCTAATCACTTCAAAATTCTTCACTGACTACTTGTTCATCACTGCACTTCAATTCCAAAATTCTTCACAGTCCAGAAAGAGAGATTTTCTGAATCACAGAGTCAATGAGGAGATTTGATTTCAATCCAATGAACTATCTGAGAAAAAGTTAGTAATACTTTTGAGTTCACCGAGCCAAGGTAAGAAATGTTGCTGCACCAAGTATATGCTTGAATCACAAATCCGAATGCTTCACAGGTTCAAGCCTCCTAAACTGGATGTGCTTTTTCACAGTTCCAAATCTAAGCGTGACAGTAATGACTGTCCTTCTAGCACCGAGCAACAGGACTATTCTCCCACAGATAAACAATTCTGGAATGTGACTGTCCTGAGCTGCAATTTCGAGGTGTAGTGAGATCACAAATACAGATCCGAGTTCCTGAAGTAGAATCACACTTATGTTCTGAAAATTCTCATAATACTGAGCCCTTGCTATATTGATCCATAGTCCTGTAGCTTGTGCGGTGCTAGATAAATGGGTTGTTCTTCTCCTTAAGGGTTCACGAGATGTGAACTTGTTCCTTTTTCTGTGCTCTGCCTTCTTCATCGAGTTGCCTGTTGAAAAATGGAGATCTGAAACAAGTATTTATAGTGTTTGTTTTTGTTAGGAGATGAAGGGCCACATCAATGATACAGAGGCCGACATGAGAGACCTATCACTGGTTGGCTCAAGGACCAGATAAATATCCTTGACTTGAAAAATCTATTTCTCCCAAACTATTTAGAATTTTGGGCCAAGTAAGAGCTCAAATGAAAGCTAAAATTATGCTCTAAATGATGGTGAAGGTTTCATAGAAATTTTTTCCCTCTAGGTAGTGAAAATATAATTTTTAATGTGTCTGGTCATTTGCAGGAGCAGAAATAGAGGTAGGACATAATTTCAGGAGGTTCTTTATGGATTGATTCTCTATTATAGCCTACTTTATCATAAGGTTATCATGCCATAATGATATGTCTACATGAGTCCTCCATTATCCAGATGATCATCTAATCCTTCAGTATGGTCATTCATCATCATTTACCATCATCATCAAGCATCCTATTGTCATCAATGACAACCTTTCTTAACAGAAGGTAGATTTAAAATTAATGACTTTCTAATAATATGCAAGACATGTTCCTAAGCTCAGAGGTATCAAATGGACACATAGACTCGAATTTTGACACATATGCACTCTTCTAGAAGGCACTGGCCAAGTGAAGATTCTGGAACAATGAGAATTTCACTCCTAATTGATCAACGCACCCTTGAGTGTCAGGAAGTGCTTTGTAGAGAACCCTTGAGTGGAGTTGCCTGCATATGCAACACACTTAGCCTCTTGAGAGACTGTGTTGGTGAGCTCATCGGTGATATAACATGTACTTAAAATCTTGGAAACCTTGCAATGGAAGTCATGGATGATTTGTCTTTGTTCTTTGTCTTAGGGCATGTAGGCAACCGAAATGATGGGGAATGATAGACCCTATTCATTGGCTATGAGGATGATGTCCAGTTTATCCGTGTCATTGGGAATGGTGCCCAAATTGACCTATAACATATTTCCCCCTAAGGTACGAAGTCGAATAATAATAACAATATTTTTGAATGAGATGCTTTACATTGTGATGGGCTAGAGCTGAAAGCAGAGTGGCTACATGCATCAATCTTACAATACATTACATCATGATATATCCTCTTGATCACGAATTGCCGAGGGAAGTCATTCCCTATGCTCAGCACATAAACTATATAATAACATGTACATAGTGCGAATGTTGTCTACATTGGAATGTTTCCCAATACATACATGCCTACATATATAGGCCCATGTCCGGATGACGATCCGTATGTAAGGTCACCGTACGCATGATGTGTACAACAATCTCGAAATCGTAGCCTCGGATGGTTGAAACTAGATCCCGGGGTCTTCTTATCTCGTTCACTTGATCATTCGGGTACAAGTCTAGCCATGCGAATATATGATTTGTAGTCGAACATGGTAAGACATCATTTGATTACCACCCAATGATATGAGTTGTTAACAAACGCGAGAGAACCACCATTGATGTCAATGGCCCTCAAGGTACCGCAAAGACATTTCGTAAGGCGTGAATAGATGATTTGATGTCGAACGCCAAATAAAATCTTTCGGTCAAAAATCCGGAAGCGAGGATTTTGTCGATGTTGTAACAAGCCTCATGGTACTGGAATATGATGTTTCTAAGTGAACTTCCCGGATGATGATTTTTCCGTCGACAGGAAGCCACTTTATTGCGAAATGGGAGTTACCGATTTTGGAGACAAATGATGACTTGATATAGCAATGTTCGGGGATGACTTTCATTAGAATGAAGGTTTCCGAGTATTGCGTAAGGATGAGTATTCACTGGATGACTTCTCTTGAACATATCGGTGACACTGAGATGAGATGGCAGCATTGACCCAAAACCGAAGTGAAGGTATGATGAACCATAAGTATGAATGAACTGTCAAGAAGATTACCCAACCCAAACAGTCACAATGATGGAGTGAAGTGTCATGTTCAAGAGCGACTTGATACCGTAAAATGTTCTGTTCACTTTCCCAAATTTTCCCCAGTCATTTGTCGACGAGTACCTCTTTATTTTTTAACAAGCTTGAGGAGGATAACATATGCTTGATCTATAATTCAACCCTTCGGATGAACAATGTATCGCTATTTAATAATTTAACGAGTCTAGCAATGAATGAAACTCGATTCTTGCCATGATCGACAAGCCCGTCGCTATTTTATGTTTTAACGAGGCTAATGACAAGGATGTACTCGGTCCTTTTTTCATATTTAGAGAGTTTGAAAAAGAGGACGAAAAATAAAACTCCATAAGTACTTTTTCGTAAAGTTTTCGCTCGTATTCGAAAAAGTGTAAAATAATATCTCGAGAGAAATTCTTTAGTCATGTTTGACCAAGGTATTCCTTTTTCGTAAATAATCTATCTCAGCTCCGAAAAAGGGTTAAACTTATACCGAGTAGATATCAATTCATTTACTTTTACGAGCTCGAAAATACAAGTTCTCGACAATCTTTTCACATTATCTGAGTCTCGAAAAGAGCTAAAAGAAGACTCCAAGGGTTCCTTTTTCGCCGTTATCGAAGCTCGAAAAAGAGATAAAAGTGTGCTTCAAGTCCTTTTTCATTTTTAACAAAGCTTGAAAAATAAGAATAAAAAAGTATGCTTTGTGGTCAAATCATTCTTGAAATAAATCGCACGACTAATATGTTCATCAGCTTGTAAAACCTCGTTCGTAACAACATCAAATGGATTAAAAATACATGTTTCATGATAAAAAATACAATAAAAACCATAGTCATAGCAATAAATATTCATTGCAAACAATTAAATGACTAAATAAAAAGAGTTTTACTATTCATTTTTTACCATTCAATAGTTACCATTTTCATTTTGGTGCTTTGAACCTATTTCCGCCCTCGAAATTCACCGCCGATTGCGATCGATTCTGTGGACGGTTGTCATCGTCGTTTGATCCAGCTTTAGTGCCATGAACACTCACTTTCTTTTAGTAATCATTTCATTTCCTTTCACCGCAATTTTTTAGGGTTTTGAGCCCCTTAGGGTAAATTTTTGCTTCCAAAAAGGGAAACGCACCCTTTGAGCATCGAAAAGTGCGTTGTAGAGAACCCTAAACTAAAGTCTAGCTTCATATGCAATGCACTGTCCCTTGTTCAAGACTGCGTTGGGCACAATCTCCATTTTTGTTTCTTGCACTATGCCCAAAATTTTAAAAGTCTAATTTTTTGCATTGAAAGGAGTCTACCAAGTCTTATGGTTACGTTTCAGGATTTCATCGAACTATAATGACAATTACATGGCGAGAAAGAGATCATGAAGAACAAAATATGGTTGCCCTAAATGATCCGGGGTACAAGTAAGAGCCCTAAGAGATTGTGAGTTGTTAAAGAACTTCCGCTTGTCGTGATGAGGCAACAGATAGAACTCTTGGAGTTCCTAGTTCGAGCATGGGATCCGCTTATTGAGGCATTTCACATTAGGAACAAAGTGGTTCCTATTACAATGAGAGGATGTATATTTTCTCGACGGTGTTTGTCGAGGAGAGGCTTTCCTATTTCCCTTTCGTGGGTCCTGCTTCTTGGAGGAGTACACAACCTTCCTCATTTTCCGAAAAATAATCCAACCACCCCCTATTGTGATAGTGGTTTCTACGATTGAATATTTGGTTTTTTTCCACCCTTTAAGAATTAACATATTCTATGGAGAATGCAAAGAACTCGTAACAACCTCCACCATACAACGGTGGTGAAGAAGATAAAATTGTACTATCGTACTCGGTATTTTCCATGGGTTGGGCCATGAGGAAGAATAGGAAGAGGAACCATCGGATTCTGATAAAGAAGAGGAGGACAAAGATGAAGATATGGCGGACCAAGATCCGGATTGGATTTCTTAGGGCCCACTCACACTTCTAGGTGTTATACACAAGATGCCAAGACATACGGAAAGTATTTTAACGAAGTATGACCCCGACAAAAGCAATGAAAGCGGAGGACCATCTAAACAAATTCTAACTACATCCGCAATTCTAGAGGTACACTATGATGATGTTGCATGCAAACTTTTTCCATGCACCTTAGATGGCGTGAGAAGTTGTATGGTATCATAGTCTTCCTCTCAAATTTCCATCCAAAATTGGAAGGGGATTAAATTTTTTTCAAAAAAATCATCGATGAAAAAACGCCTGTGATTTTGTTGAAAGAGTTGGGTAATATCAAGATGGAGAACAAAGAAAAGGTGAAAGATTTCAATGAAAGGTTTAACCATATTTTCAATAAATTTCTAGCAAACACAAAACCTCATGACTCCATCACCATTGATTACTACACATCTTCCTTTCCATCAAGCATTGTGTATTTCATGAATAGAGTTGTGAAAGGAACTCTTACAGAGAACTATGAAGAGGAAACAATGGTTGAAAAGGAATTGTGTGCGATTGGGGTAATCGTAAATGATGCAACGGAAAAAGTCTCAAAAGACACGGGAAAAAATGTCTCGAGAATCATAAGCAATGCCAAGGAGAAAGAAATGGTCAATCTTGAGATCTTGACTCGCACAATCAAGACTATGTCAAATGAGTTGGAAGATTTGAAACAAAGGTTAAGCGAGACCATCGTTAGCAACAAGCCTCCCAAGTTCAACCATCCGAGAGGGACCGCCAACTCCGGCAACGAATAAACGACCGGCCAAGTCCGCGAAAAGCTAGAACGTTGAAAGTATGTGCATGGACTAGTATTGTTCATTTAACCAAGAATATCATTCGGAAAAAGACATGCGTGACAATGGAACCACGTCATGAACGCTCTTGTTGCACATTTTATTGATACAGATGCTTTCTCGACGAGCAGGATCGAGCATGCGGAAGAAAAGGAAGATACTTTTTGCAATCAAAGAAACTCTAACCATGGGGCAGTCAATGAACACATTCAGTTATGTACTCACAACCGAAAAGAGTGTTTCCGAAAAAAAACTACCGAGTGATGGCCCGACCCGAAGTAAATCCGTACGCTGCGCTTTGAGAAGCCAAGGTCCGACCACTAAAAAAAAGGTTGACGAAGCGAGAGGTTGAAATAACATTTGTTAAGGAAAATCATTCTACCCGTTAACTCAACGCGAACACTCACAACAAGTCCGGAAATGTAGCCACAATGAAAAATACTTCCGTAAGAAGTAAGAAAAAGTCTACCACTCCGGAAGTCACAAACCAAGTATGTCCTCCGTACACTTCGACAATCTCTCCCGCTTTGGATTACAACATAGTTGAAGAAATGAATAAATCTCGCACAAATATTTCAATTTTTTGAACTGATGAAGATCGCGAGCCAACGGAACATGCTCCTACACACACTTGGACAATCCACCTCAGGTAATGATGCTTCTTCACATAAGGGATATGGTACGTCCTATGGTCCCCTCGAATCTATACTTAATGCTTTAACGATAGATGCAAACACATTTTGCCTTCCGTTTTTGTTAACATTTTAAATGTCCAATTATAATGTACACAATTTCTTAGTTGATTCTCATGCATTGGTGAACGTTAATGCCACTATCTTTTGCAAAAAAAACCAATGCAACATGGGAAAAAATAGATGCACAGATCATTCAGCTAGACACATCTCTTGTCCATGCAATTGGTAAACTCAGGAATTTGCTTATTCGCTTATCATCTGATGAGCGAGTTCACCAATGTATAATATAGTGATTTTGGACATTTCAGAAGAATACAGTGTATTTTTTAGTAGAGATTCGTCCAACAAGCTACAAGGGTATTTTGCTACAAACTCGGTCACATTTATGGCTTCCGTACAAGGGCGTAAACAATCATATCCGAGTGAACTCGCAGAGCTTCATGAAACACATTGTTACTCCCTTCGATGGTAATAATGAACCGATGGATTTCACAGATCTAATCTTTGGAAATTTCTTTTTGGAAACTAATATGGGGTGTTACCTTTCTCGCCCATCCCCAGCTCCACTCGACACACAAAGCTTGGACCTCCTTCCTAGTCCAATTGGTGAAAAATGACATATGTACATTTAGTAGCGATAATAATACTAGCGTGGCACATAGTCCTTGTATATACGATATTTGGAAATTGTATTTTGACGAGCTCCAAGACAAAGGAGGGCTATGGAACTCGGTTTTGTTTTAGTAGACCCGCGACAGAGGAAACATCCGAACTCCATCCGCTTCGAATTTGAGTGCATGAAGAACACCACAAAATATGAAACACTCATCACATCTGTTCCTAGAATACACATCACATCCGTGGATGCATTGAAAAAGTGTTGATGCTATGTTATCACCGCTTAGGGACGATTTTTTTTGTAGAAATTATTTATAAGCCATCCGTCGCTAATAACATTAATAATTTGTGCATTTTCAATGATGACCAACAAATGTTTGCACTTTATGGAGAATGTTTGATGTATTCAAGGATGGAGCTATCGATGAAGACGAGCACGAGAAATCATTGTAGGATGCAGCCTTACACAAGAAAAGAGAACCCTATTCTCGAAAGGCGTGATATCATTGGAAAAATTGTATGAATTACATAATCGCCTCCCGACGGCCCAAGAAATGTGAAAACCCATAGATCAACATTGTCGCACGAGAAAATAAATTTGGGAACGTAAAAGGACCCCGAAGTTTGTCAATCTTGGTACTTGATGCACACCACAAAAGTGGAAAAACTTTTATCCTCTTATTCAAGCATTACTGATATGTATTCGCGTGGACGTATGATGAGCTCAAAACTTATAACACATGAATAATCCGTCATGTGATTCCAATCAAAGAAAGGGCCAAGCCGTTCCAACAAAAGTTGAGGAAGGTACATCCACACTTGAGCCTATGATTAAAAATAATTTTAGGAAATAGTTGGATGTTCCGATCGTATATAAAGAGAAACATTCTACTTGGGTATCGAATTTAGTCCCGTTAAGGATGAAGTCCGGGGAAATCCGCTTGTGTGTTGATTTCTGGAACTTGAACCATGCCACGGAAAAGACAATTACCTCGTGTCATCTATGCAACAGATATTGCAAACAATATCAAGGTCAAACATGTTTTCTTTGTTGGATGGGTATTCTGGTTATAAGTAGGTTCTACTCTCAAAGCATGATAGATTAAAGACTACATTCTGCACGAAGTGGGGTACGTTCGCATTCAAGATAATGCCATTTGGGTTGATCAATGTTGGTGCAACATTTCAACGTGCCATGGAAATCACATTCCATGGATTGATTGGACAAAGCATAGTGGTCTATCTCGATGACGTCATATTGTTTTCCAAGAATAGATCTGACCACATATGCTACTTGAAGAAAATTTTCGAGCAATGTCACAAGTACAAGATATCCCTTAATCCCAAAAAGAGTTTTTTTGCAGTGTCGAAGGGTAACCTATTGGGTCATATCATCGCCAAAAGTGGGATTAAAGTAGACCCATATAGGTTCAAATAAATTATGCATATTCCCTTCCCTCGTAATCAAGAAAGCTATGCAAAGTCCTTCCTAGGGAAAATCAATTTTCTCCGCAAGTTCATCTTCGATTACACTCGGATCGTGAAGCCAATACAGGAGATGGTAAAGAAGGATGTGATCTACGAGATGGGATAAAAGGGAAAAGGACGCATTCTCCCGTATTAATAAAACTATTGCAGAAGCACCCACTTTGTACAACCCATATTTCAACAAAGATTTCCTGCTCTACACATTCACTTATGATACTTCTCTCGTTGTTGTGCTTACGAAAAAGGATGATAAGAACCGTGAGAAACCGATATCATTCATGAGCGCTAGCCTTGAAGGACTCGAACTCAATTACCATACCATTGAAAAACAAGCTTATGCAGTATTCAAGGTGGTGAAGCACTTCCGACCCTATCTCTTAAAAAATCATTGCATCATCTTCGTTCCGCACCCAGTAGTCGGATCAATGTTCGTTCAAAAAAGAGCTGGGTGAGAGAAGAGCTAACTGGATGATTGGTTTATAGGAATAATCCTTAGAGTTCAAGCCATTTCACACAATTAAGGGTCACGGTCTATGTTGAATAGCAGCGGAAGTGGTGGATGCAAAAGAGGAAGATCGTTCCTGATGGGAACAGGAAATTGAAATGTACAATGTTGAGCAAACACCTACCACTATTATCACAAACTCTTTGTATGCATATGTGCACCAATACCTTGAGCATGACACCATGCCCTCTCATTTATCCGCACGAAAAAAGAGGGAACTCAGACTTAAAGAATTATCTTATCAGTTGGTGCTTGGGCTGCTCTTCAAAAAAACATCATAATGGAGTATTGCTCAAGTGCTTGGAAGTGCACGATTCACGTGAAAGTATTGTGTGATCTCCATAACAAACCAACCGGGGGGACACTTTACGGGTAATATGATTGCGCATAAAGTTATGTGACCCGTTTTCTATTGGCCTACATTATTAAAAAATGCTCATGCTTACACCCGCAAGTTTCCTGTCTGCCAATGGTGTGTCGGCCGAAACAAGAAGTCAGTTGCCCCATTATAAGCCATCTGTCGCTAATAACATTAATAATTTGTGCATTTTCAATGATGACCAACAGATGTTGCACTTTATGGAGAATGTTGATGTATTCAAGGATGGAGCTATCGATGAAGACGAGCACGAGAAATCATTGTAGGATGCAGCTTACACAAGAAAAGAGAACCCCATTCCGAAAGGCGTGATATCATTGGAAAAATTGTATGAATTACATAATCGCCTCTGACGGCCAAGAAATGTGAAAACCCATAGATCAACATTGTCGCACGAGAAAATAAATTTGGGAACGTAAAAGGACCTGAAGTTTGTCAATCTTGGTACTTGATGCACACCACAAAAGTGGAAAAAATTTATCCTCTTATTCAAGCATTACTGATATGTATTCGCGTGGACGTATGATGAGCTCAAAAATTATAACACAGGAATAATCCGTCATGTGATTCCAATCAAAGAAAGGGCCAAGCCGTTCCAACAAAAGTTGAGGAAGGTACATCCACACTTGAGCCTATGATTCAAAATAATTTTAGGAAATAGTTGGATGTTCCGATCATATATAAAGAGAAACATTCTACTTGGGTATCGAATTTAGTCCCGTTAAGGATGAAGTACGGGAAATCCGCTTGTGTGTTGATTTACGGAACTTGAACCATGCCACGGAAAAGACAATTACCTCGTGTCGTCTATGCAACAAATATTGCAAACAATATCAAGGTCAGACATGTTTTCTTTGTTGGATGGGTATTCTGGTTATAAGTAGGTTCTACTCTTAAAGCATGATAGATTAAAGACTACATTCCGCACGAAGTGGGATACGTTCGCATTCAAGATAATGTCATTTGGGTTGATCAATGCTGGTGCAACATTTCAACGTGCCATGGAAATCACATTCCATGGATTGATTGGACAGAGCATAGTGGTCTATCTCGATGACGTTACATTGTTTTCCAAGAATAGATCTGACCACATATGCTACTTGAAGAAAATTTTCAAGCAATTTCACAAGTACAAGATATCCCTTAATCCCAAAAAGAGTTTTTTTTGCGGTAGTCGAAGGGTAACCTATTGGTTCATATCATCGCCAAAAGTGGGATTAAAGTAGACCCATATAGGTTCAAATAAATTATGCATATTCCCTTCCCCGTAATCAAGAAAGCTATGCGAGTCCTTCCTAGGGGAAAATCAATTTTCTCCACAAGTTCATCTTCGATTACACTCGGATCGTGAAGCCAATACGGGAGATGGTAAAGAAGGATGTGATCTACGGATGGGATAAAAGGGAAAATGACGCATTCTCCCAGTATTAATAAAACTATTGCGAAGCACCCACTTTGTACAACCCATATTTCAACAAAGATTTCTGCTCTACACATTCACTTATGATACTTCTCTCGTTGTTGTGCTTACGAAAAAAGGATGATAAGAACCGTGAGAAACCGATATCATTCATGAGCGCTAGCCTTGAAGGACACCGAACTCAATTACCATACCATTGAAAAAACAAGCTTATGCGATATTCAAGGTGGTGAAGCACTTCCGACCCTATCTCTTAAAAAATCATTGCATCATCTTCGTTACGCACACGAGTAGTCGGATCAATGTTCGTTCAAAAAGAGCTAGGTGAGAGAAGAGCTAACTGGATGATTGGTTTATAGGAATAATCCTTAGAGTTCAAGCCATTTCACACAATTAAGGGTCACGGTCTATGTTGAATAGCGGCGGAAGTGGTGGATGCAAAAGAGGAAGGATCGTTCCGGATGGGAACAAGAAATCGAAAATGTACATTGTTGAGCAAACACCTACCACTATTATCACAAACTCTTTGTATGCATATGTGCACCAATACCTTGAGCACGACACCATGCCCCTCTCATTTATCCGCACGAAAAAAAGAGGCAACTCGGACTTAAAGAATTATCTTATCGCTTTGGTGCATGGGTTGCTCTTCAAAAAAACATCATAATGGAGTATTGCTCAAGTGCTTGGAAGTGCGCGATTCACGAAAAGTATTGTGTGATAACAAACCAACCGGGGGACACTTTGCGGGTAATATGATTGCGAATAAAGTTATGTGACCCGTTTTCTATTGGCCTACATTATTAAAAAAATGCTCATGCTTACACCCGCAGGATTTCTGTACCGCCAATGGTGTGTCGGCCGAAACAAGAAGTCAGATTGCCCCATTATAGCGTATCATAGTGGAAGAACCATTTCAACGATGGGGCTTAGATGTTATTAGAGAAATATTTCCACATTCGTCAAAGAAACCATCGCTACATTCTCAAAATAAACAAACTAAATATATTACATTAGTTTATATTGCATTATCTTATATTTAAAATCTTAACATCAAAAATAGGATAACACTCCAAACAAAACCCCTAGTCCATAAGGTTGACTAAAGACCAAAAACCTATAAAATGATTGACTCTAAATTCATTTTTTCAATTTATTCTTTAATGCTCATGGATGAGTTCATAATTAATCTATTTTGCTCATCTTTTGCATGTCCTTTCATCTCGTAGACTTATCATGTCACATTTTAAATAAATATTTACCAAACTATAGATTTTGTAGTCATTTTGTTTTATCTAATAAATTGCTTGAAACATCATTTAGGATTTGCGAAAATTTTTCTAAATTGCATGTGTTCTTTGTGAATGTTTTAATAGCCAAGCTTGATGATACAATTATGATTGTTTCCTTTTGCTTTTTATGGAATTCTATAATTGTTGTAAAATGATTTTGCATTCACTTCATCCTGAAAAGATAATAGAAATAGTCTTTTGATCATAACTTATGAAATGAATAGCCAAATGGATTGTGCAGTCTTTTCTCATGAAAAAATATTAATAGTGGAATTATGCTTATAACTTATAAAATCAATGTCAAAATATGTTGTAGAGTATTTCTAATTCTGCAACCCATCGTAAGGTAAAGCAACTTGTTAAATTTTATATGTCATGTCATTTTCATTTAGCAATTAATAAGGAAAATTTGATCAAATAATTGGATAAATAAAAAGGGATGATGGAACTACGAAATTGCTTCTCTAACAATTTGCTAGTTTGATATATTAAGAATAATGGTGAACCCCAAAAATCATTGTGAAGTTTATTTTGATGAGCCGGGTTTGGAGAGCCAAGGGGAATTCTATGTCTTGGACAACTCTGAGATACAAAGTTTCTAATCTCTTAATCATATGATAGATTGAACTAGTTCAATTCCTTAGTTGCATCAAAATTTATACATCATTTAGAACTAGGACAATTATTACTTCAATGGGATTTGAAGCCCCCAATGGGTTACGTATGCGCACGCACAACACCTTGAAACATCACATAACTTAGTTGGTTATTTAACTTGCGTAAGAACCTTCATGAATTTTTATTTTTTTATGTCATATTTGTGTTTATATTTATCGCCATTTCAAAAGGTTTTGTTCTTGAAATCACTTCTCTCGTGTTGAACATTCGATATTAATAATGAGAAGAATTGATATAGGGGTTTTCCTAGGTCTATCGTCCATTCTAACGGTGAGACAATTACCCTTCACTAGGTCTCCCTTGTCCATTCAACATATCATGGAAGCATGATCGGAGGGGCCATGGATATTGCAGCAGTGGCGGGGTATGGGGTCGATAGGTAGCTTGTGGGGGACAAGCTGTATGTTGATTCTTTGTGATCGAATGGTATGCATCGTCCATATAGGCATCTCAAGCTGCGTGTTCTCAAATAACCTGATGGCCAAAATAAGCCTGAGAGTCATATCTGTTCACCAAAGTTGCAACCATAATAAGTCTGGATACTCCCCTGGTTTCAAATAATTTCTGTTTTTTTTTATGATTGTGATTTCCAAAGAGTTTAAAGGTGTCATTGTTTGACGTTTGAACTGGTGTCTTCACGCTCCACACCCTCCTCCTCATTTACATTTACATGGGTTTGGTCACAAATGACCACATCAAGTGCTTCCAGCATTACAGTATCGATTTCCTTAATGATCTCTGAGTCTATTCCCTTGCCGCCCTCTTCGCTACCTTCAGCAGAGGGCTTATCAGCATCCTTGGTGGATTCTTTGTCCTCCTCAATATGATTATATATTGAGGGAATCAAATTGATATGTATGAAACCTGAATATTGTGTAGAATGTTCAAACCCTTGTTACAAAAAATGAGTTTTACTTTAGGAGGCGTTCACGGTTAAATGACTAGCAAAAGAGAAATTTATGGACATCCAAAGCTACCAAATGAAAATCTTTAAAATTGGAGCTTTGATTCTTACCCACCTTCATAAGCTTTTCAATATGGTAGCTAAGCAACGGTTCCTAAAAAAATGGACTCAAATTCTTTTTTCTTGTTTTTTAAAAACATGCACAAAAAAGACTTCTAAAATTATAAAATCATTATGATTAATCATCTTCTAACCAATTAGAGCTTACAATTTAATTCTTTCTCCCCTCACATGAATTTGGTTCCTTTTAGCTCCAAGCCCACCCATGTTTATTGAATTTAGAAAAAAACTCAAACGAATTTCTAATTTATTGAATTTAGAATATGAAATTAAGTATATAATTTAATAACTTTTAGCTCCAAGCCCACCCATATTTATTGAATTTGAGAAAAAACTAAACTAATTTCTAATTTATTGAATTTAGAATATGAAATTAAGTATATAATTTAATAAAATGTAGAAAATATTTTCAATAAAGATGCAAAGTTAGAGGTATTTGTCCAAAGTATGGTGAAGAAAAAAGATGTTTGATATAGAAAAGAAATTTAATAAATTATTATTTCAAAATTTCAAAGATGACATTTACATTAGCTAAATGGGGTGGCAATTTTCCATTGGGAAGTATCTATAAATTATCCTATTGCCAACCTAGAAGAATGGTGGTGTTCAAGAGTTAATAAATTGAAATCAAATGCATCAAGGTATTGGGCAATCATGATAATTATTTTACTTTTGCTATTTGGATAGGATTTAATTGATGGTAATGCTAGAATGGTGGGTTGTGAGATTTCTTATGTGTTACCATCCATATTTTTTAGACCATAGGGCATTGCATCCTTCTCCCTTATTGGATCTATTTTTTAAAATCTCTAGGATCTATTAGAGTTACACTCACATATATATCAAGGAGGCATAGATTGTGACTTAATCAAGTGCACAAGTTCCTTATGCTCTTCATATTTATCTTTCATTTCCCTTCTATTTTTTTATTCCATTATAGGCAATTTTGTTTGAATATACCAAAAGGCTCCAAAGGTTGAAATTTGCATGCTAGAGAGACTTAGAAAGTGACCTTGGACACTTTGTGAATATACATAAGATTTAGAAAAACAAAGGGAATAAATGGAAGCTCAATTAAAAAATAAATTAAGGTTAATAATGAATTTGTTTCCTTTGAAGGCAAGATTCAAATACATATAGAAGGGTCCAAATATAATATTATCGTGAAATATGCCAATTCATCATCAATGACATCACGAATGCCTATCCAAACAACTTGAAGAATGCATAATCATGTCTCATCCGTGAAGAAGAGATCCATAACACACAATAGTGCCAACACAATGGTTAAAATAAGCTAAATTACCACAATGTCTATCACACTCAAGTAGCCAACTAAAAACTGGGGCCAAGGAGCTAAAGGAGGTAATTATTAAGCTAGAGGTAGTGACTATCAAGGAGGAGTCTCATATTATCAAGGAAGAGAAGGATACCATGATTGGTAAGGACAAGGAGGACATGGTTGAGGAAGAACTCCCAAAGTATATTGTTTTATTTGGCACTTAAAGAAAGACCAATTAAGCCCTTACTATCCTATGAAGGATAGAATCGATATGAAATTTTGTGATATCCGAAGAGTTAGAAACCATTCCCTTGAAGATTGTCAAATCATGCTAGAGAAATTGTGAGATAGGAGAACCATTCATCTCCTACAAAGCTTGCTTAAACATGAAATCCTCAACTCCAATAATTTAAATGACTCATAATGTATAGAGTAGGATGAGAAGATAATGTACCAAAAGTGCCTCAAATTAAGCTTGTAAAGGTTCAACGAAAACTAGTACCCTATGTTGTAACAAACATATTACAAGGAAAATTAGGCCTAGAGATGGAGTTTAATATTGTCACTAATATCCTCAAGAGGAGGCTTCTCATTAGTTCACGTTGGACTCGTTATGGCCGGGATATGGGAGTCAACAAGAAAAGTGTTCAATTAGTTCCCAAAGGAAGAGGATCGCTCGTAGCGCCCCTTGCCATTTCCATGGTTCTTGGAGCCATGTTTCCAAAGCTTGTAGTGCGTGAAGAAGGCAGACATATTTGCAAAACAATCTTACTTTTTTCACATAATGCGTATCATCATATCGAGTCAAACAACCATCGCCTTATTCAAAGTTTAATATGGGATTTGCGTGTTAAGTCAAACAATTTATACTTATATATGAATGAGGCAAGTTCCATTAACAATTTTCGATCAATTATTGCTCAATTGCAATGCAATTCAGTATTGACAAAGTCAAAAGTTCATAGAAAAATGTTTTAGTTTGAATGAAGGTCGATAAGGCACGTAGACTCGTTATTTTGCCAAACTAGCACAAAAACCAAAACTTAAAGACAATATGGAATGGACCCAAGATTATTCGAGCCCTCTCGCTTCTTTAGGCCTCTGGAAGGTCGTACCCTTGAACAAAGGCTAGATACCCAAATAGGCCAAACTCTATTATGGACCCCATCCGTTTGGGTTTTATGTGTGTTTGGGACTCCTTTCCCTCTCTGTTTGGTTAGGCCCTTTGGATGTGTTTGGGACTCAAGTTATAAATTGGATTGAAATCCTTGTGGACCCCCGAAGAGGCCAAATCATCCTTAGTGGGTCATTGACCCTCCCTATTTCTATCTATTCGGGCCTCGAATTTTACTTCATGAGAGTAAACAAGTGGGGGTATACATTATGTTTTTGAGTTTATTATAATAAGTTTTTAACGTTGTATAAGTGAAATTTGGGTCGGTTTGACCTTGGTTAAGGTAGACGACCAAATTTGTAAATTAAAGAGGGAAAATCCAAATAACTTTGGACTTGTATTAGTTACGAAAAGGAATCACAACACACATTCAGATTTAGAAAAATGTTTGCCATCATATTAGTTATGTAAATGCATTTCATTTATTTATCAAGCAGTTACAAACTTGTAACTAAAACAATTTTTAGAGAAATGTATAAAAATAATGAAAAAACAAGAAAAAGGGGTCAGTGAGTCTTAGCTTGTCAAGGCATTTCGTATCAAGAAGTACGTGAGACACTTTCACAATCTTAAATATTTGAGTTCTTGAGTATAGTTATAGTTTATGTCTTTCTCCCTTTATTTGTTTTATCTTTTTCGCCTTCAATCTATTCATTTTTAATGGTATTTTGGGAATTTGGATGAGTTTTATTTTTAGAAATATGTAAAATAGTCTCTCGATGGGTTTTTATTTGTGTAAGCTAGATATATTTGTCCAAGCCACTAGTGCTATCTTATATGAGTAAAGTTGTTAGGTTCATGGTTTTTATAATAAATACTATTATATCAATGTTGTTATGTTCATGGTTCTTATAATAATGTAGAGATTGCTACCTGCCACACCCTTTTTGAAACCTTCTTGTTGCGGATAGTGATTCAAATTTGCATACCATGCTCTAGGGGCTTGTTTTAATCCATACAAGGCCCTTTTCGGTTTGCATACAAAGTCTTTTCCTTCGACGAAGATCAAATCCTTCAGGTTGCTCCATGTAAACTTCTTCCTTGAGATCTCCATTTAGGAATGCTGATTTTACATCCATTTGATAAACCTTGAATCCTTTTGAGCAAGTAAATGCCGAAAACATTCTTATGGCTTCCAATCGAGCTCATCGGTGCAAAGGTTTCTTCGAAGTCAATTCCTTCAATTTGCGAGTATCCTTTGTAGACAAGTTTGGCTTTATTTCTGATGATTTGTCCATCTTCATTCATCTTGTTTTTTGAATACCCATTTTGTTCCAATTATATTTTTATCTTTTGGGCGAGGGTACACGCTCCCAAGTCTCATTTTTTTTATTTGAGACATTTCCTCTTCCATGTTCTTTATCCAATAAGGATATTTGCTTGCTTGAGAAAAAATTTCAAGTTCTATTAAAGATAATAGAGCAACATCATCTTTTTCTTGGGGTGTTTATCATCCTTCTTTGAGTTTGAATTCCTTCATCTATATTTCCGATGACTTGTTCTTCCGGATGATGTCTTTGAATAAACTTGATCTTAGAGGGAGTTTGTGAAGGTTCACTTTGGGGTTCTCCATTCTCCTCTTCTTTTTCAGATTCTTCTTCTTCACTTTGTTCAAGGAAAGGCTCAACTTCATGACCTTCAACTCTTTTTTCTGGAAGGCCTTCATCAGTCTTCACATCAATTCTTTCCACTATTCTTCGTAGGCGATTGTTGTAACATTTGTAAGCTTTGCTCCTAGTGGAGTATCCAAGAAATATTCCTTCGTCAACTCTAGAATCAAATTTACCTGGTGAGTCATCATTTATTTTCTATGAAACATTTGCTTCCAAAAACCCGAAATATTTTATTGAAGCTTGTCTTCCTTTCCATAATTCATAAGGAGTCTTTTCATTATTTGGTCTTAGTTGAGTTCGATTTAAGGTATAAACTACGGTGCCAACTCGCTTCTCTCCAAAATTTTGGTTGCAAATAAGTTGCTAGTAGCATTGTCCTTGCCATTTCTTGAATGGTTCAGCTTCCTTCTTTCAACTACTCCATTTTGTTGGGGTGTCCTAGCGAGTAGAGAAATCTCTTTTGATTTCATGCTCTTTACATAATTCATCAAATTCTTTTGAGGTGAATTCTCCTCCTCTATCCGTTCTAAGACATTTAATCTTAGAATCTTTTTCATTATCAATGAGAGGCTTAAGATTCTTAAAACATTCAAATGCTTCGGATTTATATTTTATGAAATATATCCACATCATTCTAGTATAGTCATCAACAAATAGAGCAAAGTACCTTTCACCTTGAAGAGCCGGAGTTCTAGTTGGCCCACACAAATCCGCATGAATGATTTCCAAAGGTTTTGATGTTGAGAACTCCTTAGTTTTTGTAGGGCTAGTTCTATTTTTTCTTTCCATGTTGGCATGGGCCACATACAACTTGATTTCGCTTGCACATTTTTGGAATGTCCCTTATCGCATTAATTTTGTTGATGTTGACTAGGTTATCAAAACTTGTATGCCCCAATCGCTTGTGCCATAACCAACTTTCATCCGTTTGACTTAAGTAACATTTATCTTCTTGGATTCTACGAGAATGTAAACATTATCTCGGTGTTCTTACTCCTTTCGCCACAAGTTCTCCCGAGGATGAGTCTCTTATTTCACAATTTTTTGTACTAAAGACAACATTATGTCCTTGGTCGAAATCCGACCGACACTTAAAAAGATTGTGTTTGAGCCCTTCTACCAAGCAAGGTATATTGAGCCTTTCCTAGTCCATTGACAAGGGTAGCGATTCCGTTTCCAGTGATTTTAGCGGATCCACTTCCAAAGGATACATTTCCATTTTTCTTGTTCAATGAGATAAACTTCTTTTGGTCACATGTAATATGCCCTAAGCATCCACTATCCACGAACCAATGATTTTCTTCACTGTGAGCACATAGAGCTAGGCCACATTTAACAGTTTTGAGATTTACATTTTTAGCTTTTTCCCTTTTGAGAGGCAAATTTTGTTCATTATGATCATAATTATCACATAATGAGCAAGGTGGATCAAACTTAGCCAAAGGATGAAATGAATTGTAAGTTTTGATTTGTCCTTGCTCTTTAGGACCACGTAGTTGGTTTGTTTGATCATTCAATATTGGCGCTTCATTCTTATGATCCTTGCAATGCTTAGCTTAATTCCCAAAGTTTTTACAATTGTAAAAAGGCCCAAGAAAAATAGTTTGATACATTGTTGTAGTATCCATAGCTTGAACCAACATTCTTCCTTGGAGTTGCTCTTTCTTCAATTCTTGGTTTTGAGATGGGACTTTGTTCTTGACGAGATGACTTTTCTTCTGTTGGATGGCAAGAGAGTACATCAGCATAATTTCTGGCATTATTATTTTTACTTGATGATTCTCCTTTGAAACCAATTCCAGACTTGTCATGTTGAGGTTTTTTGAGTATTAAGAATGTTGTCAAGAGCTAGAGATATTTTCCAACTCCTTTTGACTTGCTCTAATTCCTTTCTTAGAGATATTATTTCAGCTTCACGTTTTTTTGACGATATCATCCTTCTCTTTTAGCTTAATGTTCAAGAAGTCTTCCCTTCTTTTTGCTTCCTCTTTTTCTATTTTGAGAGAAATTATCTTCTTTTGTAGATTCTCATTTTCTTCAATGGCACTCATTACCAAACTATCCATGTTTCTTTCATCTTCTAGTTCTGAGTCATCATCATTTGTAAATGCCATGAATAACATTTCTTTGCTTCCAGCATAATTACTTTCCTCATCCGATTCATCATCACTTTCTTTGTAATGACGCACATTTCTAGTTGATTTATTTTTTTATGACTACAAATTCATCTTCATCATACTCATCTTGTTTGGAGAAGAAGTTCTTCTTATTAAAACCTTTCTTTTTTGTACATCATTCTTTTTAGAATCCTTTTCATCATCACTATCATGTTTATGAGGACATTTTGCAGCAGTAATGACCTATTATTCCACAATTGAAACAAATAAGAGGGTACTTACCTTTTAGCTTAGATCCCCTTTTTTAGTCTTCGTACAAATTGAGCTAACTTGTTTTCAGTATGAGATTCATCGTTGTTGCAATTCCATCCTTTTCCTTCTTTTGTAGATCTTGAGGCTTTGAAAGCTGCTTCTTTGAAATTTGAGCTCCCTTTCCTCATATCATAGGCAATAAGAATTCCATGAAGTTCATCCATATTGAGAGTATCTAGGTCATTCATTTCTTCTATGGCACTTACTTTGGAGTCAAATCTGTCAGGAAACGGTTTTAGGATTTTTTGAACAATGGTGCTTTCTTCAATATTTTCCCCTAGTCCTTTAAGAGATTTAACCACTTCAGCTACTCGAAGGAAGTATGATGCAATATCTTATTCATCATCCATTTTCAGACTCTCGAATTGTCTTCTATAAGTTTGAAGTTTTTCCTTCTTAACTTTGGAGTCCCCATCATATAGAGAAACCAACTTATCCCATACTTCTTTGGCTGCGTCACAATTCATGACTTTTGTAAATTCGGAATCAGTAATTCCACTAGTGATGGAATTTAAAGCTTTGGCATTAGAAATGTAGGCTCTTCTTTCATCTTGATCAATTGGAAGACCGGCGGGAGCTTTTTACCCATCCAAAACAGAGTGCCATACTTCAGGGCCAAGAGACATTAGATAGGAGGACATCCTCTTTTTCCAAAAAATAAAGTTTGTTCCATCAAAGATAGGCAGTTTCCCTGTTTCTTCCATGTTCTTCATTGTGCCTAAGAATCCTTCTTCCAGCTTGTTAGGCTGATAAAGAAGAAGTTGGCTCTGATACCAATTGTTGGAAATACTAAGAGGGCGGTGAATCAATATTCCTTTTCAATTTTTAATTATTGCCATTGGTATTCTTCACAATTAAAGACAGAGAGGTGTATAATAATAATATTAAGGATTAATAAGAACTTCAATCCCTTTTTTTAATAATAGTATACAATAGATGAGTGAGGGCACCAACCCTTTTAATGAAGCAGGCACCAACCTGTTTCCAAGCACCAACTTGCACTTTGATGAGGCTCCGACCTCTAGGGCTTTGACCCTATCTTCTCAAGGCACCAATCTTGTGTTTAGGAGCTCCTACTCCAAGGACACCAATCCTTTTGTCTCCTTCTAATAGAGAATGTGAATAGTATTTACTTGAACATCGTTGAAATAATTCTTCATTGTTTAATCACTTCCAAAATTCTGCATTGTCTGATCACTTCAAAATTCTTCATTGTCTACTTGTTCATCACTGCACTTCAATTCCAAAATTCTTCACTTTATAATCACTTCAAAATTCTTCATTGTCTACTTGTTCATCACTACACTTCAATTCCAAAATTCTTCACTGTCTAATCACTTCAAAATTCTTCACTGACTACTTGTTCATCATCGCACTTCAATTCCAAAATTCTTCACGAATCCAAAAAGAGAGATTGTCCGAATCACAGAGTCAATGAGGAGATTTGATTTCAATCCAATGAACCTGTCTGAGAAAAAAGTTAGTAATACTTCCGAGTTCACCGAGCCAAGGTAAGAAATGTTGCTCGCACCAAGTATATGCTTGAATCACAAATCCGAATGCTTCACGAGTTCAAGCCTCCTAAACTGGATGTGATTTTTCACGACTCCAAATCTAAGCGTAACATAATGATTGTCCTTCTAGCACCGAGCAACAGGGACTATTCTCCCACAGATAAACAATTCTGGAATGTGACCGTCCCCGAGCCTGCACATTTCGAGGTGTAGTGAGATCACAAATACGGATCCGAGTTCCCCGAAGTAGAATCACACTTATGTTCGAAAATTCTCATAATACCGAGCCCTTGCTATATTGATCCATAGTCCCGTAGCTTGTGCGGTGCTAGATAAATGGGTTGTTCTTCTCCTTAAGGGTTCACTAGATGTGAACTTGTTCCTTTTTCCGTGCTCGCCTTCTTCATCGAGTTGCCTCGTTGAAAAATGGAGATCTCGAAACAAGTATTTATAGTGTTTGTTTTTGTTAGGAGATGAAGGGCCACATCAATGATACAAAGGCCGACATGAGAGAACTATCACCGGGTTGGCTCAAGGACCAGTATAAATATCCTTGACTTGAAAAATCTATTTCTCCCAAACTATTTAGAATTTTGGGCCAAGTAAGAGCTCAAATGAAAGCTAAAATTATGCTCTAAATGATGGTGAAGGTTTCATAGAAAATTTTTTGCCTCTAGGTAGTGAAAATATAATTTTTAATGTGTCCGGTCATTTGCAGGAGGAGAAATAGAGGTAGGACAGAATTTCAGGGAGGTTCTTTATGGATTGATTCTCTATTATAGCCTACTTTATCATAAGGTTATCATGCCATAATGATATGTCTACATGAGTCCTCCATTATCCAGATGATCATCTAATCCTTTAGTATGGTCATTCATCATCATTTACCATCATCATCAAGCATCCTATTGTCATCAATGACAACCTTTCTTAACAGAAGGTAGATTTAAAATTAATGACTTTCTAATGATATGCAAGACATGTTCCTAAGCTCAGAGGTATCAAATGGACACATAGACTCGAATTTTGACACATATGCACTCTTCTAGAAGGCACTGGCCAAGTGGAGATTCGAGAACAATGAAAATTTCGCTCCTAATTAACCAACGTACCCTTGAGTGTCGGGAAATTCTTTATAGAGCACCCTTGAGTGGAGTTTCTTGCATATGAAACACACTTAGCCCCTTGAGAGACTGCGTTGGTGAGCTCATCGGTGATATAACATGTACTTAAAATCTTGGAAACCTTGCAATGGAAGTCATGGATGATTTGTCTTTGTTCTTTGTCTTAGGGCATGTAGCAACTGAAATGATGGGGAATGATAGACCCTATTCATTGGCTATGAGGATGATGTCCAGTTTAACTGTGTCATTGGGAATGGTGCCCAAATTGACCTACAACAGCATTTCCCCCCTAAGGTACGAAGTCGAATAATAATAACAATATTTTTTGAATGAGATGCTTTACATTGTGATGCGCCGGAGTCAAGCAGGAGTGGCTACATGCATCAATCTTACAATACATTACATCATGATATATCCTCTTGATCACGAATTGTCGAGGGAAGTCATTCCCATGCTCAGACACATAAACTATATAATAACATGTACATAGTGCGTAATGTTGTCTACATTGGAATGTTTCCCTCAATACGTACATGCCTACGTATATAGGCCCATGTCCGGATGACGATCCGTATGTAAGGTCACCGTACGTATGATGTGTACAACAATCCCGAAATCGTAGCTCCGTATGGTTGAAACTAGATCCGAGGTCTTCTTATCTCGTTCACTTGATCATTCGAGTACAAGTCTAGCCAGTGTGAATATATGATTTGTAGTTAAACATGGTAAGACATCATTTGATTACCAAATCAATGATATGAGTTGTTAAAAAATGCGAGAGAACCACCATTGATGTCAATGGCCCTCAAGGTACTCGCAAGTACATTTCGTAAGGCGTGAATAGATGATTTGATGTCGAACGCCAAATAAAATCTTTCGGTCAAAAAATCCGGGAAGTGAGGATTTTGTCGATGTTGTAACAAGCCTCATGGTACTCGGAATATGATGTTTCTAAGTGAACTTCGTGGATGATGATTTTCCGTCGACAGGAAGCCACTTTATTGCGAAATGGGAGTTACCGATTTTGGAGAGAAATGATGACTTGATATAGCAATGTTCGGGGATGACTTTCATTAGAATGAAGGTTTCGAGTATTGCGTAACGATGAGTATTCACTGGATGACTTCTCTTGAACATATCGATGACACCCGAGATGAGTTGGCAGACATTGACCCAAAACCGAAGTGAAGGTATGATGAACCATAAGTATGAATGAACCGTCAAGAAGATTACCCCTGTTCCTAGAATACACATCACATGCTGTTCCTAGAATACACATCACATCTCGTGGATGCATTGAAAAATGTTGATGCTATGTTATCACCGCTTAGGGACGATTTTTTTTGTAGAAATTATTTATAAGCCATCCGTCGCTAATAACATTAATAATTTGTGCATTTTCAATGATGACCAACAGATGTTGCACTTTATGGAGAATGTTGATGTATTCAAGGATGGAGCTATCGATGAAGACGAGCACGAGAAATTTGAAGCCCCCCAATGGGTTACGTATGCAGCCCACAACACCTTGAAACATCACATACCTTAGTTGATCATTTAACTTCAGAAGAACCTTCATGACTTTTTATTTTTAATGTCATATTTGTGTTTATATTTATCGCCATTTCAAAAGGTTTTGTTCTTGAAATCACTTCTCTGTGTTGAACATTCGATATTAATAATAAGAAGAATTGATATAGGGTTTTCCTAGGTCTACTGTCCATTCAACAGTAGACAATTACCCTTCACTAGGTCTACTGTCCATTCAACATATCATGGAAGCATGATCAGAGGGGCCATGGATATTGCGCAGTAAGCGGGGTATGGGGTCGATAGGTAGCTTGTGGGGGGGACAACTGTGTGTTTTCTGCTGTAGAGCTAGCAGTTGAAAGCTTCACTGTTGATTCTTTGTAATCAGAATGGTATGCATCGTCCATATAGGCATCTCAAGCTCTGTGTTCTCTAGCCAACCTGATGGCCAAAATAAGCTCGAGAGTCTTTAAACTTCCAAAGAGTTTAAAGGTGTCATTGTTTTGACGTTTGAACTGGTGCTCTGTTACAATAATGTAACATCTCCAACACCTTGTTCAGATGGGGGGGGGGAATATTTTTTGCGTTATTTTACTCCCAAATGGCAACACGGTAGGAGTTTGAGTTCCAGCACCTCTTATCTCCCATGGCCAAATCCTCAACATAACAACATAAGTGAGTCATTTGGCCTTGGCTTGTGGAGATATGTTGCTTCTGATTTTGTATCTCCATATGTATGGATGCTCAGAGATGGCTTCTTCTGAAGTGTAGCTAGTTCCCAACATTATCAGAAAAATGAGTGGGCTACATTGACTCTGCTTCTTCTGGATGATGGAACTGGTAAATATCTGAGTTCAGGTCTACTTTGGGGATCCTGCAGTAAAACCCTAGTCAGACTAGTGATTCTCTTCTGCTTTAGAAACTCAAGCGATATTTTTTTACATGTGGATATGGATCCTTGACCCAAAAACCAGGCCTTTTTCATTCCTGTATGTGGGGTTGTTGCATGCAGAAACACCACTTGGGAATTGGAATTCACAATTATTTTAAACTAAAACAATTAATTTTTTTTAATGAGAAAATTATTGCAGCTTCACTGGCCAAATTTTTTTAATGAGAAAATTATTGCAGCTTCACTGGCCAATGTAATAACACAAAGAGAAAGGAAAGTCCCACAGTCTATGGTTTAGGGATTGTCAAACTTGAAAATTAACTGAAAAACACGGGGATGTCCGAAATACTCTACTGTATAAAGCATGTAATAGACACTAAAGCCAGACAAACTTAATAAAACACGATAAAACGTGGAATTAAATTGAAAAGCTGTTTGCTTTATGCTTCTTCTTATTCCACAGGAGAAGGTTGGGGATTCTAGTCCATACTACCATGTTTACATATCTAGGCATTTGGCGAAGAAACGACTCAATATTTTCTTGAGCCAATATACATATTACAGACAGCTAACTCAGAAGTCCTAGCCAAATTTGGAATTTGATGACATAAGGAATTGCTCTCAGGCTCCAAAAGTAAAGATACTCTCTCTCACTGCAGGCAATAATTACTTGCATGATTTCAAAGTATATAAATTTTCCAGAACATCATGGATGCCCTCTTTGTTATATAAGGAAACCACTAAATAAAGAATGTCACACCTACTTTAATAAAATATTTTGTTAGAAAATTGACCAAGACAATTACACTCGAAATAATAAATCTATTCTACTTTGTTGCATCTCAGTCTGTATCTAAATTTTCAATAATATGAGGCTGAGCTATTGCCTTGTCCATAACCCGTAGATGGATGTGGTCCGCCTCGAACACCATTGCCCCTGGGTAGGTAATCACTTGAATAAATTGCACCAGTTGTTCTGTTGCCTGCACCATAACCTAATTGTGAATCTTGGCCTACCCTGGACACTCTTTCGTAACGTGAATCTGGAGCGCCTACTTCAAAATCCAGACGACTCCTGGAATGCCGAGTTGGAAGATCGTTATTGACAACTGAATATGGGCGCTTGGACCCACATGATACTCCTGCATAATCATCAACATCTCCATAATGATATAAGTCTGATGGCATTCCATTCATGCGATAAGTACTGTTGCTATTCTCAGGATATGGACGCCTGCGTGGAAGCATGCTCTCAGAATTTCCAACCCCACGATATCCATAATCATCTTGGTATGAAGATAGTCTAGTAGCTGTTTCATGGGATCTAGCTGAAGGTAGAGCTCGCCTAGAGAGATAATGGCCATCTTCTCTATAATTCCTCCCAGCACTCCCTATATAAGCAGAACCAGAACCGGATGGTCGCCTATCATAGGCCCTTCCAAAATGTTGACGACTTTCATCTAAAAAGCCCCTTCCCCTATGAACCCATGGCACCCTACCGTGTCGTGCAGTACGAACCCCAACCTTAACTGATCGTCCCTTTTGCTGAGGTTTCCGAAGAGTAGCTTTCAGAGTAACCTTTTTATCTTCTTCTTCTTCATTTACCTCATTCTTATTTACTCCTTCAATGCAAGCCAGTGCCGCTTCACGAGTTCGGAAAGAAATGAACCCAAAATCTTTACGCTTGGCTGCAAGCATGTTTCGTGCCAATTCCACTTCTTCAATTTCACCATAAGCTTTAAATTTCTCCAGAACTCGCTCTTCATCCCAAGAAGGTGGCAATCCATCAACAAAAATAGACTTTACCTGCGCCATAACTTCCTCGTCCGGCTCAATGGTAGATTTGGCAAATGCAACCTTTGCACAAACATCAGTACCAAAGAAAACGTCTGGCTTCTGCAAGCGGATGAGGGCATTGGTAGCCTCCAGATGAGTAGGGAACTCCAGAAATGCAAACCCCCTATTTATCCCTGCCCCTTCTTGTTGTTCTGGATCTTCCATCAAAGTTATTTCCTCAGCATTGTGTATTCCATATTCTGTCAATTTCTGTTGAAGAGCCTCTTTTGTCCATGATTTACAAATATTGCGTACATAAAGAGTTTCATTATCTTGGGTTCTTGCAACTCCGCATTGCTTCCCTCTCACCTGTGGATTCTTAAGCTCTGCCACTGCCTTTTTTGGCTTGCTCCACACTCGCGAAACGAACAAATGCAAAGCTCTTATTCTTCTGAGTCCGAGAATTCTTTGGCAACCTGATCTCAACAACTTCACCAATCTCACTAAACACCTTCTTCAGATCCTCTTCATCCGCGTCTTTATGAAGCCCACCTACGAAAACTTCAAACTCTTTCTGCTTTATCCGCCGCTCCTTCACCGTGGCGGGTGTTTCCATCTCATCTTCACGCTCCACACCCTCCTCCTCATTTACATTTACATGGGGTTTGGTCACCAATGACCACATCAAGTTCATCCTGGTGTTCATTATCCTTACCCTCAACCTCATTATCATGTGCTTCCAGCATTACAGTATCGATTTCCTTAATGATCTCTGAGTCTATTCCCTTGCCGCCCTCTTCGCTACCTTCAGCAGAGGGCTTATCAGCATCCTTGGTGGATTCTTTGTCCTCCTCAGTGGCATCTACTACGGGATTTTCCTTTTGCGTCTGAGACTCGTTCAAATCTTTAGATGACTCCACGGCTTTCTCTCTGAAATTAAGAGTTTCAACGATGGGAGATGGCTTTCCCCCTGTGCCTCCGGCTCTGACTTCGATGGGGTAGAACTCACGGAGGACTTGGGTTGGGTTTTTGGAGATTTTGGTGGGAGCCTTAGCCGCTCTCTTTGTCTTTTTTCTGGGTCGTTGACCCTGGATTCTTCTTATTAAGAGAGGGAGGCATTGTTGCAGAAAAACTGATGGGAGTGCGGATCGAAACCCGAACCTCCTGAAGATAGCACGAACAGAAATTACCAAAAAAAAATTTGAAGGAGATAGGGCGGGGGGCAACCTATAAAAGGAGAGAGCAACCGAGCTGGTGTACTATTGAGCAGTTTGTATAATCCGTTTCGTATATACCTTTGAGCAGTTCGCATAATGGAGTTTATATCTTTGTGGTTTAAATATGTGTGTGGGGGGCGTGGCGTGGAGAAGTCGATTCTGGGCCGATGTCATATTTTTTAGCCGACCTGAGATTTTTAGTCCGCTTCAAAGAAAGTCAAGGTTTTATGGAAAGAATTATTAACATTATATAGAATTAAAGGTTAATGATACATTTATGTATTTTGAAGATGAGATTTAAATATAAATAGTATTTTAAATATAGGATTTAAATATAAATGGAAAATATAATATATTAATTTTGACATTTTAAATCATCAAAAGCTTAATTTGATAATAAATATTAACAATAAACTTACTTGTGTATTTATATTAAATTTCATCAATGGAAATTTAATAAAGAAAAGAACTTGAATTTTGACATTTTAATAATGGAAAGCACTTAAATTTTTGACATTTTAATAATGGAAAGCACTTAAATTTTTGACAAAAATAAAATTGGATATTTTGTAAAAAAAATCCAAAAAAATAATTATATATCACAATAAAAGAAAAAGAATATAGAAGACTTATCTCATACCTTTACATAAACTCTATGAACTTGTATAAACAAATATTATTTTAAATCTTTGTATAAAAGAGTACACCCTTGGCTCCTAAAAATGTTAAAATAATCAATTGAAAAATACTAATTAAAAAAGGATAATATATAAATATAAAGCAATAGTTTTATAAATTTGATTATAAAAAATGTATTAACTTGAAAAAATAGAAAAATAATATGATTATATATTGAGGGAATCAAATTGATATGTATGAAACCTAAATATTGTGTAGAATGTTCAAACCCCTCGTTACAAAAAAATGAGTTTTACTTTAGGAGGCGTTCACGGTTAAATGACTAGCAAAAGAGAAATTTATGGACATCCAAAGCCACCAAATGAAAATCTTTAAAATTGGAGCTTTGATTCTTACTCACCTTCATAAGCTTTTCAATATGGTAGCTAAGCAAGGGTTCCTAAAAAATGGACTCAAATTCTTTTTCTTGTTTTTAAAAACATGCATAAAAAGACTTCTAAAATTATAAAATCATTATGATTAATCATCTTCCAGCCAATTAGAGCTTACAATTTAATTCTTTCTCTTCACATGAATTTGGTTCCTTTTAGCTCCAAGCCCACCCATATTTATTGAATTTAGAAAAAAACTAAACGAATTTCTAATTTATTGAATTTAGAATATGAAATTAAGTATATAATTTAATAACTTTTAGCTCCAAGCCCACCCATATTTATTGAATTTAGAAAAAAAACTAAACTAATTTCTAATTTATTGAATTTAGAATATGAAATTAAGTATATAATTTAATAAAATGTAGAAAATATTTTCAATAAAGAAAAAAAAATGCAAAGTTAGAGGTATTTGTCCAAAGTATGGTGAAGAAAAAAGATGTTTGATATAGAAAATAAATTTAATAAATTATTATTTCAAAATTTCAAAGATGGCATTTACATCAGCTAAATGGGGTGGCAATTTTCCATTGAGAAGTATCTATAAATTATCCTATTGCCAACCTAGAAGAATGGTGGTGTTCAAGAGTTAATAAATTGAAATCAAATGCATCAAGGTATTGGGCAATCATGATAATTATTTTACTTTTGCTAATTGGATAGGATTTAATTGATGGTAATGCTAGAATGGTGGGATTGTGAGATTTCCTATGTGTTACCATCCATATTTTTTTAGACCATAGGGACATTGCATCTTTCTCCCTTATTGGATCTATTTTTTTAAATCTCTAGGATCTATTAGAGTTACACTCACATATATATCAAGGAGGCATAGATTGTGACTTAATCAAGTGCACAAGTTCCTTATGCTCTTCATATTTATCTTTCATTTCCTTTCTATTTTTTTTATTCCATTATAAGCAATTTGTTGAATATACCAAAAGGCTCCAAAGGTTGAAAGTTGCATGCTAGAGAGACTTAGAAAGTGACCTTGGACACTTTGTGAATATACATAAGATTTAGAAAAACAAAGGGAATAAATGGAAGCTCAATTACAAAAAAGAAATTAAGGTTAATAATGAATTTGTTTCCTTTGAAGGCAAGATTCAAATACATATAGAAGGGTCCAAATATAATATTATCGTGAAATATGCCAATTCATCATCAATGCCATCACGAATGCCTATCCAAACAACTTGAAGAATGCATAATCATGTCTCATCCGTGAAGAAGAGATCCATAACACACAATAGTGCCAACACAATGGTTAAAATAAGCTAAATTACCACAATGTCTATCACACTCAAGTAGCCAACTAAAACTTTGGCCAAGGAGCTAAAGGAGGTAATTATTAAGCTAGAGGTAGTGACTATCAAGGAGGAGTATCATATTATCAAGGAAGAGAAGGATACCATGATTGGTAAGGACAAGGAGGACATGGTTGAGGAAGAACTCCCTAAAGTATATTGTTTTATTTGGCACTTAAAGAAAGACCAATTAAGCCCTTACTATCCTATGAAGGATAGAATTGATATGAAATTTTGTGATATTTGAAGAGTTAGAAACCATTCCCTTGAAGATTGTCAAATCATGCTAGAGAAATTGTGAGATAGGAGAATCATTCATCTCCTACAAAGCTTGCTTAAACATGAAATCCTCAACTCCAATAATTTAAATGACTCATAATGTATAGAGTAGGATGAGAAGATAATGTACCAAAAGTGCCTCAAATTAAGCTTGTAAAGGTTCAACGAAAACTAGTACCCTATGTTGTAACAAACATATTACAGGGAAAAAATTAGGCCTAGAGATGGAGTTTAATATTGTCACTAATATCCTCAAGAGGAGGCTTCTCATTAGTTCGTTGGACTCGTTATGGCCGAGGATATGGGAGTCAACAAGAAAAAGTGTTCAATTAGTTCCCAAAGGAAAAGGATCGCTCGTAGCGCCCCTTGCCATTTCCATGGTTCTTGGAGCCATGTTTCCAAAGCTTGTAGTGCGTGAAGAAGGCAGACATATTTGCAAAACAATCTTACTTTTTCATATAATCTGTCATCATCATATCAAGTCAAACAACCATCGCCTTATTCAAAGTTTAATATGGGATTTGCGTGTTAAGTCAAACAATTTATACTTATATATGAACGAGGCAAGTTCCATTAACAATTTTCGATCAATTATTGCTCAATTGCAATGCAATTCAGTATTGACAAAGTCAAAAGTTCATAGAAAAAGGTTTAAGTTTGAATGAAGGTCGATAGGGCACAAAGTTGTTATTTGCCAAACTAGCACAAAAACCAAAACTTAAAGACAATATGGAATGGACCCAAGATTATTCGAGCCCTCTCGCTTCTTTAGGCCTCCTGGGAAGGTCGTACCCTCGAACAAAGGCTAGATCCCCAAATAGGCCAAACTCTATTATGGACCCCATCCGTTTGGGTTTATGTGTGTTTGGGACTCCTTTCCCTCTTGTTTGGTTAGGCCCTTTGGATGTGTTTGGGACTCAAGTTATAAATTGGATTGAACTCCTCATGGGACCCCCGAAGAGGCCAAATCATCCTTAGTGGGTCATTGACCCTCCCTATTTCTATTTATTCAGGCCTGAATTTTACTTCATGAGAGTAAACAAGTGGGGTATACATTATGTTTTTGAGTTTATTATAATAAGTTTTTAACGTTGTATAAGTGAAATTTGGGTCGGTTTGACCTTGGTTAAGGTAGACGACCAAATTTGTAAATTAAAGAGGGAAAATCCAAATAACTTTGGACTTGTATTAGTTACGAAAAGGAATCACAACACACATTCAAATTTAGAAAAATGTTTGCCATCATATTAGTTATGTAAATGCATTTCATTTATTTATCAAGCAGTTACAGACTTGTAACTAAAACAATTTTTAGAGAAATGTATAAAAAATAATGAAAAAACATGAAAAAGGGGTTAGTGAGTCTTAGCTTGTCAAGGCATTTCGTATCAAGGAGTACGTGAGACACTTTCACAATCTTAAAGATTTGAGTTCTTGAGTATAGTTATAGTTTATGTCTTTCTCCCTTTATTTGTTTTATCTTTTCGCCTTCAATCTATTCATTTTTAATGGTATTTTGGGAATTTGGATGAGTTTTATTTTTAGAAATATGTAAAATAGTCTCTCGATAGGTTTTTATTTGTGTAAGCTAGATATATTTGTCCAAGCCACTAGTGCTATCTTATATGAGTAAAGTTGTTAGGTTCATGGTTTTTATAATAAATACTATTATATCAATGTTGTTATGTTCATGGTTCTTATAATAAATACTATTGCATTGTTTTAAGCATAAAAATTTAAAGCGATTCTACAATAGTTATAACTTCTTGAGTTCAAAAATGTTGAGGAAGTTGGCTATTTTTCCTGCTTTCTTCTACTATCCTTTTTATTTTAGTCTGTGGGTATTCAAGGCATGGTCTGTAGGTTATATAAAGTAATTTTCTAGCTTCAAGATCCATCACACGAAAAAACTTGTTTCCCAATAATACTTATTGTTGGAATTATGATCCATTTGAAATTATTAAAGTTTCTATTTTTAGAGATATTTGTGGAATGAGTGATGAGAGATTTATGGAGTGATTGTTGAGAGATTATAGGAAATTACTAAGAGATTATAGGAGATGGAAAACCTCTCCTCATGTATAAATATATGCTATTGATAATGAAAATTATGTGAGCTTGTGTGCATTATAGTTAAATGATTTTTCTTTGTTATATGTTTTTGCTAGTATGATTCTTCATTTGGTATAGAATCAAGATAAATTACTATAGAACATATGAACAAGTAGTTGATAATTTCACTAAAACACTATCTATGTAAAAGGTATTTAAATTCAAAGATGATCTTGGAATATTTCCAAATTATCATTATGGTGGAGAAATGTTGGAATAATGATCCATTTGAAATTATTAAAGTTGTTGTTTTTAGTGAGATATTTGTCAAATGGATGATGAGAGATTTATGGAGTTATTGTTGAGAGATTATATGAAATTATTGAGATATTAGATGAGAGACATCTCCTCATGTATAAATATATGCCATTGATAATGAAAATTGTGTGAGCCTATGTGCATTATAGTTAAATGATTTTGATCTTTTATTTGTTTTCCTTGGTGTGATTCTTCACTTATCAAAGAAGAAATGTTTTTTTCTCCAGGAGCAACAACCTAATCCATAGAAATTAATAAAAATTGTAAGAGAAGCACTTGGATTCTTTAACCAAGGATAAGAATAAGAAAAGCAAAAAGAATGTCAATAAAGGTAGTACCAAGAAAGAATAAATGATACAATCTTAAACAAATTCATTAATTTATTAAAAGAAGAACATTTAGTAGCTTGACTATCATAACTAGTGAATATATTGAAATAATGCAAAGAAGAGCAAGGGACAAGTAAAAAAAAATGAGGCAAGTAGTACCCAATAAAATCTTCACGACAACTATGACTCGCAACTCGACCTAAAAGTTGAAGGATTTATGATTCCCAAAGTGATGTTTAACTTTGATTCACATGTTAATATTATTCATATGGAAACATGGATGAGGATGGGAAACTTTGAATTAACAAAATCCAATGTTCCGCAAACTATCAAATAATTTAATCTTTTAGGCTTCCTCAAATGTGGGTGAAAAAGCCCCAAATACCAATGTTTCACCAAGTTTTTGGGATGGGGAGATGCAAGAATGAGAAGAACATGAAGACACTTAGGGGGAACATGGGGGTACCACCAAATATTTTAGGGAAATTTATGGAGGATGGTGGCGCATTGACGTATATAGATAACATAAACATGATTTAAACTAAAATTCAATAACAAAATACATCGATTCATACATTGATTTAATGAGGTAGAAATAGTAAAACATTGTATACATTGATTTAAGTTCATCATTTATCATTCTAGAATCTACATTGATTTAAATTCATCATTCTAGAATCTACAATGATTTAAATTCATCATTAAGTGTAGTAGAATCTGATGTAGAAATTATACAAACATATGTATTCCAATGGATTCAATATGATCATGCAATATACTAGAGCAAAATACGGAATCCTTCTACAATTAATTCTGCAGAAATTAAACACGATTGCATAATCACACCAAGTAAAAGAAAGAAGCAAATCAATCCAAAACACAGATATTTTTCCTGGGGAGAGCTTGCTGCTCAAAACCCCTCTATATATATTGTATAATGAACCAAGGAATCATGAAACAATACAATGCATTCTTGCTTAGAAGAATCTGTTGCACTCTCCTAACTGCCTCACACTGATCTAGACAAAATCGGGCCAACACTTAGCCAATTCTCAGCATGTCTTCAACCTGCCTTTCTCACGCAATTCATGAGGAATGCAATCCCTTTCTTTATAAATTTCATCCTTCCTTGACTTTGAAAGTATCATGGGCAATCCTGTGGTGTTTTAACTGCATCTAGGTAGTTTTCTAAAAATACAATTAATAGTCAACTTCCCTTTAACCCTTATCTCAATTGGGTCTTCATTAGAACTGACATGCATGAAACTATTAATAGTAAATCATTAGTAACTTGACAGATCATTGCATGTGAATTAATTCTGATTTAACTCACTTGACCTCTCACTAGTGCAACAAACAATTACAACTAGTTAAACTGATTTTAACTCACTTAATTGAGTTAACTGATTTCTCATGCATTAAACTAATGCACTGACTGCAACTTGAACTCTAAAACACATAGAATCACTCTGCATGCCTCACCGTCCACCCTCAACTCGAAATTCATGAGCTAACTGAGTCTATCACACTTAGTTAACTATTACAAGTGTTTATGAGATACGATTACAATTTATTGTCCAATTTAATTAAGGGATAATTAAATTAGACACATTTCCAATTTATTAAATAAATTGGCTTGCACACTCATGTATCACTAGGAGCCATCACTACATGACTTGTGGTCACACACTAGTGTGTGTGTTGTCATGTTTTTTGGATGCCAATTTCATTGTTTCTTGTTGCAAATTTCAACACTCCCTCTCAACAAGAAAGGAATCAATCTGCCCTGATCCGGTACCTTTGGAATGTTCTTTCATGCACACATGCAACTCTTGCATCCAACACTTCTTTAATGTTGTTCGCACATGCAACTCTTGCATGCAACACTTCTCTAGTGTTGTTCGCACATGCAACTCTTGCATGCAACGCTTATGAAACCGAATAGCCTCCAAAAAAATTGAATCGCATAATGCATATGCCATCGTAGTCTTCCCGACTATTGCTAGCTACTACACATGTCTATCGGGCTCTCTCGCAGTCGTTGACATCCGCATCCATGCACTCTGCACCGCTCGCCAACTCGATTTTCGCTCCAATATCCAACACTTGTCACTCTAATTTTTGTCCTCCCGACATTTGAATACATCAATCTAACTAATACTTCCTACTACTATTGTACCATGGGCTCCTCATAGCCAGGTTTGATCCATGACACAAAACATCTCAATGAATCCTCGCCCAATTTCTTCTTGGGATTAATTTTGTACATCGCGCCACCTCACACCCTGGAGGTATAGCCGCATGTACTCCCTCTACCCTTCCGGGATCAAAATTCCCCCTCGCTGGAGGTCTCTCGCTTGAGTGGACTCTTCCACTCGATCTCCTCTCTGCTTCTCCAATTGTGGTTGCTCCACAAAATTACGAGACTCGCTTTTCGAGGCCGCATGTTGAGAGATAAATTCTCCCTCTCAACCACCAATTCATTAACCATTTCTTTGCTCCTCAAATCCTTGCATGCATCCTCAACCTAGAGAGCATACAGAGTTCTTGACTCTTACACCGATCTCGCTTCACTTGTCCCATGGCTATGTGTTTAAGGAAAACTTTTCCTTTTCTAAACATTACTTCATAACCACGTTCTTCCAATACCGCTATGGAGACAAGATTCTTCCTTAGGCCCGGAACATGCAATACATATGCTAGTCCGAGATGGGAGCCATTCTCCCTCCGAAAGGTAACCGTACCTATGTCGGTAGTTTTATACCTCTCGTCATCTCCAAACTCTATGCTCTGTCGAGGTCCTTCTCCTCCAAGTCACTCGGAAATATCTTTATTCCTTGTCATATGGAACGAGGCACCATCGTTTAAACACCACATGCATCCCATTACAGTTGTTGGACATGTATGCAATGAGAGTAAAATCGAGCTCGAAATGTGAAGCCAATGCTTCACATTGCTGTAACCGCAGCTCCTTTATTTTCTTCCGTGGACAGCTTTGTAGCATATTGCCCATGCTCGTGACAATGAAAGCATCCGATCTTGGATAAGTATTTATTTCCCGCATCACCTTGGGATTTATTTCCCTTGGCCTTCTTTGCCCGGCCAAGGTACAATCTTCCTCGTCATTAGTCTTGGATGAACATCCATCCACTGGTATTCTACTTGAATTCTTCTTGTACCAAATCCGACCAAAATCGCTCCCAAACTGGGTAACTTCTCCCTCCCATTGGCGTAGTCCCGATAACTATGCCGGCTCTTGGGAAGGACTAGAAGTGCTAGGCTCACCAATTCATCATCTGCTACGGTCACACCAACACTTCCAAGCTCATCGTGACATTGAGTGAACTTCGCTAAGTATGTTGGTACCACCTCGCCCTCCTCATTCTTGATTTTCTTGAGCTTGTCCTTCAGCGGCAACTTCCTTTGGTCGTTGTTGTTCTGAAACAGATCTGTCAAAGCCTTCCAAATTGCATATGGAGTTGCTTTTCCATGGAGACTTGAGACAATGTGGTCTTGTACTCCCTTCAATAATATCCTCCTCGCCTTTTAAACCTTCTTTTGCCAAGAATCAAGAAGAGCGACATCTACTGCTACGGGTTTGGGAATGTCATTATCAATGAATTATTTCAACCCATTATCCTCCAGTAACTACCTCCTTCTCATCTTTCCATGCAATATAATTGGAATTTCCCTCGATTTCATACTCCAATCTCAAGCCATTGAAAGACATATTGATCTTGATCTGCCTTTGTCGCACCAAAGAATACTTTTGAAAATTCGAATCCTATTCTCCACTAAAGTGATTTCATGTGCTCCGATACCATGTAGAAATTATACAAACATATGTATTCCAATGGATTCAATCTGATCATGCAATATACTAGAGAAAAAATACCGAATCCTTCTATAATTAATTCTATCGAAATTAAACACAATTGCACAATCAAACCAAGTAAAAGAAAGAAGCAAATCAATCCACAACACATATATTTTTTCCTAGGGAAAGCTTGCTGCTCAAAACCCCTCTATCTATATTGTATAATGAACCAAGGAATCATTAAATAATACAATGCATTCTTGCTCACAAGAATCCGCTACACTCTCGTGACTATCTCCCACCGATCCGTACAAAAATCGGGCCAACACTTAGCCAATTCCAAACCTGTCTTCATCCTGCCTTTCTCATGCAATTCATGAGGAATTCAATCCCTCTGTCTTTAGGAATTTCAGCCTTCCTTGACTACGCAAGTATCATGGGAAATCCCTGTGGTGTTTTAACCGCATCCGAGAAATTTGCTAAAAATACAACCGATAGTCAACTTCCCTTTATCCTCTCGTCTCAACTAGGTCTTCATCGTAACTAACATGCATGCAGCTGATTAATAGTAAATCATTAATCACTTGACAGATAACCGCATGTGAATTAAATCTGATTTAATTCACTTGACCTCTCACTAGTGCAACAAGTAGTTACAACTAGTTAAACTAATTTTAACTCACTTAATTGAGTTAATCGATTTCTCATGCATTAAACTAATGCACTAACCGCAACTTGAACTCTAAAACACATAGAATCACTTTGCATGCCTCACCAACCACCCTCAACTCAAAATTCATGAGCTAACTAAGTCTATCACACTCAGTTAACTATTACAAGTGTTTATGAGATAAGATTACAATTTATTGATCAATTTAATAAAGGGATAATTAAATTAGACACATTTCAAATTTATTAAATAAATTAGTCTTGCACACTAATGTATCGCTAGGACCCATCACTACATGACCTCGTGGTTCCACACTAGTGTGTGTGTTGTGATGTTGTTTCTGGGATGCCAATTTCATTGTTTCTTGTTACAAAATACATCGATTCATACATTGATTTAATGATGTAGAAATAGTAAAACATTGTATACACCGATTTAAGTTCATCATTTATCGTTCTAGAATCTACATTGATTTAAATTCATCATTCATCATTCTAAAATATACAATGATTTAAATTCATCATTAAGTATAGTAGAATCGATTAGTACTAAGCAAAAATAGTAGATATTAAAGTCTAAATACTAGACCAGTAAATTGAAATTACTCAAACTCAAAAAATAGTAAAGAGTGACAAGTCAAAGATTCAGCTTTTGGGGTCATCAATATCTACGAGTCAAGACTCAAAACTTAAAATTGAAAATGAATAAGGTACAATGGACCAATGTTATCGAATACATAAATATCCATGTTCATTCATTTTAATCCAAACCATTATACACAAATATTCAAATTTCTCATATATATAGTATGAAGGGTGCATATAATTAAAATAACACCAAATGCAATCCATCTTTGATCTATATTTACATTGACAAAGAGGTTCTAGATCGACTCCATAGTTAAAAAAATCATGCTACAATGAATACCTACATATCATCAAAATCATTTCTATATCAGGGATCCTCATCGTCAATATCACCCTCTAGGAATTAAAAAAAGATAGAAAAAATCTTAAAATGTCAAATCAAGATTTTTTTTGATTGATGGGTACATTTTTACTAGCTTGGTCATGGTAGAGGAGTCCAATAGTCAATGCCACCAACATAGAGGTATGTATAGGGCTTATTTCTCTTGATTAAATGTTATTTTTTATACCCACATACATGATAGAATCCAATGGAATAGTTGCAATCCCCCCCCAATCCTAATGTGGCTTTTAACCCCGTACATAAATTATATGCAAAAACGAACTCTTAAAACATAAAATAAACAATAGCAAGAGCATAAAACATAAAACATATATACACAGATATTTTCCCCGGATCCAAAAAATCGGGACTACCAGACTTGATTTTTCATTATTTTCCCTATGACCCCGTGAAGGGGGTGTCATCGCCCCCACTTCACGTGTGAGGCTAGTCATGGAAAGAATATAACACACACCCAACATTCTACCACTTGTTGTTTTTCTTTCACTAGGGGAGCACACGAGAGCTTAGTCATTGGACCAATGCCCATTGTTTCTCTACACCAAGATAACTTCTCGCACTCACAAACTTCGTCATTGCATCCGAAACATTCTTCAAAGTGTCCACCTTTTTATCCTCAACCACATTTCTCACAAAGTGATACTAAACATCAATGTGATTTGTCTTTGAATGATAATTAGGGTTCTTAGCCTAGAAAATTTCACTTTGGCTATCAAAGTCTATCCTTATAGCTTGCTACACCAACCCCATACTTGAACACAATCTCTCGCAACCAAATCGCTTTTCATTGCTTGCATGAGCGACTCGTCATGTATTCTTTCTCTCGTAGTTGAAAGAGCCACTATAGACCTGCCTTTTACTCATCCAACTCGTCTCGCTCCTTCAAATAGGTTAAACACATACCCACTTGTACATATTCTCTCCGATCTAGATCACCAACCCGTATGCATCAACAAAGACATGGATATCCAAAACTCGTCTAACTCGGTCTTCCCCGGGTAATACAAACCATAATCACTAGTGCCACGCAAATATCTCGAAAACCCTCTTCATTGTTTTCCAATGCTCCTTCCCCCGGGTTTTGATATAAACCTACTCAATACTCCCATTGCATGTGCAATGTCCGGTCTAGTACATACCATTGCATACATCATGCTACAGCAAATCACTTTCATATGGAACACGGGACATGTCCTCTTCTTCTTCTTATGTCATGGGACACTATTCAACATATAAATTTACACTTACAAGAATATGAACCTTCACCGATTTACTATTTTTCATATTGAACCTATGCAATATTGTCTCGACATACTTCCTTTGGTTTAACTAGATCTTCCTCTTTCGCCCGAGCTTGTTTAATTTCCATGCCCAAAATATAGTTTGCAACACCGAGATCCTTCATGTCGAAATTGGAGAACAATTAGGTCTTCAAATCTTGGATAATTTCTTTGTCATTTCCAACCATAAACATATCATCCACATACAAGACCAAATAAATAACACGGCCACCAATTAATTTAAAAATACACACAATGATCCTTTTTGTTTCTAGTGAAGCCAAGTCCCCGTATATATGTATCAAATTTATGATACCACATCCTTGGTGACTTTTTTTAACCCATACAAAGACTTTTTTAACTTGCATACAAGTTCTTTCTTACCATCCACCACAAAGCCTTCAAAGTTGCTTCATGTAGATCTCATCTTCCGCATCCTCGCGAATAAATTTTATCTTCACATCCATCCGTTCTACCTCAAAATAAAATGCAAAGAACAAAAACAAAAGTAATCTAATAGAAGTTACCTTGGCAACAGGAGAAAAAAATATCACCAAATCAATTCCCGACACCTCGGGAATAACCTTTTTCTACTAACCGAGCTTCGTATTTCTCCACCTTTCCTTCTACTTTCATCTTCTTCTTAAAAACCCATTTCCGACAACTCCACCGCATCCCATGCCTATTTTTTTGTGCAAGGATGCCATTTCATAAACCATGGCCTCCTTCCAAAGTTTTCCATCCTTTGAATCCACTCGCCTCCCTCGACAGTTCTGGGATCATCACCAATGATAGATAAATAAAAAATTGAATAGAAAGAAGATGGACTATACCTTTCTCGATTGCCTTCTTTCTCGAACTCGATCTTCTCATAGCCGGAGTTTGTGGCTCTTCCTCTTTGAATCTTGTTCCGTTGTAGATTCTGATTCTTCCTCCTTTAGCCCAAACTCTATCTTCTCGTGTTCCTTTGGTACGACGTCATTTTTTAACAACATATTTCACCTCTCTAAACACCACATCTCGCTTGTACACAACCTTCATTGTTTCTAGGTTCCAAATATTATAACCTTTTAAACCATCCTTATACCCAGTAAAGATGCACCTTTCAGATTTAATATCCAACTTGGCTCTTTTCTCCTTTGTAACATGTACACATGCATCACAACCAAATATTCTCGCATGTGAAAGAGAAGGTTTCTTACCAAATCCATACCTCATGTGGAGTATTATCCTCCAACGCCGATGAAGGTGATCTTTTAATTGAGCATGCTTCTTTCATTTTCCATCAATGTCTTATTCATTCTTTTTTGCAAATCCATTTTGCTGAGGTGTGTATGGAGTAGTATTTTGTCATGTTATACCACACTTATTACAAAAATCTTCAAATTCTTTCTTGTAGAACTCTCCACCATTATCTGTCCTCAACACCTTTATCTTCTTCTTTGTACGGTTTTTCCACTAGAGCCTTAAATTCTTTAAACATCGTCAAAGACTTCAAATTTCTTCCCCGAGGAAATAAATCCATCTATTCCTCTAGAATTCATCTATAAATGAAACATAGTACACGATACTTACCTAGTGATGGAATCAACACAAGTCCAAACACACCACTATGCACAAGCTATAATATCTTGTTCGCCCTCTTAGCACGAGAAGGGAAACTCACCTGATTCTTCTCCCCATATACACAATTTTCGTAGAAATTGAAAATCCAGAGAGCAATTAGACATCCGTTATACCATACCATTACCATGAAGTATTCAAAGGCCCTTCTCTCTAATATGTCCAAGCCTTTGATGGCATAGCATGGTCTTTTCTCGAGAGACCACTAGGCTTTCTGCGCTCCACTTTCAGAACCACGAAACTATTGCACCCATCAATAAAAATGCAACCCGTAAGCTTGTACGCAGTTCCACTCGAACTCCCCGCATCAATACCATCGCTCCCCGAACCATATTGCAAGTAACTTTCTCAAACACTATTTTTACACCCTACATCATCCATCTTGCTTACATAAATCATATTTCCGGCCACATGCAGAATATGCAAAACACTAGGAAGTGTTCTAATCCTTCCACCTGGTAACTTCAACTTGAATTTTCCACATCCGACGATTTTGGCCTTCCTATCATCCCCCTAATAAGACCTCACCACCATCATACTTCTCATACTCATAGAAACACCCCCTATGGGGAGTGAAGTGAAAGGATGCACTCCGAGTCAATTAACCATGCCTCATGATCTACATGTGTGTTTGAAGAAGAAGCAAAAGTAAATATCCGCACCTTCATCCGAGGTGGTTTTCACCTCTCGCAGTAGGAGCATCATCGCATCCCCTTCCTTTCTCGTAGAGGTTTAGATATACAATCATTTTTGAAGTGCCCTTCCTTTCCAAATTTCTAGCACACCTTTACAAGCTTTCTAGGAGATTTAGATATCCCTCTAGATTTAGATCTCCCACTCGAGAGCTTATTTTTTTTCTACTCGGGACTCGTCCCCATACATACAAGGCATCTCCATTCTAGCCCTCCATATTTTTCCATCTCATTTCCTCCGACAAAGCAAGGCTAAGACAATTTCATCAAAATTCAAGGTAGTTGTATTGCTACCTATTGCAATAACCAAAATATCCCACGAATTTGGTATAGAACACAACAACCGATGCACTTATCTTCGATATGATATTTTAATATCACCGTATAAAAACTAACTTACCACGATATTGAAGGTGTTCAAATGCTCCGTCATCGAGTCTCCATCCTTCATCCTCGTGCATTTCTTCCGAAATTCATCCAATCAAGGGAAAGTATTTACACAAACCTAGTTATGAGAAGGAAATTTTATAAATACTACATTGCGAGGAGAAATGGCACCCTTACCCGCTAGAAGACACTTCAAGGTAAAAACAGATCATGATAGTCTTAAATACTTTTTGGAACAAATATTATCTTCGAAGAGCAACAAAAATGGGTCAGCGTATATGTTGGGTTATGACTTTGAAATCATCTACCGTAAAAGGGAATCAAAATGTCGTTGCGTATGCACTATTAAGAAGGGATGAGGATGTGGAATCATTGTTTTGTGCCATTTCTCTCATCCAAATTTATTTGATAAATGAAGCAAGGGATGAATGAAAGAATGAATAGGGTTGTGGACACTCATTCAAAATTTGCAACAAGATCCCAATACATTGATACATTTATATAGAAAAAAATTATTCATTATGGTATAATGATCGCTTATATATATATATATATATATATATATATATATATATATAGAAACATATGACCAACCAACTCAAGAAGCCCACTCAATCTAATAGCACAAGACTAAAGGTTCAAGGCAAAAGGTGAATGGCTAGAGGTTTAATGGAATTTTAGTCCTGTGTGTCCTTATCATTGTAGTGCTCCGATGCAATCACTTAGGAATCAAAGGTATTCTGAAGCACAAAATTGAGGCAAGATGGAAATAGCTTTGGTTAAGGTCAATTCAATTAAGATGTGAAATCCTCCTCTTCATATTCGGGATCCTTGGTGGATGACTACCATTGTCTGGCGCCTACCGCCGTTGTTGACCCTCTCTTCTCTGGAATTTGTTCCCCTTTTGCCTTAGCTAGGGCAGTTGTTTTTTACTTGCTTGGAGTTCTATCAAGTCCCCTGAAACCGATCTCCCCGTAGCAATCAACCCCCGTTTTTCGTCTCCATAAAACGTGTGTGTCTTTATCCACGGGTAGCTTGAGTTAGTTTGAAGCAAAATATTTCAAGTGATTTCCATTCTATTGGGAATGGGAAAGAATAGAGATAAATAACGTATAGAGTTCGTAGGGGAATCCGTAGAGAGAGCTTCGACCTTGAGTTAGAAGGCTCCGAACTGTCCGGTTAAAGAAGAAGCTCAGAGCTTGTCCGTAAAGAACCCGACCGACCTCGTTTGGCATGCATGGGGTGACCGTTGGGATTACCATTGGGAGATCCTACCGATGGGTTAAAATGACCGACTAACTCATGGAGATGGGGCCGGAGATGCGGATATTTATTTTCTGTTGATGGCCGGTTATAACTTCCCTCCTCGAAGACCTTCATTGGGAAAACAACCATTCTATGAGCGATTCTCTGCTCCCCCTAATATATTCTACTGAAACCCTCTTGAAGAAATTGATATTTCACTATTTTGTGGTGAAAACTTAGATGAACTTACACACACACACACACACACACACATATATATAATAACTCCGAACTCAAAAAAAATATTCTTTTGGGAAATGTACACATCTCCTTTAGGAGGGGACTAGGGATTTCTAAAAGCTTACCACAGATCAATAAGGAATTTTTTTTGGGATGGCCTTAAATATGATATTCAGAAGTTTGTGGAAAAAATGTTTAGTTTTGGTTTACCAACAAAACAAATTTGAGACAAATAAAACCTTGGGTTTGTTACAACCTTTATCCATTCCAATTCAGTTGTTCGGATGAGGTCTCAATGGATTTTATCATGGTTTTACCCAAGTCTCGAAGGAAATAGTATCATAATGATGGTAGTTGATAGACTTACCAATTATGCACACTTTTGTGCACTATCTCATCCTTTCAAATCTCTTGCAGCCTTTATTGCATGTATGGAAATAGTTCAAAAGCTACATGGAAGCACAAAGATTATTAGTAAGTGAAAGTAGATCCCATTTTCACCGGAATTTTTTTGGATAAGAATTATTCTCTTGTCTTAGTACGCAATTAGCTCATAACTCATCTTATCATCCTCAATCTCGATGGCCAAATTAAGATAGTGAACGAATGTTTGGAAGGATATTTGTGTTTCTTTGTATATGATAAACAAACATAATGGGTGAAGTTTTTACCTCTGTTTGAATGGTGGTATAACACTTCCTTCCATACCACAACAAAAATGACCCCATTTATGTGACTTTATGGATATCATCCACCATCCATCACATCATTTTTAAGAGAAAATTATAAGTTTCAAGCAAAGTGGAAGATCACATCGAGCATCAACAACAAGTTCTCCAACTCTTAAAGGATAACCTAACTTTGGCGCAAAATTGAATGAAACAATAGGCAAATCAACATTGTAATGAAAGATTTTTTGACGTAGGATATTGGGTATTTTATCGCTACAAGCATACAAACAATTGTCTCTCAAGGAAGCTAAGAAGGATACTAAATTATCACCTAAGTACTATGGTCCTTACAAGATGTTGCAAAATATTGGTACTATGGCATTCAAATTGGAGCTTCCTCGCATCTTCCCAAGTACAACGATTTTTCCATGTTTCATGCTTAAATAAGGTTATAGGTGACAAGCTTCCAATTCAAACAATATTTCTAGAACTTGATGAGGAAGGAAAAATCATATTGGACCCTCGAAGTAGTCATGGAAACAAGAACTCGACTATAATGGAATTGATCAATTTCGTAGTATCTCATTAAGTGGAAGAACTTACTCGTTGAAGATTCCACATGGGAGGATGAGTATTTTTATACAAAAGCATCCCGAACTACTCAATTATTTAGTATAACACTAATATTTGAAGGAAAAGGGGAATGTTAGGTCCCTATAATACTAGTATGGCCCCCATATTGTTATTTTTTGTGCACCATGTGGCCCCCATATTGTTATTTTTGTGCCCCCGTGTAACCCCCATATTGTTATTGTTGTGCCCCATGTATCCCCCCATATTGTTATTGTTGTGCCCTCCCGTAGAATCCCAATATTTTTATTTTTGTGCCCTTACATTATTATTGTTATGTAGGCTCGATTATATTATGACCCTTTAGACTCTTATATATACCAAGGAGGTCTTGTCATTTGTATCATCCAATAATTATTCATTTGTGTGACGTAAAAGGAGGTTACCCCCTTGTAGAGGCTTATTTTCAATTCGTTGATCTATACTTTCTTATGTATGTGTGATTTGGTTACATGAGAGATGCATATATGAAAAAAAATTGGGTTTAAGGATGACACTCATTGGTTGTTGTGTATGGAGGTTATATTTTTGAATGTGGTTAGTTGAATCACAATGGAATGCACAAGGAACAACAATGTACTTGTTGGCAAAAATAAAATTATTTGTATGGATTAAAAATTAATTGAACGTGTATGGATGGTGGATCATATGGATTTCATGGTGTAATTAACTTTAAAATGATGGTTGTGTACAACGATTTTGCTAAAATTGACAATTATATGGATATTATTGGTTGTACAAATCTAGGCTATTGTGAATAATTGGAATTATTGGAATATAAATAAAACCATATATTATATATTAACAAAAATATGTGATAAATGATATTATATGATATGGATTACAAATTAGAACCCTTTATATACAAGTGGAAGTGTATTATCATTAAAATCCATGTACTTTAATTAAGACAGTCTTGTACTTTAATTAAGACATTTCCCTTTCATTAGATGTATTTCTTCACAAATTATTAATTATTGTTTGTCTCCTCATGGGAAAATTGAGTGGTTGGTACAATGGGATGTTAACCCCCTCCCCTTTGTTTCAAATCCCACAACGGGGAAATTTTTGGCCCATCGTGATAAGGCTCAAGGAGCAAAGCTCCCCCACCCTTGTGGAGTCTCAACTTTGTAAAAAAAATGTAAACTAAAAAATAAAATATTGTATATTATGAAAATGGAAATGAAATAAGTTCATGTAACACCCTCTTCCCACATCTAGCCAAGTAACCGGCCAACCGAGGTAAACATATGACGAAGAGAAGCTATGATCCGATTCAACCTCCTAGGTCACATTAAGGAAGTGAGATCGACAAAAACACATCAAGCAAACCTTCTACATCAGCAACATAAATCCCAGGGAGCCAACCCAACCACTCGCAGTATTGAACCCCTTAGGTCCCACTGAGGTTTTAGACCTTCAAACACCCATACACTCCCATAGTAGTAGGCATGGGTGCGTCCGGGGAGGCTCGGACGCTCCCACAGCATATGCATGTGTGCATCCAAGGACTTTTTCCCACAGACTGCAGTTAGCTTCCCCGAGATATGAGCCACATTTTTCAGTGCCCGCATCTCGTGTCACTACTCGAAACTCAAAGAAAAGTTCAAAAATGAAATATAACAATGAAACAATGGTGCACAAGAAAACATTCGAACAAGGACTTGACCGGATCCCTACTAGCCATGACAAGAATTTCGTCAAACATGTCACAAATATGTAATATATAGGTTTAATAACATATCTAAGCATAGGTGTCTCATACTTATCTCGAGAATTGTGAAGAATCATTTTTTGCCTCATCAAATTAACTACACTATCAACTATTTATGCATAGATACATTGTTCATTCAATTACGAATCAAAACATGATGAGAGACATACATCGTCACCATCACAAAAATCAGTCATAACCAACATATAAGCAACATAAATGCCAAGAACATAATAGCTATATAAGACGCATAATAAAAATAATATTTACCCATCAATACAAGAGGAAAATAACTCTTATTTTCATAAGAATTATGCAACCAATTCTAGGGACTTCCATGTTCCACCCGACCATAGACATGGCTTAGCCAAATCTCTCTTCATCCAGATCACCCTTATGCCATATTTCAAGCATGAATTTGGGATCTCATAAACCAAATCCATAAAACCAAACCAGTGTTTCCAGAGGAAAAACCACCTCAACCCTCAACCAGTGACTCCACCTCACGGTCGGACATCACAACCATCATTGATTGGTTTCTACACAAGTTGTTCTAGGTCTCCGCAGTGTTTGTTCCAACCAAGGCTTCTAGGACTAGTAACTCAACCCCTGCCTATTACAGGCTTCCAAGACTAGTAACTCAAACCACCTAGGGCTTCCAGAGTGTTTTTCCAACCAAGGCTTCTAGGACTAGTAACTCAACCCACGACCATCTCATCGGGCTTCCAGAGAGTGTTTTCCAACCAAGGCTTTCCAGAACTAATAGCTCAACCCATACGCTAAAGGAACATGGAAACCAACCACACAAAAAAAATGAAATGAACCCACAACACCATGGTTATCCAGGAAATGGCAAAGGCTAGAAAAATACATTGTCAATCTAGGAAATCCTCCATTCCAATGACAGCATCATGACTAATAAACCACATGCATACACCATGCATGAAAAAAATAGTGAAGAAAACATACATGCAACTTGATACTCGCAATCAAAACTTGTTGTAGTTGTTGATCCCGATGTCCTCTTGTGCTTTCCTCGCTCTTCCTTTGCATTCTTGCTCAAAATCACCCAAGATGCCACACTTTCCAAGAGTGTTCCAAGAAAACTCTAAGTATCCAAGAGTATGAGAGAGAGAGAGAGAGAGAGAGAGAGAGAGTAATGAGAGCTTAAAAAGTCCACTGAACAAAATCCATGAACTGATCCTCAAAATCATTTTTATTAATGAGGCCTCTATTTTCTTCATTTTCGATTATTTTCCTTCATTTTCCTCCTCACATGCAACCTATGACCGTTCACCTCCCTTTTCTCCTATTTTCCATTATTTCATAAAGAAATTCCACTTTTGCCTTTCCAAAACCTAGCCATTTCCTTTTTCCAATTTCCATAGCCATAATAAACCATGTGAACACCGCACTATGATTTTTTTTTCACAACATTAATCTTGGAATACGTGTCCCATGAACTTTGTTATTATTTTTCCTTTATTAACTTTTATTACATGGAATTTTCACCAGGGATGTTACAGAACCCTCCCCCTTGGGGTGAACACTATCCTCGTGTTCAACGACACCTACAACACACAAGACTATTGTAAGAAAAACGTATTGTTCATGGACCTTTATAACATAGCTCATTGCAATATTTACAATGATAAACCAATTGAGAATCAAACCAACAAGACAACATAAAAAAAATATAACACCATAATGACATGACACCCATACCACTTATTGGAACTTTATGACATAGCTCATGGAAGTATTTACTTCTATATATATATATATGTACATATACCCAAACATCATACCAACATATACCAAAACATTTGCTCAACCAAATGAATAAGGATGGATACATAGCCCACATATGATCTTCCATCTCCCATGTAGCTTCATAAGGCCCAAAGTTCTTCCATTGCACTTTAGCTTTCTTGATTTCTCAATTGCTCGATTCTAAAGCATGAGAGTTTTTCTCTCGCAAAATTCATTAAGGTTCTCATTGGAATTCTCCTTCGAATACACTTACAATATAGACCACTCAATCACATGATACACATCCTTAACATATTTCTTAATCAATGACACATGGAAAACATCATTTACTTTCACTGTGGAAGGCAAAGGAAAATCGATAGGCTATCGACCCAATCCTCTCAATGATCCCGAAAGGTTCACAAAACCGTAGTGCCACCTTGGTAAATGATCCAATCTGCAAGGAGATTTTCTTGGGCTTGATGTGCAAGTACATTTGTTCCCCAACCTGAAACTCTATAAACAACCTATTTTGATCTACATAACTCTTATTCCTATCTTATGTTGTGTCCTTAACTATTTCTCGCATAGTTAGGTATAAATCTTCTCAAAATTTTAATTTTCCCTAAAAAGGCTTCGCATCTCTTTCTTATTTATAGGTAATGATAATGATTGGATAGCAGTAGGACCCTTTTTAGGATCAATAACTACTCCATCGTTTGAAATAATATGACCTAGAAATTTACACTCTTTAATGGCAAAATGAGTGACTTCTTTGGGATTTAAATATATTTCAAACTTCTTGCTCCCCGTCAAAAAACTTTCATCAAGTGCTCGAAATGTTTCCGATATGATAAATAGAAAACAGTTAAATCATCAAGATAAATAACAACATTTTTTTTTATTTTCCCAACAAAGGCCAAGTCCATGGCTCTCTCAAATGTTGCTCCCGCGTTTGATAGGCCGAAAAGGCATCCCGGCCTACATAAATGTACCCCAAGGTGTGGTAAAGGTTGTCTTCTCCAAGGCTTTCGAATTCACCAATATTTGATTATAACCAGAGAATCCATCAAGCATAGACAATCTGTTCACACTCGACACCCTTTGAAGTAATTGATTCATCTTTGGAAGTGGATAATTATCTTTCAATGATGCTTTTATTAAGGTTTCTAAAATCCACACAGAGTCTAATCTCACCATTGTTTTTTCTCACTAGGACTAGATTAGCAACCCGAATTAGAGCATCTTAATGGGACAATTATTTGGGCATCTAAAAGTTTATTGAGTTCTTTTTCCATGGTAGGGAAGTAGAAATGGATTCATCCTTCTTAATTTTTGTTGATAAGATTTTTCTTCTGGTTTTAGTGGAATTTTTATGCTCAATTAAGATGTGTCATAAGTTTTTAGATCAACATAAGACTAGGCAAAAACGTCTTTGTAATTCTTAAGAAGTTTGATATATTCATATTTAATTTCTAGAGTTTAATATGCACAAAGTTTAATTTTTTTAATCTTGTCATCAGTAGTATCTTCTATGTCATCTTCTGGTACAAATCAGATAATGGATTTTTTGGGAACATCATTTTGATCAAACAATTTTTCTAAAGGAACAAGTGCTTTGGGGATAAAATTATTTGATAGTTGTATAATATCATGATCATCTACCTTTGAATTTAAATCTGAATTTTCCTTGTCTTTGGTAGCTTCATTAATGTCTAATTTATCGTCTTCAATTTGCAATACGTAAAACTCATCAATGACTTAAAGAAAGGATTTTAATTGTTCATCATCTTCAAATATTTGCCAATGTTTAAGATTGTATGGGATTGATGGCCTATATTTGATTTGTATTTGATATTGTATTTGAAATTGATATGGAATCTTGAAATAACTAGTAGAAAAAGCTATTGAATCCGCATGTATGTTTTCATCTCTAGGAATAAAAGTGATATTGAAATCATTAAAGGAATTTTCAATGGTGCCCCAAATCTCATTTCCGTAAGACCTCGAGCCTAGGATGCTTTGTTTGACAAATATTTCTAACCTATCTTACTATAAGTTCTGAATCGATGAAGAAACTCAAAATTTTGGACCTTTAAACATTTAGCAAGTTGTAATCCTAGGATAAAAGCTTCATATTCAAAGCAACGTTAATTGTGATCTCAAAATCTAACTTGCACGATTGAGTAATATTTTCTTTATCAAATTTGAAATCAAAACAACTCCTGCTTCTAGCTCCATCTTTGGTGCAAGATCCATCAAAGAATAATTTCCAAATTTCAGCTTTGAACAGACTTAGGGGTTTCAACTACATCCTCAATCTTGAGTTGAGAATTCCGTGAAGTATCCGATGATAGTTGGAAACAACTAAAATCCCGATCAAATTGCATAAATGGGATGATTTATAGCTCGATCGCCTTTGCAAACAAAGTGTTTAGGAATCTAACTTCTCTATATAACCTAAGGCTCTCTCCACCATATACGTGAATAGTGGCAAAAGACATTTCCATTTGAAGACTCCTCCCAATTTTGCACAACATGATCTTGATAAAAGCATTCCAAATTTGAGGGGGAATATTAGTGAAAACTATGTCTAATACTACACTTTTAATCTGGTATTTGATGTAAAGTGACCACTAGATCTTTAAGTCCTAAACATTGAACCTCTTAGCGCTAAAGGTATATAGGTCATGATAGGTTCGAGTGATATCTAGATTGAATTGTTCCATAATGACTTTAGGCATTAAGTTGTGTGAAGCACCAAAATACAACATACAATTGTATAGCAGTGAGTCATGCACTTTCAAAGTCACATAAAAAGGTTGTATGGATTCATCATTCATATCGAACTAGGACCAAAAGTTATGGTGGGTCTTTCATTTTGCAGATTAATAATATCTCCTTCAAAGCATCCACACTAGAGTTTTGGGTCCATTTTGCAACTTGACTTTTATATCTTGGGTTTTTAGGAAAGTTCTGAAAGTTTTGTCAATTTGATCGTAATCACTTGACTCGATTTAGAATTTGTAAAGAAGTAGTTTGAGTTTCAAAGCAGTTTTTTACTTGAGGTTCAATTATTACAGTGGTTTTTGGGAGGTCTACATGGACCAACTCTAGGTATTAAGTCATATCTTCTATTGAGTTCTACAATCGAAAAACTCGTAAAAAATATTGATACTTAGAAACCTCGAGAAGTATCTTGGTGTTCTTGAAGGGTTTGACTTTGGGGAATAGGGACAATGGCAATATGAAGGGATGTATGATCTATGTTATTTATATCCTCAAGTGATATACAAAGTATTGTCATCAAGTTGTTGGTCATAAATCAACAACTGTGTGGGTACTTGTTGGTCATTATGAGGCCTTAAAGAATTTGCAATGGAGTAGCCTTTTTATATCGACCTTGAACCTTTGTTTGGGGGTTTAGAAACAGCTTGTTGGACTTTGTTCTTGGTTGAGTTTCAATTTTTGAAATCCTATTTGATAGGTTTCTAAGAAGTGATTTGATTTCATCTATTTTTGCATATTCACTTTTAGATTTAGAGGAAGAAGATGCTTCCTAATTTTTTTAATTTATTTTGGGCTTTTTTCATCTTTAGCCTTTAACTTGGTCGATGCAGACCTATTTTCTTCGACCTCTATAGTGTTAGTTTGTCATGTCTTCTAAGGTTCGTGATGTCCTTTCTCTCAACATGACAAACTAAATTCATCCTCAAAGGCCTTTGAAAATCTAACCTTAGCTATGCTACATGAGGTTTACAATTAGGAGGCATTATGTGGTAAAGCTTATTGAATATTTTGATGAAATCAACAAACGGTTCTATAAAATTTTCTTTTCATCTCTTTCAAATTTAGTTAAGAAATACACAGTGGTCCTTTATCACTCCCCATTGATTTTTAAATATATTAGTTAATTCTTTCCACGATCTGATATAATTAGCTAGTAATTTCCTAAACCAAATACCCGACATTTCCTTCTAGGGATTGAACAAATAATCTCATATAAACATTTTCATATTCTATGTTCATGTTATCTACAAAATCCATAATTGTCGCTGATGGTCTTCACAGACAAACCAGCTTTCTCCATTAAAACTAGGAAGGTGTTTTAAACATCCCGTAGGAAAATCATTACAGGATGACATGGAGTAAAAGAGGGGACATATCTTGCTTGTACAATTGGTCTAAAACCAACCATACTTGAAGATGTTGATGTAGAGAAATGAGTATTAGTAGTTGAAGAGGAAGAAGTAGAACTTGTAGATGAAGACGGAGAGGTTGGAGGTGAGGAATGAGGTGGAGAACAGAGGAGGAGAATGAAATTGGGAAGGAAGACCTTCTTCGTGACCTTATAGGAGTTCTAATAACTAGCTTTTTGAACCTCTTCTTCTCCTTTTCTGCTCAAATAAAGGATTGGAATAAACGTAATAGATATCCTCTCCGGTTGATATGAAGTAGAAGGTCCAAAGTATGTAACGTAGGGGAAATGAAATTAGTAGGTTTGAATCCAGGTGAGTTTAGATCCAAATCTGCTCGACATAGGAGATTCATAGTTTCCCTGAGGTACTTTATAAGATTCTAAAGAATGGACTAACAAAGTCGATTGAGAAAATCCACTCCTTTAAATACAATCTCATGCACTCGTGAGGTATGTCTTCTGATTCTAAAGGAATAGGTCCAAATCCGAAAGGATTCGATAATTATATTGATCTTTTGTTGAGGAATAGAAGAAGAAGGGGGTTTGATGCCTTCTCCTAGAAGAAGCTCTTCTTACCAGCCCTCCCGGATCCGATATAGGGTTGGACAATCTCAAAGTCGATCGAGATCCGTGTGCTTTGAAGGAGCCATTTTGGGTCACAATGGAATCACCAGGTGAGAGATTTTGACCCAAACTAAACCTTTAGTCACCTTAAAGGAATAGGGTTTTATCGTTGTCCCAGGGAAAAACAAAATCAAATTCGTTCCCCCGACAATAACGCTCGCATTGATGTTTTCCTTTGAGATGATTGTGGTCAATAATCATGCCAAAGCATCTATAATGTTTTGTAATATTGGAGGACCAATGTATAATATTATTGACTAAACTCATGTAGATAATATCAATAATTATAAGGGTCGCTTGTTTATCTCACACAAGTTGATTAAGATTTTCTAAAATGATTAAGTGGATTTATAAGAATATATGATTATTAAATATTCAGGTTAAATTATTCAATAAATCATAAGCTAGAAAACCTTTAAACAATGTATAAAATTTCAACAAAATATATCTAACATTATCAAGATGGTGACAATTTATAAATGAAAGGGACTTACATCAACAAATTGTTAAGTAAATCATTATTTATATTGATAATAACTTTAGGAGGAATTATAAGATTGCTAAAACATAGTCAACATCACCTAGTTATCTTGATAACAATTAAATATATGAAGAAACAAAATGCATGAAAACTCGAAAAAACTCATAGAGAAAAATAGAGTTGTATGAGACAAATTCGTAATCCTTCTTGTATTATTGATGATAAAAAAAGACTTGTACAATTTTCTACTTACAAAAATTTCGCTCATCCAAGGGTGAAACCCTTAATAACTCGAACCGAGAGGTATTTATACTAATTCACAAAACTCAGAAATATCTTAGCTAATTTACAATAATAGGATTAAGAAGAATAGAAGAAGGAGGCAGATAGATGGAGTGTCTCTATTTTTCTAGAAAGTTGTTGATGATTCGGCCCCTTTTGGTGAAAGTTGTTGCTGACTTGGCCCCTCTTTGATGGAAGTTGTTGGTTGGACCCTCTAAAATCCGATGTGTTGGCATGTTGTAAAATTCATCCTTTTACTCGATGGTTTCACAAAACTTATCCCATTGATCTTGACTTGGGATTTCTGCACTCATCAATTTCCTAAAGATTTCATCTACTTCAGTATATCTCGTCAAAAAGTTGGTCTTTGAATGAATAAATGTTTGATTTGATGTTGAATGATCAAATAAAACTACAGTAGCTTCAAGAAAATATTTCCCCGTAATGTGACCTTTGATACCCTGCAAACTTTGACTTGTCTATTGCAATTGTATATAACTTTGTGCAATAATCTTCTAACTTAATCAACTTATCATCTAATCCAACCAAGTCTCGGGCAAATCCCTTTATGATTTAAAACATTAAATGTAGTATGAAACCTTTGAAACAATAATATTTAAAGCTTCACACTTGGTTTTCAATTGGTTGATTAAGTTTATGTTCTACAAAACCTTCTTTATCTCCAAAATGGTTATCAGCTTTGTCCAAGATATTGATTTCTTCCAACTCTTCTCTATTCTTTGAATTAAGAACCTTGATCATGTCAAAGTGGGCATCACTTGGCTTCTTCTTGAGTTGATATTTCTTCTCTTGAATTGTTGTTTTGCATTTTGGTGGTGAGTTCCCGCTATTCGAAGATGAGTTGTATGTATGGTCGTACTTTCGATGATAGACATGTCGATGTCTTCCCAAATATTTTGCTTAGATTCACCCAAAGTTGTTGTCATTACGGAGATTCACTCTCTAGTTCTTTGACCTTAAGTTCTAATAGATGATTCTTATACATTTCTTCTACATATAAATTATCAATCTTAATCTTCTCGACTCAAGAACTTGAAACTTCTACTGTAACTTCTCATGTGCCTGTTTCGAATGGCCAAAGCTTGTGCCAATTTTGCTGCATCGTAGTAGTCAAAGTCGCTGAAAGTTTCTGTACCTATAGAAGATGTTTGAGTTGCTAAATTAGGATCAATATTCACTTGGAGTGTTGATTTCTTTTTCGAAATAATTCTTCAATTTGTTGTTCCATTTTTCTAATTTTCATATTTTGATCAATGATCAACTTCAACATTTCCTCCTTGTTACATTCATTTTCTGCCATCTCCTTAGTTTGTGGGTCTTCAGCTAAGGGTAGCTTTGAGTTGTTTCCACTGCAGACAGAGATGTTTTCATTTTTCTTTTTAATGATTTCCTTAGCTGCCTTGTATTCTTTGGGTCATACCCAACTTTCACTACAAGGTCTTCCAATGACTTCATCATGTTGTATTTTTCCAAGTTAGAAAAATTTCTCAATCTTCAATCGAGATTGAACATTTGACAATGTTGATTTCAAATTAGAAAGTGACATGGTTGTTGTGGTCATTGTTGAAAATAACATCTCTCCCCGACCTCATGTGCATTTCCATCCGGTAGATTGGGTGAATATACTTTGTATGAAAAGAGAAGACGATCTTCTTATACTCAACATGAGTATTTGGAAATGGCTATTGTTGCATCGCAAAAAGGCCATCTCGCATCCTTCCTTTCTCACTCGTCAAAGGCAGTGAGAAGCATATGCCGTGATGTAGATGTTTGTTTTCAAAATTGATCGTAAACATCTCGATTTCGATGCTTCATTCTTATGCTTGATATCTAGGAATATGGAGAAAATATTTTTCTCTTCATAAGAGTTGCATCCGAATGTTGGATGATTTCTAGTGGTTCTCTGCAGAGTGATTCCGATGGAGGATTCTGAGGAAACATTGGTGATTTGGAGACTTCGTATCTCCCAAATCTATGATCTCCGGGTTGTTTCTCCTCCCGAAAGTAAATTGGAAGTAAGCTTCGGGATTTTTGTGTTGTAGGATAAAATCTTTCATGATTTCTTTGGCATGTGGAGGCTCTTCCCTCGATTCTTTTTATGTTGCTTATCGTGAGGCACTCGGTGTATTTACATTTGAAGTGGAAATGACTTGTTCATCTAATTCTCGTAGAGTACCTTCCACCCATTCATCCCTGTTTCATGTATTTATCTATTTATGCTCCGTAGGCATGAGTGTAAGAAGTTGTCTTGAGTTCAAATATCGAGCGTAGAATTAATGCCTTTTGAGGGGTCATATGACCATGTAAAACTTGGTTGAAAACCCATATTCTTTAATAATGCATCTACATCAGCACCCGCTTGCTCTAGTATTGCAGATGAAGGATCCAATGTTAGCCTTGAGTTTAAACCGGGCTTTTCTCTTTCCTGAGACAAAAATGTAGTTCATCCATGTTTAAAATTTTTCTTATGTATTCCAAGGAGAAAACACTCATAGGTACATATCTTGGAAGTTTGTAAGGTGAGAGTTCATAGCCATATACGTCCCTCGATCTCTCGTATAATTTTTGTATAGGTACCAATCACTTGTCTTTGACTACTCACCGAGGTGCAGAATCCTTTTAATGTCTTCTCCAATTTCTGGGATCCGATTGACTTGTAAGGAGCCACCCTTACTGGATGTATAAATGAGTTTATGAATCTGAAAAACAAGTGGTTGTTTATGAAGCTCCGACCAACTCTGTCTAGTGAATCACTAATTGATTCACTCCCTTGTGCATCCCGTTTGTTAAGTGGATAGGCAACATTTCTGCCCGTTGGAAAAAAATCATATGAATAATCATAGAAGAATAATTAAACACTCCTTGTGTGGTGAAGTTCATGAATTGTTCATGTATAATTTAAGCCAAGAATTGGCTATAATTATACATAAACGATGGTGTTTTATCATTACGTAAAATAGATAAGAACCCCGGGATGGGTTCATCAACGGTCATCGTTTAGGGTATCCTAACAGTAAGAAAGAAGAGAGATAAAGTGCTTGGAAGCTATACGAAAGATGGAGGATGCATATGGGGGATTTTTCTTTGGTAATTTCTGCATCCTCAGTAGGAAAATGTCAAATATATGAGCTCTCCGAGGGAAAGATAATTTGTGATAAATTTCCATGAGAGCAGACAGTGAGAAATGGGATAAGGAATCGGATGAAGGGATGAGAAGCATCCGGTTTATGTTTTTAGGGGATATGGTGATCAGAATGTTTCCATTCTAAGCCACCACCGACCTAGTTATAGGGTCATACCGCTTCCGACACTAGGCAATTAAATCAGAAAAAGGATGAGTTTGTGGGAATGACAACAAAGGCAACGTGGATTCCCATAAACTCGATAGGGTCCTAGTTATCCATGTGTTTCCGTTTTAGCCACGGATGTAGCTCATAGAAGTCAAATTCACAAAGTGACGTACTCATGATTTTGAAATAAGCGTCGACTAGGGGTATGAGGTCAAGGTTAAGTTGTGGCATTGCAAAAGAGGGATGTCTTCTACAATATGTTTAACGATGTCAGGGGATGACTTCCGCAATCGGATTGATGACTCGCACTTCCTCTATCACCTGTTTTTTGGCTTTACCCTTAGGAGTTGTTTGCTTTTTTAGCTTTGGCCTTGGGAGCCATGCTCGAAAGTGATATGGACTAGAAAAGGGATGGCGAAAAATCGAGTTAGCGTGAAAGGTGACAGGATATTAGAAGTAGGGAGAATGGTCACAAAATGTTAACGCTTTAGACAAAATGTAGAGGTGATAGAATGAATGGAGATCGTAAAGTGAAATCGATCTCTTTGCAATTAGCTTTATAGGGCGTGATCTACAACTTAACAGCATTGTGACTAACGATCATCGATATGACCGTAGGAGTTTAACGGGTCCGATGAGGATTAATTGCATAACGGGATGATTAATCATCTAGGAGCGGGTTCTGGGGCACAACCCGGGCGATTAACAAGCATAAGTGGAGAATTGGAGGGTAACGACCAATATGACATGGAGGGATATGATTGGATAGTTGACCAACGGGTATGGCATGGGAAGGGAGGTCCCGTTGGGTCGAGGGCGTCAGGAGAAAATGTTCACTCGAGTGCGAAAAACCGGAGGTGGATGTCGTTTACCTCCCGGTTTCTTGTTTTAGGCGAAGGGAGGGTGCGAAGTGATGTGGTGTTTCCACATCGAAAATTTGGGCAGACATGAATACAACACTTCAAACTCCCTCCCCACCCCCACTCACGTTAACAAGAAACTTTGTGGGTGGGGGGTTGCGAAGTGGATCTCCACCGTAGATCTAAGGCGGGCTCCAAATCGTCCGTTGAAAAATGCCGGCGCTTTATGCTAGTTGATTTGACCTTTTGTCATGTAGAAAATTTATAATAAAGTCAAAAAATCAATTCTTATATATTAACTTTCAACAAATGAAATTTAAACCACTTTTTTGAAGGTCTTAACATCAAAAATTAAAATTTAATATGCTTATGAGCATTCAACACATTTAAACAGGAAAACCATTATTTTATTTCAAATACTAAAGCATTCACGCATTTTTTTATTTCATGCTTCCCTAACATTTTTTTCTTTTTGCCTTCTTTTCTTTAGAGCAACTACTCTAACATTTTATTCTAACATGGATGTAATAAAATATAATTTTCCTAACATAATTTTTTCTTTTTTCATCCATGTTCTAACTTATCATTTTATTTTTTATTTTTTCAAACTACCATGTTAAATTATCAAAACAAATAATATTACAACATGTTGCTTTCAAATTCTTCTTGATTACCTACATTTCCCCGTTCCATATCTTCCAACATGTTTGGTCCGATCAACACCTCGTTAACTAGATCACTCCAACCGATGGGAGTATTGCAACTCCGCCCATATAATGCCTCAAATAGAATCATCCTCAAGGATTCCGATACCCATTGTTTTAAGCAAACTCTACCAATGGAATATACTCTTCCCACCTCCATTGTTGATGCATCACATAAATCCTCAACATGTCCTCCAATATCTTGTTGACCCTCTTTGTTTTTCCATCTATCTCGTGGATGATAAGTTTTATTAAAGGCCAACTCCGTGCCCAAACCTCGAAAAACAACTCCTTCCAAACTTGGAAGTGAAATTCGCATCCCTTTCGAGAAAATATTCTTTGGAACACCATGCAATATGACCACATCTCTAACAAAGACTCCGTGCTAAATTGCTAGTTGAAAATGTAGACTTCAATGGAATGAAGTGTGCTACCTTTGTCAACCCGTCCACAACAACCATGATGGAATTTTGTTGTCTCATTTTCCTTGACAAGAATGTGATAAATTCCATGGAAATGACCTCCCATTTCCATTCTAGAATCGCACTCGGTTGTAATAGTGCACCCTCGGATGCTTACACTTTGTCTTAACTTGTTGACAATCTAAGCACCTAGCCAAAAACTCTACTATCATCTCTTCAAATTCATCCAATAGTAAAAATTCTTTACTTTGGTCAATGTCTTCCTAATAGCCTCGGGTGACCCGAATATGGTTTCACATGAAACTCCTCAAGATCACCTTTCTTTATCTCAATATTGTCTAGCACATATATCCTATCTCTAAACCTAACCAAGCCATATGTTGTAAGACAATAATCCATATCCTCCATACCATTACCTGTACCATTACCTATACCTGTACTTGTACTACTACATGTACCCGTACCACTACATGTACTCTAATAAAACATGTACACAATCTCTATATACCTATCATCATGTTGACCTATTTGTAAGATCCTATCCCCGTAAATATACTCATAGCAGCCTCATAGTTGTTATGTGATTTACTCAGACCGTCTGCCAAGAGCATATGTGACCTTGTTCTCTTTTCCCTTGATGTACCTAATCTCGAAGTCAAACTCACCGATCGTGGCCAACCATCTAGATTTCCTATTGTTCGTATTCGGTTGGTAAAATAGATATCGCAATCCACTGTGATCACTCATCAATGCAAACCTCCTACCAATAATATAGTTCCTCCACATATTTAATACATGTATGATTGATGCTATCTCAAGATCATGCATCGGATAGTTCTCGCTCATGCTCATTCATTGTTCATGACTCATAGCATACTACATGTCCTTCCCGATAAGAACTCACCAATTTCTCTCTTTCGCAAGCATATGTACATACTACAAACTCTGGATTTTTTGATCTTTAACACTAGAGCATGTGGCACTGAATCGCTTAAGCTACTCAAAATTGGCCTCACACTCCTCTTCTCCATTCAAACTTCTTACCTTTCCTTCCGCAATGATGTAATAGGATAAGAAATTTGTGAGAAGTTCCCGATGAACCTCCCGTAATAACTGTCAATCCCATGAAGGATCTCAACTAATCCACATTCCTAGGAGCTACCAACTCCATGATGGCCCTTATCTTTTTCTTAGATCCATTACGATGCCCTCCTTTAGAAACAACGTGTCCCAAGTAATGTACCTCGATGTGAAAGAAACTACATTCTACTAAGCTTGGCATACAATGATATGCTCTCTTAGCAAATCTCAACATGTTTGCTAAAGTCCTCGACATGCTCTTCCTCATTTTTAGAATATAACAATATATCATCAATGAATATAATAATGAACTTGTCCAGATAAGGACTACAACACACTATTCATCAAGCACATAAATGTAGTTGGAGCATTATGTCAAACCGAAAGGAACTATACTCATAATGCCCATACTCGGTTTAGAACGTTGTCTTTTGAATGTCATCCTCTTTGATGCATACCTGATGATATCCCGAGTCTTAGTATCAATATTTGAGAACACCATTGCTCTCTTTAGCTGATCAAACAAGTCATCAATCCTCGATGAATGACATACATGTTCTTGATGGTCACTTTTTTTCAACTCGCATGTAGTCAATGCATAGTCATAGAATACCATCTTTGTTCTTCGCAAACAATATCGTGCACCCCATGGTGATACACTTGGCCCTAATGTATCATTTGCCTAGGATTTCATTCAATTGCAATTTTAACTCTGCTAAACTCAAGTGTGCTTATCCCGTAATATGCCTTAGATGTTGGTGCTTCCCTTGTACCATATCAATAGAAAAGTATAATTCTCGTGAGGTGGCAACTCGAATATCTGCGGGAAATACATCCTCAAACTCTCTGTAGAACCAGTACATGCTCAAAACATCTGCATCCCTCGAATTTCTTTTTACCTTTGTCGCTATAAATTTTCACCGCAAATAACACACACCCTTTCATGTGATTATGCTTTGCCTCGCATAGTTGTAACCATCCTAACTAATGTTGCTTTTCTTCTTACCCCTATAGGAGTTTCTTTGTTCCCCATTGTCATCCAAGCACTCAATAGCATTTTCATAACAATCTAGCTTGGTCCTCGTCATTAGGGGAACTTTTGAGGTATAAAATGGGCCTCCTAAGGAGATTATAAAATGTTAGTGGAAATAATAAAATAAGATTAGATTACATCATCAAATTTTAGAGGGAAAAAAAGAAAAAAAATTATTTATTTTTCAACTTATCTCCCTATTGGTTTACTCAAATTTCAGGTGGAAACACCGGTTGGATGCACAATTTTATTTCTCATCCAAGGAGTACCCATGTTGCATACTTTGATGGACCCATACTACATGAAAAATGAGAAATACATGAAAAAACGTGATTGCAATCACGTTTTTTCACATGTATTTATCATTTTTCATGTAGCAGCTCCATCAAAAGTATGCAACATGGGTACTTTCCTTGATGAGGAATTAAATTTTGCATTCAACGCAGTACTCCCACTCAAAATTTGAGTAAAATATTAGGGAAAAAAAGTTGAAAATATGAGTTGAAAAAATAGATTTTTTATTTTTTTACTTTTTTATTTATTTTCTAATTTTTTACTTTCATCATCCCCTCCCCATTTCCCGAAGTGCCGAGAATGGAACTAAAGTAGGTAACCTCAAAACTAATCTTTAGGTATGGTATCTAGCCTTACCAAAACCAAAGAGGGCTCTCCCAATATCACTTTTACAACCAATGAGATGATTGGATATATAATGATCTCATGGCTAGGTATAAGCTCGATGAATTGGGGGTTTTGTTTTGAGTTTTTGTTGGATATGAATGACAATCAAGGAGATAGATCTAGGTTTTAGGTATGATTTCAAAGGTTCAGGTGTAGAGATGAAGATGAGGTTTTGCAGTAGGTATACTTAAAAACATGCTTTAATTTTTCATTATGTATAGGGTCTGAAAAGAGAGAGAGAGTCAGAATGAGCATGTTAAATGAATTCATTCATCAAAAGAGTAGAAAGCATATTCATGAAAATCTTATGAAATAGAAGCATGAAAAGCAATATTTATCTTCATAGACTCATAAGATCAACATATAGAAGCATACATGTGATGGCAAGAAAACATAACATTCAACTTTGATGAGGTTATTGAAAAAAACAATGCTCATAAGCATACCACTAGATTCCCAAGATTATAGTCGCAACATGTCTTTGATTTCACCGAAAAGGGTTTTTCCAATAGCTCCACACCGCAAATAACAACTATCCCACCTCTAAAATGACTTGAGTTGGAATACATATATAAAGATAGAACTCATGACACCTCATTGGGTCGAAACCCGATCCAAAAATACATCATAAATTCACTCTATGAGTCATTACCTAGAATCTAGGGAAGTTAGAAATGCAGTCCCCCTCAATTTTAGCTAATAACTAGGAGTGTATGTCTCCTTGATTAATTACATGATTCCTCCACAATGAGAGGCAAAAACAAACTTCATTATCCAAAATACACCTCATAGGACAACTCGTAACCCCTCAAAATTTGGAGTATTTTGGCTTGAAAATCTTTCCAAAAAGGAATCCATAAGACATGTAAGGTGCTACGTGCTACTATTTGAAGGTGATTTTGGCTTACGACCTTTATAGGCATCCATACTGCAAATCTAAAGGTTGAGCTAGGTATCCCCGTGTGTCCTCTTTCCATCCAAACCTTGATATCGATAAAATACCCTCTGAAGCGTCTTCAAAAACTCATTCTCCCAACCTTACTCCAAAAAGTATCGTGCACAAAGACTGCACGCTTTTGCACAACCAAAATTACCAAAATTGCCAAAAATCCAAAATTTTTCCAAACAAAATTCTACAAAAAATAGGCTCAAAGATGGATCAATATATCTCTAACCATAAAAGTATTTATTTCAAAACTTTCAGAGTAGTTTTTGTTCTTTGGTATGTTATGAACAAAAAAATTCCTCCCGTATTCAAAAATACTTTCCCATTTGTTCATAATCCAAGTTTTAAGTTGGTCACTAAAATTTGCGAAGCGTAGCACGCTCTCGCAGAAGCATCACGCCACTTTGAGAGGAAGTTTGGAGGTCTTCACAGAGGATTTTTGTGCTGCATAGTGGTATGGTTGGAAATCTTAGGATGTCTTATAAACAATGGAGTCATCAAGAACTACAAACCCCTTTTCCAAACCCCTAAAAATGGACTTGAAGTCAACTCCGTCCAAAAGTGCAAAAATGACCTAGAGCAAATGTATTTTCGAAATTCCTCTCAAATCATAACACCTCTCGCATAAACGGAAGGATATTTTTGTTATTATCATGACAAAAAAACATCTTTCACTTTTTTCAAATTCATCTTCATTACTTCAAAAACTAAATCTGAAGTAGGACCGACCCCGTGTGCAATGTAAACCCTAGCTTGATCACAAAACTCGAAAATGATTCCATGGGTTTAAGTTGGCTCAAACTCGGAATGATGACTCTCCCTTATTATACTTTCAATTCTCACCTTCCATGATGTTTTTTACAGCAAAAAATAAACCCTAGCTTGATATGAAGGCAAGGAAGGGTGAAAAAACTATGAAAATGTGGGAAAATGGGGCAACAAGTTTAGGGAGGGAAATGGAGGGGGATAGGAGTTAGGGAAAAATCTGAAAAAATTAGGGGGAGATAGGGTAATGTGTTAGGAAAAACATTATAGGTGGAATTTTTGGAAATGGATAAGGGAAATAGGTAAAAAGGTCCTAAACACGAAAAGTTGACCTAGTATCTATACAAAAGTGTAGTGAGAACTAGGATTTGAGTGAAAATGATAGTTATGAGAGGCATGAGTGATATGTAGTGATTTGGTAAGGTATATGAGTTATTTTTTAAGGTTATTAGGTGATGAAACTAAGTTTTTTCTAGCTGAAGCAAACCAAACATCAATGAAACCAAAAAATATAGTTGAAAAACCTAGAAGAGGGAATCCACCCTTTGCTAAAAAAATTGAGCGGAATGAAAGGTGAGGGATGATCACTTACCGACTCGTAAGCCTATGAAACTTGAGAAATCATGAAATGACCCTTCTTATGGTTTCTTGGAGCTTGAAAATAAAAAACGTAGCAAATTTGCCAATGTTTGGATGGTTGTGGAGAGTAGTGAGCATGAGAGAGGAGCTCTTTTTACCATGTAGCATACTTCTTGAAAAAGGACAAGTTGCCTTTGCTTTATTTTCCTATATTTTCTAACTCCCATTGAAGGTGATTTGTATGGTGAAAATGACTCTTGTTTGCCTTCTTTCATGACATGATTGGACATTATGGTGGCGAAAAAAGATAGACCTAGACCATGACCTAAATGGATGTATGTTGACTAATCTATGACCCTAGATGATGATGAAATACATGACCTTGAATTTGGATAATGACCCTAAATGAGTGAAGGGAGTATCATTCAGACCTAGACAAACATCAGTGAACAAAATTTTAATTGAGAATTGGTTTGAAAACATAGAAATTTTGACCAAGGACCACTACTAAGTAAACCCGAAAGAGAATATTTGATCATTGAAAATTTAGACACTAACATTGGCTCCAGCTGGGATGGAAGCTCCTTCAGGAGGTGTCAATAACACCATAGATTAGGTAGCCTCGTCCATTAGGAAATGGAGTCAAAATAAAACACTAGACACTCAAATGACTAACCGAAACAAAAAGCTTACTTTGACTCAAAAACTTGACTATTGATCAAGTAACTTATGGCAAGAGACCATGGAGATCTTAGTGGCCTGCCTTGGACTATAAATCCTAATTATAAGTGCTCACCTACCGAAGATATATATATACACATGTGATATGATCCCTCCAAATGTAACCAATCCAGAAATGGATAATTACTTTAATCCTTCTCACACTTTCCTTGAGCGAGACAAAAGGAACAAAAAGATAGGAAACTCAAAGTGTCTACCGAACATGTGCTCATAATCCATAAATACAAGAATATTCATCTTCCCGGATGGTTGCAACAATCTAACCCAAGGATCATGAAGAACATGCAACATAATATTTTCTCTAGATGACTTAAAATAGGAAAACAACCCTACTTCCAAATTGTTGGTTTGTCTATGTTCTGAAAATGACCACCTTCATTAATGAATGCCGAAACATCGACTTCATTAATGGATTTTAAACAAATTTTCCACAAGATCCCGAAAATCATGAAAAATCAGCTCTTGTTGATTTGGAGGAATCAAGAAACATCCTTCTATTGTAACTCGGCTCCTCTTTATGATGAATTTCAGCAAGAGTGTGCTCTTGGTCTTCAAAAAATTATGAACATATAGATGAACTCGTTTTCCTCTTGAAAACAAAAATTAAAGAAATGCAACGTTCGAAGAAGAATACGAATGAGACTCCTCATCAATGTCTTGGTCTCCCGAACACTCGTTAAATACCTTCATATAATTCAAGGGAATGATCATGTATCTTCATCAATTGATTGTTGATTAATATTATCTTCTAATCAAAGAAGACATTCTTTGTTAGAAATTATCGTGAAGACAATATATTCTTTTGCAAGATGCTTTAGAACAAACTCTTATCTTTCAATGTTCTCTTCTTTAAAGAAATATTCAAGAGATGTATGGTCCGAAGGGAAATATGAATAGACTATTTTCATCCCTCGTCCTCATGGTTATCCTCTACTACTTCCTCCCGATGAGAAAATAAATCAAACGAGGCTTCTTCAATATCATCATCTATTAAATATTTTTCCAAGAATTTCAATCCCTCATATGTTGAATAAGGTCGTCAGGGGTTTCCACAAAGGTTTTCTACCACAGCACTAGATAAGGGTAGTTTTGTTTATAATTTTTACAAAATGCTACGTAGAAATATTTAAAAGAACATCAACTAGCAGATGGAAACTTCTCATACCAAAACCTTGCTCTTTCTTTTAAGGTTGCCATAAATATCTTCATCAATAAGTCTTCATGAATTACAACTTCTAGTCTACATATGTGCATATGAAACTTAATCAAATCAAAGCAGCATCATCTCCTTCTTGACCTTTAAATTTAGGAAGATAGTTTAACCAATCAACATGAGGCGTCAGGGTTTGGAAAACCAAAGATATGAGATCTATCCATAGGAGCATACCTTCTAATAGTTGAATCCATCTTGATATCGTGAATCCACCAAGACGTTCTTCAAGCTAACAATTTTTGAATAGAGGAGTTGCCATGAAAAATCTCGAACCTTTGGATTCTTTCGACACTCGGAGTCGGCTAGTGAAATATGCGCAACCTTCTTATTCCCGACCATTTTTCACCATAAAAAATCAGAGCTAATATTTGTCTCTATTTCCCGGGAAATATTTAACTTTGGCTCCCCGGAAACGACGCCAAAAAAATTATCAATCCCCCGTTTCCCAAGGCCGAGAATGGAACCGAAGGAGGTAACCTAAAACCAATATTTAGGTCCAGTAGTTAGCCCCCGCTAAACCCGAGAGGGCTCTCTCAATGTCACTTTTACGACCCAATGAGATGACCGGATATATAATTATCTTAGCCTAGGTATAAGCTCGTTGAATTAGGGTTTTGTTTTGAGTTTTTGCTCGATAGGAATGACGACCAAGGAACTAGGTCTAGGTTTTGGGTCCGATTTCAAAGGTTCGCTTGCGTACATGAAGATGATGTCGTAGGTATACTTAAAAACATACCGTAATTGTCATTATGTATAGGTTTTTTAAAAAGAGAGAGAGTCAGAATGAGCATGTTAAATGAAGTCATTCATCACAAGATTAGAAACACATTCATGAAAAAAATTAATATCTATGTTCATAGACTCATAAGATCAACATATAGAAGCATACATGTTATGGAAAGAAAAAATAACATTCAACTTGATGAGGTTACCGAGAAAAATAATGCTATTAAGCATACCACTAGAGTCCAAAAATTATAGCTGCAACATGTCTTTGATTTCACCGAAAAATGTTTGTACAATAGCTCCATAACGCAAATAACAACTATCCCACCCTCTAAAATGACTTACATATAGAAAATAGAAGTCATGAAACCTCACTAGGTTGAAACTCGATCCAAAAATACATCATAAATGCAATCTATGATTCATTACCTAGAATCTAGGGAAGCTAGAAACAATCCCCTCAAATTTAGCTAATAACTAGGAGTGTATGTCTCCTCGATTAATTACATGATTCCTCCACAATGAGAGGCAAACAAACTTTATTATCCAAAATAGACCTCATAGGACACATTTGAAACCTCAAAATTTGGAGTATTATGGCTTAACAATTGTCGCAAAAAGGAATCCAAGACAAAGTAGGTCGCGCCAATTAGCGAAAGCGTGCGCCTCATGTAGAAGTGCCACACCACTTTGAAGGTGAATTTGGGTCGACCTTTAGGCATCCATCTCCAAATATGAAGGTTGTTCTAGGTAGCCAAATGTGTCCAATTTCCATCCCAACGTTGAAACTCGATAAAATATCCCGGAAGGCCTTCAAAAACTCATTCTTTGAACCTTACTCTCGCAAGCGTTGCGCACAAGAAAAATCGCTGCAAAAGCATGAAAAAGGGTTTTTTTTATTTTAATTTTTTCTCCAAAACTAAAGGGATTCATGCCAACCCGAGACCATATATGTGCAATATAAGTCAAAATCCATCCAACCATATAAAATTTTCCTCATTTTGATGCTCTAAGGAAAATCATCGCGCAACTATGCAACGCTTCGCACAAGTTAAATTACCAAAATTGCCAAAAATCCAAAAATTTCCAAAGATTTTTTCTCGCAAAAATAAGGCTCAAAGAGGGATCCATATCTCTCTAAAAAGTAACGTTTTTTGCAAACTTGAGATATTTTTTTGTTCTTTGGTGTGTTATGAACAAAAACCTCCTCTCGTTTTCAAAAAATACTTTCCCATTTGTTTAGAATCCAAGTTTGAATTTGGTCACTAAACATTTCCATAAGCATGGCGCACACTTAGCGTAAGAGTCGTGCCACTTTGAGAGGGAGTTTGGACGCCTTCCCAAAGGATTTTTTGGCTGAAAGTGATATGGTTGGAAATATTAGGATGTCTGCTACACAAGGGAGTAATCAAGAACTACAAACCCTTCCCCAAACCCCTCGAAAATTTGACTTGAAGACAACTCTCGTCCAAAAGGTGCGAAGAAAATGACCTAGAGCAACTATATTTTGGGTATTTATCTCAAATCATAACACTCCGTGCATAAACTAAAATGATTTTTTGTTCTTTGGTATATTATAGACAAAAAACCTCTTTCACTTTTTCCAAATAAATCTTCATTATTTCATAAACGTAAATTTGAAGTAGGATTGTCCCCCGTGTACAATGTAAACCCTAGCTTTCGATCAAAAAACTCGAAAATGATGCCATGGGTCTAAGTTGGATCAAACCTGGAATTATGACCTCCCTTATTATACTTTCTCTTCTCACCTCCCACGTTTTTTCAGCAAAAAATAAACCCTATCTTGATATGAAGGCAAGGAAGCGTGAAAAACTAGGAAAACAAGGGAAAATGGGGCAACAAGTTTAGGGAGGGAAATGGAGGGGATAGGAGTTAGGGAAAGATCCGAAAAAAAATTAGAGGAGATAGGGTGATGTGTTAGGAACAAATTATAGGTGGAAGTTTTGGAAATGAATAAGGGAAAGAGGGAAAGAGGGCCTAAACATAGAGTTGACCTAATATCTCTCGCAAAGCATAGTGAGAACTAAGGTTTGAGTGAAAATGATAGTTATGAGAGGTATGAGTGATATGTAGTGATTTGGTAAGGTATACGAGTGATGTTTGAAGTTTATTAGGTGATGAATCTAGGGTTTTTTCCAACTGAAGCAAACCAAACATAAATGAAACCAAAAATAGTAGTTGACAAACCCCTGAAGAGGGAATCCACCTCTACTATTGAGTTGAATGAAAGGTGAGGGATGATCACTTAATGACTCTGGAAGCATCTAAAACTTGAGCAATGATGAAATAACCCTTTCGATGGTTTCTTGGAGCTTGAAAAGCAAAATCGTAGAAAACTTCCAACCTTTGGATTATTGTGGAGAGTTATGAGAATGAGAGAGGAGCTATTTTGACCATGTAGCATACTTCTTGAAAAAGGACAAGTTGCCTTTGTTTTATTTTCCTATCTTTGCTAACTCCCAATTAAGGTGATTTTATGGTTAAAATGACTCTTTTGTTTTCCTTCTTTCATGACATGATTGGACATTATGGTGGCGAAAACACATACCTAGACCATGACCTATATGGATGTATGTTGACTCGATCTATGACCCTAGGTGATGATGAAAGACATGACCTTGAATTTGGATAATTACCATGAATCGAGTGAAGGGATTAGAATTCAGACCTAGACAATATTCAGTGAACAAAATTTTATTTGAGAATTGGTTTGAAAACATGAAATTTTGACCAAGTACCACTACTAAGTAAACCCTGAAAGAGAATATTTGATCACCGAACATTTAGACACTAACAACTCCAAAAAATGGTTAACCATCCCCCCATGGTTGACATCATCATCTTGAATCCTATTGGTTTTTATAAATTTATTTTTGTTGTGCATTTTTCTTAGGAGGCCCATTTTAGACCTCAAAATTCCCCTAATGGAAGATATATCCCAATCCATACCCAATAGCATACTATATGATCCCAATAGAAATATGTTCAAGTGCACTTCTGTATACATGCCATTCAACTCAAATGCACAAGCTCTTACCCAATGATGAACTATATTCTTTGTACATGTATCCAATTGAACTAACCAATACTCTACATGCACTTCTTTATTCAAACCATACTTATCCACCGTGCCCAGTGACTAACATAGTTGTAATTAGATTCAGTGGTCAATAGAAATAGAAACAACTTGATCACAAATATTACCATCCATATCAATAATAGATGTCTGGTGATATTCCTTCCTATTATCCAAAGGTCGCATAGATCCTAGGAATACTATGTCCAACATCTCCCACTATTTTTGCCTCCCCGCACACCGTAGATCTCATGTCTACACACCCCAATGTTATTGAAAATATCTCATGTGATGATCTTGTTTCCATAATTCCAACACTTGTATAGGGTTCCTACCTTCATCCTTATTCTTCTCCCCTACATCGAAATACATGTGCAACATTCTCTTTGTGTACCTATATCTCGAGTTTTTTGCTCGCTTCTTATCCCATTTTCCTTTGTTCCTTGCATTACCCTTCCGAGCTTTGGTTTAGCATCAACTCTGCGCTTTGATTTCTCATAAAAATGCTTTATTTTCTGAATGGCCTCCTCCAATGATATAGGCTCATCAAACTCAATCTTGTCTTTGAATGTTATCGGAAACCCACCGATGAATATTCTGAATATTGGCCTTCTCCTCCTTGAGGTAAGGCACATATATTAATAACTCCAAGAACCTTTTGGTATATTCCTCGTCGTCATAGATCCCATATTTAGCTCATAAAACTCTTTTTTCCCTATCATCATAGTATCTCTTTGATAGATACTTCTTTCAAAATAGTCTTCTATCGAACACTCCCGATCAATTCCTCCTCATAAATATCCCCGATGTTCTCCACATACTCCCACCAAATATCTACTTTTTACCTATCGAGGTTGAATGTATCTATTTTGGTTTTCATGTTTTTTGACTAATCATGCAACCTAGAGAACTTATTCATACCAAGCAACCATGTCTCTCTGCATATTGTGGTTTATTCATCTATCCAAACAAAATGTAGGTGGTTTTTTCTTTCTTAAACTCATCCGAAAAAATATCCCCCTATCACTCCTCTTGTAAGGGTGATAATGATGATGATCATGATGCCTATCGTAACCAAACTAGAATGATACATGTGCATGTCACCTCTCCTATCCGAAGTGTCCAAGAGCCTGTCATCTCTATCCGAGCTATGATCACCATGAGACTTACTACCATATGCCCCATTAGTCCCATCCTCCTATCCATAATTGATCTAAAGTGGTCCCCTCGTTTTCTGCAAATCCGAAAAACTTTGAAGGGTTACCGTATTAACATCTACTTTATTTTCTCATGTAGGCATGATTTTATAATTATCTGCTTTACAAATCCTTATTTCTTCCTTAAAACTTCTTAGTGTTTCTTCAAAGTCGAAGAGTTCCCAACACCATTTTGCTCATCCGATTCATAAGGAGAATCCTTGTAGTCTACCATATTTCTTTTCATATTTGATTTCTTTCCAACAAGTGCATACTATGTCACCTGAACCAATTCACAATAAACCAACATACCTTTAGCATAATTCATGGAGGATATCTCATCTACAAAATATCAACCAATCAACGTAATGCATTTACTGATATAATCATATCATCATATAGAGATATAACACATAGGTTTACCAACATATAAAATTCATTCTAGCTAGAGTCCGAGCTCATCAATGCATGACCATATCACTACACATATCATGACCCTCATGCATGAAAACGTCCACCATACCAATTTACACGTGACAATACATAATCATAAACACAGCACAAGACACAAGCATAAAACACATATGATATACAAGTATAAACACGTGACAATACACAGGCATAAACAACATGTAACCAAGCATAAACAAAGCAATGCTTGTGACAACATGTAACAACATGTAACCAAGAATACACTGAAAAAATACATGCAACAACATGAAACCAATTATACATGGACAATACACGTAACAACATGTAACAATATGTAACCAAACATACACTCATGACAACACATTCCACAACAACATCCTCTTCCACATGGCAACGTCACGACAAATCATGAGCCGCACCATGCATACACAACAAGCATATAAGCTGCAAGGATGATTAACACACCCGCAACCAACATGAATGCATGAACAATACACATCGCCCATCGAGTCCAAGGGGTGAACCATGCTTCGATACCACTCGTAACACCCTCCTCCCACATCTACACCAATAACCTGTCCAATCGAGGTAAACATGTGACGAAGAGTTATTATGATCCGATTCAAACTCCTAGGTGACCTTAAGGAAATGGAATCGATGGAAACACATCAAACATACCTTCCACATTAGCAACAACTCCCCAGGAGCCAACCCAACCACTCAGAATTCAGCCCCTAGGTCCCACCGAGGGATTTACACTTTCAAACCCCCGCGATGCTCCCATAGTATAGGCATGGGTGTGTCTAGGAGGCTCGGGAAACTCCCACAACATATGCATGTTTGCATCCAAAAAAAATTCCTCAAATAATTGTGCCAGTGTCCCTAATATTTGAGCAAATTTTTCGTGCCCAGCATCCCGTAGTCACCGCCCGTAACTCAATGACAAGTTCATAAATGAAGTATAGCATTGAAACATTGGTGCACAATCAAACATTAGAACAAGGAATTGACCGGACCCCTACTAGCCATTACAAACATTTCATCATACATGTCACAAATATGTAATCTATAAGTTTAAATAAAAAATCTAAACATAGGGGCCTCATACGTTTCCGAAAATCGTTAAGAAGAATTGTTGCATCATCACATCAATTGCACCATCATCTCTTTAGGCATAGATACATTGTTCATTCAATTACGAATAAAAACATGATGAGAGAAATACATCATCACCATCATAAAAATCAATCATAACCAACATATAAGCAACGAAAATAACAAGCACATAGCAACCATATAAGCCAAAAAATAACAAGCATATTTACCCATCAATACAAAAGGAAAATAACTCTTATTGCCATAAGAAAAATGCAACCAAGTCTCGTACTTCCACATTCCACTCGACACAGACATGGGTGAGCCAAATATCTCTTAATCTAGTCACCCCCCATGCCATATTATAAGCATGAATGTGGGATCTCATAAACTAGATCCATAAAAACCAAGCCAGGGCTTCCAGAGGCCAAACCACCTCAACCCTCAACTTGTGATTCCACCTCACGGTCGGACATCACAACAATCACGGATTGGTCTCTACACAAGTTGTTCCCGCAGCTCCATAATGTTTTTTTCCAACCAAGTTTCCGAGACTAGTAACTCAACCCTAGTTGTTATATGGCTTCCAAAGCGTTTCTCCAACCAAGGCTTTCAAGACTAGTAACTCAACCCACATCATCGTCCACTCAGGCCTCCAAATCATATGTCCAACCAAGGCTTCTAGGAACTAATAACTCAACCCACAGTATAAAGGAACATGAGAACCGACCAGAAAACAAATAATGAAATGAACCCACAACAAAATGGCTATCCAAGAGATGGAAAGGCTAGGAAAATACATTGTCAATCCAGTGCAATCCTCCATGCCAATGACAGATCATGGCCAAGAAATCACATGCATACACCATGCATGCCAAAACTAGTGAGGAAAACATACATGCAACTCAAGCATTCTACAATCAAAACCCATTATAGTTGTTGATATCGATGTCCTCTTGCACTTTCCTACTCTTCCTTTGCCTTCTTGCTCCAAATCACCAAGTATGCCACACTTTCCAAGAGTGCTCCAATAAAACGTATGAGAGAGAGAGAGAGAATAATGAGTGCTCCATAACCGCATTGAAAAAAAGCCATGAATTGATCCGCATAATCCTTTTTATTAATGAGACCTCTATTTTCTTCATTTTTCCATTATTTTCCTTCATTTTTCCTCCTCACATGCAACCCATGACCTTTCACCTCTCTTTTCTCCTAGTTTTCATTATTGTCATAAATAAATGCCACTGTACCTTTCCAAAGCCATAGCCATTGCCTTTGAAAATTTCCATAGCCATAATAAACCATGTGAGCACCCGCACTAAGATGTTTTTCCCAAAATTCAGCCCGGAATACGTGTCCCATGACCTTGGTTTTTTCCTTTATTAAATTATATTACATGGTATTTTTCACCACAGCTTTGTGACACTTCAAATATATATTAAGTAAAAATATATAGCAAGTAAAAAAACAAGCACTTCACAATATAAGTTTCCCATTTGCATAAGATAATTACATAAATTTTCAAATACAAAACAACACATTTTTCAATACAAGACTTGAATTATTTGTATATTTGAAATAATATAATAAAAACAACGAAAAATCATTTGATTTTTTTGAAGTATTCAATTCCATTTTCAAATGAGAAACAAAGGTTTATTAACATATAAGCCATGAAAATATTTATTAAAAAATAGTTGCATACGCAGTATACCAAATATTTATTGAAAATTAATTATAGATAGATCATAACAAGAAATTTGAAAATGAAATAACATTACGGTGATCTACAAAATTGTGAGATGTAATATTTTCAAAATTCTATTGTGTAACACGCCTAATCACTCACTAGGGTGTATCACTATCTCCCTATGATTTTATTTTCTGAGCATCTTACTTGAATTATATTCTTGTGACATCAATCGTGTGTGTCTAATGCATTCTATTATGCAATGATCTCATATACAAGAAGATAAATGTACAATTGACACCATTTATATTATTTTTCATATGAAATATATGAAAATACATAAATAATCTCATCGAATAAAACATAAAAATAAACACATTTATTTTTAGAGAAGCACCAACTAGTTGCGAGGCTTTAGACGCTTTTACCCAACGATAGACCACACTACTCATAATCTCTTGAAAAATGAGTCAACCTCGAGCTAAGGCAACGACTCCACAAGCACAAAGGCTTACCTGGAACCAAATTTTTGTATATAAACAATACTCAACATATAGGGCCAAGTACGCAAACTCCAAAAGGCTCCAAACCAATAGTACCACATCCTCCATTAGCCTACACAATCTATAGGCAATGTATTCCATCAACTTGTCCACTACCCTTTTCGTTCCCCAACTCAGCCCTAGCCATGGATGTCTCAAAAACATATGGCTTCTAGGAGTTCTAGCCACCCTTAGATGTCTTCGTACTGTCCGACCTCACACAAAGAACCTATACCCTTTCACAAATCAGTGGGATTTTATTAATAATCAAAACATATCACAAGGCCACCCTTTCTTCCCTCCAAGAATTCTCCTCCCCTAGAATACTGTAGATGACTGAATAACACTAAAACCCTCCTCTTTTGTGCATGCCCTTGTTTGACATAGGCACTCAATAAATCTCACTTTTATGGACTTAAGATAAAAACATATGCACTTTTCACTTGGGCTTATTCTAATAATAGCTTAGCCCCATTGGGAACATTTTTTGGTAAGTTTTGTCCACCTCATTTTCGACCTTTTCATCATCCATTTGAACATTAAATCCTTCTATTTTACCAATTTGATGAAGGAAATGGCATAAAAAGGATAAATTGAAGGTAATAGTCCTTTATGGAAAATATTTTTCTTTTAATTCATAAATATTCATTAAATGCATTTATTTCATGTGCTAATGGATAAAATGTAGAATTGTAGAAATTCATGTAATTATAGAGAATTAAGAAATGCAAAATTATTGTAATTTGTTCAAGTTTTTTGGAATTCCACACTAGCTAATGCGATTTTTGACACATGGATCACGATCAAGATGTTCATCTAATGGAGGAATAGCTATATGACCTCCTCGTAGGTTTTTGCAACCCATGAGTCAAACGTTGGTCAATGTAGCATATCCACTCAAAAAATCTTTCGTGGTCATTTATGAAATTTCTTGAATCCTATCTATTAGTTCGAATTCAATCGTTTGTACCTGGAAATTAGCATGAGTCATGAAGGATCGATGAGGCAATGCGAATATCACTTTTTTTCCTTTTTAATCATTTTATCTTAACTTGAAACGTTGAACCGACCCTCTGTTTTGGGAAAGTCAGCATTAAGTTTGACATTTTCTATATATAAGTCAATGTATAAAGAAGATATAGGTTATCAAGATCATATATTATAGTTATTATCTTAGAACAAAGTGGCGATTATGTATTAATCTCTGTGAATTTCATTCATACAAGAAGGATTTTTCTCGATATGATGCACAATTTTTTGTAGTTTTTTAGTGTTTCATTGGAAACATACACTAGGAGGCCCCCCTAGTGTGTGTTGTGTACATTTTTTCATGTATTTTATCATTTTTGTTACAATTTGAATTTTTTCTATCTATAGGTTTTGTTATACATCTCAAAAATGTACTTACTCCTATTTTCATGTAAATACACAAATTTCCTATAATTTTCCCCGTAGTGATCATGTTATCACAAAAAAATCGGACTTGATAGGCTACTCGCTGCAAGTTAACCTTGTGCTAACTGCTTTCAAACCAATCTTTGCCGAGGCTTAGCCTCCACCAACCGAGACTTGCCTCTCTCAAGGGTTTATGATTTTTAATAAATAAGTAGATGCCTAACCCCTATATGGAAAACAAATAGATAATATAACTAGTTGTAAATCACATTAGCAAACATTCATTGGGCCATGGAGTCAAGACAACCCATCAGCAAAAACATCACGATCCTATCTAGCATGGAAGTCAAAGGCATTTGGAGTTCAAGTCAAAGAGTAAACATGTAGAGCAAAGTGAAACACACGACCGAGCCTTATCTATGAAGGAAGTTAGAGCATTATGAATGAATTCTAAGTATCATAAACAAACACCACTTTGCAGAGCAGAAATACTAAAGAATTCCATTAGAACAATAATAGACAAGAACTCCTCATAACGGAATCTTGAGTTGTCTCAAACGAAACTTTCCTTGCATTAAGCTGAAAAACACTTTACATACAAAACATAGTCTTTGCTAATAAAAATGTCCAACCTCGTTGGATTTTCGACCTTATGCTCTTTATAGAACATTTACAAGATAGGATCCCTTTCTTCTCCACTAGATACATCAAACTCCAAAGAGTTTGACACCTTTCCCTAATCCGAGACATGCTATTTATTACAAATTGACAACTATAATGTCTTTAAGTGAAAAGTCCTAATTCTAATAGGACTGAAACTCTTAAATATCCTTCTAACAACCTTATCTCATATTTATTACATATTTTTCCACTTGCGATCCCATGAAGTCAAATTTGGATGCCGACCATTTCACTTGAAGTGACCACCGCCTTTGTTAATGATAATGTTCTCCAAAAATTAGGAAACATGTTTTCCGTAGTCTCTTTGATTTCTTTATCCTGTTTTGGGTACTTTTATCATTAATAGATCAGTGTCTACATGTGTCATGTTGCCAAAAAATTCACCATATATCTTTAATCCTCAAGCTGTGTAGAAACTATAATTCGAATGGTGCAAAAAGACTAAAAGGATAAACTGCACTACGAAAGCAGATCTCGCTCGTAGCTGCCAGGTGTTTAACTCCTTTTTTCAATCAGAATTTTGACCGCTTTTCTTCAAGTAAACCTTCATATGCTATTTGTACACTTCCACCAACCATTTCAAGTCAAAATTCACCAAAATTCACCCAAAAATTTGATATTAAAATGTGCTAGAAGAGCTGCCGGCAGTAGCTTCGTGAGTGCATTTCAACATATTTGCACTATCTCACGCGCTACGAAAGTCGCTATGTAAGTCGAGCTTTTTCAAAACCGTCTTCAAAATTTGTACCTCGATGTTTTAAACTTTAAAGGTGTTGGTATTATTTCAAAAACACAACAACATGACCCCAAAAACATAATCTTCATCAAATTTTTCCTTCATCTTGATCGAGAGATTGACTTATGGATTTATCACTTTGCTTTCTTGCTAATCACTCTGCTTTCAACCTGCCCTCTTTAACTTTTTCTTGAGAATTTTTTCAACCGTATCTCCGCATCTTCAACTTGTCTTCTTAACCTTCTCGTTGCTAGCTCTCAAATGAGTGTTTATGACTCTTACAAACTTTTCTTCCTTGGTACTCCGTAACCCCTTGTTTTGTAGGTGGAGGGATTTCCTCTGCAGCAATCACTGGTGTCCTTTCTGCTTTACCTTTCACTTGTTTCCTTGGCTTTAATTTGACAAAACTCTCCGGGTCCCTACATGACGTGCTGAGTCAGAGTACTGGATTCTGCGGTGGGGGATGTGATTTTCCTTTCCCTCAGGGTTTTTCGGCCGGAGTTGGAGCTACCATTTCAAATCCACTTATAAATAGAAAAGAGGACCAATCCTACTAATCTTCTAGAGCTCATTCAAAACCAAAAATTTAATTAAGTCATGGTGAAATAGATATGTTTCATGTACTCACCTGGATTTCACTTGGACCTTATCGCCCATTTTAGAAATGCTTCTATATAGGAAAAATGGTAAATCCAACAATATCATGCCTCGTGAAGTGTAATAGGAGTTTGAAATGATAGGTGTAAACTTTGTGGTACTTGCCTTCGCACGTGAAATATCTCTAGATGTTGAGCAGGTAGTTTCGCATAGCTATCCTTAATACGAGCTTTACTGGAACTGCATTAATCAAGTCCATCTCTCGCATATTATGGCTTCAAAAACATCATGCATGCCTCCATATCGAACCTAAAACCTTTAAACCATGTTTCCTATCCCATAGGTATTTCGACCACTAGAGCTGATAGTCTGGTGTCACTAACATATTTAACATCCCAAGCTTTGTATTTGTCACCACTAAAATGTAATGCAAATTATTTTGATACCCGAGTATGTCCGCCCTCTACATCTTTTCATAGAACTTTAAACAACACGCTTTACTGAAAGCATCCACATGACCGTTTGGTCTTCATCTAAAACTCTTGTGATTTCAAGTTCGGACATCAAACAATGTCTTGATCTATGGTTCTTTTTTTCTCCTTATGCCATACTTGTTTCATAAAAACCCCGTTGGCTTCCTTTAGAAATTTGATAATCAACCTCTCTTCCAAACAACCTCTCTTGATTTGACGTAAGGGCTGACCTCGCTTGAAAAAGGATCAACCTCGCTTGAAAATGTATGAAATATCCTTGGTATAGAATAACCATAAGTCTTTCGAGCTGCAAACGGGGATGTTTCACGCTTTAGTATGAGAAAATGAAAACTCGAATGACTAAAAATGCAAACAATACCTTTCGAAATTTGAAATTTCTTTTCTCAATATGAAACCCCCGCCATAGTAATGATGGATATGGATGGTTGAGCATTTCGAATATGACCCCTAACCGGTCGGCCATGAAGTTACCCTTTCATAACCTAACGAATTTCTAACAATTTCTACCGGGCTTTGACATGACCTTTTAAGAATATGGGCTTTTGTAGCACACATAGTGCATTTTTTGCACTTTGCTGCCATCTGAGAAAGTATGCAGCGCTTTCGTATGCGCATAACTAAATTTTTGAACTAACCGCGCTACGAAACTACGGTTTTGTGGCTAATTGCGGGGTTTCATCGCAAATTTGATGACATGATTTTTAAGTGAATGATGAGACTTTTCAGCCATGGGATGAGACCTAAAGACTTTATTTGAAATTGAAAACTCCACTTTTAAGACTTCTAAACCTATAACCTACCCTTTGTCAAGACTAAAGTAACCTCAAAGTGACCTATTTGACACTATGACTAAAATGCGTGTTGTAAACTTACGTAGTTTAGAAAATTAAGGAGTGATAATAGATCCTATAATCATACGTAATTTCTCGTAATGGATGCTCTATTTTTCTCGTAGTGATCTTGTAATCACATTGAATTCCTCGTAATGTGTGTTATGTTTTCCTGTAGTAATCTAGTTTGATGGCCGAATATGGCTAGGGACCGTAGTTTAGTTAGATTTACTTTCGTGATTAGTATTTAATGTGTTTTAAATTTAAATCATCATAATTAGTTAAAGTTTTTTGTGCTTGAAATAGTGATTAGAGTGATAAATTGGTGAATTTTTCATTTGAATTAAAATAATTATTATTGTATTTGAGTGAATTTTTCTTATAAGCTTGCAACATTGATTTCACCTAGAATTATTTTCATTACATTTCTAAATCAATTTTGACTAGACAATTACTATTTCAAAAAGAGCATTTGGCAAGAAAGTGTAATGCTTTTGTTTGAATTTACAATCTTGTTCCAACAAGGTCGAAATTGAATTTAGAAATATGAAAACCATTGCAATTTGGAATCAACTCGATATTTACCTATAATTAATTTGTTCTTTGTTTCCGCATAGGAAATAACTAAGTAACCACTTTACACATATGGTGTTTCACCTCATAGTTTACCTACCGATGGTTTGACAAAAACAAATGTTAAATCATCTACTCATTTTATGACTTGACAAGGCCCCTACGATTAAGCCCTTCATCACTTAGCCCCTCGTTGCAATTGTGGAGTATTGGACCCCATATTCTTTTGTCTAACTTCATCTACAAAAGTGTTATATTTTATTAATATTCATTTGACTACAAGTTTACATAACTAGCCTCACTAACCTTTTAACACATAGGCTCATTAGCCTAAAAATCACACTTGACACTCTAGCCTTAAAAACATATGGACATAAACACACTAATATAAAAACCTATATACATGAGCGCACAAGCCCCAAAATAGTCACCCGACTCACTAGCCTAAACATGATATGTACACCACAAACACTCTAGAGATCATCCTAAGTTTCACATCATAACTTCAATACTCCTAATGCCACAACCCATGCCAATTACATCATGTTTGTTGACAAAAAATTCCAACCACTTGGATTTAGATGCAACTCAAGGTTAAAAAGCCTATATACAATAGAGAAAACATTGTATGTGAATGAGAAATGCATATGTACATGCCATAATATATTTGTGTCATTTGTTTATTTTCCTTGTGTGTATGTAACCATCAAAGCAAGGTAATAACATTTTTTCATGTTGTTGCTGTTGTAGCTCATTTTACTTTTCCTACACATTCAAAAATGTATATAGGTGTAAACAAAAAAATCAAAATAAAAAAATAGTGACAAAGTTTAGTGTTGATATGTTATTTTTTATTTTTTATTGAAATCCATAATGATGGATTAAGGGTGATAATTTAGTTTTATGCAATTTTTAAATAAACTAGCGCAAATTTTTATTATGCCCCAATGTACTTACGTCATCGTGGGTCAAAAGTAGTGCAATTGCTCGAGCGCGATGGAAAGAAACATGGCACCCGTCGATAGAGAAAACCTGACGACATAACCTGTCCGACAATTAACTCTTTGAGTCCCTCAGTAAAAAATTTTGTAGATTTTGATCAAGTTGCGCATTGATGTTCTCGGGATGATTGTGTGGGGGCTCTATCGGGTTTCTCCCGCTACAATAGCTTGCGAAATTACATCGGTGGACTAATGCAAGTTCCATGTGGTCGTCTCCACCATCACACCATTCATGACGTCATCAGTTTTTAAAATTTCATGGATTGTGTATTTATCATTTTAATTTTAAATTTTTAAAATGTAATGATTGAAGGAGAAATCAGTTCTAAATTAGTTTAGGAAGAACAATAGTTAGCGCTGACAATTTTGTAATGACATCATTCCGAAAATGTTTGTATAAGAAGACAATTAAGAGGAAGAGAAGGGGTTCCAAATTTTTTGGCCTTTGAAGCATAAAATTTTTGTATTTTGGATCTTCATGTGCATATGAATAAATCTTTCAAGTCATTCCATAATCTCGTTGAGAATGATTTGTCTTTCCCAGCTTACATCCTATTTTTTATGTCATTCTTCTTTAGAATTGAGTAATGAAGTTGTTGGTCTTTAATTTTACGATTTATGTAAATTAAAGTTAAAATCCTTAATAATGTGCTCCCTCTTTTCTATATTTCACTTCCTAATACTTGCATTTTTTCTTCGAAAAGTTGGAAACAAGAGATTCTACATAGGCAGCCCTATTGTTAAAGACTTTCCACCATCACTTCATGTTCTATATTTTCCCATTTGTATTCAACACTAGAAGGCCACTTTAAAAGAATGTTCTCACATTGAAGACTGATAAGGATTAAATATTTTTGGGGTTTAAGAACATTGGGACAATAAATTATTTTCATCATGGTTTTTAATAAATGTCTCGTCATCGACCTCTTTTCAGCCTAGGTGTTGTCTCTCAAGGTACAACATTTTTTTGGCGTTGTTTCCGGGGAACGAAAGACACAAAGTTTGTTTTTCACGGGTTTTTATAAATATTCATTTATTTTTTTGGTGAGAAAATAAAGTGGTTAGGATGAATCTCTCATCGAGTAGCAGTCATAGCTCCTAAAAGGCCCCACACAAGGTCCGATGCCTCATAACAGAAAAGCGTATCCTTTTTTATACAGAAAATTTCGTTTATCAGAGGCTTTGGAAAGAAAAATCTCCACTAACTCCAAATCCTACTTTGTATGCTCCCGGTACCAGCTTTTTCCCCACAATTTCTAGTTTTCATTCGAAAAGAAGTTGTAAGAAATATTGATTTTTTTCAAAAAATAGCATTTTCTCCTCGAAACTATTTTCCCCAAAGCATGCATTGGAAGGAGAATTGTTTGATTCGGTGTCATTTTTTATTTCCCATAAATTGAAGAGGTTAATATAGTTGACTTTTCTAGTTTCATATCAAACCCTGTTTCTGCCATCGATCAACCAGTTTCTATTTTTTGTTGTTCCTCCTCGGTCATTTGTATTTCGTGAAGGAAGCTCTTTCTGTATCTCATTCAAATTTAAACATGGCTATTCCAACATTCCTCTTAAACACATATGCACCTTTAAATATTCTGCGGCTCAATGAATGCTTTTCCATAAGATTATCTTAAACTACGCTACCTAGGTTTACATGAGGAAGATGATGTAACAATGGAGAAACATATTGATTTCATTTTGTGCCTTTGCTTAAAATTTGAATGTTGAGTATCCGGATGTTGTATTGAGATTATTTGTGTAGCCACTTGATGGAGAATCTAGGAAGTGGTTCAAAACACTTCCTACTAATTCTATTAATACATGGGAGGGATCAGAGAATGTGTTCACACAAAGATGGGGTGAGAAATAAAGTGATCATAGTTATTTTCTAAGCGAATTCAATCCAATTAAAAGAAAACCGTAAGAGGATGTAAATGAGTTTTATTAAGAGATTTAATAAATTATACAACGGAATTTTGCCAAAGAAATAAATTCCCTACCCGTAGGAGCAAAAAATAGCATGTTTGCAAGTGGCATTTGAGTCCGACATTGGTTTTACAACTAAGAGAGAGGAGATCTCCTACTTTAGACCAAATTCAAACCGATGCAATAGAAATTGGGGCTAATTTATCCGTAGCAAGAAAAAATTTAAGTCAAAGCAACGAGTCGAAGATAAGGGAAAGGGAAAAAGAAGAAGTAAAGGCTTCTAGTCGACCTAAATATTCCCATGACCAAAAACTTGATGAAATGACTAAATTCATTAGAATGTTTTTCAAATAAACTAGTGAAGTTGGAGTTAGAAAATAAAAATCCTCCAAGACAAATTCAACAAGGGAAAGAATAGGAATTTCGAATCCTCAAATTAGAAGGAAGCCATTGCAAATCATCCAAAGGGATAGGAAATACCAAGACTAGATACAACCACCTTTGTATATTGAAGATGAGCAGAAGAAGTAGTGGATGAAGCTCTTAACGAACAAGAAAATTATATTTCTACTTTATATGAGGAGGAAGAAGGAGAAGTCATGGGTGAAGTTTCAAAGTCATAAGTTCAAGTCTCTCTAGGTGCATAAGTAAATTGAATAATATTGTAAAAAAATCGCAGCATTTTATGTAGGTTGAGTTGCACAAAAATTGTTTGATTATGATCTTAGATCCGGGAAGAGGTCAAGGGTTCAAGACAATGCAGGAGGAGCAAACAGATCAGACGATAGGTCCAACAACGGCCTACGTAAACAAGTTGAAAAATGGAAACAACATATCAACACACCCCAAAATGTTACATTTCGTAAATGAGGAGAAATTTGTAATAGCAAAGAAAGGATCCGGGGTTGTTGCATAAATATTATCAACAACCTATTATTAATTCACAAAAAATCTCAAATCAGAAACTTAAATTAAGGGGAACAATTGAAGAGAGTGAAAGAAAATTCATTCTTTTAATTTATTAAAAAGAATTAGGAAAGCTCAAAATTCCAATTCCATTGTCCGAACTAGTAAAGACTCCTACTTATGAAAAGTGGAGGTTCCCGAATTTCATAAATCTTTCACAAGATAATCATTCGGACAGATGCAGGTTAATTTGCGGGAGGATAGACCTCGTGGTGATGTTTGGTCCACATGTGGAGGAACAAGATTCTTCTACATCATCATTTTATATTTCTCTGCTCATGCATACATTTATTCTTCATAATTGTATGTTGGATTCAGTGCTTCGCATAATTTGATTCCACTGTTATAGAATCAATTAAAATTCAGACTAAACCATGTACAGACCTATATTACTTTTGATTACTAAAAAAGGTAAAATGTATGGGATTGATCAAAGATTTGGTGGTTTCATTAGCTCGATATTCCTACCATAAGTACTGTAATGGATGTGGTTGTTGCGGATATACCTGCGTTTTGGAATGCTGCTCTCTAGCTCTTTCGGGAGCTAATTTTGGAGGACGTACTCAAACTGGATTTCACTTATGCTATTATTGCGGTTTTTGGTGAAGAGGAAAAGAGGTTATATCAAGATGACCAGAGTTTTTGAAGACTATCACAAAGGACGGGTTCAAGTAATTCTCATGTTTATAGTCGTAACAGGAAGATTTTTCTTGTTTCATGTTACAATAATCACATGAAATTGTTGAAGATACTGTAAGTGCAACTCCCTTCAGCAATTAAAAGCAAGGAGATGGAAATCAGTGGAGTATGGAAGTTGTATTTTGATGGTGCCTTTTCAAAAGAATGGAATGGAGCTCGTAGTTATTCTACTTTCTCCAAAGGTCATATTATTCCCTTCTTTTATAAATTACAATTTGAATCTTTATAAATAGTATCATCGAATATGAAGCTTTGATTCTTGGTTTGCAAGTATCCTAAAATTTAGGAATGTAATGTATTTCTATTTTTGGAGATTCGTAGATCAGTAATTAAACAAATCAAGAATCAATGTCAAGCTAAACATGCCTAAACATCCAGGTCTGAAAAACATATAGAAATGAAGTGTGGGTATTTTGTGGATAACTATTTCAATGCTTTTAATATACAATTTATACCTAGGGAAGGTAATAGACTAGTTTATTCATTGGAAGTTGCAGCTAGTACTTTTAAACCTCCATTGAATCTCGAGGGACTCGTGATATGAAGTGGAAATTATGAATTCGACCTTCTATTCCGTATAGCAAAAGTATTGGCAAAGTGTTCGAAATATGAAGAACAAATCAAATATTTTTCGGGAAATGGTGGGTGAATTTTCAAATTTGGAAATTGATCAAGAGGATGAAACGGAGGGAGTTTCAAGATAATGAATCAATAAAGCTAAAGAATAATGTGATACCTAAAGGTTTGGTAACCCCCGGAAAGATTTTTTAACTCAAATGATGTTGTTGTCAATAGCTAAGAAGATCATATCTCGGGAAGATGATCTTGAATATCGTAATCTTGGAGAACAGAGTAGTAGCCAAAGGATGGTGAAAGCGGCCAAGGATCTTCCAAAGAATTTAAAAAGAAGTATGTTGATATTTTTTAAGAAATATGTTGATATATTTGCGTGGTCTTACGAGGATCTAAATACTTATGATACTGAGCATCATCCACTATAAAATTCCTCTAAATCCGGGGATTAAACCATTCAAGCAGTAAAATTGAGCGCAAAATAATCCTTTATTATTGCCATCAATTGAGAAGGAAGTCAAGAAATTATTACAAAGCTAAAATAATTGTTGCTACGAGATATTTTCGATTGGGTGGATAATTTAGTTCCCGTGAGGAAGAAGAATGTGGAAATTCGATTTGTGTATTTACTTTCGAAATTTGAATAGGGCATCTTTGAAAGATAATTACTCCTCTTCCCAAAATGGATCGCATATTGCATAAAGTTACATGATCTTCTAGATTATCGATGATTGATGGATTTTACTTGATAAAATCAAATTTCAATGCAACCAGAAGATCGTGAAAAGATAGTTTTTACAACTCCATGGGGCACTTGTATGTATGCTAAAATGCCTTTTGGATTAATGGACGTGGTGCCACATTCCAGAAGGGCTATTGATGTAGCCTTTGTAGGTGAAAAGGAGAATTTCGTAGCACTTTATCCGGATGACATCACATTTTTTCTCTCGATCGATGAGGAGCATCTCGGGAGCATTTACAACAAACTTTCGAAAAGTAGCAAGGTTTGGCTTATACTTGCAAACCCCAAAAAAGTCACATTTTTGCTTTGAAAGATGGAAAATTTTCATGGTCATATTGTCTCAAAAGAAAGGGGTTAAGATGGATCCAAAAATATTGGAAGACATCAAGAGCATACCTCAAGGAGCAAAAAGTAGATTCAAATTTTTTTCTAGGAAGATCAACTTTTCTAAGAATGTGTGTGCCGAAATTATGCGGAGATTGTTAAGGAAATTAACAATATGTTGAAAAAGGATGCGTAAATCAAAATGGACTACAAACTGTCGGGGAATATTTTTCTAGAATTAAAGAATATTTTCAAGGGGGCCCTCGTATTGGTAAGTCTCGATTATCATAATCCTTTTCATATATTTTCATTTTCTTCCCCTTTACTCTTGTAGCGGGACTTTTTATAGAGAAATCAAGAAAATAGGGAGCAACCTATATCATTCTTCATAGTAGGGTGTTAAGGGATGCATAGTTGAAATATAATATTGTGGCAACAGGGCCTATGCTTTAGTGAAAGCACTAAATGCCTTTAGAGTTTATATTCCTTTCAATCATCACATTACTTCTTATGTTCCTAATGTTGTTGTCAAGGATGTATTGACTGTGGAATGATAGTGAAGGAAAATGAGGAAAATGGATTGAAAAAAATACAAGAGTATAATATGGACATCAAGCCAAACTAAGATGGTGAAAGGACAAGGACTAGCAAATATGTCTAACAAAAGCCAATAATCAAGCTATGGGAATTAATATGCAGTTGAAGTTGTTGAATCCAAAGATCAAGAAGAGAAAGGTAAAAATGAAGAGCTTGATAACAAGATTCAATATAAGTGTGTTTGTTCCCAGTGATATAAAGATATTGTCCATTATTTATGTTTCCCTAGCTTCCTTCTTCTTTGAAATAGAATAAAATATTAAATCTCTCGTAGTCAAAAGCTCAAAAAGTATGTAATGGCAAAATGGAAGGTTGTATTGGAGAGATCCAGTTTGGTATTTTACTACTTTGTTTAATGGAAGGAGAAACTATAGAGGTTGTGAGTGAATATCATGGATGCCTCTCGTGGTGGACATTACTGTGTTGGAATACTACGTCACATCAAATTTTGAAGGTTGGTTTCTTTTGTCCCTCTCTATTTTCCCGATGTTTATAGACTTGTGAGAAGTTGTCCAAAATACCAAATATTTTCTAAAAAGAAAATATTAGCGCCATTAACATTGATTCCCGTGTTTGTGGAAGAACCCTATTAGACAATGACTCGGACTTCACATGAGAAATAAATCCACCCTCCAGACGGGACAACATAGATAGATTTCTAATAGGTACATATTATTTTACTAAATGGGTAGAAGTTGTTCCAACAAGAAGGGACTAATGATGTAGTGGTAATTAAATTCTTGGAAGAAAATATTTTCAGCAAGTTTGGTTATACGAAAAGGATGGTAGCAGATAATGCTCGGATTTCAAATCATGAAAAGCGGATTGACTTCTTCGATAAATATAATGTGATACTTTCTCATTCACACCACCTATCACCCATAGGGAAATGGGTTGGAAGAATCTTCAAATAAAGCTCGGGTGAAAATACTTAAGAAAACAATTGCAGAAAAATCAGAAAAACTAGGATTCAAAACTAAAAGTTTCCCCTATGGGAAAACAGAGTTACTACTAGGAGGTCGAGCCGGAAAATCACCTTTTGAGTTAGTATATGGAACAAACTGCTTTATTTTCCCAGTTCGGTTAGTAAAACCTATTGTGGCACTTATCCAAGATGCGCGACAAGAACCAAATGCACTCTACTAGCAAGAATGAATCAATTGGTTGAATTGAATGAAAATAGGGAGAAAGTAATGGGGGATCTAATCAATTGCCAAGAGAAGATGATAATTAATATTTGAGCACAAAAATCCAAAGATATTATTTTCAACTCGGAGGTTTGGTTCTTCGACGTGATACAAGGAGAGAAGATAAAGGAAAACATGGCACGTTTGATCCCTTATGGTTTGGTCCTTTCAGAAAAATTGTAGAAGCGAGAGCCAATAAAACTTTCATTCTCGAGAATCTAGATGGTGAATGGTCATGTACCGCTACCGTGAATAGGCAATTATTTCGAGACATTACTTCCATCGCCGACTTTATTTCATTTTATCATTGTGTATACCTGTTTGATCATCGTGAATATTCGGTGAGCTCTTCATTGCAATGTTCTAAGCTATAATCTTGACTCCATGCCCGAGGTGAAGGCATTAATCACTGGTTCTTAGTGTTCTATCTCGAAACACTATCCCCATGTGGAGCCGGATGTTGTAGCTCATTTTACTTTTCCTATACATTCAAAAATTTCATATAGGTGTAAGAAAAAAAATCAAAATCAAAAAACAAATGACAAATTTTAGTATTAGATGTTATTTTATTTTTTATTAAATCCATAATGATGGATTAAGGGATGCTAATTTAGTTTTATGAAGTTTTTAAAGAAATTGATGCAAATTTTTGGTGGGTCACAATGTACTTACGTTGTCATGGTTAAAAATTCGTGTGATTTCTCGAGCGCGATGGAAAGAAACAATGGGACTCGTACGGATACGAGACAAACTCGGCAACATAACTTGCCCGACAAGCTAAATCTCCGAGTCCCTTCGTAAAGTTTTTTGTAGATTTTGATCACGTTTGCAGATCGAAGGTCCAAGATTATTGTAGGGGCCCTCCATCGGGTTTCTCTCCTACGATATCATACCCCCCATATTACACGCGTGAACTACGCAAGTTCCATGTGGTCGTTTCGCCATCACACCATTCACAACGTCACTCGTTTTTAAAAGTTTCATGGATTGTCTATTTATCTTTTAATTTTAATTTTTCAAAATATAATGATCAAAGGAACAATCAGTTCCGAAGTAGTTTAGGAAGACAATATTTAGTAGTTTTTTGTAACTGTCTCATTCTGAAAATTTTGTATAAGAAGACAATTAAGAAGGAAGAGAAGGGGTTCCAAGTTTTTGGCCTCAAAAGCAAAACTTTTTGTATTTTGGTTCTTCATGTGCATATGAATAAAGCTTTCAAGCGATTCCAGAATCCGTTGAGTATGATTTTTCTTTCCAAAGTGACATCTTGTTTTTATGTCATTCTTCTTTATAATTGAGTAATGAAGTTTGTTGGTTTTTAATTTTATAGTTCTTTAAATTAAATTTAAAATCCTTTAATGATGCGCTCCTATTTTCTATATTTAACTTCCTAATACTTACATTTTTTCTTCTAAAGTTGGAAACAAAGAGATCATGCATAGGCAGCCTATTGTTAAAGACTTTCCACCATCAATTATTTTTGTTCTATATTTTTCCATTTGTATTCAACATGAGAAGGCCACTTTGAAAAAATTGTTCTCACACTCGAAGACTGATAAGGATTAAATCTCTCGGGGGCTTTAAGAAAATTGGGACAATGAAAGTATTTTCATCATCATTTTTAATAAATGTCATGGGCACCGACCTCTTTTTCAGCAGGGGGTTGTCTCTCAAGATACAACATTTGCATCATCATGATATCTTTGCACAATGTGGATCATCCTCATTTATGTCAATTATGCCTTACAACAAGGATTTATCTAGTATTGTAAGATAAGGACCGCTTGTACATACATTTCACAAAAATCATATGACTTGGCATTGTGACGAGTGATCATGAAGATAGAAGACGCAAAAATGAAGGTCCTATGATATGTACATCATTTCATTATTAAACTATTTAATGTTAAAAATGTGCACCAAGAAAGATTCTAATTTAATTTTCCCTTGATTTAAATTAGAATAAAATGTAATTCCACATCACATGACAACTTTATACGAGTTAACTAAGTTTAGTTTGAATTAGTTGGTTCGGTTAATTCAAGTTGAGGTTCTAACTTGGAGTCATGTAGAGTGGCTCCTACAAAACAGGAGCGCTAGTTGAGTTTATTTTGAGTTGTAATTAATTAACTCGGTTTATTTGAGTTAAAGTAGGTTAAACTAGTCCCATACGTTGGAGGAACTAGTGAGAGGTCAAAGTGTGGAACTTGAACTTGAACCACATGTAGTGATCAATCGAGAACACTAATAAATAAGCCATAAATAACTCATGCATGTTATATCGTAGAAAGACCTAGATTTTAGATTGGAGTTCAAAAGAAATGTACTATCATTTGTATAATTATCCAAATTGTTACAGGTGGTGCATGCTGATGCAAGAAGGCCTATGATGTATTGTGAAATTTCAATTTGGAATTTCCATAATTAATAGGGGGCTAATTACCTAAGGAAATAGCGCAAGAAATAAGGATCCGTGCGGTAGAAAATTGGTTAGATATTGGGTCATAGGATTGTCTAGGAAGTAGTGAGACGGATAGAGATAGTGCAGAGGTTTCTCGTGTTGGAGAAAAACATTGTAATATTCTCATATTTTCTGAGCAATGAAATATACATATAGTGGGTTTTTTAGTTGAGTGATTTCCCTCAGAAATCATCGTGTAATGTGTGATTGAAATTATTTTTCTTTTATGCTTTGTGATTCTGCGATCGTAATTGGGTTTCATGTCAATTGGTAGAGTATATTCAAGTCTATTGTTTTAGCATATTACAATTAGCAAGTTTGAATCTACAAGGATTTTTTACATGGTATCGGAGCTGAAAATCACTATAGAAGAAGAAGAACACGAGTTTGTAGTCGCAGGGGAGGAACAAGTTTTGCATATTTCTTCTCCTAGAGCTAGCAAACTAAGGATCAAGATCGTGTTGTATGGTACGAGGCTCAGTATCCCCTCGAGGGTCAATCTCAAATTACATGAAGAGAAATTACGGATGGAATGAAGTCTTGGAAGACAGACGATTGAACGATTTTATTGAAAAGGACATCCTAAAGCCATTTGATGCTACAAGACCTAGTAGAGTGGAAGAAATTCATAGCGAAGGCTAAAAATGATTCTTTTATGAAGGAGTTCGAGATCATATCGTCTCGAACCTCCATGGAAAGGAAACTCCATATGAAATTTGGAAGGCCTTAACAGATTTGTTTCAAAACAATAGTGACCACAGGAAAGTTGGCACTAAATGATACTTAAGAAGATAAATATGGAAAAGGGCGAAACACAAAACCAAAGTACTAGACCAAATTTACCCAATGTCGGGATGAGCTTGGAAGTGTTGGTGTTACGCGTTTCTGAATATATAGATATGGTGATCCTAACACTTCTAGGCTTTCCAAAGAGCCAGCACAACTACCGAGATCCCGGTAAATGGGAGGGAGAAGCTACCAAAGTGGGAGCGATTTGTGGTTCATCTTGGTGAAAGAAGAGATTCGATAGAACACCCGAGATGGATCCTCATCCAAGCATGATGATGAGGATAATTGTGCCTTGGATGGAAAGGCAGGGAAAAGGAAATTCATCCCATTCCAAAATCATATTCCGGTCAGAGTGGGAAGGAAGAAGGACTTGTCCAAGATTAAATGTTTTCATTGTCACGCAGGCCGAGACACTATGCCACGAAGTGTCCACATGAGAAGGCTAGAAAAAATCCCTCAAGAGGAGTGAGTAGGTCAAGAACTTGCCTCACAATTTTTGTTGTATTTTACCCTCATCGCATGCATGGTGTCATATGTGATGGGTACTGTGTAGTACCTGGATAATGGAGCCTAATTTGATATAACTGGAAAACAAAGAGTTCTTCGTGACTCCGGAGGAGAAGGACCCTCTAGATGCACATCGAGATGGGAGACGATGGAAGGTATAGTGCGGCTGAAATTGGTACTTGTTACTATTCGCAGAGGAGTATGGTTATCCTCTCGCATTGAAAGTATGTCATGTATGTTCCAGTTTCGTAGAAGAATATAGTTTCAGTTGCCATGTTAGAATACCGTGGCTACGATGTGATTTTTAGCAAAGGAAAGGCATTCCTTTGTCACATAGCCACGAGACAAGTGAAGAAGATCGGGGTTAGGGTGAATAACCTCTACATATTGGATGTAGAAGATTGTGTTACTTTTGGCACGAAAAGAAGAGAAGGTGCGCAGCCAAGAAATTGGTGAGTTATTGCATAGAAGATTGGGCCATCTACACCACGAGCTTTGAAGATCATGCAGAATATTTCTATAGACTTCCCAAGGGTGCACTTTGTGCAGCATGATACATGCAAAGGATGTACATTGGGGAAGTACACCAAAGACACCTTTCATGATAAGGACAACCGAGTGCAGCGATCCTTGAAAGAGTTCACTCGAATGGTGTGGACCATTCTCGACGGCCTCCATGGCCAGAAAACATGTATTATGTGATATTTTTAGATGATTTTTCACGTAAGTCATTGGATATTATTCATGTAGAAGAAAGACTGGATGTCTCAAAATTTTGTGAGCTCAAAGCACCTATTGAGAAAGACACACGGTAAAGATAGTGAAGGCTCTCGGGAGCGAAAATGGTGGAGAATATGTGTCGAATGAGTTCAAAAACTTGTGTGCATCAAAAGGAATTTGACTGGGAGTTGATAACACCCCATAACCCACAGGTATAATGGGGTTGTAGAAAGGAAGAACATAAGCATGGTGGGAATTGCACGTAGGTGATGTTACATGATTAGGGCCTACCATTGCAATTGTGGGAGGAAGCTTGCAACACAATTGTGTATGTGCATACGAGAGTCCTCATCATATCCTCGAGATGATTACACCGAGAGAAGCTCTTTCCGATAAGAAGCCATATGTGGCACACTTTAAAATATTTGGTTCATCGAGCTTTACTTTCATGTTTCCAAAGGATGCATGGAAAAATCTATAACCAACAACTTAGTCGGGCATATTTGTGGGGTACATTTGATGCACCACAAAACTATCGAGTGTACCTTCCAATTCACATGATGACAACGGTTTGTAGAGATGTGAAGTTTTATTAAGATAAGGCCAAGTTAATTTCCCTTGAGATGGATATTCAGATGCATGATGATGAGGATATTTTAGCTCTAAAAGAAGAACCACAAGATGTGGAGAAAGCCCACAAGCGGAGGAGCGGAGAGTTGAAGCACCCACTCATGCAAATACATCTAGAGATGGAAGGAAGCACCACCAAATAGGTCGATAGGTTGATGCATGATGTCTAGAGAGTAATGTGGGAGAACCCACATCATAGAGCAGGTAGAGAAGATCCCCGAACGGTACACTATCTGACATGTATCTTATGAGCGAGACTATAGAGACGGAGCCATCCTCTTTCGAGGAAGCAATGCAACAACCAGGTATGGGTTGATGCCATGGTAGAGGAGTATGACTCCATTATCAGGAACAATTGCATGTGAAGTTTTGTCCCAAGACCGAAGGAAAAATGCTAGTTGTAGGATCCAGTGGATATACAAATGGTGAAGAAAGCGACGATATGGGAGTGCCAAGAAACACAAGGCCAAATTTGTGTTCAATGGGTTCACTCGGTGGAGGGAATAGATTATGAGGAGACCTTTGAGCTCTAGTATCAAGGTACTCTTCAATCGTATCTATTACTTGTAGTTTCATCACGGCATGGGATGGAAAATACATCAGATGGATGTAAAGATAACTTTCCTCAATGGAGTGATTGAGGAAAGAGGTGTAGATAGAGAAGACGGAAGGATTTGAGACCTTCGACATAGATTCGATACGTGTGTAGACTCAAGCGAGAATTGTATGGAATGAAACAAAGCACCTCATGCTTGGTACACCAGACTCGACACTTATTTCACCGGAGTTGGGCTTCACCAAAAGTGAAAGCTGGTATGCAAAAATTTACCATATTGTGGTTGAAGGTAAATTATTGATTATAGTATTGTACATCGATGAATTAATTCTAACGGGTAGATGAGAAGATGATAAAATATTGCAAAGTAATAATCTGGAAAGATAATCCGAGATGAAAGACATGGGGCTCTTGCATTATTTCCTTTGGTTTTGAAATTTGGCAAAGAGATGGAATTGTTTAGTCTCTCAGCGGTAAGTATGCCAACGGGATATTGAATAAGTTTCACATGGAGAGAAGCAAACTCAGTAGGAGACTCCTCTAGAAGGGAATTGGAGGAAGGAAGATGTTACTCGTGGAGAAGTGGTAGAAGTTACCATTTACGGAAGCATGTGGGTTCAATTATGACTTGGCGAACACATCGATTGGACATGTGTTATGCGCGTTAACAAACTTAGTCAAGAAATGGTTATTCTAACGAAGATCTATTGGAAGGCGACCAAACAGTGCCAAGATACCTCGAGGCACCATTCATTTTGGTATTGAGTACGATGGAAAAAGGATTGAAGTTGCAATGCTTACGGATATGCATATTAAGGTAGAGAATCCATACGAAGACAGAAGAGCACATCATGTGAAATCTTCAATATTGGTCACAGATAGTTTCTTGGTCACATCGAGAAGTATAGATCGACTTGCACTCAATTTAGGAGAAGCGAGTACATGGCTTCTAGTCAAGCGCCTTATGAGGCTATCCGGATGAGGAAGATCCTTTTTAGGTCGTTTGGTCAACAAATATATTCTACTATGATTTACGTACTGACAACCGAGTTGCATCAAAGCCTACTTAATCTAGTTTGTCATGATAAATCCAAGCATATCAATATCCGATATCACCATCTCCAAAAATTATGCGCAAAGGTGAATCATGATGCTAGAATACATTCCTACATAAGAACAAGATGTGGACACCCTTGATGAAGGCACCTCAAGAGGAAATTTTTAGTTTCATAGAGGCAGGATCGTGGTATCAGATAATCCCTTTCTTGCTAATAGGGAGTGTTGAAAATGGTATCAAGAAAGATTCTAATTTAATTTTCCCTTCGAATTAAATTAGAATAAAATTATAATTCCACGTCACATGAAAACTTTTATGAGTTAACTAAGTTTGACTTATTTGGTTCATTTAATTCGATTTGAGGATCTACCTTGAGTCATGTAGAGTGGCTCCTACAAAATAGGAGTCCTAGTTGAGCTTATAGGGTTGTAATTAATTATTCACTTTATATAAGTTAAATTCAATTTAAATAGTTCCAACTGATGGAGGAAATAGTGAAAGGTCAAAGTGTGGAACTTGAACTTGAATGACATGCAGTGATCAATTGGATAATTGATAAATCAGCCATAAATAAATCATGCATGTCATACGTCATAGAAATACCAAGTGGAGATTTTATTTCAAGGGTAGTGTACCATCGCTGTATAATCATCACAAATTTTACATGTGGTGCATGCGGCCTGAGTGGAAGGCATGTGATGTATTGTGCAATTCCAATTGATAATTTCACTAATTGATATGGGATAATCCCCGGATGCGGTGTTTCTCAATGCCATTTAATAGGATGACTCGAGGGTTTCAAAGCTCTCTGGCCGCTATCCGCTCTTCCGCACGAGGTGTTAAATGGACAACAAGGCAACTACTGCTCCATTTATCCTCCCTCCTTCCAACGCTATGGGCACCGCAACCGCTCGCTCGACTCCGACCTGTCACGAACCATTCCTCCGCATGCTTCGTGAAGATTCTCACCATGGATGCGCTAAGAACCGATCGGCTTGGTATGGAAAGGATGGACCGGGCGCATGTTGAGGCATGGCGTGATGTGGGTGGGTGCACGTCGCAATGTGTTAAATATCACCTCGCTCTCGCTTTTCCCCGTGCACTGCTCCGGAGTCGTTAATAGTTGCGTCTGCTGTGTGGAGAGAGTCTATCGTTGCTTGGTGCGTTTTATGAGGAGGGAGGACCATTCTCCTCGGGATTGTCAAGCACCGCCGCGGGCTCCTATTCGGACATTCTCATTCGTGCCAACCTTCGCTCGGCTTTCACCGTGGTCTTGGACGCTCGGACCTCTACCTCTTCATCATGCCGTGAGGATACGACACCGTTTGAGGAGCAAGGGGGAAGCTCGTGGAGCCATCCTTCCCATGCTCTCTCCAGCCCCATCTCCTCGACTCTTCCTCCTTTGGCAGGAAGGCTCGATGCCACTACCCTTAACTCGTTCGGTCGGGGGCGCTCGCATGATTTTCGCCTTTTGGGTCCTCATTCGCACCGTCCTCCCGGCAAATTCTCCTCTCGCTCCAACAACTGGCAATCGCTTCTCGTTCACCTTCGTCGCAGCCCCAATCGCCCCTGGGATAACCCGGCCATTCTCTGGTTTTCCAGCGCCGCCGTTCGGCGTAGAGTTCAGTCGCATCCCATAGCCTCGAGGCGAATGCCGCAGCCTCCTCGACACCCACTCCAAGCTTTCAACCGGGTGGTGGTACCCCCCGGTCACAGCCCGTCGTGCCCCGTAGATTCTGCTTCTCGATGAAGACATGTTTCTCGCTGATCCCGTTGCCCCGCTTCTCAAGACGAGCCCCCGCTTCGACATGCACGCCACGGCCGGTGCAGATTGAGGAGGAGCCTCCCAAGACTAATGGGTTCATTGCTTGGTCTTTTTTTCTCTCGCTCTCTATCACCCAACCTTCGGGTTTTTTTCATTATGGAAGCTTTGATGTTTTCTTCGGCCCTCTTTTTTTTCTTCTCGGGGGTCAAAGTATCTCTTGGAAAACTATGGCTCCGCACCCCCGCGTGTTTCGACAAATACAACACCGTTTTTTCTCGAATTTTCTGCCTCCAAGGGAGCAACATCGACTTCGGTCTCGATGTAATTTTACCAACTCTCGTTAACAGATCAAATTTACTTAGAAAAAAAAAATTGATATGATAATTACCCAAGGAAACAATGCAAGGAAATAGGATCCAGGCAAGCAGAAAATCGGGTGAGTATTGGCCTACGCTTTGTCTAGGAAGCAGTGAGACAGATAGAGATAGTGCAGACATTTCTCGAAAGTTTGGAGAAAATCGTTCAGAATCTTCTCATATTTTATGACTAATGCAATATACATATAGTGGGGTTTTTAGCCGAGGCTTTCCCCAGAAATCATCGTGTAATGTGTGATTTAGATTCTTTCTATTTTATGCTTTGTGATTTCACGATTGTAATTGGTTTTCTCGTAATTGGTATACTAGACTCAAGTCTAGCATATTAGCAATTAACACGCTTTGAATCTACGCGGGATTTTCTACATTTAAATTGGGAAATTCTAATAACTCATGCAATAAAAGTGCTCGTACTCTACAATTGAATTAAGGTATTCAAAGATACCCTAAGATAAATTTGAACACTCAATGTCATCCCATAGAAATCTAAATGGTTGAATGAAATTCAAATCAATCTAGCTTCATGAAAATAATTTGGAAGTACAACAAGCTTGCATTATGTAGACATAAAGTTCAAAAGATTTTGATTTGATTATTTCTTGGGTAATTCATTAGCATTCACAATAGAAAAATGAACACTACCCCAAATCCTAAAAACATAACCTTAGGGCTCTGGATGGATAGCCTTAAAATCTATTTGGGATGCAAGTCGATGAAGACCAATAAGAGTAATTATAGGAATAAAAGGAAGAATGAATATGTATGGTTAGCTCAAGGACCATTTTCCCCTATATGTTCCAAGTTAGGTTAGGCACTAGCCTCAATGGAAAATACAACTACAAGATGTTGTCATCAATATTGTATGAAGCTCGATTAAGCCTAGATGCCCAATTTTCACCCCCATAGATGATTCCCACCCTCAACCCTCCCCCCATGATATTTAAACATCACTAGATTTCGGTAAGGAATAAGCCCCACACAAAAAAATGTGTCCACGCCTCATGCAATGGGTTAGCTCAAGGATCCTTTATTACTCAAAGAAAAATAAAAGAAATTTCCCAATCCTCCAAAAGTACGAAATAATCAAAGGTGCTTTGAATAATAGACTCATATTTGCATTGGAATGAATTAATTGTATTCAAATACTCCCACTTATTTAGGGCTCACATCAATCATTATATCAACCTTCAAGCAAGTAAAGAATTAATGTAATTAGGAAAATAACTCTTGAATCAAAACTAAAGTAAACATTCAAAGCCAAGATTATGCCATCAAATAATGAAAAGTGAATAAAATGATGATTCAAAATAACATGCTTTGAAACCACCCACAAAATAAACTCAAATTTATAAGGCTCCATAATTCTAAAAATTACTTAAAAAATTATTAGGGTTAAAGGACCAAAATTTGAAAAACTAATGATGCACCCAAACATGGGAATGTGTGTGTTGAGAACTCAACACAACACTCGGAAAGGTGCCCACAATTAAAGGAATGGTGGTGAAACTCAAGTAGAGTGTTGAGAAGGATCCTTTTGTTTATTTATTTTGTTTTTTTAAGTTCATACAACCTTTTTATCTTTTAACTAGTTTGGAAAGTTAGGAGAGCTTAGAATAGGTTTAAATTTTGTATTAAAATGCGGAAGGGAATTTCTTAAGGAAATGGTGGGACTTGATGGTGATGTCTAAATGATGTAGGGATTTGATGGTGATGTGTGACAATTATGGCATGCACATGAGAGGTAGTTTCATGCAGCATTGTCCACCGAGGCTACAATTTCACTCTGAAGATGAATTTTCGTCGAAAATCCAACAAGTTTTTTTTCAAGAAATATGAATGTGGAAGTGCTTAAGTCAGTTTTTTGAAGGAAAAATGGGTTCATCACCATAAATAACCCCTATGGTATCGTAAATATTTAGGCTCGATAGTCAGTAATCGATATTTTTAAAAAATATTGTTGGATTTTCTCAAAATCATACCCAAATTCATATTATTTTTTGGGAAGAATTGTGAGCTCTTTAGACTACGCAGCTTGACTATTGAAACCCCCTTTTTGCATTAGTGATCTCCTCGACATCCTTGAAAATACGATCTCACTTGATGTCATAATGAATCGAAATGCCAACACTTCTTTCTAGCATGGTTTAAAGAACCCACAAAATTAGCCCGGAAAATAACATAAAATTCCGATAAGATTATGAAAAAAATACGACATAAATTTTTGAAAATTTGAGTTACAAATGCCAAAATTCATGATTTTGGGTTCCCAGGGATTCTTAATGGAGTTAAATCCATTTCCACCATCATAAAACCGATTCAAACACTCCAACATTTCTTTGATTTTTTAAAGAAAACAAATTACCGAATGTCGACAAGAAATATATCGTCCGGGAAAATTTGTGGTCTCAGTTGATAACGTCCTTATTTCTTTGATGCGAGACAATATGTGGTACATGGAGAGACACCTAAAGGTATACCTAAAAGGACAGTTCCTGTTGACGTGAAAATTTGTCCGGCTCAACAAATAGGATCTCCCCCGCAAAAAAAAGTCCCAATTAGGACCTTGAACCGTTTGGAATAGGGATCCCGTCCTGTGGTGTGGGGTCCCGCTTACCGCTAATTTCTCCTTTCTTTGGGTCTTCGTTTAAACTCTATAAACCACCGGATGCATTAAATGTGCATACATAACACTATGAGTAGCAAGAGGAAATAATAAAGCATAAGTACCGGGCGAAAGTGTTGTTAACAACATCATTCGGGTCATGCTTGTAAACCGTTCGACCACAAAGAAACAATTCCTTATGCCAAGAACACCCTTCACTTCCTAAAATTTTGCATGATAACACAAATGCTAATATACAAAGTCATCAGCATTCTTAAGAAAGTGAAATGAACTCAACCACCATTAACGTACTCGCAAACTCTGTTGGTACCGTGATATGAATTGAAAATAGCGCTTCCCTTAATCTAAAGATGTTCGTAACCAAAAATATAATACTCAATAGCGCTCATACATATGACAACACCGTATCCACAAAGGGATTTTTCAAAATGCTTGTATTCATGCTCAAATGTATAATCCTCTAGTAATACAATGTACTCGCCCCGAGTCCCAAACAAAAGATCATTTACACGTTCCTGCATGAGCATTTATAATATAACCTTGCCTTGGGCTTCCCTAGATTTTCGCCTTCCCGTCCGGCGGTTTCTGCGACTGGCTGATTCTCGCGACCGCGACTTGCCAACATCTCTGCGACCTTGGACCATCCGCGACCCTCGGCGACCCTGAACCATCCGCGACCTCGTGACCTCAAAACATCCGTGACTCCGTGACCTCGACCATCCGCGACTCACGACTCCTGACCATCTGGCAACCGCGACCCCGAACAAGACCGCGACTTGCGACCTTCTTTGGTTATCTCCGGATTTTATAGAAATATTCCTTATCTTCCATTCCTTGATTTGAAAACATGCCCTCTTTCTTGCCGGGAAAACCTGAAATCATCGTGTAAACCAATGGCTTCCACGTGCGCTCACATAGCTAGGGTTACACAAGTCTTCATGATCTAACATCGATACTAAGAGCATGTTTGAATAATTGCAAGAATGAAAATAATAAACTTAGACCCCCGTGCGGTCAAGTGTGGAGCTATCAATCATCGGAGAGAAATGGCTAGGGTAAGCTTTCATGCCCCTTTCTCTTTAATCACCGTAATGAGATTGGCATCAATGTGGACCGAGTGTGGCATGACATTTTCACTGAGGGAGATCCTTCCTCGTCCGCGACTCTTTGAATTTTCGGACACAAATGGAGTTGTCTAAATACCAACAAGGAAAAATTCAACGTCACATAAAGGAGGCACATTTGCATGGATTCCAACCATATGACACGCCTATGTGATTTCATGCAAAACCGTTTCTTCCATGACCGTAATGGCTTAAGGTTGATAATGCCCGCCTATCACCACGTTGCAACGCATTTCAAATTAGGGCTCCATCCGGGTCCATGCAAGTGGACATCTCAAGGATGGACAATCGAACCTCGTATATACGTGTAATTATTAATCACACATTGGTCGCACGCATGGGGGAATGCAAGTTTTCTTTTTCCAAAATGACGAGTGGCATTTCGGGAAGAGAGTTTAGTTTGCGTTTTTCCTACGCGTCGCACTCGACACTTCTCTAATTGCTTTGGAGCCACAGCCGCTACTTGTCATGTCCTTTCTCTAGATATCGTCATGGCCCTCCTTTTCACGTGCACAAACCATGGAATTTTCGGCATCGCAGTGTTTATCGAACTTCGAGGCCTAACCTAGATTCCTTCTCGGGGCGAGGCTTTAACCTCAAACAGTAGCGCAACCGTATTTAAATGTGAGATTCGACCTCAGGTCACACGGTCGCAACCATCCGGGTCGCGCATTGTCCTTCGCTTTCACAAGTTTTGCGACTCGGCGACTCGGGAGGGATTTAACGCGATCGCTCTTACAAAGGTCACAAGGTTGCAAGTCGCATTTTCATTCGCTCTCACACTATGCGACTCGGCCGACTAAGAGAGGTCGCGACTCATTTGGGGGTCGTGCGGTTACGCTCTGAGGGGATGCGACCTCAACAGGTCGCAGTGGTCGCGATTTTAATTCGGTCGCATCTTCCTTCGCCCACCCATTTCGGGCAACCCTATGACCCTTGTGTCTTGGACGCAATCACATTTTGGATGACGAAGTGGGTCTCCTCCTCTTCCCTTATGAGCCTCCGATGGCTATGGTCGCGCTCCCCAAATAAGATGTTATTATTCATTTCTCCATGCCGCTTCATGAAAAGGATTCTAATGGCGATCGATAAGGCGTGTGCGATGGGCAAAGTCGTCTTCCGGCGCTCTTCAAAGGTAGTGAGGGCCTTCTTATACCGACCGCTCACTTCTATCGACAACGTGTTGCGGATCCGGTGTACACTTAACATGGAAAACGCCTCTCACCTTTCATTTGTGCATGTATTGGTTCCCTTTTTGTGACCTCGGTTGTTTTGTATTACGTGATTTCTGGCGTACTTTCACATCGAATCCGCATGGGTCCACATAACGTCCGAAGCTTTCTCCGAAGCAATGGACGACGCTCATTTAAACGGCTTCCATAATAAACAAGCACCCCTCGAACGTCATTATGAGGTGGTAGCATTCGGTTATCCATGGCAACACGATTCCCTTTTTGTATTCCATCACAAGCGACCGCATGATATCGAATAACTTCAGCCTCCTACTGGTGAAAGTTTGTGGGTTTGACTTATAATTATGCCGACACAGCGATTCCATAATTCAAATTTCTTGGGTTTGTGCAATGCAAGAGACTATGCTTACAACGACGTATGCGAAGGACACTTAACTATTTCTTGTGATCTTAACAAGTGAAATGTTTCTCTGCCCCAAAAGGTAAGGGCCGTTGGGTCAATACCATGCCGACATATGTTTTGTTAATGCTCTTATCATGGAACTCCACATCGGTATTCCGCTTCCGTGGTGAGCTTCTCATTCCCCGCATGAGCTCGAAATTGAAAACACAATCGCATGCGGGGCCTCAAATACATTTATGTGGGATGTGCACCCGCCTTACCTATAAGAAGTCGAATGCGTCTTTATATCCACCCCTTTTCCTCCTAATTAACATCGACCGCACGGCCGGTGAAAGACCCAAATGACTAGCGAGCGCAGGGGGACCCGAAATTTCGAATATACCCAACATTTTGGGTGGTGTTGTAGCGGCTACAATAGTTCCTTTATCTTCCCTAATAAAGTGCTTAGTCTCGCTTCTCATGACTTGACTCATCCGTAAGATTGAGGCTCGGTAGGGTTTAACACCGGTCTAATTTACTTTCGTCCAACATCTCTTTTACCAAAGTCGACTCCGTGAGGATTTGGGAGGATTTACATCTAGGTTTTACTTAATATACTCTTTCCAAGTTTAAGATCCAACGTTATCTAGTCTATCCCCTTTTTGGTCACCGAAGAGGGAAAATAATTGTGTGGAGGCTATGTTGATGAATGTTGTGAAGCTCGCTCAAATATAGAAGGACAAGGCCCCATTATTCGACTAAGGGCTCAATGTAGGGCCAAAAGAGAGTTATTTCAATATCGTGGAAGATAATCCCTAAACAAATTTTTTCACAAGAAGGCTTTTTTTTGTTCATTTGGACTTGGGCAAAAGACGTATGTATGCAACGTATAATGGGTGTCACTTCAATTTATGGAATTGAATTAGAGAATTTGTTTTAATTATCAATCTAGGTTGGTAAACTTAGAAGCACACCAAAGTATATGGATCTTATATTAAGCCGTTGTAGGAAGTAGTTGTTTATATGAAGATAATGGAAATTCATATTAAAAATATAAAAATACCGCAAAATCAGTAGAAATCTAATCTATAAGCATGAACAATTGAATGATTGAAACATAGTCAACAAGGAAGACGCTCTTAACTTAGAGATCCCTATTTTCCTTCCTATTGATTTCCTTTTCAACAAAACCAAGTTCACCATAAAGCGTAACACTTTTTTTAAGAAAGAAAAGAAAGGATGAATGCATAGATAGAAATTCAGCTCAATTCTTAGTTCACATGAAAAAGGCTCCAACTCGAGGCCTAGATTGTCCTTCCTTATCCAAACTAGTCACTAAAATGATATCACTTCCAAAATCTGAATGGTCATGACATGATAACAATTTTATATATAAAATATTCACAAGAAATTATAATGGAAATATACATAAAACTTAAAATACTATTTATTCACAATTATGCACATTAACGAACAAAATAGTGTACTTAGCTAGAATGGGGGCCCCTCCACCTTTGCTTGGTACAACTCTAAAACAATTAGCTATAGAAATTCACCATTCAAATCCCACAACAATGAAGCATAAGAAATATAGAACAAGCCTTCAAATATATTCATAAATAGAGTAATCACAATGATAATAATAGCATTGTTGATAGTTGTTGAATATCTATGTTTAAATAGGAAAAAAAGTATAAAAAAATCAAATATAATGGTTGTAACAACCAACAAGAGTCCTATTCCACTTAGTAGGGTCTAACTCATCCTTTTGTTGCACAAAATTTGGAAATATTCTACAAAATCACAAAATTGCCCCTAAATCGTGATTTTTTCGAGTGATTGGTCAAGTTTAACCAACTTTGACCGTACATGTTTTGACGCATTTGGAGTATGCCAATAAGAGTGTGTCCATGTTTGGTTCCCCGTACTTCTCAAATATATCTTCATTTTTCTCCCAGGTGTCTTGCACATACGACTTCAATGGAGCCATTACGGTAAACTTTGTTTATGCCAAAAATATTTTTTTACTAAAAATTCCAAAAAATTAAAAGACACAATTATTTTACCTTAAAGTGAAAAAAGAGGAAAAAATATGACAAATATGACCATGATATGATGGTAAAGGATGATAGTAAATTGGAATATGCATGGTGAAAAAAGAGTCAAAATTGAGGGCCAACATATCCCCCTTGTTGATCCACAAGAATGTCCTCATGCTTGTCTTTGTCTCTCGGGATCTCCTCGCCTCTACATGTTGATTTCCCCGTTGTTCTTCCCCTGTGGACCTACCTCCCGATGAGAAAGCTTCTAACCAAGTTTCTTGCAAAAGTATATCAATGCCTTCTTGTCCTTTTTCTTCGGCACTTGTAGACTACACTCTTCACCTTATGTTTCTCATATTTGAACCGCCAATATTTCTTCTCTTTTAACCACTTGTATGCTTGTTTTGAGATGAGGATATTATGTGTTTCTAGTTTTTTCATTTTCTTCTTCAACCTCTTGTTTTCTTTTGCAATCCTTTTTTTTCTTTTTTCTCCTTGTACATTTTATTTTCACTCTTTAGATGTCTTTCCATGTTTTCATTTACCTATATCTTTGTGTTTAACTCCTTTTTCATATTCTTAGCATGTTCCTAATCATGAATCTCTTTGGAAACTCCTTGGATATTCTTTGCATTCTCTTCTCTTTGAGTCTTTGATGGTTCACCATGAACCTCTTCAGATACTTCTTTGATATTCTTTGTAGATGAATAGGATGATGATCCATAAATCCAAGAACCTTCAAGATTAGAATCTTGTTCTAGCTCTCTAAGCTTTTCTTGGGCTTCCCTTTCTAACTCTTCAATGATCTCATGATGTGATTGTTGTGTACTAAGATTCATTTCTTCTAATATTTGAACATCAATGTATTTGTCTCCCATAGAAGGCTCTTCTATCCCCTTTCTTCCTTGAATTCTTTGGGTAAGATATAAAATATCTCTCGCTCTCATTGGTTATTCCCTCTTGCTTCTTTTTGGATTTGGTTCTTGGATATAATGGTGATTGCATAACATCTCTAGAAAGATGAAAATGTGCAAGTGCTTCTTCATTTCTAATTGGTTCTTCCTCCCCTTGAAATTCTACAAAATGATTCTTTTTCCAAGAAAGTTTCCCATGTCTCACCTATGTTTTTCAACCGATATTCAATAAGGCTTCTTATTAACCCTTTATGGAAGTAGTCGATTTCTTTGCTTCCAATTTTTTATTTTCACTCCTTCAACCATTTTCACTAAACTTATAGAAACTAAAATAAGGGAGGTTTAATTTACAATCACCTTTTATATGTTGGAGGAAATTGTTGACACCTAATCCTATGATTGGGTGAGATTATATATTATTGTAATTTAGTAAATAAGGAAGGCCAAGAGACATTGGGAAGTGAATCCAAATAGCCTCACCTCCATGTATAAGTACACACACAATATCAATCTAATTCGTATTTAGTTTTGCTGAAATACTCTCCCCGCTCTCCGACATGGCATCGTGCAGAGTCAGGCCCCATTTTTGGCATTCTTTCCTTTGGTGTAACTCCCTCATGTTCCGTATTTTTGCGGCATCGTCATTGTGCATTCAGTTTTTTTTACTTCTCTTGGCATTCTGCTTTATCGCTCCTTCCATTCTACAATTCTCGGAATAATTTTATCGTTTTTTTACCGCAAATTCTACCACATTTTTGCTATAAAAACACTTTTTATGCTCTTTGCACATTCAATTTTACCGTGAAAAATAATTTTTTTTGCTCTCAACTCATAGTCACCTCAAATCCCTCCGCTCTCCCTCACACCTCGGCCCCTCCCTCACGCTCACGCTCACCCATCGCTCCCACACCCGCTCACCTCCTTCCCCACCGCTCCCCTCACACAAGCCGCTCTCATCCCATGGCCCCCTCGGCCGCATCTCCCCCGTTTATCTCATGCTCACAAGACCCCGCCCTCACGCTCACTCTCGCCCCACAATCTTCACCCCTCACACCGCCCCCTCACCGTTCACCCTTTCACTCCCTCCCCACCCACTCTCCCCATCGCCCGCTCTCTCCATCCCCGCTCACGCCCGCCTCTCCCCCACTCACTCTCCCTCATCCCCCCACCCTCGCACCCCTCTCCGCTCACGCCCGCCCTCCCCACCCGCCTTCCCCATACCCCTCACCCACTCTCCCCATCCCCCCCCCTCCCTCTCATGGTTGCTCGACCTCCCCACCGCTTTCACGGCAACTCACCCCTCCCAACCCACCTTCCCCCACCCGCCCCCCTCCCAACCCACCGTCCCCACCCAATCATTCCTCCCCCTCCCCTCCCACACAGATTCTCTCTCCGCGTTTTTTTATAATTCAAATTAAATATCATTCCGATTTTTACACGCTTGCCTCCCCCCAAATAATCACCTTCCCGTAAAACAACCCCCCCCCCCAAGAAAATACCTCCTCTAGTACAAAACCTCCCCAAAAACACCTCTTAAAATACCTCCCTCGTATAATACCTTTGTTTTTTTTTTTTTTACAAAAAAAATAATAATAATAATTGCACTGAAAAAACCTTAATCGTAGTTTTTACTATGACAAGAAAGTTTTTTTTTTCTTCAAAATAATTCATTCTCTCATATCTCGTTATAGGAGTTGTTCTCTCTCGTGCGGAGAACTATCCTCGAATGCTCGTAAAATCACACACTCTCATTTTTAATGAGCTGGAGAGTGAATTATGAAGGAGAAGGCATCTTCCACCAACAAAGCCCACTTGTGACAAGGAGATCGCCATTTGGGAAAACAAGAACCGGCAAGGCCTATGCCTTGATTGCAGCTTTCCATAAATGAAGAGGTGAGTCGCCATATTACACCATTTTCGAATTCGTGAAGCCTTGAGTTAAAAGAACCATATGACCTACATTCGTAACTTGAAATTGTTCAATTAAGGGATTATTGTTCAAATTTTGAATTGAAAAATGATGACCCTCTTGTTTTAGCTTCGAAGTAAGATCTATCATGCAGCTGACATTAACAACACTAGTGTAGAAGTTGATATACCTCTCATAGCATATGTTAAGGCGTTGTATCCCACTTCTACTCACATTATCTTGAGTCCTTGCAAGCAAGTGGAAACCTCATGAAAATCACTCGATTCCCTTGAGAAAAAGTTTCTGCAGAAGAGAGAAATCTTTTGGAAAGATGATAGCCCCTCTATCTTCCGAAGAGGTTGTATGCTTGCATACAGAGAGCAAGATTCATACCAAGATTCCTTCCAAAGGAAGAGGGTCGAAGAGGGAAGACGAAGAAGAAACTTCACAGAAAGGGGGGGCAGACAATCTGACAAATCCAATCTTCATTGCACACGTTGCAATAGAGATGGACATGATGCATCCAAATGCAGAACACCTTGGGAGAAAATTGAGCAACAAAGAAATCAAGACAAAGGTAAAACTAATGACAAAGACAAAGGTAAAGCACCTGAATCCGCTCATTATGTTCTAGCACATTGTAACAATGGAGTAACTGAAGACTTGTTCGATGTTTCATTTACTTCATGGAGAGATGATTGGTTGCTAGATTCAGGAGCAACATGTCACATGACATTTAGAAAATATTTTTTTGAAGAATTCACTGACAAAGTTGATGGAGCAGTATATTTCGCAGATAAATCCAAACTCAAGCCATCAGGGCTTGGCACAGTCAGGCTTAAACTGCCTGGTCTTCCTGATCATATCTTACATGAGGTTCTATACCTCCCGGAGTTGAAGAGAAACTTGCTGTCCCTGGTCGAAATCTGGCAGCAAGGACACTCAATTCACTTGTTTGATGGCAAGGCAGAGGTCAGAAAAGCATCAGATCACTCACTTGTCATGGAGGGAATAGAAGAAGGGAGACTCTTGAAGCTGAAAGGTTCATCTGCTCATGCTCAAAACTTTGCATTCAGCTCACATCATGATGAAGGTACATTTCCATAAAGTCTTTTATGGCATGCTAGATTTGGACACTTAAATTATGACAGCCTTCGTTTGTTGAAGAAAAATGGTGTTGATGGACTGCCTACAATTCCTAGAAAACCTAAGGAATGTGATGTTTGTATTCTAGGAAAGCATAGCAAACAGCCATTTCATGATTCACACTCAAGAGCACATAGGAAACTTGAACTTGTTCATTCAGATTTATGTGGCCCTATGCCTATTGCTTCTGAAAATGGAAACAAATACATGATGACATTTATTGATGACTACACCAGAATGTGTTGGATTTACTTACTGAAGAATAAGTCCGATGCTTTTCAAACTTTCAAGAATTTTCATGCATGGATTGAAAATGATGCACAAACACATATTGGCTCTCTACGTACTGATAATGGAAAAGAATACACTTCAAACGAATTTGAAAATTATCTTCGTCAACATGGAATCAAACATCAAACAACTGTGCCATATAATCCACAACAGAACGGTGTAGCTGAAAGAATGAACATAACTATTTTAAATATGGTCCGCTCCATGTTATTTTTCAAGAATGTAAAATTGATGTTTTGGGCTGATGCAGTTCTATGTGTTGTTTACATAAAGAATAGGTGTCCTCCAAGTTCAATTAGAAACAAAACTCCTTTTGAAATGTGGCATGGCCACATTCCTTCGGTAAAGCATTTCAGGGTCTTTGGGTCCACCTGTTATGCCTTGATACCCAAGGGTCAAAGGAACAAACTTGGTGCTAGAAGCAGAAAATGTATCTTGTTGGGGTACTCCAATACCTCCAAAGGATATCGTCTCTATGATGAAGCAAATAAGAAGTTTGTGATAGCAAGAGATGTCATATTTCTTGAATCTTCCAAGAGTGATAAGGTTGTTGAGCGGCAACTTGATCGCCTGGACAGATTCACACATGCAAAGTCTTTCCAAGAGTTTGATAATGTGATTCGACACCTTGAAGGGGGGATTCCGATATTGAATCAAACTGTGGAATCATTTCCTGAACCACACTCTCCCCCACATGAAGAAACAACCATGGATGACACATTGGATGATGTGATTGACAGAATTGGGAGATTGAATCTTGAATCAATCCCAACTCAGTCAAATGACCAGCCTGGGCCATCTCAGAAAGGTCCTCCCAAATGGCTGACAAAGACACTGGAGAATGTTCATCCCGATGAGGTTGGAAAAACAGGAACAAGAAGTTCCACTCAACAAATCGAAGGTGATGTAGATAATTCTGATTCTCCTGTTGATATGGATATTGCTTATAACTGTGAATTGAGTTTGTCTACATATCATGAACCAACTTCCTTCAAAGAAGCCGCTTCTCATGATGAATGGAAAGAAGCGATGCAAAAGGAGTATGATGCCTTGATAAAGAATGGCACTTGGAAGCTGGTTGATCCGCCTTTGGGAACAAAACCAATTGGCTGTAAGTGGGTCTACAAGAACAAGTATAAAGCAGATGGCTCACTTGACAAGCACAAGGCTAGGCTTGTGGCAAAATTTTTTGCACAAAAAGAAGGAATCAATTATGAAGAAACTTTTGCCCCCACAGCAAAATGGACCACCATCCGGACTCTCTTTTCCCTAGCAGCTCAGAATGGATGGAAAGTCCATTAGATGGATGTAAAAACCGCCTTTTTGAATGGAGATCTAAAGGAGAAAGTTTTTATGTCCTAGCTAGAAGGATTTGTTGTAAAGGGCCAAGAACACAAAGTTTGCAAGCTTATAAAATCTTTGTATGGCCTCAAGCAAGCACCACGAGCCTGGTATGAGAAATTAACCGAGCATCTTCTGAAACTTGACTTCAAACATTTTGATCTTGATGATGCAACTTTGTTTGTTAATAAAGTTGGAAAAACAGTTGTATATCTTGTGGTGTATGTAGATGATCTTTTGATGACAGGGAACAATGAGAGTTATATTGCATCCATGAAGAAAGAATTGAAGAAAGGTTTTGAAATGACTGATTTGGGTTATGTTCATTACTATCTAGGTATTGAAGTAATTCAACATCCTAAATTTATATTTCTTTCTCAAAAGAAGTACATTAGAGATCTTTTGAACAAGTTTGGCATGGATGAATGCAATCCCTTAACCACTCCAATGGAACAAAACTTGAAGCTCACATCTATTGAAGGGAAGGAATTCGAGGATGCAACTAAGTATAGACAGCTTATAGGAATTCTTATCTACCTGACCACCACTAGACCTGACATTTCATTTGATGTTGGAATCCTCTCAAGGTTTATGCAAAACCCTTGTGAAGGACATTGGTCTGTTGCAAAAAGAGTGTTAAGATACTTGAAGGGGACTAAAGACTTTGGACTCAAATATACACAGGTAGGCGACTTCAGCTTGATAGGATACTTCGATTCAGACTTTGATGGGGACAAAGAAACAGAGGTGTCTACTATAGGTTACACCATGAGTCTTGGATCAGGAGCTGTCTCATGGAGATCATGCAAACAGTCAGTTCCAGCAGATTCCACAACCGAAGCAGAATATGTGGCAGCAGCTGAAGCAACAAAGGAAATTGTGTGGCTCAGAAAAATCCTAGAAGATTTGCAGATGAAACAAATGTATTCAACACCACTCATGATCGACAACACTTCTGCAATAAAGTTGGCCAAGAACCCAAAGTTCCATGATCAAACAAAGCACATCAATACAAAATATCATCTAATTCGACATCATTTTCAGGCCAAAACCATCCATCTACATCATTGTTCCACAAATGAGCAAACTGTTGATATCTTCTATTACATAGCAATTTTTCATCATCCCCGCAATCCCGTCCCACACATTGGAGGGCCTAGTCTGCGGACCCGGAGCGCAACATAACTTGAAAACACTTTCATGGCATTCCCCTAAACATGTACTTTCATTGCCCTGAAGACAACTCCTTGTGGAAAACCCTAAAAACACCCCTTTTTGCATTGGCGCGGGTAGCCAGTTCATTACCCGCGCCAATGGGGGAAATCCTTCAAAGAGGGCGTGCCAATTGGCGCTCTGTCCCAGAGTCGAACTCGCGCCAGCCATTTTAAGGAGTGTTTTTTAAAAGTAAATGGCGGAAGTTTCATCCCAACTGATCCAGAAACTGGTATCTAATTTGAGTTGGGAGGTTTGGCTCTGGATCTCCATGTAGAGGAAGTGGTTTGCCACCTCTCATGGAAGCTTCCTTGAGGATAGGGCCAATCCCATGATTATAGGGATCCCAACTCCCCTTCCTCCATCTATAAAAGCTTGCTCATTCCCTTTGCAAGCTAGTCTCCAAGTTCCCAAGAGCCTTATGCTGCAAGAGCCTTGATTCATTACCTTAAGGCCATATCCAAGCAAGGAGATTATTGTCGAGACATCCGGAGAGAGAGGTTTGTCCCATCCCCGACAGGCTTTTTCGAGACGTGTTCCACTGGCGACCCTCCGAAGGAGAATTCAACGTCAGAGCTATGGTTGTATTCTTCTTTGATTGATTAATGATAAGCGACTATTGGTTATGGTTCCACTCTTGTTCTTGATGATGATCATGAGTTATGTCTTCTCTGACTGACATATAGTTGTATGTACTAGATTTTACGCTTGCATTTGTTTTGTTTCTTGCGTGTGCAGGTGTCCGATCACGGAGATCGTAAGGATTGTGATCTGTCGGAGCTAAGGAACGGGAGCGCTACTTTCTCTACAAGTGACGGCGTTGTATTCTGTGTAAGCCTTCATCGCTAGTTGGTTTATTTGCAATTAGGACCTCGCACTATATCGTGAACGATCGTTGCTAGACCCGATCCTGGGCTAGAAGGGATCGCTCCGCAGAGGGGATTTACCTCCACAACATCTTCACCAAAGCACTTGGAA